>OY728136.1:1815019714-1816269714 GCA_963277665.1 Viscum album | reverse complement strand
TGACATGGAAACAGTATTTGGTCAAAATACTTGACGTAAACACAATTTTTTTATGTAATTGTATATAACATATTAAAAAGTTTAATAAAATTATTTACATACATGAAAAATGTTATCAGGATACTATAAAATTAGCATATGTGAAGATAAAGGACACTCACCCTAATGGAAATACCAGGTACGGGATTCTCATTTCACATTCTACAACAGTGAGATAAAAGTCATGTGCACCACTTACATATTTTATGTGGTGTATAAAATTTCCATTTATCTTATTATATCATTAATACTTTTATCATAATTTTATTTTAAAATTTATTCTAATGTTATTCCTTCTTGAGGATTATGATTTAAAATCTTTTAATGTGGAATGAGACATTTTAGAATGATTGATGATTATTTTTCTCAACAATAACATTAATGAAATTTCCATAATATTTCAATTCAAGAAAATTATAAGACCATTATTCATTAAAAACATTAATTTTTTTCTTATAGTTATTTTTGACCATTTTCATGTTTTGTTACCCATTTTACACTCATTTTTACTAAAAAAGTTTATGAACTTTTAAAAAAACATAACTTTTTTATCTCTTTAGTTGGAGATTACTTTTTCTTCCAAAAAACATATTGTATTAACATGTTTTAAAAAATGTTCATAAAATTATTTCGTATGTATATTTTTATACATTTTATTATTTTACTAATGTTTTCAAGGGAATCCTCTTGTATCATTCCCAAAACATATTTTTTCTTACATTTTATACTAAAAAAATACACTTTTTTACCACATCTATTATGTAAAAATTTAAAATCCATCATTTATATAAAGATTTATCTAAATTTTTAAACTGTTAAATTTTAAAGAAATTTTTTTCAAAATTTATTTGTAATGAAATGGTTTTTCAAAAAAATCATTATAAAATGATTACTTCATCAAGAATTGTTTTATAAGATAATTTTATAGATCTTTTATTCATTAACAAGAACATGATTTTATTTTCACTAAAATTGGGATTTTTTTGTATTAATCTCATCCTTATAATTCCTTTGTATAGTTTATTATTGGTATGGGAAAGAGTAATATTCATGATCACTTCCTTGATTCATTTTTAAGTATACTTAAAATATTTAATCTCATATGATCATCAAAAATTTAAAATCTTTGAAGTATCCATATTTTTCTCTTATATATTACTCTTACATAAAACCTATAAAATTTTACAAATGGTTTCTACTTTGACAGTTACTTTATTATTTGGAAATATATTTAAAATCATGTATTCTTTATTGAATAATTATATTTGATAAGGTATAATGTTTATGTTATTCAATATGAGGAAATCGATGAGCATACATTGATGGGAGGATCCAGAACATTATATAGCTCCTCAATGCATCAACAGGTTTTCATGTGAAAAATTAGTTTAAAAAAATAGAAAAATTCAAAAATTTAGGTGAATGTTGTTGATGGTATAGGTTTTCATGTGCCTAAGAAATGATGTCCATTATGAAACCATTACCCACATTCAGTTTAAGTTATTATTCATCTATGTGATCTTTCATCGACATAACTATGGATACATTACTTTTTCAGTTCACTGATAAATTTCATGTTGTTTAGTTTCTTAACTTTCCATATTTGTTGTCTGTATCTAGTTATTTTAATGGTATGTGTTTCCTGTTATTTCCATTACAAATTTTATATTCACTTCTTTCTGAATTTGTTGATTATATGGTATGTTTTTTCATTTATTTACCATTCCATAAATATTACTATCATTAATTTGTTATTTCTTTCATTTTATTTTTCCCTTATTGAGAATCTGATCTCACCCTTATTATGTTTAATTTCATAGGAATCCAATAATTAAACTATACATGATATGTAGATATTTACTAGATGGATTAGAATTATCTTCAAAGTTATTTATTTAGAAATAAGATAAATAATTATGTTGTATTTAGTTTATTAATTTTTAATACAAGACTCATTTATGAATATGTTTTACCAAGACTTCTAGTCTTTTCTTTCCTCTATGACTTGATTCTTTCAAATCAATCAAATGTAAGAGTATCAGACACTAGCCCCGAGCTATCTGTGGTCAAGTATTTATAATAAATAATCCATGGAATGAAAATGGGATTATAAAATTTCCAAAAGGTTTCTCATAAAATTTATTTAATAATCATATTAGTTGATACGAATAGTTCAATAACCCTAAGATTTAAGTTCAAAAAGAATAATTCGAATAATTTGAATCAAATAACCCAATTGGAGTCCTATATTTTGCATCTAAGGATAAAAATAAAAGAAAAATGTAAAATAGAATCTATAAAATATTATATAATATTGGAGAAAAATAAAAAATATTATTATATTCTTTTAAAAACATGTTTTTTTGACATTATCATGAAGAATTTTAATAATTTATTTATCAATAATTCAAAAATAAAAAAAAATGCATGGAAAATAAATAATGGTTTCCCTAAGGATATATAGATAAAAATATAAAATGTATGATCAAGAAAGGAAAAACTTATTCAATCATTTTAAAATAAGTTAATTAAAATCCACATCATGAATAGAGATATAAATAATTAAATTAAAAATAGGTAGTTAATATATTAATGATCAACATAGATAATATGTATTTTTATTTAAAAAAAATAAATGTTATTATTGTTAGGATGATATAAATGGAATAAAAAGTAATGACTTAGAGATGATGAGAATTATTATTAACATATTTATATATTATTAAAAAATATATACAATAAAAGGATTTAGTAGATCTAACATTTATTTACAAAATAATATAAGTTTATAAGGAAATATAATATACTCATATGATATAGTAAGCAGATCTTATTGAACCATATTCTTATAGTATTTAGTAAGAATCATGAAATAATATTTTGTTAAGAAAAGTCCATATAACATCATTAACATTTAAATTGAAATATCATGAATGGTATAACAAAAATTGGATTTTAAATACCTTTATTTAAATGCTATGTATTTCAAGAATTAATGCATGTTCGATAGATTCATCCTAAAATGAATATTTTTGGTGAATATAAAGAAAGAATCAATGAATAAAATTGACTTGGGGAAACCCTTACCTTTACTCTTAAATTCTCAAAAAGTGATTTAATATCTTGTTTAATAAATATGAACATATTAATACACTATTTAAAAAAATATTCATATATATTAATAATATAACCATGTCATTAGAATAAATCATTATACATTCATTTTATATGTACTATTTATTTTTATTTTAATTTGTAATTATTTCTGATAGTATCATATTTTATTATAATTACATAAAAAGAAATTGTTTGAAACCATTTTCTGTAGTAAAATATTTTAAAAAATAATTAAATTAATATTTTTAAATGATTTATGCATACAAATTATTTTTTAATATAAACTATAGATATTTTTGTGAGAACATAATCTATGATGATATTGTTTCAGGAATTTACTAATATCATTAAATTACCTTATAATGATCGTTATCTTTTATTATATTTTTATAACCATATTCATTAACTAAGATTTAACATAGTTTTGTATATATATTCATCCAATATATTTTACCACCAACCAGGTAGGGTTGTGATTAAAAAAGAAACACATCACTCCATAAGGGTGGTAGTCTACACATACACACAAACAATTATTTTTTTCATGGAATGTAAATAATATAAGATTTTATTTTTCATTTAAAAATATTAATAATTCAATAAATCTTAAATTATTTTTTTATATAACCAATTTTAATCATATGTTTAAATGGGTTATGAAAAATTGAATATGTTGCTTCTTGGGGCAGTAGTCCACATACACACACGCACAATATAATAACTTTTTTAAGGAGAAGGGATGGGTTTATAATAACTATTATGTAACACCCGAGACTTTTATGTTATATAAATCATCAAAGGGATCTTTTTCTACACAACACTTTCTTGGCTTGCTTTACACGCAATCGCGACCTTCCTCGATAGCTTGCGTCGTACGCAATACCGAGTTTCACTAAACAACAATATGCTATTAAAACTAGCTGTTATGAATAGTAATAACCACTTTTTGAAATTTTATAAATTTTATTTTTCAAAATGGACTTCATTTTTGGACTCAGAATATCGAAATTAGCCTAGGGTGAAATTTTGGTATTTTTTCTGAAAACTTTCAATTTTTGATGAATAGTGAAACCACTAAGTGGTAGGTTAAAAACTGAATTTTGCATAAAACTTAATTTTACCGCTTCTGTGAATGGAATTTCGAAAATCCGACAGACACGGTTGATATCAGTAAGTAAAATGTGGTTCAATGAGATAAAAATATTTTTTTTGGTGAATAGTAACTTTTTACTTTTTTTACCGCGGTTAATAGTAAATAGGGTAACTAAGGGTAAATATGATATTAATATTACCCTAACACATGTCCTAATTCTTTTGGACAAGTGTAATTCGACCAAAAACAAACTTAGGAATAAAATATGACCATTTAGGCCCACTTGGATTAGATTATGACATTTATTATTAATTTATTTAAAGAAGGGTTAAAATAGTTAAAATCAAAGTTTAATAAGTAAATCATTTTTAATATGGGGTTATACATAAGATAAATTCAATTGTAAATATTCATTAGAAAGCTAAAAATATTTCCTACATGATGATATTTTATTTGTAATTTTTAGACATCAAATAATTTAATTTATTTATAACACAAAGATGATGCAGTAGTTATCTTATTAATGAAATATTGACAAAATTGATAATATAAATACCAAAATAAATGTAATTGAAGACTTTTTATGAATTCCACTAATTTTATAAGTTACTATGATATATTAATGTTGATTTAATCAACTTGGTTCGAACATATAATTCTGTTATGACTTTCACAAAAATCATATATCAAATAGTCTCAAAATTGACACAAAATAGTTTTTAAATCAAATATTATATTATTAATTGTTATTTTATTCCTAAAAATCTAAGGTTCGGCCAAATGACTTAGATAAGGATATATATATTAATAATAAACAATTTGGGGTTCGTTTGGCATGTTATAGTAAGTTTATTAACCATATAGTGAAAGAAAACAAAAAGACACGGTAAAAGTTAAATTAATTAACTTAGAGTTAAATCTAATTGATAAGGTAAAAATAATACCCTAAACTTGTCTAAATCCTATTGGTTGATAGGATTTCGACCCATCCCCACTTTAGCTTCGAAATAAGACCCTTTGGAACCATTATAAACCGATTTTGACTTTAATATAAAATAATATTTTGAGATATTCCTAAGGTGCCCCTCTCCTCCCTTATAAAAGGGCACCTCCTCCCCCTCCTCCTCACACCAATTTGAGCACTCAAGCTCGGCCAACCCCTGCCATTTTCTCCTCTCCACTTCCCTAGAATAATCCTAGAGGTCCTGGTCTTCTCCAAAGACTAATCTTAGTTCCTTAAGTGGAGGATTCAAAGAGGCGTTCCAAAGAAGAGGTAATATCCATTACCGATCTTTTCAATTTCTTTCTTCTTCAACTTCTTCTTATTTAGTTGTTTCATGATAAAGTAATAACATCAGTATTAATTACATACTGATATGTTATTATAAATATGAAACAACCCTAATTCACCTTCTATCCATCCTACGGAAAAATGAAATCACCGCGCGTGCGTACGTACGGAATACCGTCTCCACGCCGTGGTGTAATCTATTTTTCGACCATCACCTTACAAGGATGGTTATAATGGTGTAATAAGTAACTATATATGATTATTATGAAGTAATATTTATACTGAAATAATATATATATATATACTCCAATACAATTCCACGATCATTGGAACGATATCATCACTCGTGCGTACGTACGGAATACCGTCTCCACGATGTGATGCGACTCGTTCTACATGATCTTAATTTCATAATGATTATATAAATGAATTGAATGAATTAATATGGTATATACTACACTAATACCATTCTGTAAATGAATTATCTATAACCTAAAGATAATAATAAGAATTTATTCGACAAAACACGCATAAGAACAAAAAGTTATAAAGACCCGAGTAACAAGTAACAATGAAATATTACTAACAAGAATCTAATAATATGACCATATATGATATCATATCAACATGTATGATTCTGGAATAAGTCAATAACATTATTTAAACCATTATACAGGAGCTTCGGACACGTACAAAGCAAATCGGACCTAAGGTAAGGGAAATATCACAATCTCATTTTTATCCGAGATTGTTTATTCATAAGTATTTACTAGGGTGTATTTTATCATCTACATCCATGTTTCATCAATATGTAATATTATTTCCATCCACCTAAAATTGTTTAAATCCATTTTTTCCCTTCGGTGAGTTTTTAGTAATATCTATGAAAGGAATCTTTTGTCATACGAGGTACTTTTTGACTTTTTCCGACAAAAGTACGAAGAATGATTTTTTTAACTTATACGGCATGAATGGATTTTTAAAACATTGTTTCCAAGAAGCTTTCTTTACAAGTTTTCAAGTTTATTTTTAATCAACTTCTTTTATTTTAAAGTTGTATGACATGTTATGTAAGGAAAAATGTTTTTGAAGAAGAAAGGATATTTTCCTCAAGAATGGAGTTCAAGTGTTTTATCAAAATTATTTTCCATCTAAGATAATAAAGGGTTCTGTTTTTATCCGTATTATTAAATTGATTTGTTCATGTTGTGATGGAATTATTTTTATGAATTCCTTTATCTTATATGAATTGATTTATGATGTCATGATGTTTCAAGAATCCCATTTTTTTTACATGTGTTATGCGATGATATATGTTTTATGATTATGTGGAACACATAAGAAAGGATTCATTATAAGATGGGTGGGACCTATATCTCCCTCCAATGCATTGGGTAAAGATTTTATATCTCATGAGATAGACAGGGCTGGAACGGTAGGTTATATCGGTTCAGTGAAACAGGACTGAAACGAGGGTTACTCGATTCAGAAAGGGACTTTGTCCACTAAGATAGTCTTGACAATGAGTCTTGACTAACAAGAAATGATTTTCCATGATTATGTGTGCATGCCACAAAGTTTCAAGTCTTATGTCATGATTATGGGGATCTCATTTTCACTTCTATGATTTATTCCATGTTAAGATATTATGATCTCTTTTGCAGGTTTTGATTTTTATAAAGATATGATATGATTTTTATTTCCTTTATTTGCTCTCGCTGAGCATTTGAGCTCACCCTTTTATGTTTTCTTTTCCCCAGGTCAGGAAGATGGATATTAAGTAGAATATGCTAAAAGGGACCCTAGATATGATGAAATAAATGGGAGACACTGTAGAAGATTTATGAACCTGTTGTTTATGTTTCCCAGTTTCTAAAGACACTATACCTATACGGTCCTTTGTGGTTTTGTCATATGTTGTAATAAGTGTGCTTCAATTTCGATGTATTAACAATGTATGTAAAGTATGGGTCGTTATAGTTGGTATCAGAGGAAAGGTATAGTCAACCTTTGGAAACTAGGATGTGAAAGCCTTAGTAAGAACCCTAAGGATAAGTCTAAGCATAGAACACAATCTTAGAAATAGCCATGAATAACCTAGGATAAGACCATAAGCATGAAAATTTTATTCTTGAATTATGTGGTTTCCTATTATAATTAGTGTTGCTCACACTATTCTTCTTGGTTTTAGTCAATGGCTGGAACCCGAAGGAACCGTGTTAATGCGGAATGCGATGGGAAATGCAATGATTGTCCCCCTGAGCAACCAAACGATATGGGAGATGGAATGCAAAATCTTGTAGCCATGCTCACACAACTTTCTCAAGCTATGAATCATGCAGGATTTCCAAATGAGCAAAGGAGGGAGCAACATTCTGTTGAATCCTTCATGAGGCAGCGTCCACCTTCTTTCAGTGGGTCTACTGATCCATTAGTTGCTGAACAATGGATTAGTACTACTGAAAAGATATTTTCAGTTCTTCAATGTTCTGAACATGATAAAGTCATCCTAGCAGTGTATCGTTTGGAAGGAGATGCTGATCAATGGTGGAATATTGTTAAGAATACGAGGCAAAGGGATGAAATTGAGTCTATGGAATGGGACGAGTTCAAGAACTTATTTTTCAATAAGTACTTCCCTCGTATTCTCCGAACAAAGATGGAGAAAGAGTTTCTTGAACTGAAGCAAAGGGATGATGAATCTGTTGGTACCTATGAAGCAAATTTTACAAGACTTGCAAGGTACGCTTCTGGTATTATTATCCAACCTGAGAGTAAGATCGATCGATTCTTTAGTGGCTTAAAACCAAGTCTTCAAAGGGCGTTAGCCATAAGGGACTTCAATAGCTACGAGGAAATCGTTCGATGTGCTCTCAAAGTCGAGATGGAGATTGGAGTAACCCATCAGTCACATGGGTTTGATAAGAAGAGGAAGATGGAATTCAAAGGAAACTCTAAGGAGCACACTGAAAAGAAGATGAACTTTCCCTTATGCTCAAATTGTGGAAAGAAACATGGAGGGAGTTGTCTTAAAGGTACAAGTAAATGTTTTAAATGTGTAAAATAAGGTCATCGTGCATTTGAATGCCGTGATAATGGGAAGAAGATGTCTAATGACACAAACAAAGGAAGGGATACACAGAATGAACCTACTACACTTCAATGTTTCAAGTGCAAGGAGATGGGACATTATGCCAATCAATGCCCAAATCCAAGGGTTGATGATGATGGTCGACGTCAACAAACTCTTAAGGCTAAAGACAAAGGAAAGTCACATGCAATTTCTATCAGCGATGTGGAGTACGATAACGATGTGGTGAAAGGTACACTTACCATCCACTCTAAAGTAGCAAATGTTTTATTTGATTCTGGATCCACCCATTCTTTTATTTCTGAAAAATTTTCTAAGGGTATCACCGTACTACCTCAACAATTAGATGTTGAGTTAGCTGTGACAACACCTAATGGAACAACAGTCGCATCAAAAGTTTATAATTCTTCTCCGATCGAAGTTTGTGGGAAAGTGCTTCCTGCAAATCTTGTGATCCTTCCTTTAGTGGAATTTGATGTGATTCTTGGCATGGATTGGCTTTCTCTACATGGAGCTCATATCGATTGCCAAAGAAGGGAAGTCACATTTCATATTCCAGATCAATCTATGATCGTCTATCAATGCAAGGATGAACATAACCTTCCAGTGGAAATTTCTTCCATCTTATGGGTATTGATTCCACTAAATGAAGGTTATTTATCTCAAATGGTTGGTGAGAAACTCACGATTAAGAATATGCCCATTGTACGGGAGTTTGATGATGTCTTTCCGGATGAATTGCTGGGTCTTCCACCAAATCGTGAAGTTGAGTTTTCAATAGAACTCGTACCGGGTGCTTTGCCTATTTCAAAGAAACCTTATAGAATGGCCCCAATTGAGTTGCAGGAATTGAAGAAGCAAATCCAAGAGAATCTTGATAAGGGATTCATACGCCCTAGTGCGTCACCTTGGGGAGCACCTGTTCTATTTGTTAAGAAGAAAGATGGATCAATGAGACTTTGCATTGATTATCGAGAACATAACAAGATCACTATCAAGAACAAATATCCTCTCCCACACATTGATGACTTATTTGACCAACTACGCGGAGCTCAATACTTTTCCAAGATTGATCTTCGTTCAGGGTATCATCAATTAAGGGTCAAAAGGGAGGATATACCAAAGACGGCTTTCCGTACAAGGTATGGACACTATGAATTTGTAGTGATGCCATTTGGTCTTACTAATGCCCCTGCTATCTTCATGGATCTAATGAATAGAGTCTTTAGAGACTATCTTGATCAATTTGTGGTAGTCTTTATAGACGATATTCTTGTCTATTCAAAGAGCAACGAAGAGCATGAAGATCACTTGAGAATTATATTGAAGACACTGAGAAAGGAGAAGCTTTATGCCAAATTTACCAAGTGTGAATTTTGGCTTCAAAAAGTTTCATTTTTGGGTCATATAATCTCAAAAGAGGGGATATCTGTGGATCCAGCAAAAACAGAGGTTATCGAAAGATGGTCAAGACCAACAACAGTAACTGAGATCCGAAGTTTTCTTGGTTTGGCTGGATATTATCGACGTTTTGTAAAAGATTTTTCACGATTATCTAATCCAATCACCAAGTTGACTCGGAAGGGAGTTAAGTTTGTCTGGACAGAGGAATGTGAAGAGAATTTCAAGGAGTTGAAAAGAAGGTTATCCAGTGCACCTGTGCTCACACTGCCTTGTAGTGGAGAAAGGTTTGTGATCTACAGTGATGCATCCAAGAAGGGATTGGGGTGTGTTCTTATGCAAAATGATATGGTGATAGCTTATGCCTCGCGACAGTTGAAAATCCATGAGCAAAATTACCCAACACATGATTTAGAGTTGGCTGCGGTAATCTTTGCATTAAAGATTTGGAGGCATTACCTTTATGGTGAAAGGTGTGATATTTATACTGATCATAAAAGTTTAAAGTATATTTTCACACAAAAGGAGCTGAATATGCGCCAAAGAAGATGGTTGGAGCTGATTAAGGATTATGACTGCTCAATCCATTACCACCCTGGGAAAGCAAACAAGGTGGCAGATGCATTAAGTCGACAAGACCATGCTAGTTTATCCATGATGAGGATCACAAAAGATCCAATATTTATGGATTTACAAAGGATGGATCTTGGAATTATAATGGAAGGGGAAAAATCTTATCTTTCTCAAATGAATGTTCAACCATCTATACATGTGAAGATTAAAGAGGCACAGAAAGAAGATGTCGAGTTACAAAAGAAGGTGAGAAATGTTCCTGAATTCAACCTTGATTGTGATGGGATAATAAAGTTCAGGAATCGGGTTTGCGTTCCTCCCATCCCCGAATTAAAGAAAGAGCTGCTGGATGAGGCTCATAGTTCTTCATTCTCTATTCATCCTGGAAGCAAGAAGATGTATAGGGACCTGAAAGAGTACTTCTGGTGGGATGGCATGAAAAGAGATGTTGCTGAATATGTCTCTCGATGCTTGGTTTGTCAACAAGTTAAAGCTGAGAGACAGAAGTCTAAGGGGATGTTACAACCATTACCCATACCCGAATGGAAATGGGAAAACATCACTATGGACTTTGTCACAGGACTTCCTAAAACATCCAAAGGCAATAATGCTATCTGGGTCATAGTTGATCGTCTTACAAAGTCTGCACACTTCATTGCTATTAGAGAGGATTTCTCTCTAGATCAGCTTGCCAGGATATATGTAAAGGAAGTGGTAAGATTGCATGGAGTACCACTTTCTATTATATCTGATCGAGATCCGAGATTTACCTCGAAGTTCTGGCGAAGTCTTCAGCATACTCTGGATACAGAGTTGAGTTTCAGCACTGCTTATCACCCCCAGACAGACGGTCAGTCTGAGAGAACAATTCAAACCCTAGAAGATATGTTGAGAGCTTGCTCTATGGATTTCAAAGGAGGTTGGGATCAACACCTAACTTTGGTGGAATTTTCTTATAATAATAGCTTTCACTCCAGTATTCAGATGGATCCTTATGAAGCTCTCTATGGAAAGAAATGCAGGACTCCAACTTGCTGAGATGAAGTTGGGGAAAGAAAGCTATTAGGACCTGATCTCATTGATGAAATGGCAGAAAAGGTCAGATCTATTCAACAACACATAAGAGCAGCTCAGAGTCGACAGAAAAGTTATGTCGACAACCGAAGAAAAGACCTAGAGTTTGAAGTGGGCAATAAAGTGTTCTTACGAATATCTCCCTGGAAGAGGGTTATGAGATTTGGAAAGAAGGGGAAGTTGAGCCCTAGATATATCGGTCCTTTTGAAATACTGGATCGTGTTGGGAAGGTAGCTTACCGATTGGCGCTTCCACCGAATCTCTCTCAAGTTCACGATGTGTTCCATGTATCTCTCCTGAGAAAGTACATACCAGATCCTTCACATGTACTCAGCTCAGAAGTTGTACCACTGGAGCAAGATCTTTCTTATGAAGAACAGCCGATAGAGATTCTGGATCGTAGCGAAAAAGTCCTACGAAACAAGACCACTCGCTTGGTGAATGTTTTATGGAGAAACCACCAACTTGAAGAAGCTACATGGGAGCTTGAGGATATGATGAGGGAGAAGTATCCTCATCTGTTTGTTGCAAAGTGACGAATTTCGAGGGAGAAATTCTTTTTAAGGGGGGTAGAATGTAACACCCGAGACTTTTATGTTATATAAATCATCAAAGGGATCTTTTTCTACACAACGCTTTCTTGGCTTGCTTTACACGCAATCGCGACCTTCCTCGATAGCTTGCGTCGTACGCAATACCGAGTTTCACTAAACAACAATATGCTATTAAACCTAGCCGTTATGAATAGTAATAACCACTTTTTGAAATTTTATAAATTTTATTTTTCAAAATGGACTTCATTTTTGGACTCAGAATATCGAAATTAGCCTAGGGTGAAATTTTGGTATTTTTTCTGAAAACTTTCAATTTTTGATGAATAGTGAAACCACTAAGTGGTAGGTTAAAAACTGAATTTTGCATAAAACTTAATTTTACCGCTTCCGTGAATGAAATTTCGAAAATCCGACAGACACGGTTGATATCAGTAAGTAAAATGTGGTTCAATGAGATAAAAATAATTTTTTGGTGAATAGTAACTTTTTACTTTTTTTACCGCGGTTAATAGTAAATAGGGTAACTAAGGGTAAATATGATATTAATATTACCCTAACACATGTCCTAATTCTATTGGACAAGTGTAATTCGACCAAAAACAAACTTAGGAACAAAATATGACCATTTAGGCCCACTTGGATTAGATTAGGACATTTATTATTAATTTATTTAAAGAAGGGTTAAAATAGTTAAAATCAAAGTTTAATAAGTAAATCATTTTTAATATGGGGTTATACATAAGATAAATTCAATTGTAAATATTAATTAGAAAGCTAAAAAGATTTCCAACATGATGATATTTTATTTGTAATTTTTAGACATCAAATAATTTAATTTATTTATAACACAAAGATGATGCAGTAATTATCTTATTAATGAAATATTGACAAAATTGATAATATAAATACCAAATTAATTGTAATTTAAGAATTTTTATGAATTCCACTAATTTTATAGGTTACTATGATATATTAATGTTGATTTAATCAACTTGGTTCGAACATATAATTCTGTTATGACTTTCACAAAAATCATATATCAAATAGTCTCAAAATTGACACAAAATAGTTTTTAAATCAAATATTATATTATTAATTGTTATTTTATTCCTAAAAATCTAAGGTTCGGCCAAATGACTTATATAAGGATATATATATTAATAATAAACAATTTGGGGTTCTTTTGGCATGTTATAGTAAGTGTATTAACCATATAGTGAAAGAAAACAAAAAGACACGGTAAAAGTTAAATTAATTAACTTAGAGTTAAATATAATTGATAAGGTTAAAATAATACCCTAAACTTGTCTAAATCCTATTGGTTGATAGGATTTCGACCCATACCCACTTTAGCTTCGAAATAAGACCCTTTGGAACCATTATAAACCGATTTTGACTTTAATATAAAATAATATTTTGAGATATTCCTAAGGTGCCCCTCTCCTCCCTTATAAAAGGGCACCTCCTCCCCCTCCTCCTCACACCAATTTGAGCACTCAATCTCGGCCAACCCCAGCCATTTTCTCCTCTCCACTTCCCTAGAATAATCCTAGAGGTCCTGGTCTTCTCCAAAGGCCAATCTTAGTTCCTTAAGTGGAGGATTCAAAGAGGCGTTCCAAAGAAGAGGTAATATCCATTACCGATCTTTTCAATTTCTTTCTTCTTCAACTTCTTCTTCATTAGTTGTTTCATGATAAAGTAATAACATCAGTATTACTTACAAACTGATATGTTATTATAAATATGAAACAACCCTAATTCACCTTCTATCCATCCTACGGAAAAATGAAATCACCGCGCGTGCGTACGTACGGAATACCGTCTCCACGCCGTGGTGTAATCTATTTTTCCACCATCACCTTACAAGGATGGTTATAATGGTGTAATAAGTAACTATATATGATTATTATGAAGTAATATTGATACTGAAATAATATATATATATACTCCAATACAATTCCACGATCATAGGAACGATATCATCACTCGTGCGTACGTACGGAATACCGTCTCCACGATGTGATGCGACTCGTTCTACATGATCTTCATTTCATAATGATTTTATAAATGAATTGAATGAATGAATATGGTATATACTACACTAATACCATTATGTAAATGAATTATCTATAACCTAAAGATAATAATAATAATTTATTCGACAAAACACGCATAAGAACAAAAAGTTATAAAGACCCGAGTAACAAGTAACAATGAAATATTACTAACAAGAAGCTAATAATATGACCATATATGATATCATATCAACATGTATGATTCTGGAATAAGTCAATAACATTATTTAAACCATTATACAGGAGCTTCGGACACGTACAAAGCAAATCGGACCTAAGGTAAGGGAAGTATCACAATCTCATTTTTATCCGAGATTGTTTATTCATAAGTATTTACTGGGGTGTATTTTATCATCCACATCCATGTTTCATCAATATGTAATATTATTTCCATCCACCTACAATTTTTTAAATCCATTTTTACCCTTCGGTGAGTTTTTAGTAATATCTATGAAAGGAATCTTTTGTCATACGAGGTACTTTTTGACTTTTTCCGACAAAAGTACGAAGAATGATTTTTTTAACTTATACGGCATGAATGGATTTTTAAAACATTGTTTCCAAGAAGCTTCCTTTGCAAGTTTTCAAGTTTATTTTTAATCAACTTCTTTTATTTTAAAGTTGTATGACATGTTATGAAAGGAAAAATGTTTTTGAAGAAGAAAGGATATTTTCCTCAAGAATGGAGTTCAAGTGTTTTATCAAAATTATTTTCCATCTAAGATAATAAAGGGTTATGTTTTTATCCCTATTATTAAATTGATTTGTTCATGTTGTGATGGAATTATTTTTATGAATTCCTTTATCTTATATGAATTGATTTATGATGTCATGATGTTTCAAGAATCCCATTTTTTTACATGTGTTATGCGATGATGTATGTTTTATGATTATGTGGCACACATAAGAAAGGATTCATTATAAGATGGGTGGGACCTATATCTCCCTCCAATGAATTGGGTAAAGATTTTATATCTCATGAGATAGACAGGGCTGGATCGGTAGGTTATACCGGTTCAGTGAAACAGGACTGAAACGAGGGTTACTCGATTCAGAAAGGGACTTTGTCCACTAAGATAGTCTTGGCAATGAGTCTTGACTAAAAAGAAATGATTTTCCATGATTATGTGTGCATGCCACAAAGTTTCAAGTCTTATGTCATGATTATGGGGATCTCATTTTCACTTCTATGATTTATTCCATGTTAAGATATTATGATCTCTTTTGCAGGTTTTGATTTTTATAAAGATATGATATGATTTTTATTTCCTTTATTTGCTCTCGCTGAGCATTTGAGCTCACCCTTTTATGTTTTCTTTTCCCCAGTTCAGGAAGATGGATATTAAGTAGAATATGCTAAAAGGGACCCTAGATATGATGAAATAAATGGGAGACACTGTAGAAGATTTATGAACCAGTTGTTTATGTTTCCCAGTTTCTAAAGACACTATACCTATACGGTCCTTTGTGGTTTTGTCATATGTTGTAATAAGTGTGCTTCAATTTCGATGTATTAACAATGTATGTAAAGTATGGGTCGTTATATATTATATAAATATTATATAGTTTCTATACAATAATGTTACTAATGTATTTTTTTATCAGGGTAAAAACTGATTTCATGTATAAGTATAATAATTAAAGATATTGAAATGGAAAGGATCAATTTTGAAATTTATACATTAATCCTTGCAATAACATATTTTAAAAAAAGTTCTAAGGCATTAAAGGTGTTTTCCTTTGAGAAGAACAAAACTCTAGAATGTTTATAAGATTATTAGTTTACCACCTCAAGTTTTTATGTATTAATTTTTTTGAGTAAAATAAATTGAGTTGATAAATTATGTTATACTCAATACTAAATTAATAATCCTTATATGGAACATCAAGTTAAGCTAGCATTACACACAACCTTGGTAGATATTACCTCACAAAAATCACTAAGTTCAATAAAATGGTAATATATTATTATTATTTTTTAAACACAGCCATTATAAAAATCTTGTTAAACATAATGATATGAATAATAGTAAATAACCAATAAATATTATTTAAAATTGTTTTATATGATGAAAATGTATTGATAAAAATCAATTTATTTTTAGAAATGTTATTAAATGAATCAATAATACTATTTTCAAAAAAATATTTAATTTTTTGAACAATAATAAAATTAATATATTAAAATTTTAGAAAAATACATTCATAAAATAAAATTAATTTTTAAAATAATCAATTCAAAATTAGAGTAGGATAAATTTTTAATTTTTTTCTTAAAAGTCTAATTATTTTCATGAATAGTGAGAAAACTATAATGTATTTGAAAACTAAATATTAATTTACATTATTTATAATGTTAAAATTTATTGAAATTTTTTTTAAATAAACGTTAGTTCTATTATACAACAAATAATCCAATTTTGGTCTTTATAATAAATTTTATATTGAATTTTCTTATAAAAATTTTCTAATATTTTGAGTGTCTTCTCATTAAAATTCACTTTTGTCGCCTTGTTAGTGGGATTGATTTTGAATTAAAATTTTCCTCTTATATGATTAGAATTTGGAAAAAATAATTTCATATTTTTAATAATAATAATTTATATTTTATAATATGGTAAAATTATTTTTTATAAAATAAATAGTAGAGATTGTAAAAACTATTTTCCAAGATTATGGTAAAAATGGGATTATCGTGGGGTGGGGGGAATATAATGGTAAAAATAAATTTAAAATTTCAATAAAATTTATTTTACGTCAAAATATAGACCATTTAATATCTATGTATCTAATTTTATCCATTTTTACCCTTTTGGCATGTAAAAAATGTTGGCACATGTTTTTTTTCAAAATATTACATGTATGCCACTCACCTCACATAATAAAGGGAACCCATTATCCTATCGACTTCAAATAATTAAACCATTTTGGTTAGATCAATACATGGATAAATATCATCCCAACTTCCATCCTATCATAATTAAAGACTTATTTTTTTATATAAATAAATCATTGAAAGGTTTTTTCAGCAATCATAAAGAAGATTTTGAAGGATGTGGTAACACTCTTCAGGGAGAGTTAATGTTTAATTTAATAATCCACCTCCTTAAATTATTATTATAACATACTAATATAATCACCTAAGTATCATATATATATATATGTGTGTGTGTGTGTGTTTATCTTTGATATGGGAATAACATACAACTATCTCCACTTCCATCAAATCGGTTAAAAAATCATTGATCATGTGTACAATGAACTACCACCTCACGAACTGATGAATTTTGTTTTTTACATTACCACCTATAAAGGATGGAAATAATTATTGATTTAATAATTTTGAATTTTTTAGAATGTTATTATTATTCATGAGTTATTTTATCATACATACCATCAAACATTCTATTTTGTGGGATTACAATAAAGTTGCTAGTGTGTACCATAAACTAATGCAGTGTGAAATAATTTTATTCGTACATGCTTTACATGGAATGTGTCAAGGATGCATTTAAAAATAACTTTTCATATATATGACATAATTATGTTTCTATAATTATAATATATATCATTTTTTTATTTCCTTTAAATTTGATAAGAATATTGAAATAGTGTTATTGTTTACGTACGACCTACCATCACCATGTATGTTGTATTTCATTTTATATCAATATATTAAATGAATAAAAATAAATAATAATATAATTAATATATATGATATTTATATAATTTTTAAAATTATAGATATTGTGAAACCATGATCAATGTAATAGTATCAAAAATAACAAGTCAAAACATACACCAAAAAAGTTATTTTCTAACACATGACATTATCATGAAATTGTTAATAAAAAAATCCCTAAATTCGTAATAAAATAATATATGGTATGATATATATTATTAAGGTTCTGTAATATATTTTTAATATTATTATATTTATTATGAAGTTGGTTTCAACGAGTACGATGTTTGTCAAGACTTATGTTAAGGGATTTATTCTCAATTTTCCTTAATTGAGACATATATTATTTTATGCACAAATACTATTTTAAGACATTTATTTATAGAATCTATCACATATAATATAAAAAATATATTTACCATCATTGTATTTTAAGATTTATTTTATGTTATTTCTTTATGGGTTTTTTTTATATAAGCTACCAATGTGGAACATATTTTATGTAACAATCCCACTGATCCTCGAGATAGTTTATGATAATTTTTTTATGATACAATATTTCAATACATTACTAAAAAACTCATAAATTTTATAAGAATATAGTTATTGATGTTTTTTATTAAATAGTACCATTTTCGTTTTCTTTTATACTTAAAATGATAGAATTTTTTTAATGATATATCAATTTAGTTATCTCTTCAGTCAAAATTATGTTTTCCTCAATAACTGTGGTTTATAAAAATATTGTAAAAAATTATTTTACCATTATCTAATGAGAAATAAAATACATTTTACACATTTCATAATTTTTTTTAATATTTTCAATAATGGAATCTTCATTTTTTTTCCAAATGATAAATATTTTCCTTTCTTTTAAAAAATATTTTCAAAATGTTTAATTTTTTTAACACAATTATTTTCAAAGAGGAGAGTATATTTTCTTTAATAAATTATTTAAACAATATTTTATAATTATTTACCATATAGATAACATCTATTGATGTCACTTATGGATGAGAATGATATAATACACAGTTACTATTTTTATTCTTTCTCTAAATTTTTTATGTTTATAATGTCATGTTGCATCTGACTACCGCTTATTTTCACAAGTTATGTTATGATGATGTGATGAAATGATTATGAAACTTTTATATTTTACATAGGTTATGATATGATGATTTGTTTTGTGAAAATTAGTTCATTTCGTGGGTTATGATATGATGTTTTATAAAAATCTAATACACATATGTATGAATATTGTTATGTTATTGGTGGGAAATATATCTCCCTACAGTTAATTGAGAAAAAAATTTATATATTATGAGATAAAGATGACTATAATAGTAAGTGAACTGAGTTCAATAAGGGACACAGTCCATAATGATGTTCTTGGGAGTGAACCATGATTATTATAAATTTTTGTTAAGACAACCCATTCCAATATGATAGATTTGGTAGCATGTTTTTGATAATGATCCTGTGGACCATGTTCTTTGATTTATTTAAAAATCATCTATTATAAACTACTAGTATTCATTATATGAGTCAATATTATGATATTTGATATGAAAGGCATGGATTTCATATTATATGATCACATACTCATACCATTATATTCATGTTATGCTTATGTATTGCACCTATTTACCCATACTGGGCATCCTATCCCACCCTTTCATATGGTACCTTTATGTAGGATATGATGAAATTTATTATGTATGATTTGTCTAAGAATGGATTTACTCATATATATTATAGTGGGAAGTGATTTATTTTACCTATGGACAAGTTTTTTATGTTTTAAAGATTCCATATATACCAAACTCTTACATTCCAAAAAACATGTGATTTTGGAATGTAATGAATATTCAAAAAATATAATGTAATATCTATGTATGAAAATCATGGGTCTCTATATTTTGTATTAGAGGATATTTTTAGTTATATTTTTTAAACTATTATGAGAAAAATATTGTGATACTAATTTGGATATGTCTAAGGATACATTTAAATATGTATCATTGTATAGGAACGTGATAAAGATTTTTTTAAGGAATGAGTGAGTAGATTCCAAAAAATTACTTCCCTGTCTAAACACAATAAATATATGTGGATCTGGAACTTAGGTAACTTGGGGTAATAACTCAAAAAATGGTTTATTGATCTAAACATGACCGTTAAAAATTGTAAGAAAATGAGCCTCATTAAACACTACATTTTATACTCTCAAGAGATAAAATTTGAAAATTCACAAACTCTTTATGTACCATAAAAAAGTATTTGAATTAAATGTGACTATGAATATACTACGATAATCCTATAGAATAATTGATTAAAAAAGAAGGATTATTTATTTATACACTATATATTCTTTTTCAATATTATGTGGTACCCTAATTTGATTATTGTTTATTACATTCGATTTTTTACATATATCCAATGGATTGAACTTAAAGTAATTGTGTTAATGCTAAGTATGAAGGATAATAAAATGATTATATTCCTTAAAATCAACACATTATTGGAGTTAGATTGAAAAATAACAGTTATATTCTCAAAGAAATTTCTTACACTATTGAATATTAAGGACATCCAAATTAATAATGGAGTAAAAACAAAATGTTGATTCCTTCATAAGGAAACATACACTATCTTTCAATAGGTCTTATAATATACTAGTTGCTGAAAAATAGAACTAGAACAATAAATTAAACACCCCCTATAATGGTAGAATATGTATTTTAGAATTTATTAAAAGTTATGATTTAGTTACTAATATTATCATAAAATGTATTCTATCTACAATAGCATACATGACACACAAAAAATGTGTTTTCTCATAATTTTATGTTGTACGCAATATTGAGTTATACCAAACAATAAAATACTATTAATATTATTATATTAAGTGGTAGTACACACCTAGTAATTTTATTATTGTGAATAAACATTTATAACTATATTGTTTTTACACACGTTTATAAAATGATATTAATTTCATCAAATAAATTTTATAGGTTTAAAATAGAAATCGATCCAATTTTATGCATAAGAAGCTATATAATTTTAAAATATAATTTTACAGCATGTTTATAGGGAACCCATTTTAAATATAATTTATGACACTTAACAATTTTATATAAAAAACATATTTCTTTTAAATATAAATATAAAAATTTACATTGTATTATTTTTTGTTATTTTTTTGAGAACTTTTATATTTTGATGTATAGTAAGTAACATTGAATTTTATTTCAAACTACTTTTTTGGCCATTATTAATTTATACTTATATTTTTTAGTTAGTCTTGAAGTATAACTAGAAAATTTTTATGCAATGTAATCCAATATATCTCATTGTATTCATTTTTACATTGAAAATAGATAAAAAAACATATCAAATATTTGAACATTTTTACATTAAAACCTTGAATTATTGTTCCATCAAAGTGTGTGAATTTAATAAGATTTTTTTAATTTATGTGACCTGAATTTTGAAAAATGAATTCAATATTTACAATCAACATAATTTGAAAAATATAAAAAGTTCAACAATGTTTTTTTAAAAACTATTAGTGAAAATGAATAAAATTAATTATAATGAGTTAGAGAAAAAGTAACTTAACAAGGGACTAAAATAAAATCATAAAGGACCACATTAACTATAATCTTATCCAAAAGAAATTTATGGAAATATATTGACTATATACTCCATTTTATCTAAATTTTATCATTATTTAATAAACATGACATGGTTAAACGTGGTTTGAATTCCATTTTAAAAAAATTACAAGAGTGCTACTCCTCCTCCACTATAAAAAAGAACTATCCCCTCCCACATGATCACACCTATTAAAAAACATTGTATAAACAAAGATCTAACAAAAATACTAAAAATTCCTACCCTAATCCTATAATATTCACATTGGAATGATATACATTCAATGAATCCCTTTGGTGCAAGCTAGAAAGAGTTACCCAAATAAGTGGTAACACCATTCCTCAAGCTCTTTTATTTTATTTCAATTATCCACTTCAAATAATCATATTATTACAAAACATAAGTAATAAAATATGTATCCTAAATATACTATTATTTATTTTGATAAAATTTATTTTTAAAAATATATCATCATCCATCTAATAGGTAATGATCTTGTCGTTCTTGTGTATGATGAACTACTTCTTCCTGAAATGATGTTGATCATTTTTTCATTAACCCCATTCCTGGTTGATAATTATGATGGAAAAAATATTTATATATTATATATATTATATTTATTATGTATTTATGCTTCTTTAATAATTTTTAAACATGTATCTTTATACATTCCTTTTTTTGTAAATACGATAACATTGTTTGTGGAAGTATGGAGTTCCACCTTCTCAAAGATATGTGACACATTCACAAACTACATGGAAAATATTATAGATATGATTAATTAAATATATGTTAAATTCAGAAATTATATTTTATATTAATTAAATAATTACCTTTTAGGAAACATAACGTATAATTTTCTTAAACACTTTTCCACCAATGGAAGATGTGATAAGATTGTTCGTAGACGTGTGTAGTACCACCTCCTCAAAGAGATGTTATTCATTTTACATCACCAATATATATATATATGTGTGTGTGTGTGTGTGTGTGATTAAATTATACAGTATATATGGTATAATAATTATTATTTAAAGATAACTTTTTACTTACCACATTTCCATAACTATCATTGATAAATAAGAAGATTACTCATTTGTATGTATGACCTACTGTCTCCATGATTGTAACATTGGTTCAATTTTCATAATCATATTTCATAACTAGTTTTAAATGCCTAATTAATGTATATATATGATAATTATTTTATAAATATTATTCTTTATATTTTCATAAAATAACCCCTTTGAGAATACTTTATATACCATAAAGATTTTGAGACAAAAACTGATATAGATAAAATATCACACACAAACCTAAATTTTTAAGTATTTGTATAAAATATTTTAATAATTGAATGAAAATAAAAAATAAAATTTAAGTATTTTCTCATTCTTGTCGATAAGTAATATAAGTTTTTTATTTAAGATGATAAATAAACACCAGACATGTCAGACCATAGGTAATGTATTTTTTCTCAGTCTCCTTTTGTTGAGGCATATATTGATTATATAAAAATTTATTATGATATAAGGTTTATATTCATCCACCATGACATTCTCTATCAACATTTTATCCTTAATAAATTTATTGAATGTTTTTTTAATTTTAATATTTTATGGGTCTTATGATTTAAATGATCAAATTGGTGTGAGACACTTTGAATATTTAAAGACTTAATTTCATGATCATTTAATTTTGTAAATATTCTTGATATTTTTTTTAAATATTTATATATATATATAATGTATAATAAGAAGAATTTTATGTCTATTTTTTATTTCATTCAAATTATTTTTAAAAGGAAACTTTTTACATGCTTTATGAAGAATGTTTTTAAAAACAAAAAAGGAATGTTATACTCAAAACATACATGGATATAATTATTTTTCCACTATCATGGACCTAAATTTATTTGTGGCTTCCATTATATGGTTTCATGTTTTATTAAATGAAAAAAAATCTATTTCTTTTTTGGTAAAGTGTTTTTCAAAATAAATTTTTAAAATAGATTAATCACTCTAATATCTTGAAATGTTTCCTTATGATTGAAAAAAAATTATAATTAAAATGTTGAAAATTGATATATTTTATGTTTTACAATTATATAATGTGTACATGGACATTTTATGGTTGGATAAATAATAAACCAAATATAGGTGGTTCCATGATAATCAAATGATGGGTGGGTCTATGATAGTCCTCTAATGCATTGGCTATAAAAGTTGGTTATATGGTTATTCCATTTATAAGATTTTCATGTATGGAATTAAATCATATGGTTATTTAATTTATATGATTTATATGTATAATGATGGGTGGGTCTATGATAGTCCTCCAATGCATTGGGTATGAAAGTTGGTTATATGGTTATTCCATTTATAAGAGTTTCATGTATGGAATTAAATCATATGGTTATTCAATCTATATGAGTTATATGTATAATGATGTTCCAAGTTACATTTATGTATTTTCGATTCTTTTTATGGGTTTTGTGGATATCATATGATTATAATGAAAATATGAAATGAGATAATTATCAAAGAATATTATTTACTTGTTATCAAAGTTAAAGTATTACTTCATGATAATGTTTTCATAAAATTTATTGATTATAAATGGACCAATGATTTACTTATTTTTATATATCATTCTAATCATTTTATGCTCATACCATATTTTTTTATGTTTTTTACAAGACTTAATGATGAGTATGGGATTGAAATAATTCAATTTTATAGTCATAAATAATTGTCCATAAGGATATAATTTTTTATTTTTTATGTCTTTTATATGGTGAAAAATTGGATATAGATTGGAAGTGTATACATTGTATTTCTTGTTTTTTTATGAATAATTTAAGGAATAATTCTATAAAACTATAAACCTAAAAAGATATTCCATGTGAGGAAAAGTTAAAATATTAACTTAACCCATGATTATATATTTTTTAAGGGTGCGACTATATAGTTAGTATCAAATGAAATATTTATATAACTTTATATCTTTAGTAAATATTTTTAGCATCCCTATAAAATATTTTAAATTATGTTTATGTTAGAATGATAAAAAATTTAAATATTTAAAAAATATTTCATCTAATATATGTTTGTTTATAATGGTTTTTAATAGAGTAAATAAGTAAAATGTATTAGAAAGGAATTTAGAGGAATATATATTTCCGAATCAGTATCCAGAGAAAGTTAGAATCAGAACTGAGAATTTTGTTATGATGATGGATTAGTTGACCTAGGCTAAAAAGGGTGGTGGTGTCAATGTAGGAGAGTGACCAGAACTACCATAATAGAATGTGAATACATTGGGGAATTTTATGTGATGACCTCCACTATAATATATGGGATCATATTACCCCATGATATAATATTGATGGATTAAATACCTAGAAAATATATTTTCTATCTTGGACTATTTGGATTTGGAAAAGTTAGCCCTTTCAATTTACCATTTTGATGATAAATTCAATCAGTGGGGGTAAATGGTTATAAATATTAAAAAATATAAATATATTTATGACTTGAAATGGGATGGATTTAAGTATATTTTCTTTTATAAATATATTCTTAAGGCTCTTAAAATTAGGTTTGAAAAAATTCTTGAAATTAAGACAAAAGATAGAAGATTTAGGGGCTCCATACGAAGAAACTGTCAGTCGACTTGAAAGGTATATCCAAAATTTTATCTGTGATATTTATAGTGGTATAAATTAGTTTTACTAAGGATTTATGAAAATATATAGAAATAAATTGGATTCTCATGAGTTCAGGATCTATGAGAATCATGTTTTATGAACTGAGAAGGTAGAAATAGATTGTTAGGATGATTATGTGTCCCATGATAATAAGTAAAAGAAGAGGTATTATTGGAAGTTAATGTGAAATACATCATCAAAGAATATTAGTGGTCAGAAAAACAAATTCCCATATTTTGTGAACTGTGGAAAGAAGAATCCAAGAGAATGAACATCAAAGTCTGGTAGGTGACTATCATGTGATAAAACTAGTCATATGGTTCAGGAATATAATGAATATGATCATGTATATAGTGATAGGTCCAAACTGATATTTTTAGTTGTAATGAGTTAGGAAATTATGAAAATGTGTGTATAATGATGATTAACTAGGGTAGAAACCAACAAGATTGAAAGAATATAGTTTAGGAAAATAATTTTCTACTACTAATGTTGATGATGGGTTGGGAAAAGAAATAGTGACATGTATGGTATGGGTTTATTTGAATCCTTATTATACTATATTTGATTAAATATCATTACATTATTTTATTTAGGAGATATTTCACATAGAATTTTTAATTACTACTAAGGAATGTAAGATGTTACTTTTTGGTAAAATCCCTGGGTGGAAGTATTTTAGAAACAATGATTTATAATAATCTTACTTTTATAATTAGTGGGATTTTATTTTTGAAAAAACTAGTTGAACTACCCGTAGTGGAGTTTGATATCATTTTGGTTATGGATTGGATTTCACATTATCATTATTAAATAGATTTCAAAGAGATTAATGTTTTTTTCAATGATTTCATACCTTTGATAACATACCACGAAGGTGAGAAACTGATTATAGATGGAAGTTAATTATATCATGATCATGTTTATTAAAAGAAATAAATAGTTCTAATTAGATCAATCCCAGTAGTTAGTGAATTTATGGATGTATTTTCAAATTAATTGTATAGTATTATTCTTGATGAGGAATTTTAATTAAATATTGATTTAGTACATGATTATAATTTTGTTTCAAAACCCTTTCTAAAATATCTCATGTAAAACGTTTGGAATTGGAAAATCCATTTAAATAATTTCTTAATAGAGGTTACATTCGACCTACAAAAACACTATGCGGTGACCCTATTTTATTTATGAATAGGAATGATGGTTCCATTAGACATTTCATTGATAAAAGATCCCTGAATAATAAAACTATTAATAAAAAGTATCCTTTTCCTCATATTGATGACTTTTTTTATAACATCAAAAGAGGTAAGTGTTTTTGGAAGAATTATCTGAGGTTTGGTTAACATCAGTTAATGTTGAAGTAGGATGAAATTCTAAAGAAAAAAATTAAAGGTGATATATGGTCATTATGTGTTATTATTTGTGCCCTTTGAGTTATCTAATGAAACTTCTATATTTATAAATAGTATGAAGAGAGTCTTCCATCATATTTTGTAACTATTTTTGGATTTTATCCAAGATATTATTATTTTTATATTCGATAACCCAAGTGGAATATTAATGTAACTTAAGGATTGTTTTGAAAACATTAAAAAAACTAAACTATATGGAATTTTATATTGAGTGATTTTTTTGTAAATAATTTCATTACATGGACATATTATTGGTAATGATGGCATAGATATTATCCTTTATTAAACAAAAGTGATCAAAGAGTGGCCAAGACCTACCAATGTTGATGATATTTTTATTTTTCCTAGATTAGCTGGTAATTGCTAAAGGTTTGTTGAAATTTATTACCGATTATCTATCTCAGTATCTATGACAACAGTAATGGTAGTTAGGTTTATTTAGACAAGATAATGTAATTTTTTTTAATAATAAAAAAGATGATTAGTAAAATCTCTAGTTTTGGCCCCTCCAAGAAAAATTGAATTCATCATCTATAGTGAAGAATTATTATGAGGACTTGGTTGTTCCCTGATATAGAATGAAAATGTAATTACTTTTTCTTCAATATAGTAAAAAATAATGAGTTAAGTTACCCTACATAAGATTTTGAATTATCCACTATTTTTTTAATAAAAAATTTGGAGGCATAATTTATATGGGGTGAAGTGTGAAATATATACTTATCAAAAATGATTGAACTATATGTTCACTCATAAATAGTGGATCATGAGATTGATGTGATGGATGAAACTAATCTAGGATTATGATTTCATGATTTATTATCAACCAATAAAATAAAACAAGGTTGTTTATTCCTTGAGATGAAAATGTAATACTACATTTACTATATTAGGTTTGTAGTTATACCATTTGGTTAATGATTTGATGAAATTTTTCTTAGATGTTTTAGATGTGAATACATCCCCTATTTTTTTGGGATTCAGTGTAGTTGTTTTTGTCAGAAATAATTACATGACTCTAAAGTTGGAACAATATTTTCTATAAAAGGTAGAATATGATAATAATGGTAAGTCTCTTGATTTTAATATCGATGATTAATGTTTTTTGTGACTTTGGAAAATATTGTGTGTGTGTTTTCATTTAAAATCAAGGAATGATTTTTTGACTGAAGCACATAGTTATTTTTCTTCAATTCATCACGGATGAACTAAGATATAAAAATATGTTTGAAACTATTTCTGATGGGTTGGAATGAAAAGATTTATTTTTTAAATTACCATGATATTTTTGACATGTTAATAGGTTAATGTAGAGTGATGGTTACTGAAATGAATACTAAATCCTTTTCCAACTATAGAGTGGTAATGGGAGAATATATCAATGAATTTCATTGGGGGATTTCCAAATATATATCAATGTAATGATGTGAATTGTGTTATTGTTGATCGATTAACTAAAAATGAAAATTTACCTCCCATTCAAGATACAATGTATTCAGATCATCATTATAGAATATATCTAAAAATGTTTATGAGGATACATGGAGTGACTATATCTATTGTATCAGACTATGATCCCAGGTTCACATCAAATTCATGGAAAATAATTTAGTAGTCATTGGGTATAGATTTTAATTTTAGTATAACTTTTAATCCTAAATCAAACAGACCGTCAGAGTGGATGATTCATACCATTGAAGATATGATTTTTGGTTATCTAATTATTTTTATGGATGTTGAGATAAACTTAGTTCTTTGGATGATTTTTCATATAATAATTATTTCTAATATAATTTAAAAAAAATTAAACAATGTAGAATTACATATGAGCATATCCCAAGTACACAACATATTTTATGTATCATTCTTATGTAAATATGTTCCGGACTCAGCCCATGATTAAATCCCCTGAGAATTTCATTTGGAAGGGACTCATCCTTATGGGGAAAAATAGTTCATATTTTTTACCACAGAGAAAAAGTGTTCTAAAATAAGTTAATTCACCAGGTTATGATTCTATTGAAAACCTGTATGATAAAATATGAAACATGGGAATAAAAAAACACCATTATTTAAAAATATACCCACTTATTTGATAAATGAATAAAATCATGAGGACACAATTTCCAAAAGGTGGGAAGGATGTAAATTTCTTGGTAATGTTAGAATAATTATTTTTCATATTTTTGAATTAGAGATCATTTTTTACCTTAAATGGGTTGAAATATCCTATAGTTAACTCCACACACAATAATGAGTTTCTTTGTAATCTTACATTTCATACAATAATGTGTTTTAACGAACAATTATGTTATATTATTATTATTATTTTATGTCATAGTAATCACCTAGCCATTTTATCCACAAAAATGAACAGGTATAACTATATAATATTTACACATGTTTATAGTTTTTTACATTAACTGAATAAATTTTATAGGATTTAAATAATAATTTATCCAATTTTAATCATAATAATTTGAATATTTTTTAAATGAAATTTTATCTCCCAATAATTGATATCCAAATTAAAATATATTTTACGAAAATTTAATAATTTTTTTTGAAAAAAAACTTATTTTTTGAATTATACATATAAAAAATTACATTAGGTTAATTATTTGTATTTTTATGATAACTTTCATATTTTGATCTATAGTAAATAATATTGAATTTTAGTTCAAAATTTATTTTTCATCCATTATAATAAAGTTGTAAAATAATATTTATAATTTTTCTTAATGTATAATTAGAAAATAACTATGTTATTTAATATATATTTATGTCATTAGATTTATTTTCACTTTGAAATTGGATATAAAAACATTTAAATCTGTTGAACATTTTTAAATTAAAGGCACGCATTGTCATCACATCTACAAGATTAAATATAACATAATTTTTTATTCTTATATGATTGTAAAATAAGAAAAAGTATTCCATATTTAGAATCAAAAAAATTATCATTTCTAATAATTTCATCTTATTTTTTGACATTAATTATTAGTGAATGTGATTAAAATTAATTACAACTATTAAATGAAAAATTAACTTATCAAGGGACTAAACCTTAATCTGAAGGTCCCCAATAATGCTAAAACATTTAAAAAAGCCACAGAATGGACATATCTAGACCCTATACTACATTTTATTGAATATATAATATTATTGGTTCCCCTTTAAGTGGAAAAAACATGGTTGAAATTCACTTTTCAAAAATTTACAAGAGTTCCACCACTCCTCCATTAGAAAAGGAACTCTCCCCTGCCACTTACACAAACCTATCATGAAAATTTTTTCTCAAAAAATATCTCTCCAAATATCTCATAAAAATATCTCCACTCATCTTAGTTTCCTACACTTGTGAATAAATCCATATTAGGAAGCCCGTTGAGGTAAACCAAAAGGAGTTACTTGAATAAGAGCTAACACAAATCCTCATGCTCATTTATATTACTTTCATAATACACCTCATAAAATCTAATTATTCCAGGAATACATAATAAAATCAGTATAATTAAAATAAATTAATTCTTTCATGATAATATTTCAACATTTACTTACACATACATCCATCTAATGTGTAATGAACTTACCATTTTTGTGTATAGTGAACTGACGCCTCATGGAATGATGTTGTTCATTTTTCAGTTACCAACATTCATGGTTGGGAATTATAATGGACATGATTTTTATATGTGATAGATTTTATATTTATTATTTATTTATTAATATATAATTATTTTATGATATATATCTTTATGCATTCCATTTTTTGTAAATACAATAACATCGTTTGTGGAATTGTGGACTCCCACCTCGTCTAAGTGATGTGATACATTCACAGACTACATAGAACATATTAATAATGGGTTTAAATGAAATATATGTGACATAAATGAAATATATATGATATTAATTACATATTTAAATTTATTTAAATATAATACATCATTTTATTTAACACTTTTCCAAACCATGAAAATGTGATAATGTCCTTCCCAAACGTGTGAACTACCAAATCCACAAAGTGATTTGATTCCTTTTTAGTCACCATAAATCAATATATAAGTATATATGACTAGATAATATTATATATATGATATAATTAAAATTATTTTCATATAAATGGTTACTTACCTTCTTTCCATAATGATAATTGAAAAGTCCGAATCATAATCATGTGTACGTCCGACCTACCGCCTCCATAAGTTTAATGTTTTTTCATTTTTCATAATTATCATCCATGATTGATTTTAAAAGTTTAATTGAAGAATATATATGATAATTATGTAATTATTATTATTATTATTTATATTTTCATATATTATCCACTTTTTCCATAGTCTACCTACCATATTTGTTTTGACAGATAAACAGAATTTTGTAAAAACACCCGATATAAAATTACTTGTTTATTTTATTGTATAAAACATTGTAATATGTGATATAAAATTAAAAATAAATTTTAAAATTGTTCTATAGAGTGTAAATAATTAATTTTTTTTATTATTTAATATGTTAACGACACCGAAGATAATTCTGGCCCAATATAAGGGATTTTGTCTCAATATCATTGTATTGAGTCATTTCATGATTATATACAACTTTACTATTTTATAAAGTCTATACAAAGAACCTTTGAAATTATATATCAATGTTTTATATATTATAATTTTATTTTATTTTTTTTAATTTTAATCTATGATGGGTCTTATGTATTATATGTTTGAAGATGTATGTGACACTTTCAATGGTTAAAGAAACAATTTAATAATCTCTTCTCGATGAAAATATTCATGATATTATTTTACATATATCATTATATAGAAATAAAAAGGGTTATAAAATGTAATTTTATGTCTATTTTTAATTTAAATCTAATAATTTTGAAAAGAAATCTTTTTATTTACATTATCTGTAATATTCTGAGAAATGAAAAATAATTGTTCTATTCATAATCTACCGTTGAACAATTATTTTTCTACCATCATGAGCCTTACATTGTGGGATTATGTTTCAATATTTCATTTTTTCATAAATTAAAAACATTACATATATTTTTTAGTTGTTTTTTATTCAAAATGTTTTTTTAAAATGTATTTATTATTCCAATATCATAAAATTTTGTCTTGTTATTAGACAAAAAAAATTAGTGAATTGTTAAAATTTTAAAATTTTTATGTGTTATAATTATATAAATTTTACTTTTACATTTAACATGTGGTTCTATAAAAAATTAATTATAGGTGTTTTAGTGATAAATAAACCATGTGTGGGTCCTTGATAGCCTTCCAATTAATTGGGAATGGATGTATGTCGTGTGGATATTCTATTATTAAGAGTAACATGTAAGGAAGTCAACTATGTTGTTAATAAATATATAAGAGTGAAAATTATATTGATGTTCCAAGTTACCTTTATGTATATTCTTTTAATTTTATGGTATTTATGGTAATAATTTTATTATAAATCATATTAAATGAGCTTATTGCCAAAGGAAATAATTTACTACTTATCAAGGTAAAAAGCTATTACATCAGGTTAATTTTTAAATTAGTTTTAAATTAGTTGAAATAGTCCAATTGTTTACTTATTTTTTATATCTCTTACTAATATTTTTATGATTATCACATGATTTTTCATGTTTTTATAGGATATAAGCATGATTAATGTAATAGAAGAATCCATGTTTATATTAGTAAATATTTTTCAGAAAATAGTCTATACATTATCTTTTAATGTTTCATATAGTGAGTATACTGATATGGATCAAAAGTATCAACTTTGTATATTATGGTTTTGTTATGTTTGAGTTATGTAAAAATTAAATAAAACTATAAATCTTAAAATATCATCAATGTGAAATAATGTAACATTATTGAGTTATCTTAATACTAGGTAATTTTTTAAGGTTGGGTTCATTAAATTTCACAAGTCTTTCTAGATAATCTTCTAGTATTGTCATCCAAATTGATGTTAAGGTTTATCAATTAATCAGTGTCCTAAAACCATGTCTATAATGGGTTTTATCTATAATATAATTTAGTATCAATGAAGATACTTTTCATTATACTGTCATTGTGTAAATAGAGTCATCTATTTTGTATAAATATAATGGATTAGATAGAAAAAATATGATGGATTTCCAAGGAAAATATAAAAACTATAGAGAAAAAAAATATGTGTATTTATTTGATACAAAAATTGTGGGAAAAACATGGATTAAATTGTCTTAAGTGGAAAATAAATCTTTTAATCCTCTAATGGAAGGTAATCCAAAAATTGATTGCTGATGTGATGGGAAGAAGATCAATAATGGTGAGGATTGAGATAAATATATATGGAATGCACCACCCACACTCCAGTGTTTCAACTAAAATGAGTATAGTCACTCTGATATCAAGTGCAGATATCCTAGCTTTAATGATGGTGATTTAGCTCAAAAACATATTATGTGACTGTATAGGGGGAAATATCATGCGATCAATATGTTTTATGAGGGGTGGGATATCGACGTGGTGAATGGTACACATACCATCCTCTCTATAAATAAAAATATCTTATTTGACTCTAGATGTATCCATTCATACATATATAATGAATTTTATAAGGGTATCATGATGCCACTCGAATTATTATATGTTGAATTAGATTTGAAAACCCCTCGTGGATTTATTATCACTTATTGTGTATATGATTACTATATGGAAAACCATTATGGGAATGTGCTTCTGGAAAGCCTTATCCCTCACCCTTTCACTACAACATAAACAGTGTTTAGCGGCGGTTTTGTGGCGGCGGTTCACAAAACCGCCGCTAAACATTATCAGTGAAAGATTTCGCGGCGGTTTGTTAAAAACCGCCGCGAAACCCAATCTATTTTGGAAAGCCGTGACGCTTTCCCCGCCCCTATCGTGTACCCCACTTCCCCAATCCCCCTCACAAACCCTCCCCTCTTCCCCGATCCCCCTCCCGCTACCTCCGGCGACACCCGCGCCCTCCGGCGACCCCCGCGGCCCCCGAGCCCCCCGGCGAACCCTGCACCCCCCCTCGACCGCCGGTGACCCCCGCGCCCCCGCGCCCCTCGCGCCCCCCGCGCCCTCCGGCGACCGCCACACACCCCGCGGCCTCCGGAAACCCCCGCACCATAATTTCAGTCCTCCCACCATAATTTTCAGGTTTATTTATATATAATTTTTATTTTTTCCACATTTTAATTAGGGATATTGTGATTTTTATATTCCAAATATCGTTTTAGTGTGTTTTGGTCTTCATTTTGGCAGGTTTGAGCTGTCATCATCAAAGGATTACATGTGTATTCATAATTAAGAATCTATATATAAGTTCTCCATTTATATATATTCAACCTTGAAAGTATACATATATATCATGGGGCTATATGTGCTTATATGTGTATATGAAAATGAATATGTGTATCATTGAAAAGGGGTATATGAAAGTATAGTCAAATATGTATAGATCCCTTATACATATTTGTACACCTTAATATGTATATATGGACTAGGTATCATTACATATAAGTTAAGGTGAATATGTGTGCATTTGAAAATATTAAAATTTGAGATTCCATCATCTATTTTAGCATGGCTTGAGTTTTAGGTAGTTTCCATATTCATGTTACCATTATTTGAATTCCATGATAGCATGGATGTTTTTTAATCTATTATTCATTATTTTATCAATTGAATATTGTATATCTTTTTATATATATTATTGGTTTTATTTCTCGGAATGTATCTCCCAATGTGGTTGATAGAAATTATATTAAACATTTAAAATGTGTTTTAAGGTGTAAAGCATGATTTCAAAGTGAGTTTTCTATCGTGTGATTTTTTGTTTAGAGATAATGTTTTGAAAAAATGGTAAGATGGTGTCAAGCGTTTTGAGTAATGTGTTGTGAAGAGGATCGGGCCGATGGGGAATATATTGGATATTCCCTGATGGTATGGCTTTATGTGAATTATTTCTTTATGTTTCATTTTAGGTGATGTTTCCTAGACTTCTCTATAGAGTCCATGTGGCTGAATTTTTGTTGGAGGTCGAATCATCCTTTAAGAGAATCTAGTTCATTTTATGGATCACAATGGGATGGTTTTGCAAGGTAGTTTTGTACCTTTTGTTCTAGTTTTATTACTACATAGTACCATTAAAGAAGAGACATGGGAGGGGAGATGAATATGTAGGCATAGTGGTCCAATCTCTTTTTTAACAAAGCTTTTATTACTATATAGTACCATTAAAGAAGAGACATGGGAGGGGAGATGAATATGTAGGCATAATGGTTCAATCTCTTTTCTGACAAAGCTTAGTGATACTTTGAAATGTGGCTCAAAGCTAAGACATTTCATGTTAGGGAGGGTATGATATTCTATGATTTTTTCAGGTACTTTCTCATTTCAATTTTACTTTAAATAGATAATTTTGGGATATCAAAATGTTTACTGGATGTATGAATAGTTTTTGGGGTGTCCAGGGTTTTTAGGACACAAAAGGTTGAAAAAGTGCCTATCCAGCTCAAGTAATACGATTGGAGCCCAGTTAGTAATTATTGTGTTCCCTAACCATGATTTACAAGAGGTGGGGTAAATTCAATGAAAAAATAAGGAAAGGGGGAGAATAAACCAAGTGGAAATGGATAACCCATTCCTCATGGTTATAGCATGACTTAACAAACCATACAGGCTTTATCGAAGATCATGTGACTAGCCCGCATTTCTATCCAACAGTCCAGCATTTCTAAAATATTACTTTTGAATAGCATGAATTGTCTTTAAAGTTTCCACATGATGAAATTTTTCCCAGCAATACTCATACATTGATCCTTTCTTTTCAGCTTCATTCCATCTCTCATAAATCAGATGAAGTGCCAAACGATCACTGTAATCCTTTGCAGAAAATATAGATTTTACCATTACAGCTAAAGAGCTTTTTATCTTGAGGAAGAAATAAAGTATCCATGACGCTACGTCCGACCACAGTGGTAAGAACATGATCGTAGCAATGAAAAATGGCACCCATAATTAGTACTTTCCGCAGTTTAGGATCCACCAGAAGGATTAACTGGGAACACCAGCTGGCCGGTGGTGTCTCACCAGCTGGCCGGTGGTGTCTCACCAGCTGGCCGGTGGTCATCCACCGGCTGACCGGTGGCTCTGGACAGAAGCCAATGCTTCTTTCAGAGACCACCGGCTGGCCAGTGGAAATCCACCGGTTGGCCGGTAGACTCAGTCAATCCATTTTCAGCTTTCTTGGGCGAGCTCCTAGGAAATCTTTTTCCTAACATCAAAAACACTTGAAAACAAGTTAGAACACAAATAGAGTGATTGTGATCATTAAAATCCAAGAGAGATGGGTACAACAACTATTGATTGTTTTATATTCATGGACTAGAATATGCATTAGAAACCATTAGTGGTGGCCTACTTAATTTACCTACACACACCATATCCAAGTTCCACCTGGCCTTCCCTAAGAACCCCCAAACATGTCCCTTATAGGTTTCTATTTGGAACCTTGATTCCTCCACATCCACTCTACAGTTTTCTCCACATTTCCATGACTAACATAATTCTCTCCACCTTAGGAGGGTCATTATCACTAATTTATTCAAGAAATTCAAACACCATGTCTCATTCTTCCATCACAAGATGAACCCCAAAACTTAAATGTGGCCATTTAGATTTCCCTAGAACAACAAAACAAACATTACCCATTGTTAAAATGGTTTCAGTGAATGTAGTTAAATTGATTTAAAATGCATTATGATCAGTTTCGATCACACATCAATGGGGTGTTGTTTGAGGCAACATAAATGTGTGATCGATGGTGTTATGATAAGTGTGTATCCCGATATTCTTATTTCTCCTCAATGAGGTGTTGACGCTGTCTCCTATGGACCAGACTTGTTCAGTTGGTTTGAAATGGTAAATGTGGTCAATGAATCATCTTTATTATATTATGCATACTTTATGGTCAATGGTTCATCTTTATTATATTATGTTTCTCTAATCTTACACTGTCGTATATTTTGTGTAGGCACATTGTGATATACATGGATAAAAGCCGGATCACATTACCGAGGAACACACCTCAATATGTTAAGGGTTTGAATGGGTTTTTAGATTTTGCAATTTCTAATCGATCCGTTGACGGGAGAATAAGATGTCCATGTCCTAAATGTAAATTTAGAAGATGGTTGAAGAGAGATGAATTTTATGAACATTTAATACTGAAGCAATTCCCTCAGCAATATTTGTGTTGGATTTGGCATGGAGAATCAAACAATACAGAAAGATTGAGGACTGATGTTAATCCATAGAATGAGGTCCCAAGTTCTTCGACAATGGAAAATGAAATGAAAAACCTCATAAATGATGCATTCAGCACTGCAAGACACCACTATGAGCATCAAAACATATCAGAACAACCAGAAGAGGGTGCTACAAATTGCAACGTGACAAGTGATGTTTCTGAGACTGTAACACCAGCAGATCAAGATTGTAACATATCATTGGATCCTCTTGATTCTGTGGAGCCAAATGTAAGGGAAAACTTTAGTGAGGAAAATTTATTTCATGATTTAGTTGACGATGGAAATCAAGAGTTGTATACTGGGTGTTTGAAATATTCAAAGCTTTCATTTCTACTGAAGTTGTACCATAACAAATGTCTATGTGGAATTACAAATAAGGCAATTTCCATGTTATTGGAATTGATTCGTGATGCATTTCCTGAAGCAAAAATCCTAGAATCGTTTTATGATATGAAAAAAGTTGTTAACAAGCTTGGTCTGAATTATACAAAAATACATGTGTGTCCCAATGATTGTATGCTTTACTGGGGAGAGGATTCAAGTAGACAGAATTGTAAGAAATGTTCTTCTTCTAGATGACAGTAAAAGGGTGATGTTGGAAGTATGACTGACCATAATTTCACGGAGAAGAAGAAAAGGAACACACCTGCAAAAGTTTTGCGTTACTTTCCTTTGAAGCCTCGATTGCAAAGATTATTCATGTCATCAAAAACCGTCGAACACATGAAGTGGCATGCTGTAGATAATAACAATGATGGGTTAATGAGACATCCACGAGATTCCCAATCGTGGAAGACATTTGATTCATTATATCCAAATTTCTCAGCTGATCCTAGGAATGTTCGATTGGGATTGGATGCCGATGGATTCAACCCATTTGGGACTTTGAGTACGAGTTATAGCATTTGGCCAGTTGTTTTGATCCCTTATAATCTGCCTCCGTGGATGTGTATGCAACAAACATCTTTTATCATTTCGATGATTATTCCTGGAAAACAAATGCCTAGAAATGATATTGATGTATACCTGCAGCCTTTGATTGAAGAATTGCAGGAGTTATGGAGAAACGGTGTTGAGACATTTGATGTTTCTTCTAAAACAATGTTTAAAATGCATGCTGCTTTAATGTGGACCATTAGTGACTTCCCTGGGCTTGGGAATTTATCTGGTTGGAACACTTATACCGTTTTGGCTTGTCCCATTTGTAACTTTGATTTCGATCCCAAACGGCTACATCACAGTAGAAAATGGTGCTTCTTGTGCCATCGAAGATTTCTTGATGCGTCTCATAGATTTCGGCTGAACAAATCAAAATTTAATGGTTTCATTGATCGTAGACCACCTCCGAAGTTGTTAACCGGTTCTGAAATATTGAAACAGCTTGAAAATGTTAAAACAGAATTTGGGAAGGTTCATCATTTGAATGATAGCGGAAAACGAGTGCGAAGTGCATCGTCAAGTGAAATCAGAATGCAACAATGGAAGAAAAAAAGTATATTCTTTAAACATCCATATTGGGAATTTAATTCTTTGCGCCACAATATTGATGTGATGCATATTGAGAAGAATGTATGTGATAATTTTATTTTCTCATTACTTAATGAGCATGGAAAGTCGAAGGATCATCTCAATGCTCGCAAAGACTTACAAGTAATGAACATAAAACGTGATCTATGGCCAGATGAGAATGAAAAGTATGCTCCGGCCATTTTTTCATTGAAAAATAGGGATAAAGATACGTTCCTTCAAATTTTAAAGAATGTGAAGGTATCTGATGGGTATTCGAGTAACATCTTGAGGTGTGTTGACTTGAAGAATCGTAAGTTATATGGATTTAAAAGTCACGATTCACATGTTTTGTTACAACAGTTACTACCATTGGCATTGCGTACATTATTACCTGAAAAAGTTACTGCTGTTGTACTCCATTTCTGCACATTTTTCAGATAGTTATGTGAGAAAGCTCTACATCCATTTCAGCTTGACAACCTACAGGAGAGGTTTGTATTGACCCTTTGTGCAATGGAGATGATCTTCCCTCCATCGTTTTTTACTGTCATGATGCATTTAACTGTGCATTTGGTTGACGAAGCTAAATTAGGAGGCCCCGTTCATTATCGATGGATGTATCCAATTGAGAGGTATTTTATTTATATGTTTCCAGTTAAGTAAACATTTTTTGGCATTTAAATTAATGTATAATATTATTATTATTTTTTCACAGATATCTTGGGCATTTGAAAGCATACGTGAGAAATAAAGCTCAACCAGAAGGCTCTATTGCTGAAGGCTATTTGGCCGAGGAGTGTCTCACCTTTTGTTATAGATATTTGGATGATATTGAGACAAGATTTACTCGAGTTGGATGTGTTTACGACACATCAACTCAATCTCAAATGCATCAGAAATCAAAAATATTTCCTGCTATTGGCCGATCAGTTGGGAGGACCTCATACGCGACACTAACAGAATTGGAATTATTACAGGCACATAGATATGTGCTGCTGAATAGTGAAATTGCAGATCCATTTATTGAAGAGTTGAGGATACAAACAAAGAGACGAATGAGAAGCCGAACACGAAATGAAAAAGATATAACGAAAGCTGTGAATAAAGAGCTGGTAGAATGGTTTGCACGACGTGTAAGTTTATAAATATTGCAATAAATACGAATATTACTTTGACACATACAATTTGAAAATCTATTAAATTATATTTTTTTTCAGATCATGAATACTGATACTCGAGCTGACTTTTCAGAAGATTTGAAGTTTCTTGCTAGAGGTTCTATAAAACAAGTTAGAAAGTTCAACGCTTATAATGTGAATGGTTTTAGATTTCGTACAGTCGATCGAGAAGTGGGTTTGAAAACACAGAATAGTGGTATTTTTACATTTGCTGAAGTGGAATACTATGGAAAGCTGCATGATATTATTGAATTAAACTACCACGGGCATTTTTCTGTTGTTTTATTCAAATGAAAATGGGTCGATTTTATCAGAGGTGTTAAAAGAGATTCCTTGCAATTTACTTCTGTAAACTTCTCTCGCTTGATGGATGTTGGTGATCGTGAACTGCATGATCCATATATCTTAGCATCGCAGGAAAAAATGGTATATTATGTGAATGATGTTGTGGATGAAGGGTGGAGTGTAGTTACTCACGTAATACAAAGAGATTTGTATGATATGGGTGATGAAGTGGACGATTTGACCTCTGCAATTGAATTTCATCAACAACAGGAAGCAGAATTATTTGTCCATCGTGATATTGAAAATATTGGTCTAGCAAGGATGAATGTAGTGGATGAAGCAATGGAGTAGGAAACCGACATGATTGAAGGGGAAAATGATTGTATGTACAATTATTTATTCATTCAGCAACTACTTGTTTCATTTCTGTAGTCATTCATTATCATTGTTATATATTTTTTTTTGTTAATACTGGGCATCTATTATCATTTTTAATTTTTTTTCTGCATAAATTTTTTGAAATATATATTCTGAACTTAATTTTATTTGATTAAATTACAGGAATGCCAAGGAAGAAGCGGTACACTATTCCTTCTTCTTCTGCGACAGATGACGATCCGTCTGTCCCCACGGCATCATCTCCCCCTGCACCATCTCTGACACCATCAGTGGATGCCTCATTAGAGGATGAGTCATCGCCTCCCCCTACAGGAGCTTCAGTAGCGGGGCAGCGACACGCCCCCTCCAGTTCATCACGGGCATTCTGGAGGGTCGCAGTCATAGGTACAAATTTTAATTAAATAAATTTATTGCATTTTGTTTATAGTAATTGTTTGCTCATTGCAGATGAAGACAATGAAACCGTGGAAAGAGACATAAAAAGTTCTGATGTTTGGAACATGCATGGCAAGAAGATAGTGGTGCCATTTGATTCTTATGGGGTCCCGACGGATGACGCTTTAGGTTTACTTGGTCAGATTATAGGTCAGCTGGCAGCGGAGCCCGTTTCCCTGCCTATTTCATATGATGATTGGAGGCATATGCCTCCAAACTGGAAAAATGAAGTTTATGATTCTCAGATAAAGGTAATTTTATTACTTTATGGTTTAATTGAATGTCATTTTACTAATATATTCAAAATGAATTTCTGTATACAGATGTTCTTCCACTTTACCGTTGCTGATGTGATAGCACGGAAGTGGACATTGAAAAATCTTGGAAAAAAATGGAAATATTTCAAATGGAGGTTGTGGTGTGATGTCAACGATTCTTCGTTGACTGTGCAGCAGATGTATGAGAAGATACCCAGTGGGGTACCGAAAGAATAGTGGAAGGTTTTTGTCGATAGACATCGTGATGAGAAGCGGATGGTATTGAAATATATATTATTATATTATCCTCATTTTACATTTATACATGTACATGAAGAGGAGATAGACATTGAATACAATACTATTAAATTGAATTTTATTTATTTCAGGATCTCTCAAGAAAGAATGCTTCAAACCGGGCGAAGCAGGTAATCCCGCACACTGCGGGTTCAAAAAGCTTTTCAAGAAGCCGAATGTCATTGGTAATCTTTTAATTAGTTTAAATATTTATAAGATAATATTATCTATTTAACATATTTGATTGATGATTTATCTTTGTTTAATGCAGTCACAGAGTTTAGGGCATGAAGCATCCCGAACAGAACTGTGGCTGGATGTTCATAAAAAAACAGATGGAAGTTTTGTTAATGAACCTGCCAGAGAAGTTGGGGTATGAAGTCAATTATTTATTATAATAACTTAATATCAGTTTTTACTGTGTTAATATATATTGATATTTGATTTATAGGTAAAAATTAAAGAAATATGGGATGCCAATCCGGGGCAATCCTACTCAGTCTCCCAGGATGACCCGGTTGGTCAAGTCCTTGGGAAGGAGCATCCTGGTAGAGTGCGCGGGATGCATTTGGGACCCGTACCATCTGAGGTCTTTCGCATGCCATCAGGGATTTCGGCCTCATCTACTCCTGGTTATAGTCATTTCATACCTGAAGATGCTCAGAGGGAGATGTCTGCTCTACGAAACACAGTTCACCAGCAGGGGAATCAGATATCTGATTTGCAGAAAGAGTTGCTTGAAATACGTCAGCATATGAGCAGATATGCCCCCGATGGTAGTTCATCGGGTAGTGGTGAGCAGGTAAATCACAAAAAAATCAAAATAATTTAGTTTGCAAACTTTTATTGGTTTTAATTTTTATTATAAATATGCAACAATATTTAATTTTCAATATAATGTTCTTACAGGTGGCAGCAGGTGGTGGAGATGAAGGTGGAGAGGGTGACGATGCAGCATCAGATGATGAGTAGTAGTATTGTTGATGTGTTGAACAAGTATGATAACAGTTGGTTTGTATATGTAACATTTATGACACATAGTTGCCACCAAACATTTCCATGTCCTAACATTTTCTTGATTTCTCATGTTTCCTTATGTATACAATCATTAAATCCTTTTGGTGGAGGGTTAAATATTGTGATGGTCACAATGTATCCTCAATATTAGGGAGGATATGTGATCATATATTGAATAATGATTTCATAACATTATATAGAAATCAAGGAGTCCAGTTAAATACATTATTAAGAATGATTGTACATGGATGAGGTTTTAGGACTCCCCATGATACCATAATTAATTGTTTAGAATGTAATTCCTATTTCATATCATCATTATTGGGAGGAATATGGAATACATCCATTACCTAAACTCTCTTTAAAATGACTTTCAATCCCCTAATAGATGGAAATCTAGAATTGAATTTCAATAAGTTGTGGGATTTTTTGGGAACATTAATTTTGACTTAGTTGCATTATGGGTGAATAAAACACCAATTTTTTTTTGTTTTCCGATAAAAATATACATCATTCATCTGTTTTTGTGTATATATTCTATGAGTTGTGTTGGATGTTGTATACTTTTACATTGTGATGTGTCTATGTAAGGGAATAAAAAAATATTTTTCTAGTGTGGTGTAATGCATGACTTAAAATATCCAAATAGTTATAGAAAATATAAAAGAAGATCAGGATCATTTCAATACCACTGTATAATATAGATGTAGACCCATGTAGTTATATTTCAAAGATCATGTGTTCTTGAGGTTGTTTCCATGATGGTGTAGGCATATTTTGTGTGAGGGAGTGTGGATTCTCCTAGGTTGTTCTGGATTTTTTAGGTTTTGGTGAACATTGGTGAGGTGTTATATCAGTTGGAGCTCTAACCACTGATAAAAATAATTCACAATATCATCCATGTATCCCAACATTACTGAAATAATCATGATTCATGGTTTTAAATGGTCAATTACCCATCATTTAAATGAAACCAAATTTGATGATACAATAAAATGGAATTTTGAAAAACATAACAACCCAATAACGTTTGGTAAATTAAATTTTGAATCTTAAATTAGGGGACTCCTTATATATTATGTATTAACTTGTTTTTATCTTGTTTCATCAATCCTTAGATATGGTTTTAATTTTTTAGATCCACTATATGGGACATGGACTCCCCAAACATGCAATTCTAGGTATGTTCTTTACTACCATTCTTCATTTGATTGCACCGTGATGTGAAGTTTGATGTTGTTTTTAGTCCCCCTCCCTTATTCCTCCATTCTCTAAATGGGTTGTGTTACTGATCAAAGAATTAACTTGGTATATATAGGCTATTACATCTCCTTCTCATTTCCATTTTTTTGTGTAGAAATAATTATAGTATATTCTATTAGGGTGTCCTTAATCTGTATTGATTTTACCATTTATGAAATTATCGTGGTTTTCTCCATGTGGGTGGGTAATTGAGATAAATCAAAGAAAAAATAACTAATTGATTTTGAAATGGATTTTACGTGATCCGTTATTTCAAATATGGTTACTAGATATTTGGTTTTTCATTATTATTCCACAGTATCATTCTCTTCTTCCTTGTGATTCCTGAATGTATTATTTGTCTATTTATAAAATCTTCTTTTGGATGATTATTTTAACTCATCCATCGAAAAAGGAATAATAGGTATATTTTGATAAGAATCAATTACATTGAAAATTTTGATAATTATGAAAAAACAACCACATGAGATGATGAATTAATGTGAAATTGTCTTCATATATCTTGAAATATATTCTTGTGTACATTTGGTTGTCTGTTGTTCATCTTTTTTTGTGTGGGATTTAAGGGGTTTGAAGTATGATGGAACCAACAAGTTTGGTTTCACAATTTGTTTTTAATTATGGACGTGTTATCGGTGAATTTGGTTCTCATAGTGAGATACATGTTTCTTGTTATGGTGTGGTTTTTGTTGAGTCAATAAGGTTTTCCTTATGACTTTTCCATTCTTTCTTGTTTTGAAAATCACAAACACCTTATCATTAAGGAAAATCGCTTTTATAAGGAAAAAAGCTTTCTTAAGGAAAATTTCTTTTATAAGGAAAAATGCTTTCTTAAGGAAAATCGCTTTTATAAGAAAAATTTATCCTTATCATATTTTCATTAATATTTTTCTTAAGTGTGAGATTCGGATTCACTTTCTCGGAGTCATAAAAACTTTGATATAAAAGCATTCTGTTTTTAGGATTCGGTTCTGGACAAGAACTATAAGGAAGTTTCATTCCGAATTCCGGATATGAATTCTGACTTAGTTCTATTCCAGATTCAGGATACGAATTCTGAAGAAGAATTCTCATTACGAATTCTAATGAAGAAATCCCATTCCGAATTCTCATTACGAATTCTGAAGAAGAATTCTCATTACGAATTCCAATGAAGAATTCTCATTACGAATTCCAATGAAGAATTCTCATTACGAATTCCAATGAAGAATTCTCATTACGAATTCCAATGAAGAATTCTCATTACGAATTCTAATGATGAATTCTCATTACGATTTCTGATGACGAATTTCTATTCCGAATTCCTACTCCGAATTCTCATTTCGAATTCTCTTATTAAACAGAATCTGATTATCATTGTTTTATACACTCTGAATTTATTCACTCCGAACCTTCACTCTGAAGTTTCTATTCCGAACCTTTATGTTAGAGTTTAAAACGATGTCGTACTTTCTGTTACACTTGTTTTGTTATAAAACGATGTCGTCCATTTTGTTATAAACTAACCGTTGTCTAAGTGACACGTGTACAGGTCCCTCCGAACTTTAAGGAAAATATGACCGTTGGAGAGGAGCTGACCTTACCTATAAATAGGAGCTCATTTGAAAGAGCTTGCTGCTGATGAATAGCTGATGGTTGATGCATATGCTGATTGCTGAATAAGTGCTTACATGCTGTTGAAGTGATTTCTAGAGAAAGAGTCTCTTATTAACTCTCAAAGCTTCGTGCGACTCCGAATGTTGGTGATTACATTCGAGGGCTTCCGGGGATAGGAAGACAGAGGTGCCGACTACCTTAAAGATCGAGGGCTTTCTTGCTGAGAAAGACAGAGGTGCCGACTACCTTAAAGATCGAGGGCTTTCTTGCTGAGAAAGACAGAGGTGCCGACTGCCTTAAAAATCGAGGGCTTTCTTGCTGAAAAAGACAGAGGTTGCTAACTACCTTGAAGTTGAGGGCTTGCGGGGATAGAAAGACAGAGACACCGATCTTCATATCGAGGGCTTACCCTGGTGTGGGTAAGACAGACTTGCTTGAAAGTATAAATCAAGGGACCTTTATCCAAGGTTGTTGGATACCCTTCTCTTTGGGTTAAAAGACTATTATCTTGTTACTAGTAGTTTTACTACTTGTCTTTATTCCGCTGAAATTTGTATCTTAAGGAAAGTATAACTTTCTTATACTTCCTTACTTACTCTGATTAGTTTAGATTCTATACGCTTTAAGGTAGAATCTTATATTGTAACTTTTTTTAAGTTTCAATTTCCGGAACCATATTTTCGGAATCTTCTTTTGGAATCTCTTTCCAAGTTTAGTTCGGTGTTAGAGGTGTTGTGAATCTACTTAGTTTAACTTTGTTAAACTTAGTCCTTTCCTTTTCTTAAGGAAACTTTAGTTGTTCATAACTAACTTTAAAGATTCCAAAGGAATTTTTAAAGTATACAATTCACCCCCCCTCTTGTATATTGAGCATCTCATTTTATATTTCAATCCTACAATTAGTATCAGAGGTTGGAAACCTCTTACTCTATACCATTCTTACATTTGGTATCAGAGCCAAGGTTACTGAAATACTTGTACTCACATACAAGTTTTTCTTACTCACTTTTCTATTTCGAACTTTTCTCATTCCGAACTTTTTGATTACGAACTTTTGCTACTAACTAGTTTTTGTGTGCAAAGTTATTTTTAGAATGGCAGGAATTAATGTTGGTTCGATTGACAATCTGAATCCTACAAGGCCACCAATCTTCGATGGTAATGACTATGAATACTGGATAGATCGTATGAAGACTTTTGTTATCAATACTGGAGTAGATAACTTTGTGATGCTTACTGGTGATTATAAAATTCCTGACAAGGAAGTCAGAACCTTTACTAACCAGGAAAAGCAAGAATATCAACTCAATTATAAGGTACGTAATACTTTATTATGTTCAATGACTAGAAATATATATAGCCAAATTTCTTCTTGTTAAGCAGCTAACTGTATATGGAAGAAGTTAGAGGTTACACACTTTGGGACTTCTAAGGTGATTGAGACTAGGAGAGCTATGCTAAGAGCTGAATATCATGGCTTCAATTTTCCTTATGGAGAACCTATCTGTAAAGTTCAACAAAGATTTATGACAATTTTTAACAGTCTACAATCTATGGGAGAAAAAGGTTTAGATGATGAAGCTCTTGTGGACAAGATAATTGATATTATGCCCAATGAGTGGGAATCCAAGAGAACAGCTATAGATGAGAACAGGAAGGTCACTCAAATTACTCTTGATGAATTATTTGGAACTCTTCTACAACATGAGACCAGAATGAAGAGAGATGCTGACAACATCAAGAAGAAGAATGGAAATGGTACTGTTGCTTTTACTACAACTTCGAATCAGATGAAAGCTAAGACTCCTGAGAGAGTAACCAGATCCAAATCGAAGAAAGTCATTTTCCAATCCGAATCTAGTGAGAGTGAAGTTTCAGAAAATGAATTAGCCAATCTTGCTCGAAGGATGAACAAGATAGCTGGGCAAAGAAACTTTCAATCCAAGTATAAGAAGAAGGACAGGAAAGATAAGAAAGATGGAGAAGTAACTTGTTATGAATGTAAAAGAGCTGGACATATTAGACCTGATTGCCCTATGCTCAGAAAGAAAGAAAGGAAGGAAAGACATTCAGAAAAGAACAGGAAGAAGTATTACAAAGCTAAAGCTAAGAAAGTTCTGAAAGCTAATGACACCTGGAGTGCCAGTGGTGGTGACTCTTCAGATGAATCTTATGAATATGAATCTTCAGGACAGAAGAATCATGGTCTTATAGCCAGATTACCTATTGATAATCATTGTCTTATGGCTAAGGTACGAAATGCTGAATCATTGACCAATGTTTCTTTAAATCCTAATGATAGTAAGTATTATAACTCTTCTGATGAAGAATCATCTTCTGATGAGGAAAATACTTTACCTACTTATGAAGAAGTCTCTAGGTTTGCTGAACTTCTTGAGATTGAGAATTCCAAACTCAACAAGAAACTTGATAAGGCAAATTCTAGGAATTCTATTCTTACTAAAGAGATATCAGATCCTTCTAAATATCTTGATAAGAAAAATGCTGATTTTGAAAATATTTCAAAAAATCTTGAGGAAGTAAGTTCTGAGAAGAACAAACTTTCTAAAGAATTAGAAAAAGTAATTTCTAATAAAAATGTTTTCGAGCCTAACTCTAGTTCAAAAACTAATGATTTTGAGGATAAAAACTTGGTTGTAAAACTCAAGTCCGAAATTTTTTCCTTAAAGAAGTGTTTATCAAACTTTACCCATGGTAAAGAAAATTTTGATAAGATGTATTCTCAAATACGACCTTTAAGAAATAAATCCGGATTTGGTTATACCCATGCAAAACCAGTTTTCAGTAACAATTATTTTGTTCCTCAAAGTGCCCCATTTTGCACTAAATGTCAATGTGGTGGTCACTGGGCAAGAAGTTGTTCCTTAAACAAAACCCAATCCTTAGGTTTTCATAAAGCTTATTTTTCGAAGAAAATGTGGGTACCTAAAATTTTATTGTCCGGAAATCTCGGATCCAAACAAGTTTGGATTCCGAAAGTCTAACTTTGTTCTTAATTTCAGGAAAATAAAGAAAGTTCCAGCAACAATATTTGGTACATGGATAGTGGATGTTCCCGGCATATGATTGGTAACAAAAGCTTTTTTGAAAAGATTATCAAAACGAAAGGAGGAAAGGTAACTTTCGGAGACAATGCTAAGGGAGAGATTGTTGGTATTGGTAATATTGTTCTTTTAGGTAAAACTTTGATTTCAAATGTTCTTTTTGTTAAAGGTCTTAAGCACAACCTCATAAGCATAAGTCAGTTATGTGATGAAGGTTACCTTGTGAATTTTAGGAATGATAAATGCTTAGTTCACAATTCCAAGGAAGAATTTATTCTCTCAGCCAATAGGCAAGAGAATGTTTACACCTTAAACTTAGAAGACCTAAGAAGCCAAGATTTACCTTGCCTAAGTGCAATGGAAGATCACTCATGGTTATGGCATAGAAGATTAGGACACTGTAATCTTAGAAACCTATGTAAACTCTCTAGGAAGAAACTTGTTAAGGATCTACCGGAGCTTAGATTTGATTCTTCTAAAGTTTGTGATCCTTGTCAATATGGCAAGCAACATAAATCTAGTTTTAAGTCGATAGGTGAAGTCTCAACAACCGATGCATTACAGTTGGTGCATATGGATCTTTTTGGTCCAACACAAACTGGAAGCATTGGAGGCAAATACTATGTGTTTGTTCTTGTTGATGATTACACTAGATTTACATGGGTCTATTTTCTAGCAAGTCTTCCATTGAAAACTATTCATAGTGATCATGGAGGAGAATTTCAAAATTCTGATTTTGAAACTTTTTGTAGTAAGAAAGGTATTACTCACAACTTTTCAGCACCTAGAACTCCTCAACAGAATGGTGTAGTTGAAAGAAGAAATAGAATTCTTCAAGAGATAACTAGAACCATGTTGAGTGAATATTCTATTGCTAGACATTTCTGGGCTGAAGCTGTAAGTACTGCTTGTTATACTATAAATCGAGTTTTGATTAGACCTTTTCTTAATAAAACTCCTTATAAGTTATGGAATGGTAGAAAACCAAGACTTTCCTACTTCAAGGTTTTTGGTTGCAAAGTATTCATTTTGAATACTAAAGATAACTTACATAAATTCGCACCAAAATCAGATGAAGGAATTTTCTTAGGTTATTCCACAACCTCTAAGGCTTATAGAGTTTTTAATAAAAATACTTGTACTGTTGAGGAAACAGTACATGTAAAATTTGATGAATCAGATCCTTTTGTTTTTAAAACCTCCCAACCTACATCCTCGGATGTGTTTTCAAAAACTGATTATCAACCGTTGATAGAAGAACCTTCTGATAAGGAAATTGTTCTAGAAGATACTTCTGAAACATTTACCCCAGAAGACTTTCTACCCTATGTTGATGAACAGGTTTTACAAAACCCAAATCAGGTGTTTCTTAAGAATCATCCCAGCGATAGTATCATTGGTGATGTAAATCAACCTGTAAGGACTAGAAGTTCTCTAAGAAATGAAGTAGAACATCTAGCATTTCTTTCCCAATTAGAGCCTAAAAGCACTGATGAAGCTTTAGGTGATGATGATTGGATCAAAGAAATGCAAGATGAACTAAATGAATTCGAAAGGAATAAAGTCTGGACCTTGGTTGAAAGACCTAAGGAAACTTCTGTTATTGGAGTAAAATGGGTTTTCAGAAATAAATGTGATGAAAATGGAGTCATTGTTAGAAATAAAGCTAGACTTGTTGCTAAAGGCTATAATCAGCAAGAAGGAATAGACTATGAAGAAACCTATGCTCCAGTAGCTAGACTTGAATCTATCCGTATTCTACTTGCCTTTGCAGCATTCTTTAATTTCAAACTATTTCAAATGGATGTGAAATGTGCTTTTCTTAACGGTTATGTTCAAGAGGAAGTTTTTGTTGAACAACCTCCTGGCTTTGAAGATACAAAACATCCAGATCATGTTTTTAGACTTACCAAAGCTTTGTATGGCCTTAAACAAGCCCCACGAGCATGGTATGATAGACTTACTGGTTTTTTGCTTCAAAATAACTATGTTAAGGGAAATGCAGATCCAACCCTTTTTATAAAGAAAGATAAGAAAAATGTTTTGATTGTTCAAATTTATGTTGATGACATTATATTTGGTTCAACTCAGCAATCTTTGACTGACTCTTTTGCTAGTCTAATGAAATCTGAGTTTGAAATGAGTATGATGGGTGAGTTACCATTTTTCCTTGGTTTTCAAATTTCTCAAAAACCAGAAGGAACCTACATATCCCAACATAAGTATATTAAATATCTTCTTAAAAAGTATGGTTATGACAACACTAAGAGTATAAGTACTCCCATTGGTACCTCAAACTCTTTAGATCTTGATGAAGCTGGGAAACCAGTAGATCAAACATCTTTTAGAGGTATGATTGGAAGTTTACTTTACTTAACAGCTAGTCGACCAGACTTAATGTTTTCTGTATGCTTATGTGCAAGATATCAATCCAATCCTAAGGAATCTCACTTAAAGGCAGTAAAAAGAATTTTTCGCTACTTTAAGGGAACCATGGATCTAGGATTATTTTATACTTCTGGAAATGATTTTGTTCTAAAAAGCTTTTCTGATGCTGACTTTGGTGGATGTAGAATGGATAGGAAAAGTACATTCGGAACTTGTCATTTCTTAGGAGATTCATTAGTTTCTTGGTCATGCAAGAAGCAACACTCTGTTGCACTCTCCACTGCTGAAGCTGAATATGTAGCAGCTGGAAGTTGTTGTGCACAAGTGTTGTGGATGCAACACACACTCACAGACTATGGCTTGAGTTTTACTAAAACTCAAATTTTGTGTGATAACACAAGTGCCATTGCCCTAAGTAAAAACCCTTCACATCACTCTCGTGCAAAACACATAGATATTAGGCATCACTTTCTTAGGGATCACACACTCAAAGGAGATATTATTCTTCAGTTTATCGGAACACAAGATCAACTTGCTGACATTTTCACAAAATCCTTGCCTTCTGATAGATTTGAATATATTAAACAAAAGTTAGGAATGATAACCATAAGGTAATCTTCCTTAATTAACTTTCTGTTGAAAAAGTCTCCTTACAGTAATAAACTCTTTTTCATAGGGGGAGTACAATTGTTTGTTTGTTTAACAAAGTTTTTCAAAAAAAAATTTCAAATTTTTCGGAACGAATATTTCCGGAATGGAATTTCCGAAACAACCATTTTCCAGAAAGGATATTTTCGCACAGAATACTTCTGGAATGGAAGTATTTGTATTGAAAATTTCCGGAATGGAAAACTTTCGTACTGGTATTTTCATAACGGAACTTTCGTACTGAATCTTCCATAACAAGTTTTTCGTATTGAGTTTTTTCGTATTTACTTTTTCGTATTTACTTTTTCGTATTGAGTTTTTCGTATTTACTTTTTCGTATTTACTTTTTCGTATTGAGTTTTTCGTATTTACTTTTTCGTATTTACTTTTTCGTATTTACTTTTTCGTATTGAGTTTTTCGTATTGACTTTTCGTATTTACTTTTTCGTATTGAGCTTTTTGTAGTCGTCTTTATATTACCCATTACGAATAACTTTCATAAGCTAATCCGAAAGGTATGATTTCCTTACTGAAGTTTTCGTAATCATATTTTACTTGCTGGAAATTTCTTATAGTTTGTTTTTGGTTTTTGGATTTCTTAATTCTTTACTTTAATAAAACCTCAAAAAGATCGGATTCAAGATTTCAACCGTTAGATCTGATCTCAGATTGATCTAAACCGTTAGATCAACCGAGGAAGTTGAACCGTCATCCCATTGCCTATATAAAGGGGACCCTATTTTATCGTCCCACATCGATTTCAATCTTTTGCGTGCTGAAGCTCTGACTCTCTATTTTAAGGCCGTTCCGAACTACAGATTTTCAGTTCCGAACTTCAGTCTTCTCTGTTCCGAACTTCTCAGAGACTTCTAATCCGAATGTCTGCAGAGTTAGCTTCTCAAGAAATGTCTTCAACCAAGCCTATTTCTCAGTGGTTAGTCTACAGAGAGAGGTTAGTTCATCCGAATTTCTTCAGCAACTATGATTCTATTATTTCAAAGAATATCAAGCTGAATGGCTGGAAAGGTGTTGCGATATCAAAAACCGGCAACCAAGATGAAGTCTACTCTGACTTGCTTGTCGAGTTTTATGAGTCAGTTGCTTTCTTCATGGAAGATAATAGAGAGAAGTTTTCCTTCAAATCGTATGACAAGACATATAAGCTATCTTACACCAAGGCTGCAAGCTTGGTAGGGTTGAGTTATGAAGGTGAAGCTGAGTTTATCTCGCACGTTCTGCCAGACTCTTTGGGTAGTTTCAACAAGGAGAAAGCCTTAGAAATTCTCGGATTGGATGATGACAAGGCTCCGAAAATTGCAAGTCTTTCTACAAACTTCCGGATTCTGGAGTTATGGGTGAAAGGGCTTATTGTACCGAGAAAAGGAGATAAGGATAGCTTGAAGAAGAGTGAGATATACATCTTGGATTTCCTGATAAATCTAAGAAAGTTCAACCTGATGAAGCATATTCTTCTCAACATTGATAATTTGAAGAAGGGGAATATGAGAGCTCAGATTGTGATGTACCCGGCAATATTGTCAAAGCTCATAGTTCGGTGCCTAGAATCCTTCAAGGTGGCTTGCAGTTCTAAGCCGAAAGTTTGCAAGATCATGTTGCTCAGTGATGCAACTCTTAAAAGGATGAATATAGCTTTAACAAAGAGTCAAGGAAGTTCATTGATCTACCTCCTCAAGTAGAAGTGACTCCGAATGTGGCTGATCAGGAATCATCCAAGCCGGTAAGGAAAAGGAAGTAGAAAGAAGTGGTAGTCGATGCTGAGGAACCTAAGTCTAAGGAAGTCCATTCCGCACCTCCTAAGCCTAAGAAGAAGAAGACATATACTGATGAGGTTGCAGCGAAGTGGAGAGCTGACAAGGAGAAGAGGAAGGAAGGAGATCCGCAGTTCGGATTGGATCCTGCAGAGGCTAAGGCTCTGAAAGAAAAGGCTGCTGATGAGCTCGAGAAACAAGCAAAGGAAAAGAAGCTGAAGAAGAAGTTGTCAGAAGCTGAGGCTGTGCAAGTGTTGTTGAAATTTAATGAAATGGTTTCAGCAACCATTCCCGTTCCGAGATCTTTTTCTCTGGAATCTCTACCTGAGACTCCAGGAAGAAATCTTGTAACTCCGGAAAAGGCTGTTGCTACTGAGGAAGTAGAGCAAGTGGAAGAGGTTGAAGAAGCGGCTGAAGGAAGTGGTGAGACAGGAGATGTGCTCAAACAAGTAGATGAATATAAGGGAACTCCTTCGGATCACCTCTCGCTCCGAACATCTGAAGCTCAATCTTCAAAGCTTGCTACTCCTGCAATGGAAGAAGAAAAGGGAGAAGAAGAAGTTACTTGTCAAGAACATATTTTACTTGATGCTGCTCAGATGGGAAACGTAGAAGCCAATGTTCAAGAAGTTGCTGATGAGGAAGATAAAATTTTTCAAGTCTCTGATAGTGAGAACAGATCTCCAGAACAGGTTTCAATTCCGGAAAAAGATAAGGGAAAGCAAATTCTTGCTGATACCCCGAGTTCAGAAAAAAGTATGAGGAAGGAAGCTGGTAGCTCTTCTAAAAGGAAGTTGGAGCTTATTGAGGAAGAAAATTCTCCTAGCAAGATTTCTGATTTGGAGTCATCATCGTTGGGGCACGATTTTGTTGTTCAGTCCTTGAAGAAGTTGGTGGGAACCATTCCGACCTTCTCCAGTATAGACTCTAGATGCCAGATGCTTCAACATACGATGAATCAGAAAACCGACTCCGTATCCATGGTTATGGATAAATGTGTTGAGATAGAAGCCCAGTTCAAAAATTTCTTTATTGGTTACGAAGCCCATAAAAGATCTTGCAAAAGGATGACAAGCTGGTCGAAGAAGAATGTGGAAGAGATGAGGTTGCTGGATGAGTTTCAAGAAAATGTTAAGGATGCATTTCAAACCGAGGACAAGAAGTTTCATGAGATGACTGCATCATTCGATGAGAAATTGACAGAGGAAAAGAACATTCGGAGTCAGGAAGTAAGAGATCTGAATGGAAAGCTCAATTCTGTTTCTCAGAATTGGAAATCTGAAAGAGATCATCGGATCAATTTTCTAGAAAGGATAAAGTCTCAGGAAGAGAAAATGGAAGCTCATGAAGAAAAGTTGAAGGCTCAGGAAGAAATCATTGAAGCTCAGTCAGCAAGAATAGTTGCCTTAGAAAAGCAAGCAGAGGAAGATCATAAGGACCTCAAGAAGATCAAGACAATTCTCAAGGGGCTCATGTCGAAGGGGAAAGATCCAAAATGACCAATCCGATCTTTTTGTTGTAATCTGTTTTTGTTGCTGACATTTCAAATATAATGAAAATTGTGCTTGTTGTTTCTATTGCTGTCGTTACTAATCTTTTCAGGTACTTTGTTATTTTTTTCCATTCCCTCCAATTCTTTTTGAAAATAACAAAGGGGGAGAAGGAAAAGATCCTTAAGAAAAAGAGGAAATCTAATAAGAGTTTTTCAAAGGGGGAGAAAGGAAAATACCCAAGGAAAAAGAACTCTAATAAGAGTTTGTTTAAGGGGGAATTTTTCTTAAAGAAACATCACTCCAGAAATATGAATACGATCCTTAGAGTTTCAAAGCCTAAGGGGGAGTTAGTCGTATTCATCTATATTCTTAAACCAAGGGAGATAAGCTTTAATATGTTTCTTTCTTCTTAGAATACCTTTTTCGTAAGGATGTTTGTGCTTTCCAAAAAGGGGGAGATTGTTGAGTCAATAAGGTTTTCCTTATGACTTTTCCATTCCTTCTTGTTTTGAAAATCACAAACACCTTATAATTAAGGAAAATCGCTTTTATAAGGAAAAATGTTTTCTTAAGGAAAATTGCTTTTATAAGGAAAAATGATTTCTTAAGGAAAATCGCTTTTATAAGAAAAATTTATCCTTATCATATTTTCATTAATATTTTTCTTAAGTGTGAGATTCGGATTCACTTTCTCGGAGTCATAAAAACTTTGATATAAAAGCATTCTGTTTTTAGGATTCGGTTCTGGACAAGAACTATAAGGAAGTTTCATTCCGAATTCCGGATATGAATTCTGACTTAGTTCTATTCCAGATTCAGGATACGAATTCTGAAGAAGAATTCTCATTACGAATTCTAATGAAGAAATCTCATTCCGAATTCTCATTACGAATTCTGAAGAAGAATTCTCATTACAAATTCCAATGAAGAATTCTCATTACGAATTCCAATGAAGAATTCTCATTACGAATTCCAATGAAGAATTCTCATTATGAATTCCAATGAAGAATTCTCATTACGAATTCTAATGATGAATTCTCATTACGATTTCTGATGACGAATTTCTATTCCGAATTCCTACTCCGAATTCTCATTCCGAATTCTCCTATTAAACAGAATCTGATTATCATTGTTTTATACACTCTGAATTTATTCACTCCGAACCTTCACTCTGAAGTTTCTATTCCGAACCTTTATGTTAGAGTTTAAAACGATGTCGTACTTTCTGTTACACTTGTTTTGTTATAAAACGATGTCGTCCATTTTGTTATAAACTAACCGTTGTCTAAGTGACACGTGTACAGGTCCCTCCGAACTTTAAGGAAAATATGACCGTTGGAAAGGAGCCGACCTTACCTATAAATAGGAGCTCATTTGAAAGAGCTCGCTGCTGATGAATAGCTGATGGTTGATGCATATGCTGATTGATGAATAAGTGCTTACATGCTGTTGAAGTGATTTCTAGAGAGAGAGTCTCTTATTAACTCTCAAAGCTTCGTGCGACTCCGAATGTTGGTGATTACATTCGAGGGCTTCCGGGGATAGGAAGACAGAGGTGCCGACTACCTTAAAGATCGAGGGCTTTCTTGCTGAGAAAGACAGAGGTGCCGACTACCTTAAAGATCGAGGGCTTTCTTGCTGAGAAAGACAGAGGTGCCGACTGCCTTAAAGATCGAGGGCTTTCTTGCTGAGAAAGACAGAGGTTGCCAACTACCTTGAAGTTGAGGGCTTGCGGGGATAGCAAGACAGAGACACCGATCTTCATATCGAGGGCTTACCCTGGTGTGGGTAAGACAGACTTGCTTGAAAGTATAAATCAAGGGACCTTTATCCAAGGTTGTTGGATACCCTTCTCTTTGGGTTAAAAGACTATTATCTTGTTACTAGTAGTTTTACTACTTGTCTTTATTCCGCTGCAATTTGTATCTTAAGGAAAGTATAACTTTCTTATACTTCCTTACTTACTCTGATTAGTTTAGATTCTATACGCTTTAAGGTAGAATCTTATATTGTAACTTTTGTTAAGTTTCAATTTCCGGAACCATATTTCCGGAATCTGCTTTTGGAATCTCTTTCCAAGTTTAGTTCGGTGTTAGAGGTGTTGTGAATCTACTTAGTTTAACTTTGTTAAACATAGTCCTTTCCTTTTCTTAAGGAAACTTTAGTTGTTCATAACTAACTTTAAAGATTCCAAAGGAATTTTTAAAGTATACAATTCACCCCCCTCTTGTATATTGAGCATCTCATTTTATATTTCGATCCTACAATTGGTATCAGAGGTTGGAAACCTCTTACTCTATACCATTCTTACAGTTTTGTCTATGAGGGATGGTGTTTTTAATGTTGGTTTTTATTATGGTAAGAGATGTTATGGTCACTATTATGAGGATGTTGGTTTTTGTGTGTAGTGGTTTGTGGTAGTATTCTTTTAGTGATGGAATATGAAATGTTAATGATGTAATAATGTTGTAAGCTGTTGTACATTACAAATATGTGTGGATGTGATATTATGTGGGGCTGATGGGTGAGATGTGGCTGTGGTTTTGGAAAATTTAGGGCAGTGGTGGAGCAGATCCAACATATTTTTTTTTCCAATTCAACATTTAGCGGCGGTTTTAACCACCGCTAATGCCATACCTGTGAGAATTTAGCGGCGGTTTTAACCGCCTCTAAATATATTATGTTGATATTTAGCGGCGGTATTCACCGCCGCAGAATAGGCGCATCAAATGCCTGAATTTAGCGGCGGTTAAAACCGCCGCGAATAAGATACCCATATAACCGCCGCTAAATGAAGAGAAACCGCCGCTAAATGATGGACCTACGACACCTTTCTAAAACCGCCGCGGAATCGAAAAAACCGCCACTAATAGATTGCCGAAGCCAAATTTAGCGGCGGTTTTTGTAAACCGCCGCCACACAATATAGCGGCGGTTTAAACCGCCGCTAAACCGGAAAAAAACTGCCGCTAGGACCGGCATTTGTTGTAGTGTTTAGTGGAATTTTATGTCCAAATATTCTTGGATTTTCATTCCCTACATAAATCAGGAATAAATTTTCATGTAAGGGATGTGAAGTTTGGAAAACCAAACCATTATAAGATAATTTATCTATTTAACAATATGTACAATATTTATATGGGGATTATATCCATTGAATGTTTATTAATTCACATTAATAAGTGGTGTTTATCTAAAATGGTTGGGGAGAAACAAAAATATCGATGGTATTCCTCTTGTGTAGAAATTCATTGATGTCTTTCTAGATAAGTTTCTTAGTGTGCCAACCAAACATGATGTTGTATTGTCAATAAAACTTATAGCTTATTCTATACCTATTTCAAATACTCCATATAGAATGGACCCAACTGAGTTGAAGGAACTGAAGGATAAGCACTATGAGATCCTTGATAAGGGGTTTATTTGGCCAATTTTGTCACCTTAAGGTGCACATGTTCTATTTTAGGAAATTAAAAATGGTTCAATGTAAAATTACATTCATTATCAGTATATTAACTCGATCATAATTCATAAAATATACCTTCTACCCCATATTGATGACTTGTTTGATCAACTGTGTGGAGCTCAATCCTTTTCCATGATTGAACATCATTTTTTATATCATCAATTATGGTTTAATAAGGTTGATGTACCCACAATATCGTTCCATATAAGGAATAGAAACTATAAATATCTAGTAATTCTATTTGGACTTACTAATTACACTAATATATTCTTAGATTTAATGAATTAATTCCTTATAGATTACATTGATCAGTTCTCAGTAGCCTTTAAAGATGATATTATTATCCATTCAAGGATAAATAAAGGGAATGAAGAAAACATTATATTTGAATTAAAGAACCCAAGTAAGAAGAGAATAAATGAAAAATTAAAAAGTGACCATTTTGGAAGAAAAAGGTTTTTATTTTTTGTCTTAAAATTTCAAAAGAGGGTATATCAGTAGATCCATCAATGAAAGAGGATATTGAATGTTGTCCTAGACCATCCACAATGACCGAGATCTATAATTTTCAGGGTTTAACTTGATATTATCGACAGTTTTTGGATAATCTTTCATGAAGATGTAATCCTCACAATGTTAGACCGGAAGGGAGCCAAGTACCTCTATATATATAAATGAGAGAAAAAATTTAGGTAACTAAAGAGAATATTATTTAGTTCACTTGTTCATAAATTACCCTATTGTATATAAGTATTTTTAATCTAAAATGAAACAAATATGAAGATATTGAGATGTTATCTTATGTGAAATTAAAAGGTTATAACTTATGCCACAAGATAATTGAAGATTCATGCTCAAAATTACCAAAATCAGGATTTTGTGTTAGCGATGGTGAAATTTTCGTTAAATAAATGTAGTAATTATCATTACTGATTAATGTGTGATATAAACAACAATCAAATTATTTAAATGTATATATTAACAAAAAAATATTTAAAATTGATCTAGAGAAGAAGGATATAGCTAATTAAAAATTATAAATGAGGAATACATTACCATCCCAGGAAAGTGGACAAGGTAGATTATAATTTTAGTCAAAAGGATCATTCTATATTATATATTATGAGGATAAAAATTATATACGATTTTTGGTTTTTCAAAGTATGGATATGTAAATATAAAAGGAAGAGGAAAAATATTATCTTTCTAAATTGAATGTTAAACCATCTATCCATGGGATTATTAAAGAGTAATTGATGGTAGGTGATGAGTTTAATAATCAGTTTATAAATTATCATGAATTTTACCTTGAACATGATGTAATTATATGTTTTAGAAACCATGTATGCGTTATATCCATACTAAACATGAAGAATGAGTTGTTAAAGGAGGATGACAATTATACATTATCTATTTATCCGTGATGTGTGAATATTTATAGTAAATTAAAAGAATACTTCTATTAGAATTAAATGAAGGATATCAAAATCACTCTATATACATTATTGGAATTTTAAAAAGTTATGGTTTAAAGGAAAATGTATAATATGATATTACTTACATTACCCACAATAAAATTGACTGTGGAAAAATCACCATTTATTTTGTTATTAGACTATGAAAAATGTCTAAAGAGAATAATTATATATGTGTTTTAGTCTATTTCCTTACAAATTTGAGACACTTAATCACTATAAGAGAATAATTTTCTATGGATCATCATTCTAGAATATGAATTAAGGAATTGGTATGGTTTCACTGTGCACAGCATTCCATTATGTCTAATCAGGATCTCAGGTTTATATCAAAGTTCTGGAAGGTCCTTCATGAAGCTCTTGATATGGAGTTGAATTTTGTTTCACTAGATATCATCCTAAAAATATGGATAGTCTAAAAAGAAAATTAAAATCCTAAATTATATATTGATATTGTTTTCATTATATTATAAATTTGGTTGGGATATAAAATGTCCTTTAGTTGATAATTCGTAAAATATGAGCATTCACTCATTCATTATGATGGATCCTTATGAACCCCTTTATTGAAATAATTGTATATCTCTATCACTATGGAATGATGTTTGAAAAAGGAAGAAATTGTAACTTATGACAGCTGAGGAATGGTAGAGAAGGTTATAACCATTTAGAAATATATCACAGAATATCAAAGTCGGCCAAAAAGTTATGGTAAAAATCATTATTATGGTCTAAAATTTTTAATTGGGGATAAGGTGTTTTTAGTAATTTCTCTATTGAAAAATATTACAAAATTCATGATAAAGGAAATATTTTCCCTATGTATATTGGTCCCTTTGACATTCTTGATCAGACTGGGATAATATCATATTGGTTGGATCTACAACCAAACCACTCTCAATTTCATGGTGTGTTCCATGTATCTCTCCAAAGTAAATACATATCATTCCCATTAAATGGACTAAACTAAAAGGATATACCATATGAACATGATCATTATTTTGAGGAAATCCCATGGGAGTTTCTAGATTGTAAAGATAATGTTCAATGAAATAAGAACACACACCTGGTTTATGTTTTTTTTTCTGAAATCACTTGTCTAATAGAATCTATGTGGGAAATTGAGAATATTATTACTCAAAATTTTCGACATTTTTTTATATCATGGAAAGGAATTTTGAAAGTGAAATTCATTTTAAGGGGGTATAATATAACAAAAAATGTTTTTATATGTTAATTATTTTTTGAATAAACTAAATTTCTTTGATAAATTTCAATGTAAAAATACTAATTTAAGGTTTTATTATATGATACACTGATTTAAGCTTCCATCGCACGCAACACTAAGACAGCTTGCATTACGCAGAATATTGATTTTTAATAAAATTGTAATATAAAAATATTATTATTTAAATATTACTATTATAGCCAATTTTTTAGGCTTTGTAATGGGAATAGTAATAACAAATTATAATTATTATATATAATGGTTTTGTATAAATATAAAACACTAAAAAAATAAAATCTGAATTATTAGAAATAACATCATATATTTCAAAAATAATATTTTCCAAAAAATTGTTGTTTATTCATTTTTTAGAAAAGTTATAAAATTGAAATTTTAAAATTATAGAAAATGAATTTTATAAAATATAATTTTTTTTAAATAACCATTTAAAATTATAATTGGGTTAATTTTGAGATATTTCTGAAATGTCACATTTTTTATGAATACTGAAAAATATAGAAATTTAATTCAAAACTGTATTCCTATTTAATTTAATTATAAAGTTAAATTATATTTTAAATTTGTTTTATAGAAAAATTATATAAATTATATATCCATTAATCTAATATATGTCATTTTAATCAATTTCATAATGGATATTGATATGAATACCTTGTAACCTTTTAAACATTATCTTTTTAAAACTGAACTTTGTCATCGACTATGTGGTATTAATTTTAAATTAATTTTTTCCACTTATTTGAATGGAATTTGTGAAAATGGTATCTATATTTCAAATTACAATAACTTATATTATCAAATATGATCAAATTACTTTTTTCCCAAAATTAATAGTAAATACAATATAACTAATTTATCAAGGTTAAGGTGAAAAAGGGTTTATTGGTGTTGAATCTAAAAATATAATTATTAAAATTGCCTATAAACTTTTATAAAATCAATTTGATGGACATATATCAACCTTAATAGTTATAAGGACCAATTTTATCCATTTTTTCTTTGATTTCATGTAAAAAATGAGGGTACACTTTTTCTTTTCAAAATAGTATAATTATGACACTCACCTCACATACAAAAATATGCCCCTTGTCCCCACCCCTTAACACCCTAAAAAAAATATTTTTACCCAATACATATCCAAGTTACTTACCAACATCAGTTATCTCATCCTAGATTCCTTATTATTATCATAAATTCAACCATGAAAGTCTTTTGGTGTAAACCAATAGAGGATACCCAAATAAGAGGCAATGTTTATCAATGATCATTTTTGATATCTTTATTCCTCCAACACCATAAAATATTATTAATATATTTTGAACTAGATAACTCATTATAATTTATATGATGATATTTTTTATACTATATAAATAACTTACAAACATCTCCACTTCAATAAAATGGGATTCAAAATCAAAAATTTTCATTACAATAGATTATCGCCTCACAAACCAATGTCATTTGTTTCTCCATTCAAACATATCAAGGATGAAAATAATGATGGGTTTTTTATTTATATATTAATTTTATGATGTTATTTTTATTATTTAATTATTATATCACACATACATTCATACTCATCATTTTTTAGAAATACGATAATGTCACACCTGTGTATGGAGGACTATGGCCTCACGAAGCGATGTGATTCATTCATACATTACGAGGAATATAATAAAGTTGGGTTAAACAATATGTGATATATATTACATTATAGTAATTTATTAATCATGAGATATATCATTGACATTTATTTCTTTAAATTCAACACAAAAATGAAAAAAACGATTATGCATACGTACGACCTACCTTCACCTTAAATGTTTTATTTCATTTTATATCACTAAATTTTATGAATTACATTAAATAAATATATAATTAATATATATTATATTTATATGATTATTTATATTTTGGAATTTATGAAACCATGATCCATGTTATAGGATAAAAATTCCAGTCAAAACAAACATAAAAAACAAAAATTTATTGTCTGAAATGTGATTTTAAAATGGAATTTCTAATAAATAGTTAATAAAAGGTCAAAATAAAATAATATATGGTATGATATATATGAATATTTTTATGTAAAATATATAAAAACTTATATCTCCTATAGAGTATTTTTTAATGAGTATAAAAAAAGTTAAGACATAAGGTATGTGAATTTTGTCTCAATTTAACTTCTTAGAGACAAATGTTATTTTATGCACCTAGATTATTTTTTGATGTGTATATACAGACCATTTTAAATTTAATATCTTGAATATATTTATACATTTTATATTTAATTTCTAATTTAATGTTATCTCTTAATTTTCCTTATGATTAAAGCTACTAAATTTGATATGATTTTGTGTTACAATCCAATCATTCATTAGAGATATTCTTTTATTGTGTTTATGATGACAATATATTATGATCCATAAGTCATTAGATTAATTAATTTTCTTATCAACTGGTTATTAATGGAATTATATGTAAATATTACAATTTTTTCCTTCGTTTGATACAAATAATTGAGAAAATGTTTGTAGGAAAATCCAACTTTACTTCTCACTTTGGTCGAAAATCTATTGTCATCCAAAAAATTTTTTATAAAAAAGTTTCATAATTTTGATTCAATGATATCATATTATTGATAAAATAATTTTTTATCCATGTTTAACTATTTAGAAAAATACTATAAAATTAATCTTAATGTCATTTTACAAAAAATTCTCACTTAATATTTTCTGAAAATGTGAAATGATTTTTCATTTTAACAAGTACAGCATGACCGGATATATCTGAATTCATGAAAAATATTTTAATTTAACATTGCTTTAGAATATTACAAGGTTATTTCAATATAAAATTATTTTTATTTTTTATATTTAAATTTTTTTTCAAAGTGGAAAGGATATTTTCCCCATGAAATGTTTTGAAATATATTTAGATTTTTTTCCATATAACATAACATCAATTGATGTTTCCTATTACTTATTGGGATATAATCCAATGATTCAATTTTTATTCTCTATATGAATGGGTTATATTGATTATTTACTTATGCTTATGAAACCTTCTTCTTTTCAAGAGTTTTTTTTATGATGTAATGATTATGAAACCTATATCATTTTCATATTTTATAATATGATAAAAAATTTATAAAACTTTTTAATTTCATGGGTTGTGATTTTTTTTTGATCTTGTTGAACACAGATATTGTATTTTCATTTTGTGATGGGTGGTACTTATATCTCTATACAATGTAATAGGTACATATTTTTATCTCATAAGATATAGAGGATTTGAATCATAAGTGAACCCTAGAATTTTCCTCTATTATGGTCTTTAGGGAGAACCCAAATAGCTAAGATTGTTAGTGGAGTGTACCCATTAAACTATGATATCATTGGGAATTATTTTCGACTAAAATGGAAATTATTCTCTATATTTATGTGTATTCAATAAATCATTACCTTATAACAATATTTTTCTCTCATGGATCTTGTAATTTAATTCCATTATGATTAATTTCTTATGAACTACAAATATTTATTCCATGAATTGTGATTATAAAAATTGATATGTATGGTATGGTTTTAAAATTTCTTTCTCATGTTCTCATACAATCAAGTTCATGATATACTTAGGTATATCCCTTTTTTAATCTAAGTTAGTATCTAATCTCACCCTTTTCTATGTTTCCCTTCCCATGATAAGATGTAATTTGTCACATATGGTATTTATAAGAAGGGATCTACTCGTGAATATCATGTTTGTAGATGATTTAGTTTTCCTAATGACAAATTGTTGGTGTTTCCATGTTTCCAATGACACTAAACTATTATATTCCAAAAGTGTGTTTTTGTGTAATTTCTTGAATATTTATCTAATAAATTGTCAGATCTATGTATGAAAATATAGGTTCATTATATTTGTGGGTGGTTTATCTATAGATTTTGACTAAAAAAATTGTATTTTGGTGTGAGGAAAAATAGTGTGGTTAAAGTCACAATTTATAAGTTAGAGTAATGAAATTTTTTGTAATTAAATAAAAATAAAAGTTTATATTCAAATAAATATTATAAAAAAGTGGAAAATAATGTATAAGGGATAATCAAGGGATGATATATCCCTTAAAAAATAATTTGGATTCATTTTTTTAGAATAATTTAGGCCTTTTACCATTTGATTAAACCATTTTACCATTGTGACTTTTAGCATGGTAACTAATGGTATAACTTAACTATTTAATTTTTTTACCTAATATAAAATGGAACTCATTAAATATTTTGGAAAAAATAATTCAAAATATTAAATTCACTTTATTTGAATAAATTTCTAAAATGGTAAAAAAATTAATTCTAAAATAGTAAATTCATAACACATTAAAAATAGTTTTAAAAAATAATATATCATATGTTCTAAAATATAAAATATTATTTTTAAAATTAATCATAATATTTTTTAAAGAATTTTTTTATGATTTACATTTATATTTTATGAATAATAAGTCTTTTTAAAAAAATGGTATGTTATTATTATATCCAAATGGTGTTATAAAAATCATGGTATTTATTATAAAAATATTTTCTACCATTCAACTAAAAATCATCCCCCTAATAAAAATCCAATAAAATTCACCTAAGATAATATTTTTATGAATAATCCAAAAATAAAGACTATTTTTTCAATGTTTAATTCTATAATTTATGAATTTAACTTATTATTGAAAATAAAAAATATAATCAAAAACTATTTTTATAGAAAAATGAATTTTTAAATTTTTTCTATTTATATTCTTATTTCCTATCCATTAAAAATTAAATTATTATTAATTTATTTATCATTTCAAAATTTATTTTATAATCTTCATAACAAAATATAAATAGTTTCTTAAAGTATAAATAAAATTTCCCTTAAAATCCCATTTTAGTAAAAATTACTTTTTAATAATTGAATGATCTTATTAGTTATTTCTCTATTATAATTTAATTTGATCTGTAAATTATTATTAAATTTTACAATTATTTTCATATATACATATATTTATAATTTTGGCTACCTTTAGTTAAACCTTCAAAATCAATAAACACTTTAGAACATTTATATTTATTTTAATATATTGTGTAATAATTTATTTTGGTTTTATGTTGCATGTGAATAAATATATTTAAATAATTATTTAATTGAAAGAAAAATACTAATTAAAATATTATGTTTATACATTATCTCTCCCATAAATATATTGTTTCCTTAGAATTTAAAATTTCACTTAATAAATAAATTAAATATGGTGATAAAAAATGTATATATAAATAATGATTTAATTTCTAGAGGGATATCTTCTTTACAAATGTAGGAAACACAATTTTTTCTCAGAGTAGGATTATCTATAATATTGTGTTTTTCTATAATTATTTTGAGCTAAACATTTATCACGAATGGGTATCATGAAAAACACAATAGAATAAGTTTTAGAAGAATCTAAACATTCATAATTGTGAGGATAAATTATCTATAGAAAACAACGATTTTAATACAAATATATTTTATATTTTAAGATGAATACTCATTAAATTGGAAAAACAAATGAACGAGGACTATAATATATTAGTTCCCTTGGAAACTTGGACCAAAATCGTTACAAATCATGGAAGATATTAAATGTATCCCATAATGATCTTCCCCTTTAGTTCTCATCAAAATCATATCCTACATTGAAAATTTATTCATATCCTAGAGAAAGAAATCAGAGGAAAGGGTGATTTTAGATTCTTAGTGTGGTTAAAAAAGGCAGATACATAAGCATAACATGAACATAAGGGTATTATAACATTAGTGTAAAATTTTCAAAACATACCCTCCTGGTCAAATTTCATAATCACAAGTCATGGTATAATGATTGACATTTTATAATACATCAATCATAAAAATTTCAAAAACATGCTTTATGCGAGCATAACATTTTCATAATACATATATTTGTGTCATAAATATAAACACATAAAATCTTATTTCAAGTATACCCACAATAAAATTCATAACATGTTATGCGTGGGATTACCACCTGGGTACCTACATCAAGCTTGGAATGAAATATCATACGATTACCTCCCATGTAATATTTGTGATAATATAAAATTAATCATAACCCAATGCCTTAGAGGGGGATATAGGTACATGAAACACATAATAATCCATTTAGGGAAATAATAATAATTTTATGCTTTGTTTATAAACTATGTAATAAATAGATAAAAACAATGGATTTCATATAAAATTGAATATTATTTTCAATAATCACTCATAAGTAACTATTTATTATGAAAAAAGAATGAAACAAAGAGTTATGTTGATCTATAATGGTGAATCCCCAGAGTATCCCCACTGATAATAAGATTACAATCACGAGGAAGTCCACATATATTATGATAATTAGTAAATCTTCCTGATGAATTTCTTTACTAGATTATTTTTCTTCTACAAAGTTTTCTTCCCTATGGGTGTGTGAGATCTTCAAGTAATTACTCATATTACACTTTCACTATCTGATTAAATATATTAAATACCACATAATTTTATCCTTGTCCCCAAAAAAACCCATGAGTAGTTTGGAATCAGACTCAATAATTTCTATGTTTTTTTATATAACATGCATAAGGAGAACCTGCTAGTAAAATCAATGGTCTCCACCCAAATAGAATTTTCTGGTCCAAAAAATTCATTAATCCTAATTTCCATAGACCACTGGAATCACAAACCAGAACACCTCCTCCAATAATTCATTCAATGAATGAACTTTCCACAATAAATTTGACCCCAGAAACTGGAGGGATCCACTAAATCCACCACTGAAGCTATAAATCATAACCAATAGAAATATTCCTTTTGATGAAAATACCATTACTATTTTCTTCTTCACTGATGTGAGTCAATTGGCCAATCTAGGTCACCAGATAGAAGAACCAAACTATGAGATGCTGAAGAGGGAAATTATTTCCTTTACTAATTTTATTTATCATTTCCCAAATCACCAAAAAAAATAGAGGCAAACACCATTCAATGACATTTTTTATCTTCTTTCCAACAGAGAGTCCCCTAGAAACAGATGGGGGAAAAATATTTAATGTTTTTCACCTGTCCCCAAAATCACATCTTCTTTCTGACATGATACCATATAAAATGGACCCACTAATGCTCAAAAAATAGATTCCATATAGATTCAGAATTGGGGTCCTCACAACATGTGAAAATTTATTCATGGTTGACAACATTATGTGGTAATTATAATCCATATAAATAAAAAAATTTATGTAAATTCCATACATGGTTGTTCAAAATTGTTGGAATGATTTTTCATGAATGTTTCAGATTCCACATTTCCTTATGATGAGAGGGATGCAAGGATCATAGTATGTCCCGATATTTATAGACACCTGATGTCAACTCCATAAAAAACATCTTCTCGGATCATTTACCAAAATAATTCCTTCATACAATTTTTTTTTCCAAATTGAGCATAGCCTAAATATTCTTTGGAAACTTTCTCACTTTCTTTAGTGTTATCTCTATAACTCGAAGTCATGGGAATTAAAAAATCTATCCTGTCCGTTTTTCTTTCCAGAACTGATGTCATCATGCCCAACTACCCATTATTTTTTAAAATACATCTATCCAAGTTGTTTCCTCATTCAAATATCTAGGATCATCAAATAGTTCAGGTACTCATCCCAAACTCTCCTGTCATGCCAATATTTTCTCAACATAAACTTTTTTAGGTGTTTCATTCTTCTTAGAATAACATAATTTAAATCATTTTCAAAGTGATTTTTTACTTTGAAATAAATTATTTAAAATCTACAAAATTTAAATAAATATTATTGAAAAATTTTATTTTAAAATAACTTTTAATACTACTATCGAAATATCTAAATTACTGAGTGGTCACGACAATGGGAAATACCCTTCATGTTATTCATGTAAAAAACAAGGATTATTTTTACATTTTTGGTACAAGATAAGGATGAAATATTTGGATAAAATGATTATGATTTCATAAAAAATATTTTCAAAAAATCCATATATAGGTAACAATTTCAATAATAAATTATTTTTAGTTTTTTAAAAAAATAATTGAAAATATTTTCACCAAACATGGTTTTGGAAAAAAATGGTTTTCGACCGACAAGATGATTTTTGTTAAAAGTGTTAATTTCGAAATATTTACTAAATAAAGAGAGGAATATGAAGGGGGAAAAAATTTCTCATGTAAAATACATTTGAGAATAAAATTCATGAGATCCTTGATAGAAGGATCACAAGTTCGTATCTTCATAAACATAATTATAAATAATCATGAAAAATGATGAAGTTGTATCATAAATTCTTTACCACACTAGAAACTCTTAATCAAAACCACTATAAATTAATATCATTAAATAATATATAAAATACATAAATTATTAATAATATTCATTATTTTACATTTTAAATGGGATGAATATACACCCTGAATAATTATATAGTTGCATAACATAATCAAATATTTCAATGAAGGTATGTTGGGACAAAAATCTCGTACTGATTTGGTATCTTTTGAACTGTAAACCACAAGAAATAGATATCATAAAATTCATTTTTAAATACCAATATTATTATGCATAGTAATCTTATAATATATTCAAGGGCACTATATGAAACACATAAAAGAAGTATGTGGTGAATATGGAATGTGTCCCATAAAATAAAAAGCGAGATATAAATATTTTACCTTAATTATTGACATCCATCATACACATTCAAAACTAATATATACTGAATATTTGTTTCTTATAAATATATTTTAGAAATATAGTTATATTTATCATACCATACAAGATCTTCTTATGACCTTTTATTACCCATTTATTATATAATTAGTGATAATGTTTGGTTTAGGGTAATAACATCTTTTTTTGTCTATGTTTTGATTTTATATATTTTTTTGTCAAATTAATTTAATAATAATTTCATAATCATAAAAATTTTAAACATTATATAAATTTCATATATATTTATAATAATTTATTTATATAATTCCAAACAAAATATTAATATAAAAAGAAATACATAACTCATAAAGATGGTAGGTCGTATGTATGTATGAAGGTTATTTCCATTTTTCATAGGATTGATAAAAATAAAGTTAGATTATATATTATCATTATATAATCCTTTTTTATTTCATATATAACAAATATTTACATTAAAACTATCTTTATTTCAATCAATGTAATGGATGAATGAATCACATTGCTTAATGTGGCAGTTGCCCACCGTACAGATGAGGCGAATTATTGTATTATATAAAATTGAAATCATGATTGTATATGTGATATAATAATTATATAATATTAATAATATAATATAAAAATAATAAATCCTCAATTATTTTCTTCCTTGTGAGGTGGTAATGGAAAAAACAAATGACATTAGTTTGTGAGGTTATAGTCTGTCGTACACATGAACAATGATTTCATAACTAGTTTGATAAAAGTGGATATGATCATAGGTAATTAAATTAACATAAAAAATCTTTGTATATGTAATATAAAAATGATGTAACATCATCTAGGTATAATAATAATTGAAGGAGGGGATGCAATAAATAAAAAAATATGTTTTGATGAACATTACATATTTTTCAGAAATCCCCCTTAGGGTTGAACGAAAGTACTTGCTAGGATTGATTTAGATACAAATTAATACTTCTAGGAATAGTGTATGGAAGTTGGTAATTTATTTTTGTATGTATTTTATAAAAAAGGATTTCATTATGTTAAGAGAAGTGGAGAGGGGGTGTGCTTTTATAAATGAGGTTAGTCGCACACTTGTAGGTTTATGAATTCAAAGTGTACTCACGTTTTTTTCATTTTAAAAGGGACCAAAATGGACCAAATTTGAACCATATACATGATAAGGTATAAAAAATCTCCGAAAATATAATTTATAAAATTTCATGGGCTATTTTAATCATTATATTTTTTGGTTAACCCCAAATAAACGCATTACTACATTAACTGCGGTAAATAATTTTTTTGTGCTAAAAATGAATTTGTTCAAAATTAAATTTGAACATATTAGATAATATAAATTATGATGACTCAAAATATTAAATATATTTATCCAAATTCAATTCACATAAGTATAAAATTAAAATTTAAAATTAATCTAGTAGAGACGATGAGAAATAGATTTTTAATTGGATGAAGTTCAAAAGATTATGAAATTTTTGTATCATAATATAACATTAAATTCATCATAGTAACTTAAATTGGATTAGAGGATCTATAATAAAAGTAATTTTACTTTATAAACAATTTAAAATATAATTTTTTTATATATTAATTAAAATATGGATGTTTTCAATTAAAATTCAATATTTTTTAATATTCACCAAAATATGAAAACCCAAATAATAAACCCTAAGATAAATTTGAAATTATGATTTTAAAAATAATTTTTATTTTATGATATTAATTTTCAAAATTTGTTAAAAAAATAATTTCATTGTTATTAATGAAAATACATATATAATATTTTTTTACAAAAATAATATTTTGAAAAATATAATGAATAAAAAAAATTAAGCATTTTGTTATAAATATGATCTCATTATATAGAAAATAATAATTTATATTTATAAATTAGTTAATACTATTCATATTTCTATGTTTATGTAACATCTTGACTCGACATACCATCGAACTGGTAGCTGGACTGATTTCCACATGACCTCAAGAACGTGTCCTCATATACTAGAGGATGTTGACTAGTAGTGAAGGTGTGAAGGTAGTTTAGTGGGGATTTTATACACTCAATATCAGAGAGCACAATGGTAAATGGATAAAGAAACTCATAAATCAGCAGTAGTAGTATAAAGTTATAACTAAAGAAGTGGAGGACAACAGTAATAACAACTAAATATAAAAAAAGGAAAATACTAGTTTTTCAAATCATATATTCCATATTATGATACAAATATGAAAGCAATAAATAAACAACATGATTTATAAGAAAATAAATAATAAGAAAATATAGGTAATCCCCACAGATGATCTCCATGAGAATACTAAGCTCCATCTCATTCCCTTGCTCCTAACTTGATGGTACCATCAAATATTAAAATCTATCTAGAAGATGAAAATATATAGTATAATTAGGTACCAAGGGTACCTGAGAAGGGTGTGATAAAAATATCACTAGGCCAGAACCCACCGATGTCTTTCCCAAAATAGGAAGTGAACAATAATTAAGAGGTGTGATGGTATAGGGAAGTTGTAATGGAATTGAATAAATAAACCACAACTCATCGAAGTTCTTAAGGGAAACATGACAACGATACCTTCTTCGACTCATAGGTGGAATAAGAGTCTAGATAGGAACTATATATATTAATATATATATTTCATAAATTACTATTATATCATTTTAATTTATTGTTTATTTAATCATTTCTTAACTCCAGGGTTACTATGGACACTCATACCATAGTACAAACTTCCTCTCATATCAGTACCTAAAGAATTCCCTAGGAAATATCATATCTTAATAATTTATTTGACTCAGGCCTGAGATTAATTTATTCAAAGGTGATTTTATATCTAGCAACCTGATTCAACTCATATTGAAGTTCAAAATTATTCTCAGGTGAGGCCTTATCTTGGAGTACTATGTTGCATAGAACGTCATAAGGCTCACACAGCCCATCAAAAATCAATATTATATGCATATTAGGGGGGTAGAACATCATTTTTATCCACCCAAAATCATTTATTTAGACTCATTCACTAGTATACATATATATATATATTGTAGATCTCTATGTCTAACACAAAAAACCTCAATTGTTGACACACAGTCACATTTGTTCACACTCCTTTACTAGTGCATAATGTCATGTATAACACTCAAAAATCATATGTGTGCATGAATTCACATTTTTGTAAATGTAGTCACTAGTGTATAACATATTGTATAACCCTGAAAAAAAATCATTTGTTCATATGCAATCACATTTGTGTACATGTAGTCAGTAGTGTAGAACGTCATGTCTAACACCCCAAAAACCCGATAGATCAATAACTAGAATAGAACATCTTGTATAGCCCTCATTTAACCATATATGTATATCTTCACCATAATAGAACATCATGTTTAGCACCCAATTAGTATAAAAATTAATTAATTCAAACAAAATAATTTATCCAATCCTAATAATTTTTTCAACAATTAATCAATAAATCACATCACTTTTATCCCATTCAGAAATTGATTAACTATTCACATAATTAACATGTAATAATTAATCTACCAATTAATTATTATCCATTTTAATTTCATATTTCAATAATTAACATGTAAATAATTATTCTAAATTCAAAATTCTCAATATTCAATCATAATCATGTTTCTCCAATTAAATCCTCAATAATTAATTCGTCAATTAATTTCCAAATCAGAAATTCAAAAAATACCATAATTTAATCACAAATTAATTATCTTGTTCACTAGTTCCAATGTCCCACAATCCCTTAATTACCCATCACTAATTAATTCGACAAATAAATTAATTCTATTTGGAAATCCAATGCTAAAAAAATCTACCAATTCTATATTGAATATACATAATCAGAATCATAACTATGAGGATTTAATTCTTATACCATATACATTTATATTTTAATACATGGTTATTCCCACCCATTTATTACCATCCATTTTTATTTATTTCATATGGGTATACCCAAAGATTAATTATATCTAATTTCAATAAATCCATTTCTACCAAAAAAACGTCAACATGCATGGGAGAAAAACAACACTACCCTAAGAATAACACATTTTATTCATTTAAAACAACTTCCTAGAACTAGAAATATGTATGAAAACCACATATCATCAAGCCAATTAAACATATAAGTATAATCACAACATATTTAAAATTAATGCAACACACCTCATCTTGAGAGGATTTATTACAAAAACCTGATTTTGTACAAGAATAATCATTTATAAAAAAAATTTAGTTTATTCTATAAGATAAGTCTAATTTATCAAAGGTAGTAAATAAAATACTAAAAAAATTTAAAATTAAAGGCATAGTTGAGGACCCTACCTCAATGGATTCCCACAGTGCATTCAAACACTTTTTGAAGCCCTCTTACACACACTTCCATATATGTGTGTGTGTGTGTGTGTGTGTGTGTTTTTGTGTGTGTGTGTGTCTGTATATATCATTAAACTGCTTCAGGTGTTACCCTCGCAATGAGGGAACACGCACATGGAATACATTTATTTATATATATTCATACCTAGGAATATGTTTTTGCACTACTGAAACATAATACAACATCCTACAAATAAATACCAACACTCATGACCACATTAACACTATCAAATCTTGGTGAGAAACAATTCACAAGTTTAGAAACATACCCCCAATCCACAGTAGAAGATAGAATCAACCAAAACCTCCTCAAATTTGGAAACTGTATTAAGAAAACGGACCAACACAACATGGGAGTCCCTTTTCATACCATAACGGAAAAGAAAAATACAAATATGTTTCAGTCTATAACATAGGGTTTCGGCCAAAATATAAGGGAAATGGGGATTCCAAAAAATAACTATAAATTGTAAGAGGAGGGATATGAGAGACATAACTTGTCGATTAAAAGGATAATAGAATAAAAATAAGTAGAGTTGATGAATTGGAACAAGATCCAGTAGGGGGATCACACACTATATGGTTTTGTCCAGGGGGTTTACACACTGCAAGCGGATCAGCTGATGGGGGTAATGCCATTGGGGGTCTAGCCGTGGGTGATCATTCCTAGGAGGGGGAGTTAGAGGGGAGCTCGTACATAAGGGTTTGACTAGGGGAAAGGTTCATGTGATGAGGGAGGGAAGGAGAGTCCCTCCATTAGGTTTTCTAAAAACCTAAATTTAAATAATAATAATCATTATCATCATTAATAATATTATTATTATCATTAAACATTTCATTATTATTTCTTATGTTCCCCTTAATCTCAATTAATAATTTTTTTTAATTTTAATTAAATTATTTTAAACTAATTTACAAAGATTCATCATAGTGTTTTATCTCCTTCATGAAATATTCAAATCTCTGTTTTAATAACGGCATGCCTAGTAATTTTCAAAAAAAATCAAAACCCCATGGGAAAACAACCTGGTCAAAAAACACGGGATTCTACAATAATCCCACCTAAAAACATCTTATTCGTAAAAATATTTGGGATCTAAAAAATATCTCTAAAACTAAAAAAGTTGTGAAATCACTTTTCTCTAATCACATTGGGTGACAAACACACCTTTAACTATCTCATAAGTCCAATGAATATAAGACTATAAAAACCAAACCAAAAATGAAATTTTAACCCAAAACATTAAAGCGGAACTTAAACAAGCCCACAAAACCAGAGACAAAATCTCATCATCATCTCTATAAAAAATTTATTTGCTACATTCCTCAAAGGATATTGGAATTTAACAGTCAAATTTTATCCCATGGTACTTATACCATTGTAATTTCAAGAGAGGTAATATTATAAGAATTCTATTAATGCCTCTCATGTGGTTCCATCAATTGGAAAAACCTAATTACATTAGAGGTTATAATATAAACCTCATTAAAGGAAATAATCGAATCCCAATAGAACAAATAAAACAAGCCTCACATGCTTTCCTCAAAATAAATCACTGACCCGTAAACTACACTCACCCTTAAGCTGTTGACGTTATCTTTAAAATGGCTCCATCATAGACCACATACAACAAGAGAAAAGTGAGAAAATAAAATACATGTTAGTCTAACCATTCTCGAATACTCCAATCTTAGATTGCATATTCATCCTAAACATAAGTGAAAATCCATCATCCAAAAGGAATTCATCAGTTAACATAATAACATGCATCAAATTTTATAACTGACATCTGGGGACATTACCAGATAAATACATGAATGGGATATTTTGAAATTTTTATGCCTTATCAGGAATAAGGATGCGACTCCAAGAACTACATATCAAGCCTGACACCTTTTAAACTATTAAAAAATATATGACTTATTCTCAGATCAAACTATGTGTAAACTAAAGGTTATCCGGAAGATTATTCAAACTATCATCGGTCAACTCTTTATAAAAAGTACAACTTCACCTTATGAAGCATCATCAAACGAACTATTATGACTTGTATTTATCCTGATTTTTTTTGAAATTATTTGGAAAAATATAGATACATTTTAATATGACTAAGGGTGATTCTGAGGCTCAGTGTGCCCAGAAATATTCATTGACCAATGTTATGTATCTAATAGCATGTGCATGTGTTTTTCCTAAAAAAGTGGAATAACTATTAAAAGTGAATCAGGATTAGATGTTTTAGAGAACCATTGTGTTCAAATAATCATATTTATCATAGGTTCTTCCTAATAATAGATGGTGTGGCCCAGTTTTGAAAAATAGTTTTTGGACATAACCATAAATAAAATAAATAACTAAAAATTATTTTATGTTCAAATCCAAGTAACTCCTAAATGGATACTCAGATTATAAATTCAATACCACTATTGAGTTTGTAATATGGTGTTTCCCCTTGCCAAGAATTAATATTAGTCATTGTGGGTCTACTATGGAAGAATCTAAAAAAGGATATAAGCATCAATACATAATTTAAATATAAATTATTTTTCTAATGAAATGTTGATTTTTATTAAAATAATCCATATGAAAAAATACATGGTTTATCCACGTATCCTTTGGAATGATGGAAAATTTCTAGGAAGATCTTCAATGATTTTCTATTAGAGAATGATGACCGGATCATGTATTGAAGATATACGAGTGACAAAATCAAAGGAATATGCCAAAAATGATGACGCAAATTCATTCTTCATCAGTATTTGGACCCAAAGAGGGATGTTGTTTTATCTCTTTGTGATTTCAATACCCCCTCCTTATATTCAATGATCTACATAAAGCAACCAATGCATAGGTTGATCCATGCTTTGTTCGTTCTTTCAAGATGGTTAAATTTTGGGGTTTGATGGGTGATATATCTTTGGGATTATCCTTGTTCATTATTACTTATAAAAAAATGAGGGTGACATGAACAAATGCCATGATCTATTATTCAGGAATTCATGTGAATTTATTCTCTTCCCTCTATCACTAGTGATCTTCATGTGTTCTTTATATTCTCCTGGGGATTTGAAACACATATGAGATCAATCCACAATAGAACCCCCAATTCATGGTGCAATGATATGATATCAAAGATATAACCCCTAAAAGGAACAATAAAATTTTGATGGGAAATGTGGAAGATGATTTGGTTGGGATGGTGGTGCAAGATGGCAGATCCAGTCAATCAAGGTGAGTAGCACAGTGAGTCTAGGGGGCCAGACCAGGCAGATGGAAAGCTAGTAGGGCGAGACCATCAACAAAGAAGCTAGAGAAGATGGAAGGTAGTAGGTAGACACTTTGGAGCTGTGTCGGTAGCAAAGGCCACAGATTCTTGACACCAAGTTGAATGTGGGAAGTAGTGGTGAAGTGGACACGAACATTGCAGGTGGTACGCATGGATCCCATGGCGATGGAGAGGACTTGCGGTAAGGAATAGCAAGTGAGGCATACGCAGAAGTGGAAGGCCGACTGCAAGGGACATCAGGGAACGATAACACTAGGCTTGGAATGCAGTCAGGGTAGACCATGTGCAGTGACCGAAGCTAGCCTCCAGGCGGCAGGCGAGACAAGGGAGAGTCGGGATTCTCCAACGGCCAAGGGGTCAAGCCTAGTGGGATGATCCCAGTGGGTTGGGCCAAAAATTTTCACAAAAATAGCCATAACATTAAAATTGATGGTTCGTTTGATGAAACATCTTCAACATTGGGATCATTTCAGTGAGGTAGAACTTTTGAGAATACTTGGTGCAAATTTTATCTTAGACATGTATAAGTGGATAGTATCCATTTGTTCTTTCCTCAAGGGTTCCATACATTATTATTTTTACATCACTAGATAGTAGTCCCCTTTAGTGGATGAGAACTGTATATAGTTATTGTATCCTTATAAGCGATTAGAGAGATCCTCTATTGCCCATAATAGATTTTTGAGGTAATTGACATGGCCAATGAGAATAGGGAAGCAGTTCTCCATCTAATGGTCTATATCTATAGGGTTTTTGTAATTATATAATAAGGATCCCCAAATGTTATGTGCCACATCGTTTGGATTGTTGGTATTTTATGAGGGGGATCCCCTACATTGCGGGATAATATATATTGGGTTGTTGGTATTTTATGCGAAGGATCCCCTCTATGTATATTATGATCTTTGACTAGTTTTTTTTCTCTTTGGGTGGAGCCCAAATTAGTAGGAAAATTTCTCAAAAGTATCCAATGATATCATGGTGTGAGGAGTGAGTTCTGCCATAATGAGCACGTGTTGACCAAAATCCTTTAGTGGTGATTTATTGTGACTTACCTCTTTTCATTTTGGATTTTTATTTGTATATCTAGATAACCTTGTTATATGTGTTACAAAACATATACTTGTGTGAGAAGATTGTACTCCATGAATTTTCTTTGTGTTATACATCATGTATTTCGTTGGTGGTTCACTTAATGTATTTCTTTTTGATATTCCTTTAGAGTTTTGGGGTTTCCTACTAAGTATTGTTTTAATCACCCCTGTATGGGTTTATCCCATAGGTTTCATGTCTTTTGAAGATGATTGATGTTGTTATAGAGTTATTGGTGGAGTAGGACTAGGTGGTGTTTAGAGTTATCAGACAGATGGGGTGTGCTATTATGGCTTCAGAAAGCTTTCATACACCTACGATTCAAGTATGGGTTTCTTTTTGCAGATTAGTTTCAAGAACTTGTGCTTTCACTTTTATAGACTAATTATCTTGGTGGGATTGTATTCTATCCTTATTTACTATCCAGTTTTCTATTTTCATACTTTTTTGTTTGTATCATAGTGTCATTCATTCTTGTTTACTTAGTGTTTTTACATTTCAAAATTATGGGATTTGGGGTGTGTTTTGTGAACATGTATTGAGTAAAATACATCCCATTTGGGGGATATTCCTACTCAATTATAGTCACTATCCCATGTAATATTAGAGGCAATCTTGGGGTAATCACGACATTGGACGCTCTAGGACAGGTTCTGACATAGTGGTATTAGTGGAGCTCAGTTGTACTTAATGATAAATACTCAATGAGTTTGGTTTGGAGAAACAGTGTAAAGTGTTTCGAGTTTGGATTTCAGGACATGGAATCCAGTATTGGGGTGAAGGCTAACATATCAATACACCAGGACTCTGACTTTTTCTTCTCGAATCTATACATGAAAAAACTGGCTGCATGGAACAATATTGTTACATGCATCATATTATAATTGGGTGTTCTCTCGTTTCCTTGTTGAGTCTTCTCACTAGGTATACTCTATTAACTGTGTTACATCTTGTAATAATCCAAAATTACCCCACATAAACATCTAGCTAGGATTCCACCACATCATAAAGAGGATTATCGGTTGGGTGAAAAGTCATCGGCACAAGGAGTTGTACCAAATTTTTCACCTCCATGTGGTGTACCAGCTATATCCCCATATATAGATATGCACAAGGTAATTATAGCACCAGCTAATGAGAAGCGCAGGCTAAGCAAGCCTGATGAGTTTTAGTGATATAGACCTCGTTGGTTATGAAGAAAGCATGACACATAGGCTTTTGGGGACTATCATTATGAGGTGATCTAATTTTTTATTTAGTCAAGACATTATACATTAGATGGTGGTCCTAATAGATATCATTCTTCATGGATTGGTAGGGATATGGTGGAATTTGGATAACCTATTACAACAAAAAAGTAAGTATTGTGCAATGGTTTATTAGTAGATTCTTAAAAAACCATCACTATTTTTATTTAAAAAAAAATCACGTCAGCTTTTTATAAACCACCCCTAAATAATTACATTTTTTTAACAGTCGACTCTCCCCCTCCCCCGACACATCCATCCCCCTGACCCCACAACTCCCTCAAAGCCCTAATCTATCACATCGATGATATCCTCCAACCATTGTCATGACAGCCTCGTCACCTCCATCATCTACAATCGTTTCCCCTCTCCTTGCATCTTTAATCCCAGCCAACCCTCGCCGCCCCTTGGATCTCAGTATGATGCAATACTCTTATTGATACTGATTTAATTTTTTGAAATTGTTATATTTATGGGTTATGTTATGAGATTCATAATTATACAAGATTCACATCAGATCATTGGGTATTCATATGGGAAATGGGAATATTTGATACCATATCATAGATTGAGCAATGGATAGTGCCATAGGTTTTGTTCATTCATTGTTAAGGGGGTTATTGCTTGACAAGTACTTGATGTTAATTTGGGGTTCTAGTACTTCTAGATTATATTATGTCATGTGTGATCAACAATGTAGGTTATAGGTTATCCCATTTGACTCATGTTTGATTTCCCATTCTTGATAATGTTGAACTATTTATTGATTTTTACTTTATGTTACCTTTAAATACCAATATCTTATGTTTTGTTACATATTTGTACATGTACCATTCATTTTTTATTTTCATCTTATTAGTATTTGTTTTAAAAATAATATAAATTATTTTTTTTATTATTCATATATTTGAAAAATAAATTTTATAATTACATTTCCAACTAGTGTAATGTGTTTTTTGGTAAAAGATGTATTTTAGTTTCATGGTTTTATAATACGTGGTGATTGATCACTCCGTGTATACACCCAACAGTTTTATGCATAATTTATTTTATCTCAGGAATGTAATGGTAAATGTGATAATTACTTGGGTGGTATAAGTTTGGTGGTATCGTATGTTTACATAAATATTTTGGGTTTTTATATTAGATTTTTATTGTTCCATATTACATATATTACCTGTGTTTCCCTAAAAATAGAAAAACCCAAAAAATAATTGTTGGAATTCAATTCTAGACATGATAGGAGACCTTGATATCTAGTTAAAGGTTGATTAACTAAACCAAACCACCACATGGGTTAGTTTTACTACATTCCTTAATGACATATTTTCCCTTTGTAACCTAAGAACCACTAAGTTGTTTTAGGATTAGATTTATCTAGTGAACATTGATAAAGTGAGTTAATAAAATGATGTAGTGGAATATATTATATATCTTGTCTCTTAATATTATTTATCAACTATATGGATTAAATTATAAAATTAGTAGAATAATGGATTGAGTGTTATTTTTTATCCAGGAATATAGTTTGGAAGGGATGTGATTACATCATTAATAACTTCTATAATGTAAATGAAATTAAAAAAAATATTATTAATTTAATTACATGAAGTTCATTAACATTTACTTGGAATATACAGACATGATGTTCATTATTTATAATTCTAATAACTGAAATGATTGTTTATATTATTTATTTGGAGTCTCTATACATAACAACCCTCTGTGTTATTCATTAGTAATGGTCATGATATCCCAGATTACTAGGAATTAAATCATGTACTTGATGTTACACATTTTCCTTTTTCAAATAAATGGGCATAGAATCCTCTTAAAACACAAAAAATTCATTATGACATAGAGATACATGAAATTATATTTCCACTAAATATCATAGGACTATCCTATATAGTTTTACATCCATCACAAAATGTGGGAAATATAGTCTCAATGCATCCCCTTATATATCAAATTTTTTTACATATTTACATATATTGGAAAACCTTATGTAATATATTCATATATTTTTTAAATGTATATATAAATATATTTTCCTATTTAGTAATAGTTATGTGTTTTAATTTTTTTAACAATCTGTAGGTACATTCTGATATATATGGATAAAATCTTGATCACATTACCAATGAACACACCTCATTATGATATGGGTTTGGAAGATTTTTAAGATTTTTCAATTTCCAATTGATCTGTTGATGGGAGAATAAGATTTATATTTACTAAATGTAAATTTAAAAGTTGATTGAATGGAGATGATGTTTATGAGTAGTTTATATTTAAGAAATTTGCTTCTTAATATTTGTGTTGGATTTGGCATGGACAATCAAATGTTACAGAAAGGTTTACTACTAATGTAAATCTATAGAATGAGCTCCCAAAGTCATTGACAATGGAAAATGAAATGAAAAAACTTATAAATGATGCATTAAGATTCGAAATACACCAAAATCAATATCAAATAATATCAGAACAACTATTTCATGGTTCTACAAATAGAAATGTGACAAGTGATGTTTTTCAGACAGTAGGCCAACCAGATCAAGATTATAACATATCATTGGATCCTCCTATTGATTATATGGAGACTAATGTAAGAAAAAAAATCAATAGTAAATTTTTTTCGTAGTTTAATTGATGATGTAATTCAAGATTTGTATAGTGGATGTTTGAAATATTAAAAACCTTTTTTCTATTGAAGTTATACCATATCAAATGCTTATGTGGAATTAAAACTAAGACGATGTCCATGATATTGGAATTTTTGTGTGATGAATTTCCATAAGAAAACATCCTCACATATTTTTATGGTATGAAAAAAAAATTTAAAAATATTTCTCGGAATTATAAAAAAATATATGCATGTTGAAATGATTTTATGCTTTATTACCGATAGGATTCAAGCATACAGGCTTAAATAAAATATTCTTATTCTTGATGGAATTAAATGGGTAATGTTGGAAGTCTGAGTCAACATACTACCATAAAGAGGAATAAAATGAACACATCTAAAAAGGGTTTAAATTACTTTACTTTAAATCCTAGATTGCAAAGATTGTTCATGTCATCGAAAACCACCGAACACATGAAGTGGAATTCTATAGATAATAACAATGATGAGTTAATGTGACATCTATGAGATTCATAGATGTTAAAGAAATTTGGTTTATTAAAGATTGATTTCTAAAATGATCTAAGAAATGTTCAATTGGTATTGGCTACTTATGGATTTAACCCATTTGGGACTTTGTGTACCAGTTATAGAATTTGTCAAGTTGATTTGATCCCATACAATCTACCTCAGTGGATGTGTATGCAACAAAAATAATTTTTCATTTCGATGAATGTTCATAGAAAAAAATTCATAGTAATGATATTGATATATAATTGTAGAATTTAATTGAATAGTTATAGTAGTTATGGAGATACAATGTTGAGACATATGATGTTTCTTCTAATGTAATGTTTAAATTTCATGTTGCTCAAATCTGGACCATTAGTGACTTTCCTAGACATGGGAATTTATTTTTTTGGAACACATCTATGGGTTTGGATTTTCTTATTTGTAACATTTATTTTGAGACCAAATTGATACCTCATAGTAGAAAATGGTGCTTCTTGTTCCATCAATGATTTCTCAATACATCTCATATTTTTCATTTGAATGAGTTAAAATTCAATGGTTTCAATGATCATAGACCACCTCTGAAGTTGTTAACTTGTTTTAAAATATTTTGACAACATGGAAATATGGAAAGAAAATTTTTGAAGGTACATAATTTGAATGATAGTGGGAAATGAGTTTAAAGAGCATTGTTAAGTGAAATCAAAACGCAACAATGGAAGAAAAACACATATTCTTCCAACTTCCATATTTGTAATTTAATTTTTTGTAGAATAATCTTGATGTGATGAATATTGAGAAGACGTTTTTGGGAAATTTGATATTCACATTTCACAATGAGCAAGGAAAGTCGAATGATCATATCAATGCTTGGAAAGACATACAAGTAATGAACATAAAGTGTGACCTCTGGCCATATGAGAATGAAATGTATGCTCTGACAATTTTTTAATTAAAAAATAAGGATAATGATACATTCCATTTAATTTTAAAAAATGAGAAGGTATCTTATCAGTATTGACCTAAAATATCAAGGTGTGTTGACTTAAATCATCATAGGTTACACTAAGAGAAAAGTCATGATTCCCATATTTTGTAATTGCAGTTACTATCATTGGAATTGCACACACTATTTCCAGAAAAGATTATGAATGTTTTACTCCAATTCTTCTCATTTTTTAGAAAACAATGAGAAGAATCTCTAAATCCAATTGAGCTTGAAATCCTTTAGGAGATATTTGTATTGACACATTGTTCAATTAAGATGATCTTTCCTTCGTTGTTTTTTTCCATGATGCATTTAACTGTTCATTTGTTTGAGGAAGCTGAATTAGGGGGCCCAATACATTATCAATGGATTTATCCAATTGATATGTACATTATATATATGATTTTTAGTTAAGTAATGAATTAATGGAACTTAATAAAGGATATAATTATGTTTTTATATTTTATTTAATAGGTATCGTGGTCATTTGAAATCATACATGATAAATGAACCACAACTGAAAGGATCTATTTCTAAAGGCTATTTGGAAGAGGAGTGTATTACCTTTCGTTATACATATATGGATGATATTCAAACAATATTTAACTTATTTTGACATGTTTATGACACATTTACTGAATCTCAAATACATGGGAATTCAAAAATATTTCCTACTATTGGCCGGTCAGTTGGGAGGACCTCAAATTTTACAATTATAGGAATGTAATTATTATTGGAACATAGATATGTTCTGTTGAATAGTAAAATTTCAGATCTATATATTTTTGATTTTAGAATAAAAAAAAGATTTTAATGAGATTTTAAACAATAAATGATAATTATATAACAAATGATGTTAATAAAGACCTTGTAGAATGGTTTCTATGACATGTAAGTTCATAAATACTGCAATAATTATAGATAATAGTTTGAAAAATATATTTTTAAAATATAATAATGTATATTTGTTTTTTAGATCATGCATATTGATACTTAAAATGATTTTTCAATAAAATTTGATGTTTCTTTCTTGATGCCTTATAAAAAAGGTAGAATATACGATGCTTAAAATGTGAATGGTTCAGATTTCATAAAGAAAATTGATAAGAGGGTTTAAAAACATATAATAGTGGTATATTTTCATTCTATAAAGTGGGATACTATGGAAAGTTGATTGATATTATCAAATTAAACTACCATATGCATTTTTGAGTTGTTTTATTCTAATGAAATTGGATCGATATTATCAGAGGTGTTAAAAGAGATTCCTTGAAATTTACTATTGTGAAGACCTCTTGCTTGAAGGATGTTGGTGATTGTGAACTACATGATCCATATATATTATCATCACAAGTAAAAATGGTATATTATGTAGATGTTTTGGTCGATGAATGGTGGAGTTTATTTTATCATGTAAAACAAAGATATTTTTATAATATTATGGATGAAGTGGATGATTTGACCTCTGAAATTGAATATCATCAATAGAATGAATTTGAGTTATGTTTTCATCATGATATTGAAAATATTTCTCTTTTAAGGGTGGATGAAGTGGATGATGTAATGCAGTAGGAAACTAACATGATTAAAGGGTAAAATTATTGTATATAAAGTTATTCATTCATTTATCAACCACCTATTTCATTTGTGCAGACATTCATTATCATTGTTATGCATATTTTTTTTTGTGAAAATGTTATCATTTTTAATTTTTTTCATACATAAATGTTTTGAAATATATGTTTTAAAAATAATTGTATTTGATTAAATGATAAGAATTCAATGGAGGAAGCATCCCATTATTTCATCGACCACACCAATAGATGATGATCAATCTATCTCCCTCTCTAAAAAATGCTAGAAACCATATTCTTTCCCCCTACATCGTCTCTCACACCTCCGTGAGCATTCCATCAGTAGATCAGGAGATGCCTTCTCCTTCAGGAGCCTCATTAGTGATAGAGTGGGGTGACACTTCTTGTTCTTCATGGGGATACTAGAGGGTGATGATTATAGGTAAAAATTTTAGTATGAATAAATTTATTTCACTTTTTATATACTAACTATTTTTCATAAAAGATGAAAATAATTCTAGTATAGTGAAAAAAATGAGAATATCATATGTGTGGAATCAGTTCATAGATAAGATAGTTGTCCCATTTGATTTATATGAGGTCCTTACATATGGTTTTGTAGGAATACTTGGCCATATTTTCGGTCAACTGGTCACAAAGCTGGTTTCCCTTTCTATTACTTATGATGATTGGTGGCATATTCCATTAACTTGGAAAAAATAAAGTTCTTGATTCACAAATAAAAGTAATTTTAATACATTATTATGTAATTCAATTTCATAATGTTATTATATAATAATATTTTCAAAATGAATTTATATTGTATATATGGTTTTTGACATTATGTTTGCTGATGTGCTAGCATGAAAGTGGACATTAAAAATATGGGCAAGAAATGGAATGACATTAAAGGTATATTGTGTTGTGATATCAATGATACTTCGGTGAGTGCCCAAAAATGTATAAAAAAGTACTCAATGGGGTACCCAAAAAGAAATGTAATGTTTTTGTTAACAAACATCTTGATGAAAAGTATGGGGTATTTAAATATATATTTTTATATTAATATCATTTTACATTTATAATTGCATATTAAAAGGACATTTCATTTCATAAATCATTGTTAAATTAAATTTTACTTATTTCAGGATCATTCAAGGATGAATGAATTAAGGTGGACTAAGAAAATCATCCCTCACACTATGGGGTCAAAGTGATTTTATAGAAGCTGATATCCTATGGTGATTTTTTCATTACCTTAAATATTTATAATAAAATATTTTCAATTTAATATATTATAATTTTTTATTTATGTTTGTTTAATGAGGTCAGATAGTTTAGGGCACCTAGTATCCCGAACAGAACTGTGGTTGGATGTTCGTAAAAAATATGACGAAAGTTTTTTTAATGAGAATGCCAAAGAAGTTGGGGTATGAATTCATTTTTAATTATAAAAAAATGTTTTTATTTGTCACTAAGTTAATATATATTTAATATTATATAAATGATATTTTATTTATAGGTAAATAATAAAGAAGTATGGGATGTCAGTCCCACATAGTCCTACTCAGTCTCCCAGATTGACCTAGTTGGTCAAGTGCTTGGGAAAGAGCATCCTGGTTGAGTGTGTGGGATGGGTATGGGACCCATACCATCTAAGGACATTAGAAGACCATCAGGGATTGATGTTTCATCTACACCTGGTTGTATTCACTCCCTATCCTGATATGCTTAGAGTGATTTTGTTTCAATGCAAAAAACAATTGAGGATCAGGGGACTAATATTTCCGCTTTGCCAAAAGCACTGATTTATTTATATCAGAAGATGACTAGATATGTCCCAAGTAGATTGAATAAATTATGGGTGGTGGTGAGTAGGAATATAATAACAATTAAAAAATAGTTTTCAAACATTCATTGGTTTTGTGATTAAATAGAAATATACAACAATATTTAATTTCCATTATAATTTTCTTAAAAGTGCTGATACCAGAAAGTAGAGATGAAGGTAGATAGGGTGTGGATTTTTATTAATCATCAGACAAGGATTAGTGGTTTTGTTGAAATGTTGGAAAAATTTGGTGACAATTGGTTTTTTATGTATCATGTATGGCATAGAGTAGTCACAAAACATATTTTGTTTATGAATCATGTGTGACAGAGTTGTTGCAAAACATATTTTCATATTTTTTTTAGGATGTGTATATTAGTATTATATTAAATTTATTACTGAATATAATTATATGGATTAGACTATTATATTATATAAACTCTGAACATGGATTTTTTTGGGTACTGGTACTAGTGCTGCTGAACAAGTAGTAATTTTTTATTTTTAAATATATAGTTAACGGTGGTTTAAACCACCTCAAAGTAAATGGAAAATTTTTATTAGTGGGATAAACTATAGCTAATATGTGATATCCTATTTTTTGGTGTTTTAAACCACCTCTAAATTTTGCAGTGCATTTATTTTAGCAATGATTTTTTTGTTTTAGTGGCGTTTTTTGCGGGGAAAATTGGATTTTTTTAGCAGCGGTTAAATCTCCACTAGAAAGATAATATTTTTCACTGGAAAATTCTTGTAAAACATAAAAAAACTACCATTGAAATTTTTTCTATGACTCTTAATGTAAACAACTTCTAGATTGAATAAATTTCCATGTATTGGTTTTTGACACCCAACTTAGAAACCATCTTATAAAATCACAGCAGAATCATATGGTGGTGGTTTTAACCACCACTATGTGGTGATTTTATTTTATTGAATATTTTAGTGATGAAATTTTTCCATGGACAGAATTTGAGGACCATTTTATAGATGATTTATCACCTTATAAGCTAGGGTTTTTGCGGGTCCATGTACTTTTACAACTCTAGGAGGATAACATGACATTTTCTCAGTATCCATCGAAGTATACCAACCATCCCATATAGTTGATGGATGTGATAGTCGACTAGTACCTTATGGACTAGACCTTTGAGATAATTCTATATAGGGACATCTAAGCCAGCGTTATCCCTCAGTGCATTCCTACATATAATAGGGTCCTATAGAGACACTTTGTGGTTAAGGGTCCCATGGAAGAATAAATACATTCAGTGATATTAAATAGTAGGAATGCATTATAATATTGATCCAAAAGGTGGTAGATGTAGTATAGGATTTGGGAGAGTATAAGGAGGTGGTATACATTTTGTCCTGTTACCACCACCAACCTCATGTTGGCCACACCAGGCTTACAGAGCTAGAGGACAGATGATTGGGACAACTGCATGTGGTATAGGGTTATTACCTAGGGGATCCAAGAATTAATCAAGTTACAATCTAGGAATATTATACAGTATCTATAGTATTTATGGACATAGGTACTAGTCACTTTTTTCATTCCACTAATATTTTTCATGATTCAAAGATTTTGGTTGAACGATTGACTCAAATTTTGATCTTAGAGACTCGTATGGGATGGGATTCACAGATAACAGAATGGTTATAATAGGGTAACATTACTCTCAGAGGTAATATATTCAGTTGGGATCACATAGTAATGGTGTCGAAGCCTTAGGAAATAAATCATGGTATGGACTAGTTATCTATAGTCCATACTCAAATTGATTGTTTTAGGCACATAGTGTGGTGTGTCCTTGGTAATGGGACCAGATTTTCCTTTTTTGGTGAAAAGGAAAGGCATGCAACATATGGTGGACTTACTCAAAAAAGGGTGCTTCTGAGTAATCATCAAGTGGCTAGTATCACCCTATGTGTAGTGAAATATAGGATTCATCAGTTTCGTGTAGTAGTGGCAGATTATGATGACATATATCTCAATGATGTGCATGGACTACCTCCATGTAGAGAGGTAGACTTCTGCATTGATCTATACCCTGGTATGACATAGATATCTACACCTTCATGTTGGATGGATCTCAAAGAGCATTTTGAGGTGAGTTTGCACCTTGAGGACTTGTATAAGAAGGTCATCGTGAGACCTAGTGTTTCTCCTTGGGTAGCCACAATTTTGTTTTCCAAGAAGGCATACGAGAGATTCAAATTAGGTGTGGAATTCTGTTTCCGGAATCTAGTAACCATGAACAAAAAGTATCCACTACTAATTATCTATGACCTCTTTAATTAGATTAATGGATTGAGTTGGTTCTCAATGATTGACCTTATACGTGACTATCACCGGCTTAGTGTACGGGATGAGGATGTAATGAAGAAAGCCTGCATATATCGATATGGACAATACCTATACATGAAGATTTAGTTTGGGGTGAAAAATTAACCAGTTGTGTTCCTGTCACTCATGAATAGGATATTTTATCCTTATTTTGTCTAATTTTTAAGGGACTTCATTAATGACATCATTTTATACTCGGAATTATAGGAGGAGTGTGCAAGAAACATGAGGAAGGTTTTGGACACACTACTTGGGCACCCACATTATTGTAATCTCTTGATGATTTAGTTATGGATTTGGGATATCTATTTTCTATGAAATAGAATTTAAATGGATGTATTTACAGTGGATCTCATGAAGATTGAAGTAGTTCTTGGTTTTTAGCCACTGAATAGTGTTAATGAGGTTAAAAGTTTCCTGGGTTTGGCTCGGAATTATCAGAGGTTTTACCCAAATTTTCTAGAGTAGTAGCACCTTTAATTGATTTAAAACTAAAGGGGAAGATTTTTATTGGGATATAGAATATCAAGTCATTATTTTTAGATCTGAGATAGTGGTTTAATAGTACTACCAACATGAGATTACTAGAGTACATTGTCAGGTATTTAGTGTATTTTAATTCATTGATGCATGATCTTTGTTATGTCTTGATGTATTGGAAGTGGTGATTTCCTATGGATCGCACCAGTAGAGACTGTGTGAGTAGAACTACACATCCCACAATCTTGAGCTAGTGGCAGTAGACTTATCATTGAAGATTTGATGACAGTACCAGATGGGTGGGGGGTTAACCATCTACTTTGGTAACAATAGTATCAAGTATATCACCTCTCATAAGGATTTAATCATGAGACAAAGGCTATGGCTAGATTTCCTAATGGACTCTGATGTTTTTATTTTCTATATTTTAGTAAGGTGAATGTGGTTGATTATTTTCTCTATTGGACATCCATATTGTAGTTTCAGAGTGAGTCATTAGAGTAGTTATCCTCAATACAGATATCCATTGTGGATGGAGTTGAAGCAACATACCTTCAGTCAATGATTATCACCCCTCCACTCTTATAGTGTGTTAGGGAGGAATAACATAGCGATATTGAACACGAGACCCAATGTGATCAATTTCCTAAAGTTCATTCCCCTGAAAGATATTCAATAAGTGGGGAGCATGTTTTTATTTTCAAAGAGAACATAGTTGTAGGAGTGGAATTGCAGTAGGAGGTTCTGAGGGAGTTCCACACACCCCATTTGGTGGTACATTTTGTTGTCAAAAAGATGTACCATGACCTCCAAAATTAGTTATGGTAGTCGAGGATGATTAAGGGAGTGGCATAGTTTATTTCTTGATGCCTCACTTTTTTTCTAGTGAAGGATAAGCACCAGGTACCAATGGGAATGATCAAACCACTTGAGGTACGAGAGTCAAAGTGGGATTGGATATAGATGGACTTTATAATGATTTTACCATGCATGTCTAGGGTAAAAGCTACCATCATGGTGATTTTTGACCAACTCACTATGTTTTCCCACTTCCTACCATTTTGGGAGAAGAGTCTAGTAGAGAGCATGGGAAGCCTCTACAAGGAAGAGATATTTCATTTTCACAGATTTCCATCAATGATTGTTTCAGATCATGATTCTTTTTTCACATCCCAATTGTGGAAGGTCTTGTATAAGGCATTTGGGACTCAGTTATGCTTAGTCACGGCGTTTCATCCTCAGAAAGATGCCTAGATTATGTGAACTGTTCATGTTCTGGAATACATGCTACCAACTAGCATGTTAAATTTTTAGCCAGTGTTAGGGAATTCATTGTGGGCGATTTATTCCTTGAGTGTGAGTTTGGTGCAAGAATAGGAATCTCCCATAGAGAGAATGGAAGAAGGTGGCTCATAACTATGCTCAGTATCATCATCTATTTGGGTTTCCTTTTGGTTATCTTTTAGGGATGTAAAACCCTAAGGAGCGTAGAATTTAATGACTTGAATTTTTCAAACATTTATTTGTAGAAATTATTTTTGATAGTTATGATATTAGGTGCTAAGACGGCATGTGATTCTATGGCATGGTGTTCCCCAAATAGTTTGTTGAAAATGTTATGTTTCTAATAGCATGTGTGTGCGGTTATCCTATAAAAGTGGAAAAACTCATCAATTGGAACCCAAATCAGAAATACAATGGCAATGTTGTGTTTCAAACAGTGTATTTATCATAAACGAGGACTATCATCGGCCGGTGAAGGCCTAATTTGAAAGGTAGTTTTTGGAAATAAATATAGATTAAATAATTAAATAAAATATATTTTATTTTCATATCATAAAAACTCATGAACAAAGAATTGGATTTGAAATATCATACCACCATTGAGTTCATAATATGGTTTTTTTCTAGGTGTGACATAACTTAAGTCGGTGAGGGTATTCTATAGAAAAACATAAAAAAGTATATAAGTGTTATTAACTAATTTAAAGACAGATAATTTTGTTGAGGTAGCAATGATTTCTTTTTAAATAATCCTTATCCAAAATACCAGAGTTAGCTACATAATGCTGGGAATGCCGAAACATTTATAGGGAGATGTTGGAGGATTTCCCCTTGGTGAATGATGAATGGATTGTGGATCAATGATCGGCGTTCATGAAATTAAATAATCTTGCCAATTATCAAGGTGGAACTTCTCTATTTTCAGATTTTGAGCCCAATGAGGTAGGGAATTTGATATTTGTGTGATATATTTTCCCCCTCTTAACGATTAACACAAACTATTCAATTATCTTTTTGATCTGCGGTTCGTTTGTTCTTGTATGATGGTTAAATTCTGGGATTTTATGGGTGAAATATATTTTTTATTATCCTTCTTTATTTTTCTTTCATACAATAATGAATCAATGATTACATGAACAAAGGAAATGATATGTTCTTTGATCATTCATGTTCATTTAATCTCTCCCCTTACACTCTCACATTCTTCATGTGTTCTTCATATTATCCCCATTCATCAAAACCCTTATGTGAATGATTGATCATTGAAACCTTGATTCATAGTGAAATTATCTGATATCGAATATACAACCCCATAAAGGCATAGTATAGTTGTGAAGGTTAAGGAACGATACGATTTTTCTAGGACAGTGGTGCATGACTGTGGCTCTGCCAGGTCTAGGCATGCGGCGGAGCAGGTCCAGGGGACCGGTATTGGCGGACACTAACCTGATAGGGCGAGGACACTAGATTGGTGGCCGATGAAGAAAAAATATAATAGGTTGTCATCTAGGATCCATGGTAGTTTCGTGGGCCACTGTAGGGGGCTGCGACATTGAGAGTGGGACACGGCGGTGTGGAGGTCCTGTATGGGGCAGGAGGGTCGCGTGAAGCCTGCAACGGCAGCGAGGCAGTGGGGAAGGCGCATCATGCGGGGGTGCACACAGAGCTGTAAGGATGACCATGTGGGACACTGTGACACCACAACACTAGGCATGGAATAGATTCAGGGAAAATAGTGTGCGACAAGAGAAGACAACCCACATGTGGAGGGCCAAACCAGGGGGAGTCGAGCCACTCTAGTGTCCCAACGAGTAGAGGTTAAGTTCTTATTGTGGTTCAAGCCCTATGGCCTAATCCCATTGGGTTGATCTTAGTCCAACAAGTCAGATCATACCTAAACCTGACCCATGAGAAACCATTTTATGAAAAATAGTAATGTAACACCCTGACATTTTATGAGAAGTATATTTTTTATGTATTATGTTATACACAAAGGAATCTTTCACTACACACAACACTAGCTTGGATTGCGTTATACGCAATCACGACCTTTCTCGATAGCGTGTGTAGTACGCAATACCGAGTTTCACTAAACAACGATATATTATTATAATATTATGAACTAGCCGTTATGAATAGTATTAACTGAATTTTAAAATTTAAAACATTATAAATCTTCTTACACATTTTTTAGAATGAGTTATGAAACCAAAATCAGTTTTTCAGATAAAAGAAGTATTTTTCAAAAAATGCAGTTTTACCTCCTTTTGATTGCGCACACATTTTAAATCTAGTTTTTGACATGTTTATAAGTTCAATTTGACAAAATCAAAATTCTTCTTTGGAATCAGGATATAAAAATTTACTTTGGATAAATGTTTCTTATTATTCTGCTAACTTTCATATTTTGATGAATAGTAAAAACACACTATATTTTAATTAAAAACAACTTTTTTCATCGCAATAATTTATATGGCTAAATTATCTTTTTAATTGGTTTTAAAGTTTAATTAGAATATATTTTTACCATTTAATCCAATTTTGGTCATTGGAATTAATTTCACTTTGAAATTGGACATAAACAAGTGATGATCTTTTGGTAGTTATTGTTTCTTAAAAACAAGCTATTTTTTTGGATAATGGAATTACATTTAAAATTAATTAATGAAACTTATATGTTTTGAATTTGGAAAAATAGACATCATTTTTGAATTCAAAATATCAAATACAGCTTAGGCTGAATTTTTGGTATTTTTCTGAAAATCTTCAATTTTTGGTGAATAGTGGAAACACTGAGTTTTTGGTTAAACCCGACTTTTTATATAAATAATGATTTATTTGATTTAAATTTATTTTAGGTAAAAATAGATAAATAATTGTTATATAATTTCAATGAAATTCATTGGAATCATTTTATAATAATTTTAGATTTATAAAGAATTGTATTGAACTTTTCACTGTCTTTTACCCACCTCCTAGGAGCTTTAGCAATTGTTCATAAAACATAATTGTACCACTTATGTGAGTTGAATTTCAAAAATTCAAGAGACACAGTTAATATCAAGGAGTAAAATTTTGTTCAATTAGATAAAAATAATTTTTTGTGAATAGTAACTTTTTTACTTTTATTTACCACGGTTAAAAGTAAATAGGGTAATTCAATGTTAAAAGAAAATTATAATAATTCAAAATTACCTTAACACTTGTCCAAACCTTATTTCATGAGTAATGGACGACCATGGGCTTCCTTGGGTCGATTTTGGGACCCCATGGAGCCACTTATGAAAGACAATGACACATTAGATTAATTAATTTAATGTAAAGACAAAATTATCCTAAACAAAAAAAAATCTTTTAGTAATTAATTTTTATAAGGGGATATATAAATTAACTTTTCGACTATAAATATTCATTGGAAATATAAAAATATTTCCTACATATTGGTATTTTTTTATAATTTTTAGACATCAGATAAATTAAATTATTTATAACACAATAATGATTCAGTATTTACCTCATTAATAAATGATTTAAGTAAATAAGATTATAATGATTAAAGTATTTTCCAAAACATGTCCAATTCTGATTGTATGATTTTACATCGACCACGAGTCATCTTATCTTCATATTTAATGATTTTTGGATCTTTTGAAACCAAAGATAAGTTTATAATAAAAAATTATTTTTACACTTTCCAAAGGTGCCCCTATCCTCTCTTATAAAAGGGCACCTCCTCCCTCTCCTCCTCACACCACTTTGAGCCTTCAAGATCGGCCAACATCTGCCCATTTCATTTTTCCACTTCCGTAGAAACCTACTAGAGGTACTGGTCTTCTCAAAATACTAACTCTGGTGCCCTAAGAAAAAGTTTAAAGGAGGTGCTTCGAAGAAGAGGTAATACCTTCTACCGTTTTCTTCAAGTTCCATTCTTCTTCTAGTCCATCTTATTTAGTTGTTTCATTATGAGGTAATAACATCAGTATCCCTCATATAATGATATGTTATTATAAATATGAAACAGCCCTATTTCACCTCTTATCCATCCTACAGTAAACAAAATCATCGCGCGTACGTACGTACGGAATACCGTCTCCACGCCGTGGTGTAATATGTTTTCCACCACCACCTTACTTGGATGGGTATAATGGTGTAAATAAATAACTATATATGATTATTTTAAAGTGGTATTGATTCTAAAATATTATAAATACACTTCAATACAATTCCACGATCATGGGAACGATATCATCGCTCGTGCGTACGTACGGCCTACCGTCTCCACGATGTGATGCGACTCGTTCTATATGATCTTCATTGAATAATGATTATATAAATGAAATTAATGAATGAATATGATATATATTACACTAATACCATTCTGTAAATGATGTATTTATATCCTATAAAGAGGAATAAGAATTTATTCGACAAAACACGCATAAGAACATAAAGCAATAAACACCCGAATAACAAGTAGCAATGAAATATTACTACTAAGAAGATACAAATATGACCATATATGATATCATAAAAATGAATATGATTCTTTAATAAGTCAATTAACATTATTTAAACCATATTACAGAAGTTTCGTATTTATATGAGGCATATCAGACCAAAGGTATGGGAAAATCTCACAATCTCATTTTTATCTGAGATTGTTTGTACTTTGGTATTTACTGGGGTGTATTTTATCATCCACATCCATGTTTCCTCAAAATGTAATATTATTTCCATCCTCCTACAATTTTTTAAATCCAGTTTTACCCTTCGGTGAGTTTTTAGTAAAATATATGAAAGGAATCTTTTGTTGTTTTTCGTACGAGGTACTTTTTGACTTTTCCTGCCAAAGTACGAAAACAATGTTTTTTTAACTTATACGGAATGAATGTATTTTTAGAACATTATTTCAAAGAAGCTTCCTTTAAATTTTTTCAAGTTTATTTTTAATAAAATTATTTTAGTTTAAAATTGTATGACATGTTAAGAAAGTAAAAAATGTTTTTAAAGTAGAAAGGATATTTTACTCAAGAATGGAGTTCAAGTGTTTTATCAAAATTATTTTCCATCTAAGATAAAATAGTGTTCTATTTCTATCCCTATTTATACATTGATTTGATTGTTTTATGACGGAATTAATTTTATGATGTCCTTTTATCTTATATGGGTTATGTTATGATGGCATGATGTTTAAGAATCCCATTTTTATTACATGGGTTATGCTATGATGTATGGTTTATGATTTTGTGGCACACATAAGAATGGTTTCATTAAAAGATCGGTGGGACCAATATCTCCCTATGATTCATTGGGTAAAGATTTATATCTCATGATATAGACATAGCTGGAACAGCAAGTTAAACCGGTTCAGTGATACAAGACTGGAACGAGGAGTGAACTCGATTCAGTAATGGACTTTGTCCTCTATAATGGTCTTGGAAAGGAGGCTTGACTAATATGAAATGATTTTCTATGATTATGTGTGTATTCAATGAGGTTTCATGTTTTCAGTTATGATTATTTGGGATTACTTTTCATTACTATGATTTATCCCATGACATGATATTATAACCTCTTTTGCAGGTTAAGATTTTCATAATGTTATGTTCTTATGAATATTATATGATTGGTATTTCTTTTGTTTACCCTTACTGAGCATTTGAGCTCACCATTTTGTATGTTTTATTTTACCCAGGTTAGGAAGAAGGATATTATGTAGGATATTCCAAGAAGGGACTCTAGATATGATGAGAAAACGGGAGACAATGTAGTTGATTTTATGAACCAGTTGTTTTTGTTTCCCAGTTTCTAAAGACACTATACCTATACAGTCCTTTAATGGTTTTTTATATGTTGTAATATGTATGCTTCAACTCTAAAGTAATAACAATTTATGTAAATTATGGACCATTATAGTTGGTATCAGAGGCAAAGGAGGTAGGAATGTATCCGATCCTTGGGAACTCTCACATGTGAGAATTGGACGAAGCCTGGATCTCTGCCCAAGGGCTTCATGAGGAAATGGCTGCCACTGGGGATGGTGGTGTGTCCCACCCAGAGGGTGTAACCGCCCATGGAGTGCCTTGATAGGTATCAATTATAGTACACTGGAAGTAATTCCAGACCGCTATAGTTGGTATTAGAGGAAAGGTATAGTCAACCTTTGGAAACTAGGATGTGAAAGCCTTAGTAAGAACCCTAAGGATAAGTCTAAGAATAGAACACAATATTAGTGTTTTATAAATGACCATGAACAACCTATGATAAGACCTTAAGTGTGAAATTTTATTCTTGATTATGTGGTTTTCCTATTATGATTAGTGTTTCTCATACTATGCTTCTTGGTTTTAGTCAATGGATGGAACCCGAAGGAACCGTGTTAATACTGAATGCGATGGGCAATGCAATGATTGTCCCCCTGAGAAACCAAATGTTATGGGAGATGGAATGAAAAATCTTGTAGCCATAATCACATAACATTCTCAAGCTATGAACCATGCAGGAATTCCAAATGAGCAATGGAAGGAGCAACATTATGTTGAATCTTTCATGAGGCAGCGTCCACCTTCATTCAGCGGGTCTTCTAATCCATTAGTAGCTGAACAATGGATTAGTACCACTGAAAAGATATTTTCAGTTCTACAATGTTCATAACATGACAAAGTCATCTTAGTAGTGTATTGTTTGGAAGGTGATGCTGATCAATGGTGGAATCTTTTCAAGAATACGAAGCAAAGAGTCGAAATTGAGTCCATGGAATGGGACGAGTTCCAGAACTTATTTTTCAATAAGTACTTTCCTCGTATTCTTTGAACAAAGATGGAGAAGGAGTTTCTTGAACTGAAGAAAAAGGATGATGAATCGGTTGGTACCTACGATGCTAATTTTACAGGACCTGCAAGGTACGCTTCCAGAATTATTATCCAACCTGAGAGTAAAATTGATCGATTCTTTGGTGGCTTAAAACCAATTCTTCGAAGGGAGTTAGCCATAAGGGAATTAAATTGCTATGTGGAAATTGTTCGATTTTCTCTCAAGGTTGAGATGGAGATTGGAGTAACCAATTAGTCATATGGGTTTGATAAGAAGAGGAAAATGGAATTCAAAGGAAAATCTAAAGACTACACTGAAAAGAAGATGATTTTTCTTTATGCTCAAATTGTGGAAAGAAACATGGAGGGAATTGTATTAAAAGGGAAAGAAAATTTTTTATGTGTGGAAAATATGGTCATCGGGCAGTTGAATGTCGAAATAATGGGAAGAAGATGTATAATGATGCAAAAAATGAAAGGGATACACAGAATGCACCTCCTACACATCAATGTTTCAAGTGCAAAGAGATGGGGAATTATGCCAATCAATGCCCAAATCCAAGGGTTGTTGATGATGATCGACATCAAGAAACTCATAAGGCCAAATACAAAGGAATGTCACGTGCAATTACTATCGGTGATGTGGAGTAAGATAACAAAGTGGTGAAAGGTACACTTACCATCCACTCTAAAGTAGAAAATGTTTTATTTGATTCTGGATCCACCCACTCTTTTATTTCTGATGAATATTCTAAGGGTATCACCATAGTACCTCAACAATGAGATGTTGAGTTAGCTGTGACAACTCCTAATGGCACAACGGTCACATCAAAAGTTTATAATTCTTCTCCGATTAAAGTTTGTGGGAAAGTGCTTCCTGAAAATATTGTGATCCTTCCTATAGTGGAATTTGATGTGATTCTTGGCATGGATTGGCTTTCTTTATACGGAGCTCATATCAATTTCCAAAGAAGGGAAATCACATTTAATATTCCAGATCAATCTATGATCGTCTATCGATGCAAGGATGAATATAACATTCCAGAAGAAATTTCTTCCATCTTATAAGTCTTGATTCCAATAAATGAAGGTTATTTATCTCAAATGGTTGGTTAGAAACTCACGATTAAGAATACGCCCATTTTACGGGAGTTTGATGATGTCTTTCTGAAGGAATTTTCGGGTCTTCCACCAAATTGTGAAGTTGAGTTTTCAATAGAACTTGTACCGGGTGCCTTGCCTATTTCAAAGACACCTTATAGAATGGCCCCAATTGAGTTGCAAGAATTAAAGAAGCAACTCCAAGAGAATCTTGATAAAGGATTCATATGCCCTAGTGCATCACCTTGGGGAGCACCTATTCTGTTTGTTAAGAAGAAAGATGGATCAATGAGACTCTGCATTGATTATCAAGAACTTAAAAAGATCACAATAAAGAAAAAATATCCTCTCCCGTGCATTGATGACTTATTTTACCAATTACGTGAAGCTCAATACTTTTCAAAGATTGATCTTCATTCAGGGTATCATCAATTAAGGGTCAAAAGGTAGGATATACTAAATACGGCTTTCCGTACAAGGTATGGACACTATGAATTTATAGTGATGTCATTTGGTCTTACTAATGCCTCTGCTATCTTCATGGATCTGATGAATAGATTCTTTACAGACTATCTGGATCAGTTTGTGGTAGTCTGTATAGATGATATTTTTGTCTATTCAAATAGCAAGGAAGAACATGAAGATCACTTGATAATTGTATTGAAGACCCTGAGAAAGGAGAATCTTTATTCCAAATTTAGCAAGTGTAATTTTTTGCTTCAGAAAATTGCATTTTTGGGTCACATAATCTTAAAAGAGGGGATATCTATGGATCCAGCAAAAACAGAGGTTATCAAAATATGGTCGAGACCAACAACAATAACTAAGATCTGATGTTTTCTTGGTTTGGCTGGATATTATCGACGTCTTGTGAAATATTTTCAACGATTATCTAATCCACTCACCAGGTTGAATCGAAAAAGAGTTATGTTCGTGTGGACAGAGGAGTGTGAATAAAATTTCAAGGAATTGAAAAGAAGGTTATCCAGTGCACCTGTGCTCACACTGCCTTGTAGTGGAGAAAAGTTTGTGATCTATAGTGATGCATCCAAGAAGGTATTGGGGTGTGTTCTCATGAAAAATGATATGGTGATAGCTTATGCCTCATGACAGTTGAAAATTCATGAGTAAAATTACCCAACTCATGATTTGGAGTTAGCTGCGGTAATCTTTGAATTAAAGATTTGGAGGCATTATCTTTATGGTGAAAGGTGTGATATTTATACTGATCAAAAAAGTTTTAAGTATATTTTCACACAAAAGGATATGAATATGCACCAAATAAAATGGTTGGAGCTGATTAAGGATTACGACTACTCAATTCATTACCACCCTAGGAAAGAAAAAAAGGTGGAGGATGCATTAAGTTGATAATACCATGCTAGCTTATCAATGATGAGGATCACAAAAGATCCGATATTTATGGATTTACAAAGGATGGATCTTGGAATTATAATGGAAGGGGAAAAATCTTATCTTTCTCAAATGAATGTTCAACCATCTATACATGTGAAGATTAAAGAGGCACAAAAATAAGATGTAGAGTTACAAAAGAAGGTGAGAAATTTTCCTGAATTCAACCTTGATTGTGATGGGATAATAAGGTTCAGGAATCGGGTTTCTGTTCCTCCATTCCTGAATTAAATAAGGAGTTGTTGGATGAAGCTCAAAGTTATTCATTCTCTATTCATCCAGGAAGCACAAATATGTATAGGTACTTGAAAGATTACTTCTGTTGGGATGGCCTGGAAAGAGAGGTGGCTGAATATGTCTCTTGATGCATGGTTTGTTAGTAAGTTAAAGCTAAGAGACAGATGTCTAAAGAGATGTTACAACCATTACCCATACCGGAATGGAAATGGGAAAACATCACTATAGACTTTGTCACTAGACTTCCTAAAACATCCAAATGAAATAATGCAATCTGGGTTATAGTTGATCATCTTACGAAGTCAGCACACTTCATTGTAATTAGGGAAGATTTCTCTCTAGATCAGCTTTCCAGGATATATGTAAAGGAAGTGGTAAGATTTCATGGAGGACTACTTTCCATTATATCTGATCGGCATCTGAGGTTTACCTCGAATTTCTGGCAAAGTCTTCAGCATACTCTGGATACAGAATTGAGTTTCAGCACTGCTTATCATCCTTAATAAGACGGTGAGTCTGAGAGGACAATTCAAACTCTAGAATACATGTTAAGAGCTTTCTCTTTGGATTTCAAAGGTGGTTGGGATCAACACCTAACTTCGGTATAATTTTCCTATAATAGTAGCTTTCACTCCAGTATTCATATGGCTCCTTATGAAGCTCTCTTTGGAAAGAAATGCAGAACTCCAACTTGCTGGGATGAAGTTGGGGAAAGAAATCTATTAGGACCTGATCTTGTTGATGAGATGGTAGAAAAAGTCTGATATATTCAACAACACATAAGAGAATCTCAACGTCGACAAAAAAGTTATGTCGATAATCGAATAAAAGACCTAGAGTTTGAAGTGGGTGATAAAGTGTTCTTACGAATATCTCCTTGGAAGAGAGTAATGAGATTTGGGAAGAAGGGAAAGCTGAGCCCTAGGTATATTGGTCCTTTAGAAATACTGGATCGTGTTGGGAAGGTAGCTTATCGATTGGAGATTCCATTGAATCTCTCTCAAGTTCATGATATGTTCCATGTATCTCTCCTGAGAAAGTACATACCTGGTCCTTCACATGTACTAAGCTCAGAAGTTGTACCGCTGGAGCAAGATCTTTCTTATAAAGAACAACCGATAGAGATTCTGGATCATAGAGAAAAATTTCTACGGAACAAGACCACTCTCTTGGTGAAATTTTTATGGAGGAACCACCAATTTGAAGAAGCTACATGGGAGCTTAAGGATATGATGAGGGAGAGGTATCCTCAACTGCTTGTTACGAAGTGACAAATTTCGAGGGCGAAATTCATTTGAAGGGGGGTAGAATGTAACACCCTGATATTTTATGAGAAGTATATATTTTTATGTATTATGTTAAATGCAAAGGAATCTTTCAATACACACAACACTAGCTTGGCTTGCGTTACACGCAATCGCAACCTTCCTCGATAGCATGTGTAGTACGCAATACCGAGTTTCACTAAACAACGATATTTTATTATAATATTATAAACTAGCCATTTTGAATAGTATTAACTGAATTTTAAATTTTATAACATTATAAATCATCTCACACATTTTCTAGAATGAGTTATGAAAACAAAATCAGTTTTTCAGATAAAAGAAGTATTTTTCAAAAAATGTAGTTTTACCACCTTTTGATGGGGCACACATTTTAAATCTAGTTTTTGACATGTTTATAAGTTCAATTTGAAAAAATAAAAATTCTTATTTGGAATCAGGATATAAAAATTTACTTTGGATAAATTTTTCATATTATTCTGGTAACTTTCATATTTTGATGAATAGTAAAAACACGATATATTTTAATTAAAAAAAAACATTTTTCATCGCAATAATTTATATGGATAGATTATATTTTTAATTGGTTTTAAAGTTTAATTAGAATATATTTTTAACATTTAATCCAATGTTGGTTATTGGAATTAATTTCACTTTGAAATTGGACATAAACAAGTGATGATCTTTTGATGGTTATTATTTCTTAAAAACACGCTATTTGTTTTCATAACGGAATTACATTTAAAATTAATTAATGCCACTTATATGTTTTGAATTTGGAAAAACAGAAATCATTTTTGAATTCGGAATATCAAATATATCTTAGGCTGAATTTTTCTTATTTTTCTGAAAAACTTCAATTTTTGATGAATAGTGAAAACACTGAATTTTTGGTTAAAACTGACTTTCTATTTAAATAATCATTTATTTGATTTAAATTTATTTTAGGTCAAAATAGATACATAATACTTATATAAGTTCAATGAAATTCATTGGAATCATTTTATAATAATTTTAGATTTATAAAAAATTGTATTGAACTTTTCACCGTTTTTTACCCACCTCATAGTAGCTTTTGCAATTGTTCATAAAATATAATTTTACCACTTCTGTGAGTTGACTTTTGAAAATCCAAGAGACACAGTTAATATCAAGGAGTAAAATGTGGTTCAATTATATAAAAATAATTTTTCATGAATAGTAACTTTTTACTTTTATTTACCATGGTTAAAAGTAAATAGGGTAATTCAATGTTAAAAGAAAGTTATAATAATTTAAAATTACCTTAACACTTCTCCAAACCTTATGTGATGAGTAATGGCCGACCATGGGCATCCTTGAGTCGATTTTGGGACTCCATGGAGCCACTTATGAAAGAAAATGACACATTAGATTAATTAATTTAATGTAAAGGCAAAATTGGCATTAACAAAAAAAACTTTTAGTAATTAATTTTTATAAGGGGATATATAAATTATCTTTTCGACTGTAAATAATAATTTTAAATCTAAAAATATTTCTTACATGTTGGTATTTTTTTATAATTTTTAGAAATCAAATAAATTAAATTATTTAGGACACAATAATGATGCAGTATTTAACGCATTAATAAATTATATAAATAAATAAGATTATAATGATTAAAATATTTTCCAAAATATGTCCAATACTGATTGGATGATTTTATTTCAACCATGAGTCGTCTTATATTCATCTTTAATGATTTTTGGACCTTTTGAAACCGAAGATAAGTTTATAATAAAATAATATTTTCACACATTCCAAAGGTGCCCCTCTCCTCCCTTAAAAAAGGGCAACTCCTCCCTCTCCTCATCACACCACTTTGATCCTTCAAGCTCAGACAAACCCTGCCCATTTCACTTCCCCAATTCCTTAGAAACCTACTAGAGGTACTAGTCTTCTCAAAAGTCCAACTCTAGTGCCTTAAGTGAAAGTTTAAAGGAGGTGCTTCGAAGAAGAGGTAATACCTTCTACTGTTTTCTTCAAGTTCCATTCTACTTCTAATCCATATTCTTTAGTTGTTTCATTATGAGGTAATAAAATCAGTATCCCTCATATAATGATATTTTATTATAAATATTACACAACCCCATTTCACCTCTTATCCATCCTATGGTAAACAAAATCATCATGCATGTGTACGTACCGAATATCATCTCCACGTCGTGGTGTAATTTTTTTTCCACCACCACCTTACTTGGATGGGTATAATGGCGTAAATAAATAACTATATATGATTATTTTAAATTGGTATAGATTCTGAAATATTATTCATACACTTTGGTAAAATTCCACGATCATGGGAACGATATCATCACTCATGCGTACATACGACCTACCGTCTCCACGATGTGATGTGACTCGTTCTATATGATCTTCATTGAATAATGATTATATAAATGAAATGAATGAATTAATATGATATATATTACACTAATAACATTATGTAAGTGATGTATCTAAATCCTATAAAGAGGAATAAGAATTTATTCGACAAAACATGCATAAGAACATAAAGCAATAAACACCCGAATAACAAGTAGAAATAAAATATTACAACTAAGAAGATAAAAATATGACCATATATGATATAATAACAATGAATATGATTATTTAATAAGTCAATTAACATTATTGAAACCATATTACAGGATGTTCGGATTCATAGGAAGCATATCGGACCTAAGGTAAGGGAAAATCTCACAATCTCATTTTTATCCGGGATTGTTTGTACTTTGGTATTTACTAGGGTGTATTTTATCATCCACATCCATGTTTCCTCAATATGTAATATTATTTTTATCCTCCTACAATTGTTTAAATCAAATTTTTCCCTTCGGTGAGTTTTTAGTAAATTATTTGAAAGGAATCTTTTGTCGTTTTTCGTACGAGGTACTTTTTGACTTTTCCAACCAAAGTACAAGAAGAATGTTTTTTTACTTATACAGCATGAATGGATTTTTAGAACATTATTTCCAGGAAGCTTCCTTTACAATTTTTCAAGTTTATTTTTAATCAACTTCTTTTAGTTTAAAATTGAATGACATGGTAAAAAGGAAAAATGTTTTTGAAGTAGAAAGGATATTTTCCTCAAGAATGGAGTTCAAGTGTTTTATCAAAATTATTTTCCATCTAAGATAAAATAGGGTTCTGTTTCTATACCTATTTTTACATTGATTTTATTTTTTTATGATGGAATTAATATTATGATGTCCTTTTATCTTATATGGTTTATGTTATGATGGCATGATGTTTAAGAATCCCATTTTTATTACATGGGTTATGCTATGATGTATGATTTATGATTTTGTGTCACACATTAGAATGGTTTCATTATGAGATGGGAGGGACCTATATCTCCCTCCAATGCATTGGTTAAAGATTTATATCTCATGAGATAGACATGGCTGGAACAGAAAGTTAAACTGGTTCAGTGATACAGGACTGGAACGAGGAGTGAACTCGGTTCAGTAATGGACTTTGTCCTCTATGATGGTCTTGGAAATGAGCCTTGACTGATATGAAATGATTTTCTATGATTATGTGTGTATGCCAAAAAGTTTCATGTTTTATGTTATGATTATTTGGGATTACTTTTCATTACTATGATTTATCCCATGACATGATATTATGACCTCTTTTGCAGGTTAAGATTTTAAAAGTTTTATGTTCTTATGAATATGATATGACTGATATTTTTTTTACCATTATTGAGAATTTGATCTCACCCCTTTGTATGTTTTCTTTTTCCTAGGTCAGGAAGAAGGATATGAAGTAGGATATACCAAAAAGGGACTCTAGATATGATGAAATAAACGGGAGACAATGTAGTTGATTTTATGAACCAGTTGTTTATGTTTCCCAGTTTCTAAAGACACTATACCTATACGGTCCTTTCATGGTTTTGTTATATGTTGTAATAAGCATGCTTCAACTCTAAATTAATAACAATGTATGTAAAGTATGGGTCGTTATAAGTAACAAATTTCAAACGGAAGGGATGTTTGACAATCCATCTACTGTGTTTGGACCCTTATGATGAGAAGGTCCTTTTGAGTTGGATTGTTTGGATTTTGAATTTTGAAAGGTTTATATGGATAGATTCACTTGGTTCATTCACCAAGGGTATAGTACAGTATTACTCCCACATCACTGGATAATAGTCCCCTTTAGAGGCTATGTTCCAAATAGAGTTATGTTATCCCTCCTTGGGACTAGAGAGATCCTCTATCACCCATGATATTGTTTTTTTGGAATTACGTGACCTCTGAGCATAGGGATTTAGTCCTCCATCTTGTAGGTTTTATCAGTAGGGTTGTTAGCATTCTCTGAGAAGAATCCCCTACATTAAGAGCTAAATCAATTGGGTTGTTGGTATTCTCTACGAAGGATCCCCTACGATGCAGTATAATACACATTAGGTTGTTGGAATTATATGGGATGGAACCCCTCTCTATATATCATGGTATTTGACCAATTTATTTATCTTTGTGTGGGGCCCAAATTAATATGAACCCTTCAAAATCATCTTCAATGTTATCATGGCATGAGGAGTGAGTTTCCCCAGAATGAGTGTGCCTCGAGCAGAATCCAATGGTAGTGATTGGTTGTGACATACCTCTTTACTTCTTGAATGGTAATAAGCATATATTGATATCCTTAGTATATGGTTTATAACAATATAACAATATGATATGACTTTACCTGATGAATTTAATTGGTGGTGTACTTCATGTATTTCTTTTGGGTTTTTTTACATGTATTTTTTTAGTGCAATTCCTTTGTGATTTTGACGTGTCCTACTGAGTATTATTTTACTAACCCTATATGGGCTATGACCATACTTTTCCTGTGTTGTGAAGATGATAAATGCTTTTATAGAGTTCTAGGTGGACCATGAAATAGTGGTTTTTAGAGAGAACGAATATACGAGGTGTGCTCCCATAGCTTTAGACATCTCTAATAGACCAACCCTTAAAGTAGGGTTTTCTATGGATTAGATTTAGGAACTTGTGATTTTATTTTTATACAGTCCATCATTTGGTGGGCTTGTATTGTTTCCCCATTTACCTTCCAATTTTCTACTATTATATTATTTTGATGGTATCTTAGTGGTATCCATTATTGTTTACTTAGTGTTTTGACATTTCTGCATTTTGGGATTGGAGATGTGTGCTTCCGTACACTTACATAAAAAAATACCTCTCATTTGTGGGATATGATTACTAGGTTCTAGTCACCAACCCTTGGAATATTGGAAGTAGGAATGGGTTAGTCGTGACATGGGCCCCTTTAGGATGGGTCATGATACAAACCATAATGCTAATACCACCTGAGGTAATTGTGTTCCTTCAAAATTTACCCCAAAAACTCTTCCCAGTATAACAGAGCTTCTAATGGGCTAAAAATACCTCCAACCACATCAAGGTCACGGTGCCAAGAAAGCACTGGCATGTAATCTAGAACCGATGTGATGCTCTCCACCTTAAGAGTTTCCATGTAATCGGAAGGAAAAACTAACCTCTCTCAAGTGAACTATTTCAGAAACACCCCAAACATATTCATGATGTTACACAAACCATAATCCACATGTAAAAATATCTAGCATGAAAGTAAAAATTTAAAAATAATGGAATCTCAAAACACCTTAAACCTAGAAATTTGTCCCAATTAGTGGGGTGAACATACCTTAATACCCCAGTCACTCGTCTCCAAATTTGACCCTAGAACACCCTCAACATCACATGGCTCAATGATCACATTGAACTCAACAAGTTATTTATATCACTAAACACTCATCGGGTACCACATATGTCAATAAGTAAATCCCCAAAGTAAAAAAAATCCAATGACACATCTTATCATACAACCATCAACTAAAATGATGATGCAACTAGTCATCCATTGCTGAAGAAAGGGAAAAAATCACACAGACTCTTAAACAACTGACCATGCATGAGGCATGTCTAAATTTTGATCCATGAATTACTCAATGCTTATTCCCATATCATGGAACAATATATAATGACCACCTATCAAAATAAGGGTATATTTTTAAAATCAAAATGCCCTACTATCGACTACAACACCCAAATAACAACAATGTAAAAAATATCAGAAGATAAACAAGTTGTATCATGCTCTAAAGGTTCAACCTACCACATGATAGCCCCTTAGGAAACATCCATGTTGAACCTATCACTAGGTCATACAAAAAATATTCACTAGGTCCAAGATCCCATTTTTCATTTAATCATCTTCCAAAAAAACACCCTATGAATAAACTCTCATTTCTCTATTCAAAGGAATATAATAAGAAACATTTAAAAATACCCTTCTTTGGGGGTTTAATAATAGGACCCCACGTTAGGTTAAAATTTTGTACAACCTCATTAATTAATTTCTACCATTAAAAATTTGAAAGAATTTTAAAAAAATCCAAAAGTACTATTTCACAACATGGAACACAGTTTTTAATCAATGCCCCATGGGAAAAACATGAATACTCTACCCAAATTCCAATTTAAACATTTAACATTAATTGAAATTATATAAAAAATAGGATATTTAACATATAAATTCATTTTTAAATTTTTTTTCTTTATTAACCCTTTTTTAATGATTCAAATACAAGAGTTACTCTTTTACCATTTATAAGGTGCTCATACACCTTAAAACAGAAACTGGCTCCCATCATAAATAAAATCATTCATTTTTTCACCCACACATCCATTTGCACATAAAAAATATCTATCATGTCAACATAAGAAGTAAAAAATAATGCTATAACATAGAAGCATGGAATATAATCATATAATCATGTTATATAAGTAAACATTCTAATGAAAATAAAAAACATGGCATTACATCCTAGTCACATAAAAAAAATTAGTAGGCATCCTATAAAAGAAACTACATTGAATGTCTTATTCAGGAAATTTGAATTTCTATGTTCATAATATGTTTCATGTAATTATCTATCCCCTATATACTAGGATAAGGGGAAATGTCCATAAAAAATATTCATAATCAATAAGAATTGGAAGATAAACTTGTCACCCAAGGTGAAATCAAATGAAATGTAACATTGAACAGTATAAACAATAATTCTCAATCCTAAACACATGGTCATTTCCAATATGTGGGATGATTAGTCCCAATAATGACTATTAAACAAGAATTGATACATTAATAATCTATCATCTACCATACCAAATAGTAATTAAAAGGAAAAATTACCCTTTAAAAAAACATAGTAATGTCTTGTCCTTACTTACCATCGAACGGGTAGCTGAACCGGTCTCCATATGACCACAAGTTCATATCCCCATATTCCAGAGGCTACTGACTAGCAGTGAGGGTGTAAAGGTAGTTCAGTTGATAGAGTATACCCTCAAAATTATAGTTCACAATGGTAAAAAGATATTAAAACATAGAAATTAGTGGAAGTGGTATAAAGAAATATCTAATGCAGTGGAGGAAAATTTTCATAACAACTGAATATAGAAAAATTCAAACACTAGTTTAATAAACTATGAATTCCATGTGATGATACATATCTGAAATAAGTAATCAAAAAAATGATTTACAATACAATACAAAATAACAAAATTCATCAAAGCCCCATCAGCGATATACATGAGCATCCCAAGCCCCAACTTAGTCCCTTTCTCATAACTCTCCAGTACAATCTAATATAGAAATCAACCTAGATCCTACAAATATATGTTCTAAATTGGTACAATGGTTACCTGAGAAGTGTGTGAGATAAAATCTCAGTAAAATTGTACACACTGTTTCCTAGACCAAAATATACAATGAACAATAATTAATGAGTGTGCAGGTATAGAGAAGAAATAACATAATTGAATAAATAACCCACAGCCCTTCCAGGTTCCTAAGGTACACCTAACAACAAAACATGCTTAAGCTCGTAGATGGAATATGATTCTAAAAATGAACTATATATATACATATATATAATTCATAAATAACTTTTATCACATTTTCATTTCGTTTTTATTTAATCATTCATTAACTCTAGGGTTCCCATGGAAAACCACACCTCAATGATAACTTATTCTCATACCAGAGCTTGAAGTGTTCCCTAGTTAATATCATATCATAATACCTATTTCGACTAGTGTAGATTTAGAATGTATAAAAAGTTGGTATGATTACTCATCACCAGATTGGACACATTTTGGAGTTCAGAATTATTCTCATGTGAGGTTATATCTCAGTGTATTATGTAGCATAGATCATCATAAGTCTCACAAAACCCCTTATAAATCAATCTTACATGCATATAATAACTGTATAATGTCATTTTTATAACCCCAAAATCCATTTTTGTGCACACGATCAATAGTGTATACATACATATAATGTAGAACTCTAGGTCTAACACCTAAAAATAATTTGCGCACACAAAGTCACATTTGTGAAATTATAGTCTCTTGTGTAGAAAATAATTTTTAGTACTCAAAAGATCATTTATGCACACACTGTCACATTTTTGAACATGCAGTTACTAGTGTATGATGTCATTTATAACACCCAAAAATAATTTTTTCACACACAATCACTTATTTCACTCGTAATCACCAGTGTAGAATGTCTTTTATAACACCCAAAAAAACTTATAGGCCAATCACTAGCATAGAACCTCAATTCTAACCATCATTCAACCATATAGGTATATCATCACCAGCCTAGAACATCATGTCTGTCAGTAACTCCAACACAAACATTTATTATTTCACTAAAATAATTAATCTAATACCAATATTTAAATAAAAAAATTAATTAATTAATCACATCACCATTAACCAATTCATCAATTGATTAACCATTCTCATAATTAACATGTAACAAATAATCAACCAATTAATTAGTACCAATTTTAAATTCATTTTTTTATAACTAACATGTCATGTAATTATACTAAATTCTCAATAATCAATATTCAATCACTACCAAATTTACCTAATTCAATGATTGAGGATCAGTTCATCAATAAATTCTAAAACCATCAATTTCCAAAGTCTCGTAATTTATTCTCAAATTCATTATCTTGTTCACTGGTTTCAAATTCCAATAATTCAATAACAATCCATAATTAATTAAATCATCAAATTAATTAATTCTCTTTATAAATAGAATTTATAAACAAATAAACAAATTCTATATTTCATATAAAAAATCAAAATCATGACTATTTCAAGTTAAAATTTAGACCACCTTCATTTAAATCATATCACATGGGTATACCCAACCATTTATTATAGTTCACTTTTATTTATTTCACATGGGAATACCCACCCATTAATCCCATCTATGATCAATAGAAACATTTAACCCAGGAGAATCAACATACAAGGGAGGAAAACAACACTTCAATAAAAAGACCACATTTTCTTAATATAAAATATATTCCTATAACTAGGAAAGAGTAGGAAAGCCAAATATCATCAATCTAAGAAAAATTTATAGTCTAATCACTAAATTTTTATCTTGAAGGATGTGCACCTACGATAAAGGGTTTTTGTTAAAAATAAATGATTTCTTACTATAATAATCATTCAGCAAAAATAGGTACTTCAATAGATAATTTTTGACAAATTTATCAATGGGTGTAAATAAAAACTATTGAATTTTGAAATTAAAGGAAGGTTGAAGACCCTACCTCAATTGATTCCCATGTCAATTCATTCAAACTCAAGTAGCAGCACTCTAATACACACAAATATCCATATATATATATATATATATCCCTAAACTACTTCTTGTGATCCTTGTTCCATGAGGGAACATGAACATAGAATATATATATACATATATCTATATATATTCTTATATGGGAATATGAGTTCTCACCACCCAAATAGATTACAATATCCTAAAATAAATCATGGCACCCAGATCCACCTTAACACACTCAAATTAGGGTGTGAAAAAATTCACATGTTTAGAAACATAACCCAAATCGATGATGGTATAATGAATCGACATAAACAGCCTCCCCGTCGGTGGGAGTTGTTGGAACATGGACCAATGCAACATTAGAGTCCTTTTACATACCCTAAATCTGATAGAAAATCATAATTAGGATCAATACCTAACTTAGGGTTTTATCCAAAATTAGCTGGGAAATATGGAGTCCAAAAAGTCACTAGAAATAATGGGAGGATGGAGCCTACTGAGTTACCAAGTCCATGAAAATTGGTGGAGCCAATAAATTAAATAGAGTTTCAGGAGGAGGGGCTGGGGGATGAACACTATAGTATTTTGGCCATGGGGTTTGATAAAACACTATTTTATTGAATATTTTATTGATAATAAATGATATGATTTCTTCACATTGTGTTAAATATGTACAATTAGAAAGTATTTGGGATTATATCATTCATTTGAATATTTGATGAAAATTCTAGTTTTACCATTTCAAAATCACTCTCGTATTTTACTCATAAATATTTTTATTTGAATTATATGAACTTAGTATTTTGTAACTGTGTTCCTTAATTCATGTTATATAACTTTTATTCATGACGCGATATCAAAATAATGCAATTGTATGGAGTAATTGGGCCATAAATTCAGAGGTGGGCTGGACACGCCAGAATGGAGAAGCTTCTGTATATCGGTCATAACGCATTCTTCTTGGCTTGGATGGAGCCCCAATTTCTATAGGAGATATAGGACTCATATATGAAGATATTATCCTTCTGGAAGAAGAGCAGATTCACGCGTTAGTGTGGTGAAATCGGTGCTCCAAGTTGGATTAAATTATTTTTCCGAATTTCCACATTAACACTTGAAACCACTTGTAACCTCTCCTCCACTCCCCTCTATAAATTAGAGTTTTTATCATTTTTAAGGGTGGGTACGTGCATTGGGATGTTGAAGGAATAATAAAAGATGATTCACTCTAATTATCCAACAATTGTAATAGGGGTAGCTCTTGAAGCAAGGATCCCCTCATCAAGCATTCCTCTCCTCCTTCTTCTTCATGTTGTAATGATTTTATTCTTTCAATAAACTCTTAGTTTATCTTCCATTTATTATGTTATTTTAAATTTTATTCTTCTCTTAATCTTCCTATTTGGGTTGGAAATAAAGAGTGGAAAAGAGATTGGGTTATACCCTTTCTAAACAGTTGCAAATGCAAAACCTTTCTACGATGACTACACCGCTCATGGAAGAGTAGTTTTTTTTATGTAATCGATCTAATTCTCACCTCATTAATTCATTTATTTTGAATCAATGAGGTACTATAATTCTAATAATATGTTCTATTAATTGAGTTTTAATTTAAATGAAATTAAGAAATCAATTGAACAATTTACACAAAAACACGCAAGGTCAAGATTTTGTGTAAATTATGAGAGTGCGAACTTAATCTGTGAAACCAAGTCACATGGGATAAATTTTTAGAGTTAAAATATCATCCCTAAACTCAATTAATCATCATTTATAGAGTGTATTTGTGCCCTAATTAACCACTAACCATAATCTAGGCTTAGAACATTAATCAAAGCAGGGTGCTACGATTTCATGTTCCAAAACTAGCATAGGGTTTAATTCATTTCATCTTTGTGGTTAAGTTAACTCTCGTAGGGTTCAAGGGTTAACAAATTAAGGGATCAGAATTAATTGGATTTTAATTTAAATTATAATGATTAATAAGTAAATAAAGAGGTAGAATTATATTGATTAATCCTTTTAAAATATATTTCTAAAAAAACATCTTCTTGTTGTGTCATTTTAATCGAAATTCATTTCAAAACTAAAAACAAAAAAAGTGAAATCTCCTTACAGAAAACTTCTTATAGATTCATAAACTATAAAAAACCCCTAACCTTTCAAGTAGTTTGTTTATTCTCTTTTATTTTATTTTTAGAATACCTCTAAAAAGATGTTTTAATTCACTTCCTCCATTGAGAGACGACCTTGGTCAGCCACTCGGCTGCACCTAAGCACCCCAAAATCACACTAATCATTCCAGGCCACCCACGATAGTGCTCTTTAAATAAGAACCGTTTTCGGGGAGGCAAGTAATTTATTAAACCATTTATAGTTATTTCTTTTATTTTTCATTTTATTATTTTCTTCACCCCTCTCTTTCATCTTTCCCCTTTATCAAGTTTTCATTTTTCATACTCTTCTTTTCTTTTTTATGGTCCACTTTTCCTATTTTCATTTTTTGATTTATGACACAAAATAATCCAGAGGATATCTTAGATCTTGACCCTGAGATTGAATGTAGCCTTCGAGCTTGAATCAGACAGTCTCAGTCTACAAGAAGTTCCAATATTCAACAAGTTGGTGAATTCCTCTCTTCTGGAAACATTGAAATTGGAAGAAACTCAAATTAAAACATAAAAGAAGAACCAATGGATGGAAATAATAACAATGAGATAAATAGAACCATTCGATAATTGGTTTCACCTGATATTAATTATCAACCAAATTGTATTTCATACCCAAATATCGAATCATACTTTGAACTAAAATCTAGGTTAATTCACTTACTTCCAAAGTTTCATGGCCTCTCTGGTGAGGATCTCGATAAACATTTGAAAGAATTTAATGTGGTTTGCTAAACCCTAAAACCTAGAAATGTCTCTGAATATCAAATCAAATTAATATAATTCCCATTTTCACTTGATGGAGCTACAAAGGATTGGATGTACTATTTACAACCTGAAGACGTAACTTGTTGGAATGATTTAAAATGTCTTTTCTTGAAAAGATTTTTTCCAGCATCAAGGAACACTTCCATTTGTAAAGAGATCTCTGGGATCAAGCAAGCACAAGGGGAGTCAATGTATGAGTACTAGGAGCGATTCAAGAAGTTGTGTGAAAGCTTGCCACATCACCAAATTAGTGAGAAAGTCCTCATTCAGTACTTCTATGAAGGACTCGCACCTATGGAGATGAGCATGGTGGATGCCGCAGCAGGAGGGGCATTGGTGGACAGGACACCAGTAGCCCCATGTTCATTTAATGACAAGATGGCCCAAAACTCCCAACAATTTGGCGATAGAGGTACACCACATGTCAGGGGAGTACATCAGGTAAGTACTTATTCTCTTGAAAGTCATTTGATTGATACCATGTTGGAAGAATTGACCACTATGGTGAGGCATAGTACTTTGGCTCAAAATACATCCCATCCCCCTCCTTCAAGGCCTTGTGGCATTTGCACTGAGATAGGCCACCCAACTGACTGTTACCCACAACTCCAAGAAACAGAAGATTGTGCAGTAGTGATCCCTAGGAGATCATATCAACAACAACAACAACAACCATATCCCCAAAATAAGTATGAATCTTTTGAAACAACATTCAACCAAGGGTGGAAGGATCAATCAGACACGAGGTATGGCTCTGAGCAACAACAAAGGCCCCCTTTTCAACCAAACATCCAATAGCCTTCGCCTTACTAGAAGGGTTTCCAACAACACCAAAGGAGATTCGAAGCTCAAACATCTAAAATTAAACAGAAAGGGAATCTTCAACACAAGGTAGACTCTAACAATGATGTTCTTTTGAAACAAATTTTTCTTAATAAACATAACGAGTTGAAGAGTCAAGGTTTGGAGTTTAGGGAGTTGAAGACTCAAATGAGCCAGATTGACACTGCCCTCCATGAACTGGTAAGTATGAATTATGGAAATCTTCCTTCCCAACATACTCCCAATCCAATGGAGAATGTCAGTTCCATTACATTTAGAAGTGGGACGCAAATAACTGATGCTTCTCCGCCTATCATTTCACCGGGATTCACCTCAACTTCGGAGAAGCCTCATTCCATACCAACTGATGAGCAACCCAAGTAGAAAGATAAAGGTAAGAAAAATATTGATGTTGTTCCTCCTAAACCCATTCCTTTTCCAAACAAGGTTGTTCAAAATAAGAATATTGGTGAAGAGGCAATACTAAAAGAGGTTTTGGACACATTCAAGCGTGTTAAGATCAACATCCCTCTACTTGAAGCCATCAAAAAAATCCCAAGGTATGCCAAATTCTTAAAATAACTCTACACCAATTGAAGAGGTCTCAAGGGAAATGATGATATCAAACTTGGAAGGAATGTCTTAGCACTCATTACACCAACTCTAAGAATTCCAACAAAGTGTAATGATCCCGGGACATTCACCATCTCATGTATCATAGGGGAGTTTCACATCTCTGGTTCTCTTTGTGATTTATGAGCTTCAATAAATGTGATGCCTCACTCTGTATTCTCTTCTTTACAGGTTGGTGAGTTGAAGTCAATGAGAGTAGTGGTGCAATTAGTGAATAGAGCTACGACATATCCATCGGGTGTCCTTGAGGATGTACTTGTCCGGGTAAGAGACATGATCTTTCCAGCAGACTTCTATGTGCTCAAAATGGAGGATGATTAGGTAAGTTCCTGTGCTCCCATTATCTTAGGTAGAACCTTCCTCAAAACTATAAAAATGATCATAAATGTTCATGAGTGTACACTTTCCATGGAGTTTTGAGATGAAGTTGTAATTTTTAATGTTATGGACTCCATGAAGTACCCCTCTGAAGACCATTCTGCTTTTGTTATCTCCCATTTTGAACCACCAAGTAAAAACTCCATGGATTTTGATTGTCCTATGATTAGAGAGATTATGATTATTGGTTCTAGTTTGATGTCTAAGAGTACTTCCGCACATGTTTTTAATGGAAAACCCTTTATTGGATTTTATTTTGATGTGGATTCAAATTATGATCATATAAAATCTGATTATGACATGGTTGTTGAGTAAGCTGATGGATTTGATGCATTATTTTCTAATTTTGATGATTTTTATTCTGATACTAATTCTCATTGTACATATATTTATGTTGCATCAATTTCTCCATCCATAAATCACCCCCTACATTGGAACTTAAGCCATTTCCCACAAATATTAAGTATGCATACCCGCTGAGTGGTGATAGATTGCATGTTATCATTGATAACAATCTCTCTTTTGAACATGATAAAAACAAATTAATCTTTTGAGAGATAACATTAGGGAAATCAGTTGGACATTGGCAGACATATTAGGTATTATCCCCTCTATTTTCATGCATAGGATTATCTTTGAGGATGGGGCTAAACTGATTATGTATCCACAAAGGAGACTTAATCCAACACTTTTGGAAGTTTTTAAGAAAGAAGTTGAAATTTTACTTTAGGCCAGTACCATTTACCCTATTTCTGACAAACAATGGGTTATCCCTATCTAGGTTTTACCAAAGAAAACTGGTTTCACTATTATAAAAAATGAAAATGATGAGTTAGTTCCTGTGAGATTACAAAATAGTTGGCAAGTGTGTATTGATTATATGAAACTAAATCAATCCACTCGTAAAGACCATTTACCACATCCATTCATTAACCAGATGCTTTATAGACTTGCAGATAGGACACATTATTTCTTCTTGGATGGTTTCTCTGGCTATTTTTAGGTTCCCATTGCAGCAGAGCACCAGGAGAAGATGACATTAACTTTCCCATTCAGTACCTTTGCTTACCGAAGGATGCCATTTGGACTTTGCAATGCCCCAGGTACCTTCCAGATATGCATGGTGAGTATTTTCTAAGATTTCATTGATACCGTCATGGAGGTATTTATGGATGATTTTACAGTTTATGGATCCTCATTTGATGAATGTATCTCTGGTTTGGGTGATGTGTTGAATCGTTTTATTGAGAAAAATCTGGTTTTGAATTTTGAAAAATGTCATTTCATGGTCGAAAAGGGCATTGTGTTAGGACATATAGTCTCACAACATGGCATTGAAGTTGATAAATCTAAGGTAGACATTATTTCATCACTGCCATATCCTACATCTATGCATGGTGTTTGATAATTCCTTGGACATGCTAGATTTTATCGACACTTCGTCAGAGATTTTAGTAAGATCGCTCTACCCTTATCTCGATTTCTTCAAAAATATTTTGGCTTCAATTTTGATGATTCATGGAGGGTATCATTTGATGAGCTAAATAAGTGTTTGACCACTCTATCGATCATACATCCCCCATGGTGGGACCTTCCATTTGAGCTTATGTGTGATGTGTCCAACTTCGCGGTTGGAGCAGTCTTATCTTAGAGGGTAGAGGGACGTTCACATAAGATTTCGTATACATCGAGGACGTTGGATTCTGCCCAATAAAACTACACCACAACAGAAAAGGAGTTTCTTGTTGATATATTTGAATTAGATAAAAAATCATATTTATTTGGATCTAAAGTAGTTGTTTTTTCTGACCATGCATTTTTGAGGTACCTCCTAAAGAAGCCAGATGAAAATCCACAACTTATCTGTTGGATGATCCTTATTCAAGAGTTTGACATCGAGATAAAGTACAAGAAGGGGATATATAATTTGGTGGCAGACCACATGAGTAGTCTTACTCACACACCAAAGGGTGACACCTTGGACCAGATACCACTTCAGGACACTTTCCCCAATGACCATATCTATACCATCTCAGGTACACATCCTTGGTATGCTGATTTAGTTAATTAAATTGTTTCCTCTGAAATCCCACTGAATTTGAAGAGGCATTAAGTCCAAAAATTAAAAAATGAGTCTAGGTTTTAAGTGTGGGATGATCCTTACCTCTGGCGCATGTGTAGTGACCAAGTCATTAGGAGGTGTGTTCCCGATCATGAGTTTGAGTATATTTTACATTTCTATCATACACTTGCTTGTGGTAGAAACGTTGGACCCTAACATATTGATAGAAAATTCTTAGACTCTAGATTATATTGGCCTATCTTATTCCATGATTCCCATGTGTTTTTTAGGTCATTCTCTCGTTTCCAACACACTGGAAACATTTCAAGGAGACACGAGATGCCCCAAAAAACCATTTTATTCTATGAGATTTTTGTTGTTTGGGGAATTGATTTTATGGGCCCTTTTTCTAGTTCATTTGGTTTCTAATATATCCTTGTTTCTGTCGATTATGTGAGTAAATGGGTGGAGGCAAAGGCCACCAAGACTGATGATTCTCATGTTGTAGTGGATTTTGTCAAGGCTCAAATTTTCTGTAGGTTTGGAGTACCAAAGGCCATCATCAGTGACCAAGGGACACACGTTTTCAATAGTAATTTTTCTTCCCTCCTTCGTAAGTATGGGGTGACACACAAAACATCAACACCATACCACCCCCAAACAAATGTCCAGGATGAGGTTTCAAATCGTGAGTTGAAACAAATCTTGGAGAAAATTGTGCAGCCAAATAGGAAGGATTGGATCAAGCACTTGGATGATGCATTGTGGTATTATAGGATAGAATACAAGACCCACATTGGAATGTCCCCATTTCGGATTGTTTTTGGGAAAGCATGTCATCTCCCCGTGGAAGTTGAGCATCAGACATATTGGGCTATAAAGAAATGCAACGTGGAATTGGCCCATGCTGGAATTCAAAGGAAGTTGCAAATTCAAGAGCTTGAGGAGATTCGACTATCATAATATGAGAACTAAAGGCTCTACAAGGAACGATCAAAAGAATTTCAAGATAAAATGTTCCAGAAAAGGGAGTTTCATGTTGGAGAGAAAGTCCTACTCTACAGTTCACGACTAAAGCTGATGCCTGGTAAGTTGCATTCTAGATGGTTAGGTCCTTATGTAGTGACTAATGTTTTTTCCTTATGGTAAAGTGGAGATCACAGAAGAGGACACAGGAAGGAGCTTTACATTCAATGGGCAATTTTTAAATAGATACATTGAGGGACTTCCTACTGATGCAGTGGATTTTATCACACTTCATGACCCCATCATCACTTGAGCACATCAGGATGTTCCTAAACCTTTAACTTTTATATTCTTCGTCCTATTTAAAATTATACATTTCATGTGCATATATAATCTCATGGGTTCACATTTAGGACAATGCAATATTTTATGTGTGGGGGAGGGAACCTTTTAGTTTAGTAATTTCAATTGTTTTTCTGTTAAAAAAATTGTGTGTTTTTCAAATTTTGTGTGTTTATTTATTTAACTTTTTTGTGTGTTTTTAAAACTTTTGACCTGAAATGATTCTCAAAAACCATTTTAAAATCCATATCAATAATTGAAACAATTTATCCCTCGAAACTAAGCTTAAATTAATGCTAAAATGACTTTTTTTCAAGTTCAAATATTTAGTAATTTCATGAAAAGTACACTACATTTTGAATCACATGCCACATCTCATAGTCCTTATATTTGAAACCACTTTCCTATGAGGCTCTTAAACTATTATTTTCATATTCTTTACATTCACCTCCCTTATTGAGAGAACCAAACCATGCTTGATTTAACCAGAATTTTATTTATTCCCTTCAAAACTTGAAGGGTTAAGGTACTTATGTTTAAATTATTGAGGAATTTGTTTGGTATTAAATCCCCTATTTCAAAGAATCCTATTTATAATGTCCTACCTTGAACATTTAATCTTTTTATCCGTTAGAATCCATGCACAGTCTATTAGTTTAGCCACATTACAAGACAATTTTCACTATCCAATCAACACTTGAAGTGAAATTTCATAATCTAGTTGAACTTAGGTGTGGGGGAAGCTATCTTGAGTTGTGCTGCCACATTATGTGATACTTTGGGGGAAAATTAAATTCTGAAAATATTTTTTTGCTACTGAAGAAAATAATTATATTGAATGTTGTTCCTTTTCTAGAGCTTTCATGATAAGTGAAGATGTTCCTTTTCTAGAGCTTCTATTTTATGTAGAAAGTTGTGCATATCTAGATCTTTCAAGAAAATCATGTTTGAGAAGATTGACATTTTAGTTGTTGAATGATGAATGGTGTAACATTTCTATGAATTTTCACAATGATTGAGTTGAATTGATACTATGGGGATTAATGAGGAGAGCATATTTATGTGAAAATTAGATTAATGGAATTTTTCTTCAAAAAGAGTCAAGCCCTCCTCATTCAGCCACAAAGTTTTTCACGTCTTAATACTTCTAACCGAAAGCCACAGAACAACCCTGAAAAGTCCTCATGATAAACATATTTATTTTACTCACATCGAGTCACAATGTAGGAATTTATCAAGCCTATAGTGTCCCTTTTATGAGTTTGGATAAGAAAGACATTGCAAAAAAAATTGATATTTGAGTGATGAGAGAAAATTCAAACGAGGAAAGTGTTTTGTGCATGGGAGGATAAATGAAGTGGAAATATATTGAATGATATAAATGGAGAACATGAAATAAGGTTTTTTATGAGGCATGAAATCTTTTGATTCTTGGTGTGGAATTAATGGATCTCAATGATATGTGTTATAAAATTTGTTTTGATTTGATATTGATGTTTACTTGATATGAGTTTTTTCCCAAGAGTGAAAAAGGGTAAGTGTGGGGGAGTAGATAAAACACTATTTTATTGAATATTTTATTGATAATAAATGATATAATTTATTCACATTTTGTTAAATATGAAAAATTAGAAATTATTTGGGATTAGATCATTTATTTGAATATTTGATGAAAATTCCACTTTTACCCTTTCAAAACCACTATAGTATTTCAATCATAAATATTTTTATTTGAATTATTTGAACTTAATATTTTGTAACTGTATTTATTAATTCCTGGGATACAGATTTTATTCATGAATCTAGATAAAAAAGAATGCATTTGGATGGTGTAATTGGGCCATAAAGTCAAAGGTGGGCTGGACATGCCAAAATGGAAAATCATATGATATCGTCCATAACTCCTTCATATGAGATTTTATTGAGCCACAATTCTGAGAGGAGATATAGGACCCATATACTCACATATTATACTTCTAGAAGAAGAGCTGATTCACGCGTTTTAGTGGTCAAATGGGTGGTTAAAGTTGGATTAAAATATTTGCCCGAATTTCCGCATTCACACTTGAAACCACTTGTAACCTCTCCTCCACACCCCTCTATAAATTAGAGTTTTTATCATTTTTAAAGGTGGGGATGTTAATTGGTATGTTTAAAGCATAAGAGAAGATTTTTCATTCCAATTCCCCAACAATTGTAAGAGGGGTAGCTCTTGAAGAAAGGATCCCCTCATCAGGCCTTCCTCTTCTCCTTCTTCTTCTTCATGTTGTAATGCTTTTATTCTTTCAATTAACTCTTAGTTTGTCTTCCATTTATTATGTAATTTTAATTTTTATTCTTCTTTTAATATTCCTATTTGGGTTGGAAATCAAGAGTGTAAATGAGATTGGGTTATACCCTTTCTAAACCGTTGCAAATACAAAACGTTTCTACGATGACTACACCTCTCATTGAAGAGTTGTTTTTTATGTAATCGATCTAATTCTCACCTCCTTCATTCTTTTATTTTGAATAAAGAAGATAATTTAATTATAATAATATGTTATACTAATTTATTTTTAATTTAAATGAAATTAACCAAGCAATTGAACAATTTACACAAAAACACACGAGGTCAAGATTTTGTATAAATTATGAGAGCGCAAACTTAATCTGTGAAACCAAGTCACATAGGATAAATTTGTTGAGTTAAAATATCATCCCTAAACTCAATTAATCATCACTTCTAGAGTGTATTTGTGCCCTAATTAACCACTGACCTGAAGCTAGACTTATAACATTAATCAAAGAAGGGTGCTACGATTGCATGTTCCGAAACTAGCCTAGGGTTTAATTCATTTCATCTTTGTGGTTAAGTTAACTCTCGTAGGGTTCGAGGGTTAACAAATTAGGAGATAATAATTAATTGGATGTTAGTGTAAATAATAATGATTAATAAGTAAATGGATAGTTATAGTTTGATTGATTACTCCTTTTAAAATAGATTTCTAAAAAACATCTTCTTGTTGTGTCATTTTAATCGAAATTCATTTCAAAACTAAAAACAAAAAAAAAATACAATCTTCTTCCAGAAAAATTCTTCTAGATTCATAAAATATAACCAGACCCCTTCCTCTCAAGTAGTTTTTTTATTCTATTTTATTTTATTTTTATAGTACCTCTAAAAAGTTGTTTTAATTCACTTCCTCCTTTGAGAGACGACCTTGGTCTACCACTCTACTGCACCTAAGTACCCCAAAATCACACTAATCATTTGAGGGTGCCCATGATAGTGCTCTTTCAGGGTTCAAACGTTGTGAGGGTATCAACATATGGGGGTTTACACCATAGGGTGTTTTCACGCCATAAGGGGGATCAACTGATGGGGGGTTGCACCGTAGGAGGTTTGGATAAGGGAGGTCATGATGAGGGAGGTCTCAGCCCGATGGGGGGAGATGGAGGGAAACTCGCGAGCACACTGGCTCGACCAGGGAAGAGGTTCACGTGATGTGTGAGAGATGGATTAGTACTCTATTTGGTTTTAAGAATACCTAAAATTTTAATAATAATAATTATTATTATTATAATCATCATCCCCATTAATTTTTTTATTATTTTCACTGATGAATTATTTATTATTTCATACCCTCCCCTTAATCTCATTTGAATAATTTTTTTTAACTTTTAATTAAATTATTATCAATTTCATTAAAAATATTGATCACAGTGTTCTAGCTCAAGAAATATAGGTCTGATTCTCGGTCTTAATAATTCCTCACCTAGTAATTTCCAAAAGAAATTCACCACGCCTCCCCACAGGAAAACCACTCGGGCCAAAACATGGAATTATACAGTTTATCTACTATGCTATAATATCCTTGTTTAATGAAAGATATAATTTTTTTCTTAAAACATTGTGTCATTCATAACAGAAGCTAACCAATTTTTCACTATAATGCAAGATTAAATTTTTATTTATGGTAATAAAAGAAAACAATTAAATTTAATTCAATCAAAATAAAAATAATTCATAATAAATCTGAGTGTTACATTATACCCCCCTTAAAATTAATTTCTCCCTAAAAAATCATCACTTTGATAAAAATATATGAGAACACTTATACCTCATAATATCTCCATCTTCCATTGTAAATTCATCAAACTATTGGTTTCACCAAAAATATATTGATCAGGTGGGTTGAATTTTTCATAGAACATTATTTGTGTAATCCATAATTTCCAATGGATATTAATAATAAGAATGAAATTTCTCCAATGGAATGACATATTAGTTTAGTACATGTGACAGGTCATGTATTTACTTCCTTAGATGCAAAGCATGAAACACATCGTGGACTTGAGATAAGATTTGTGCAAACACTAACCAATAGGATATCATCTTGATACGATCAAGAATTTCAAATAGAACAATGTACCTAGGGATTTTTTTTTAATTTTTTCATTAATATCATAAAAATCTTCCATGTATAAAATATAGAGACCCAAACTTCTAATACAAATATATTACATTCATTTTTTAGAACATTAAATTAAATGAATAAACACATTCCCAAAAAACATATTATTTTAGTGAATTTGGAATCATGGAAAAATAAAAAATGATACATAATTGAGCTACATTATCTCTCAGTTTGTACTCCATTACTAGATCTATTCTTATACATAATATACATAATACCTACCTTAATAAAAAGTGGAAATGAAACATAGAAAGGGGTGATCTATTATGATTAGTAAGGGTAATGAAGGAAGACATGTAAGAATAATCATGAATACTAGTGTATGATAACATAACCATTACATTAGAAAATCATACTATGCATATCAAAGATCAAAATAATGATTCATTGTATAAATATTGGAATGTTATAAGACATGGAACATAAATTAATAATGATTATAATTAATTAAAACATAAAATATGAATAAGAAATTAAATTACGAAAGACATATATCAATATAAAACGATATCCATATTATTCATGGATAACTTACAAGTCCATATTTGTGGAATGGGTTCACAACCAAAAGATATTTATAGTTGAGGATCACTACCAATACCAACTTATTAGTCAAGGTTCACTCTCAAGACCAAATTTGTGGAAAAGGCCCTTTACTGATTTGAGTTCACTCCCCATTCTAGCCCTGTATATCTTATGAGATATAAATAATTACCCAATTAATTGGAGAGATATATAGATCCAAGTCATCACATAATGAAATCATACACATGTGTAAAAAAAATTCATAAAAATGTATCATATGAAAACCCATGAATTAAAAAATGGATATCATAATAATTTAATTATATCATAAAATATAGAAGAAGACATGTTTTGTAATCATTTCATTATAAAATATAAAGTGAAAATAAGTGGGTTTCATTTGTATTTTTTATGGTATAACCAATTGAAGAAAAATGGGTTTTATAAACAACATGTCATCCATGGAATGACCATTCAAAGAAAGAATAAGAATTTTATTTTTGGATAATAACCCTAGTAAGACATATGTAATAGAATAGATGACATCATAGACTATAGAAAAATTTTATAGATCATTTATAATATGTATTGAGAAAAAAAATCCTTTCTATTTTTAAAAATGTTTTTTTAATGATAAACATTAGGAAAATCATTTTCCACGAAAATAGAAATTAAGAAATATATATAAATATTTCAAAATAATTGAAATAATTTTTTAAAATCAATATAAAATATAATTTAAATAATTTTTGAAAACAATTTTAAAAAAAAATTTCTGAGCAAACAGATTTCAAAATGTAGAGAGAAATAAATTCAAATTTTATTCAAAACAATTTCATCATTATCATATGTAATAGAGACTTTAAGAATTTTAATATTACAAGATTATATCATAAATAACCAATGGATAAGAATATTAATGAGATTTTATGATATATGGATCATATTATTTCAACAATGGAAGCATAATTGTAAGAAATCTCAATAAACGATGAAATTACAGCAATAAACTCATACCACATTGGTAACATTGAATCATAATACCTCTGAAATAATAAAATTAAATGAATATAATAATATATTTAAAAAAATAAAATCAATATATAACATTTTAAAAGAAACTAAATACTTTTCAGAAAATAATGTAGGTGTATAACCTAGTATCCATCTCCATGGAGAAAAATTGAGACAAAATTACCTTACTGATTTGGTATCTTTTGAACAGTAACCCCGTTAAATAAATATCATCAAATGGAAATATAAATTACAATAAATATAAGGATAGTAACTATAAAATAAATTCATTTGAATTATATGCACCACAAATATTAAATGAGTAATGCATATGGTATAAGCCTCACAAAAATAAAAGTGAGACAAGAAATCCCCTTACCAAAAGCCTTGATTCGCTCTTTACTTATTCAAAACACCAGTATAATAAATAGAAGTTCACTCTAAATCTAATAAATAACTAAATTCATATATATAATTAAATATATTATTTTATTATGACATTATTTTATTTTATACTAAAAAATTTACTTAAAAATTGTGTTTCATGTAATTACTGCTTTATTTTAGTTATATGATTTGAGTTGTATTTTTTGTAGTCTTAAATTTATCATGATTGAGTCATTTAAATATTTTAATACCCGATATAAATATTATATATCATCATTATATAGTTAATTATTGTGATTCATAAAAGATAAATTAAAAAATAAAATGCAATGTTCATGTAGACGGTAGGTCATACCTACACAAGAATGTTGTTTCCATTTTCTTATTGTATTAAAATAAAAACATGTAAATTCCATATATATATCTATATATTATTTAAATCGAATTTATACTTCATAAATATGACATATTTTTATTAAAACCAGATTTAACACATTCTACGTAAATCGTGAACGAATTACATTACTTTGAGGAGGTTGTAGTTGACGCATCCTCAATTGATGTTATCATATATTTCCAAAATGAAAATCATGAAGGTATGTATTATATTATAATTAAATAATAATTAATACATAATAAATATAATATATATCATATAGAAACTATAAATCATTCATTATTTCTCACTGTGGTATGTAGTAATGGAAAAAAACGACTCTGGTTCACGAGATGGTAGTCCTCCATTGAAACAAACGATGATTGCATATCCCATATAATGGATGTGTGTGAAGTATTAGTTCATAAACATAACATAATAATCTTATTATTTTTATTATAATTATTATATTATATAATATTTATATAAAAATTAATAATAGGTTTGATAAAGAAATAAAACAAAAATGTATGTCGATGAAAATTAACTCTAATTTTGGTATCTCGTTTTGGTTTGCTAAAAATGACTTCATTGGTTATATTTTTTCCAAAACTGACGAATTTAATATTAATAGAGGTATACTGGTAGAATATGTGAGTAGTTTTTGTTTAATGTAACGGGATTTTGTGTTGTTAATATGTGATGGGGTTGAGTGCCCCCATATAGTGTAGGAGGAGTGGAATTGTTGTAAATACAAAAAGGTAAATAATATTTATAGGTATTAATTATAAAATGTGCCTCAAATAATGGCCAATTTTAGTCAAAATATTATAAATGGTCCATATATATATCCTAAAAATAGGTTTTCAACCAGTTTAGGGCCATTTTTACACCTTTTAATTTATTTTTAACAACTAAGTAATCTTTTTTTACATTAGTCTTTGTAATTAATTTTAATTTATTTCACTAATCACATTTGTAAAGAATTAATTTTACTATATTAGGAATTATATATTATGATTATTAAATATATGAAATCATTTTTCCCAAATTCTAATTAAAAAATTAGATTAAATAAATTTAAAATTAATCCCGTAGTCGAGATGAGATGACATATTTTTAAAATGAAAATTTTTAAATGTTCCAATGTTTTTATGTCCAATTTCTATGTTAAAAAGTTTATAATTACCTAAATTAGATTAATATATGTATAATTGATCTAATAATAATTTAATACTAAATTACAATATATTTTAACTATATAAATATTTTAATAAAAAAGATTTTCAAATGAAATTCAAAATTTTTAATTATTTATCCAAAAATGAAATATTCTTGAAAAAGACCAAAAATTATTGAAAAAATAATTTTGAATTTCTAGATTTAAAAAGTAATTTTATTTCTTCAAATTATATTTCTAAAATTTTCTGAAATTAATTTTATTATTATTCATTGAAAGACATAAATATTAGTCCTTTTCTAAAAATTAAAATTATCAAAACATATAGTCTTTACAAAAAATTATACATTTCATTATCAATATGTTTTATTGATATGAAGATGATATAAATCATATTAAGAAATTATATCTTAATATTCATGTTACTATGTTTAAAATCTATGTTATTATTGTCTTGTTTAAATAATTATAACAATAATATGATGCTTTGTAGATACTTGGTATTGTATATAACATATGCTAATTTGATATTGTGTGAAACACAAGTTTAAGAAGGTGTGTTATGAAATTTTATGAAGTCAATGAAATTTGATTTATTCACAAAACAATTATCATAATACTTTGGGTTTTACATTATACACCTGAAAAAATAAATTTCACCCCCCCCCCCTTAATCATTTAGATACAAACAAATGTTTATACATTTTCCTCATCATATCCTCAAGTCCCCACATAGATTCCTATAACAGGTGTTTCACAACAAAATAATTACCATGTGAGTATTTTTTTATAGAATAGTCTCTATATGATACAAAATTTTAGAAAGTTAATCCTCATAAGAAATATCTTGATCCAGTAGTATGAACTATGAGTTCTGTACATATGATGGGTCTCACATGAACTTTATAGAATAGATATGTAAAAAAATAATGTACATTAGATATATTTGGTGGAAGAACTAAGTTATAGGCTACCATCCAGATATGATAATTAATTTCAAAGTTACTGATATACAAAGTTCATAATTTCCATTCCCTCCTGTATCTCATATCCTTCTTCCATTGAGAGATTCATAGAAACAACAACTTAGAAACATCATCTATTAAATCACATTGATGGTTATCTGCATAAAATTTCTTCCAATAGATTTGAATATAAATGTTTCTTACCTTATATGTCATTTCATTATCCCTCATAGGTCCCAATAGTATTCTTTCTCTAACTAGATTCCTGCACATTGGTGTTTTAAATTTCATTTCATATAGGTAGTCATCATGAGACAAATGATTAATTTAGTGAATGGAATTGTTTTAAGAAAAGTGAACTACCAGAATGTGTTGATCCCAAAACAATTTTAAATCCAATGAAAAATGTCTCAATATATTATCCATATTTTGAGTTTTATTTTAAGACTAAACATCCTTATTGGGATTATATGTAGTGATAAACTCATTTATATGTCATGTTCTTGCAGGATAATTTTCTAGAAAATTTATGTAAACCAAAGATCCCAAAAATACAAAATGGAATGATGTACTCTATACAAACTTACCACTTCCTGATTATACATCTTGGAATTAAGATCTAAAGATAATCCTTCAATAATAGTGTTTAAGTGTGCTAAATAATTAAAGAAATTGAAAAATAACCATATATCGTAATTACATTTAAAGGTTTTGGGGAGTCCAATGAAAAAATCCATAGTGTTGTTCTACCAATTACATTATTACATGATTAATAGAGGAAACATCGCCTAGTACTTTTTAATTTCTTAATTAACATGCCAACATATCATGCACTGAGATAGAAATATGTGATGTCTCTCTTCACACCATCCCACCATAATAATTATTTCATATATTGACACATCCTCATAATTACAGGATGAATAGATAATTAAAAGTTATGATATTCCTCTAACAAAAAATTATTCTAGTCTGGTATTGGTAGAACGTATACCTAGTTAATGATCCTTGTCATTCCATCTGGATCTAGGATAAACTCTATAACATTTCTAATCTTTTAATGCTTCTCAACATCTTCCTAATGTGCCTATTTAATCATCATCTAGATAGACGGATGAACATTCAATTGATGAATATAATATTTCCCCCCCCATCTATACTTACAATTCTATCCTTTGAAAATCCAAAAATATTGGATCTTTTCTATCCTTTTCATGGATAGGATATCATGGTCATTTAATCTCGAAGCATCGACCACCTTTTTCACATTCCTTAGGTGGTATTGTATTGAGAAGTCATAATTCCATATCATATATATCAATATTCTCTATTAATGTTCAACTACTCTGATGTTAATACATACTTCAAATTTTTATGTTCAATATATATATCACACTTTTCTCCATAACGATAATTCCAACATATCCTTAATGGAATAATAACAACAACTTACTCTAAATAATGTGTCGGGTTATTTTTCTCATTAATATTCAATTATCATAAGGCATAGGAAATAAAATTATCATTATTCATAATAATACATCTTGGTCCCATATTGGTTGAATCGTTGTATATTACAAACCCTTCCCTTGTAAAGTGTAATTTAATCACAATTATGTTGATTAATCTTCAATCATGATTCCTGAAAATTTCCCCACATTCAACTATCTAGTGGAATATGAAACCTTTATGAGATAAGATAGTTAGTGGATTAGGTATTCATGAAATATTAACCATAATTTTTTGGTAATATATTTCTACCATAAGAAAACTACTAATATTAGTCACAATGACTGGTCTTGGCCATCAACTATTATACCCTCTCTTGAGACTAAATAACACATAAATTAAACCATTTAATTCCAAAATGAATACTTTGAAAATTTTCCATACATTTTCTCATTCCATATGGTAATTTTTTGTAATTATAAGTGGAATTCATTACCTTCCTCATTGAATATAAATAAATATTTTCTATAAATACTACCACAAAATAATCAAGGTAATATCTAAATACACTATTCATAAAATTAATGAATATAATAGGATAATTAGTGAGATCTTAAAGAATCACTATATATTTATAGTGTACATAACTTGTATGGAAGGTAGTATTTGGTATAACCTCCTTTTTATCCCTCAATTGATGAGATAAATAATGAAAGTCAATGTTGATATAGTATTGAGATCATGAAATTGATCAATCAAGTCATAAATATAGGGAAGATGATAATTATTTTTATTGTGACCATGTTCATATACTGATAATTAATGAAAATTCAAATTGATCCATCAATATTTCTTCACAAAAATAATTAGTTCACCCTACAGTGACACACTCTGCCAAACAAACCTCGTATAATGTTTTTATTGGTTTTTCTTCTTAATTTACTACAACTTAAAAGGTTCTATTCTGTAGGGTGTGTTTCAAATTTTTGTGTAACAAGGTATGAGTTCTATTGAGAACTCAACATCATGTTTTTTTTGGAAGACAAGTAAACTCCTTAATAAATAAATTAGAAAATTTCCGAATAATTGGAATATCAAAAATGTATATCCCCCAATCATTTGAGATAAAGATGCTTTCATAATGGGTATTAGGACCAATATAAAATATGTAATCTCTAAAGGAAGTCCATAGTTATCATTAAATTTATATAATATCTTTGTTTATTTTAGAAATATCTAATATAACTTCCCTTAAATGAAAATGGAATTTGGATTCATATAGTGAAATCCAAACCATACCGGATATCAAATCAAATTTAAATATAGGAAGAACGGAAATATTTTAAGGATTCACATTCCCACCAAAATCAATGAGAGTTGAATCATAGAATTGATATGTGATCATAACATCATTATGGTTTTTACTAATAATTCAACATTTAATCTTTTGGTGAAATAATTATACCCTTATAAAATTAGTTATATTATAAATAGTGGGTAGATCTAGAATAAAATATGGAATTAGAAGTTTGTGAGTGGATGTTAATTGTACGTTTCAAAATGTTTTCATCACGCCCATCGTCATAAATAGTGATCAAATTATATTTCCACTTTCACCTAATATTAAGAGGTTTATGACTTTGATAATCATCATCAACCCTTAGTTTTTACCACTAGTGTAAGAACCCGGTTCTTATTTCTGAGGTACGGGTTTCTTCCATTCTCATTTCCTTAAGTGTTTTTGAGAAAATATGGAAAAAGGGGAAAATTCACATTTTTGGAAAGTACACACCGTGTACTTTGTCCACATGTCATGTACTTGTGTCAGTGTGGGATAAGTACACAGGGCGTGTGTCCATGCTGGGGATGAAGGGTGTAAGAACCGACTACATGTCGTGTATTGGTCCCTTACATTCCATGTAGTCAGTCAGCAGGAGAATAGTAAGGTGGTGGCTAGCTGTGTGACAGAACACGTCGTGTACTCAAGGAGACACACTGTGTAGTCATGTCGGCAGGTGAACAGTGCCTCACTAACGGGAAGCCTCCAGAGGAACAGTTAAAAAAGAGGATCACACACCGTGTAATTGGATGTTCAGAGCATGTACTTTGTTTTTTTCTTAAAATAGGTAGTAGCCTCCCCTGTTCATAGGGAAGGCTTAGAACGAGAAGGAGGCTTGGGAGAGGATGGCCGAACCTTTGAAGATCCGCCGGGTGTTCGCCTGGAATTTGATTCCGCTTAGAACGATCTCGTTGGAACCGCACGGGTAATCCCTCTCTTCTCCTGGTGTGGTTCATACCAATTCTTTCCCAAAAAAAAGTTTTTTACGTTTGAGCGGGTTTTGTTCTTTGTCAGATCTACGTCTTTCTGTGGCGTTTCCGGAACCAACGTTCGAGTATAGCGCTCATTGGCGTATAAGGTAGGTGGCTTGGTGTTAATTTTTCCAACTGCTGTGTGTTTTGTGAATTTTTGTGCCACGAACCCATGTTGGGTTGTCGTGTGGCTGAGGCTGTGGTTATTTTGAATACATAGAATTGTATAGGTGGTTAATTGTGATATTAAAATACTGGTTGTGATTGTTGCTTGGATCTGGAACCACCTCGAGGGTGGATTCCACTGTTTATCTATTTGGCCAGGATACCCGAGGGTATGACTTTAAAGTAGTAATTGTAGAATTTCCTCGAGAGTAATTGATTTTTTAATGCATAATGACATGTTGGGCATGGCCTGGTTACCTGTTTAGCCTGAGGGCGTTGTTGTGATTAGCCGGTGGTCACTGCACTGTTTGGCCTGAGGGCTGTAGTTATTCTACCTGAGGGAAACCTTTCGTGCCTGAGGGCTTGACTTCTGTGCCTGAGGGCGACACTTCCTATGCCTGAGGGAAAATTATGTTATGCCTGAGGGCTATACCTGCGGGTTGGATTCTTCTTACCTGAGGGTACGGTTTTTCTTGTTTGTGGACGTGGACTATTTACTTAGAAATTCACTATGGTGATTTCTAATATTTAATAGATTAAATGAATAATAAAATGGAAATTTAATTGTTAAGTTAGTTATTTTTCAGTACTGCTTACTTTATTGAATTTTACTATTTCACACTGTTGTTTCATGCTTAGATGCAGTTGGGCACAGGCCTTTGGTTGGTGCCTACTGGGATATATTTCACACACCCTGTTGGGGTCACGCTTTTTGGCACAAACATATTACATTGTTGCAGGTGTAGATAGGGGTAAGAATCCCTATACAGGTACATGATTGCTGCTGAGGAGTAGGAGGGCATGGGACCGAGCCTAGGCTCACGATGCCGCTACCAGCTGTTTTGCTTTGTTTCGTTGTACTCTGCTTTTTGTTGTACTATATTGATTTATAACATGTTCTGCCTATTTTCTTAGAACTTGAGACATGTAGAATCGTTGTTTATATATTGTTGGATGTATCCACTACAGTTGTTTATTTCAGTTGTGTATGTTTTACTTCTTCCACTGTTCGTTGTATGTTTTATTTCATTCCACTACACTACACTTTGACAAATGAGGGAATAGTTTACCCACTATCAGACCTGGGCCCTCGCTGCTAGTCGGTAGCCTCTGGCATTTGGGTAAATGCACTTGAGGTCACGTGGCGAACTGGGTTCAGGGAACCCGTTGTGTGGAAACCGGAACCGGGACGTTACAACTGGTTAAAATAATTCACATTCTCATTATAATTGATGCACTGAAGTGGGGGAGGTTCATTATATGAGATTTCTATCTATTTTTATTGTTTTCTAACTTCTTACCATCACATTTTGAATAAAATTAATCATGATGTTCCCTTATAAACTAAAAAACTTTTATTAAATCCCAAAGAAATGTTCCTCCAAGCATTGTCCCAAACATTAAGCACAATGAAAATATCATCTTCTTATATCCATGGTATTTTAGATTTTCGTTTAAAATCCATATTTATTTTCTTGTAAATATAATAATATTGATTTGTAACTTGAATCTCCAATTAAACATTTATTGAAACAAATTCTCCATAGCTATTAATGTATCTTATAGCTTACACCCAAATGGTACTTGTCTTCAATCCATTGAAGAATCGATAAATCATACTTTCTGATTGGATGAAAATTATATAAGCGTACCTAACACCACATGTAAAATTGGATTCATAGGAAACAATAGATACAAAATCCCTCTTATTTTACTCATGAAACCTTTTCTCCATGTTTATATAAAGAATCTATGGACGGTACTTTTTGAAATATTGGTCCTTGATCTCTTCCCAATTAATGAAGTTAGTTTCATCTTGCTACCTAGTATTTATGATCAGATTCCACCACTGATTTTCTTCACTATTTAAATGACAAAAAAAATTGTTTCCCATGTTCTGATCAACAGAAAATAGAAATTATATTTTAGTTATACCAATCCATTTTTCAGAAACTATTGGATCAAAATACCCATTGAAAAAATGAAAAATATTTCTCATGGTGGACTCAATATAAATTTTTTTCTTCGTTTCCCATTAGCTAGTACATATTGATTAGTATCTTGAAATATATATGTTAGCAAAATAATTAGTTCTTTAATTCCATATACCTTGACATTAGTATATTCAGGAGGAAAATAATTTCATCTTCTTTCACACTGAACATTAATTTGGTTCATTCCGGTTCCAACCAATAACTAAAATGATAATGTATAGTGTTGTAGCGTGAGACCACATAATCATTGAATGAAAAATATTATATCTCAATTATGACTCCATTATTAAACTATGACACCATTGGTTTCTCCTAGGTTATTCATATCCATATTATTTTTATAACCATCATGATTTTTTGGGGGAGTTTTTGAATTTTAAATGCATATCCACTAGAAGTGTCAAACCTTGTCTGTAGCAAGGCCCGTTGTCGTGCACTAGTTCCCAATTGAGTCAAGATCAATATAGTTTTTTTAGTATTGTAACCCTTATGTGAATATATTTTGGATCCACACCAACAATATGTATCTAGAGAGGGATATGATTCAAAAAACCAATCAATCTATCATTTACCATAACTATGAGACATTTTTCTATACATTTACTCTTCCTTATACTTATCCTTAAAGACATGTCTTAAGTAATTTCACAAAAATTTTATAACTCTTATATAAAATAGATAAATAATCTTTTATTATGATACAAACTATAAAAACACACACTTCACATACATATATATATCATTAATTTTTTAAAAAAATTTATACATTACACAAAAACACGTCCAAATATCATATTAGTTTAATGCCTTTGGAAACATAGAAACATAATCATTTGTACATAATTGTCATGACCCGAACCTACCTGGCCTCGAGCCTCAACTACCCCAAACCCACCTCCATAGTCCAGGGGATGGAGACAAGTGCCAAAGGCTAAACAACTCGGGGAGGCCTTTTCCTAAGTACATGTACACACACGCGTAACCCACTCAATCCAAAAGTACAGAGTAAAAGAAAAATTAATGTACCAACTGCTATAAACAAACCAACAAAGTTCATCAACCTCTAAAAAATACAAAGAGAGTGTTAAAGGTAAACTAAAAAGAAAAGGGAAAAACATGTTCCCAACCAGAAAAGTGTCACAACCCGGCAACAGGTAAACAAAAGTAAAATAGTTGGGAGAGTCCCACACCTGGAACCCGACTACAACCACTTCACGCGGTCCAAGCTCCAAAACTCCTAAGCTCTTATATAGTCACGAGCAACCTTTCCATCATCTGCAAGGGCACGCCAAGTGTGGGAAATGCCCAAGTAGGGGTGAGTATAAAAATACTCAGTAGGATACCCCGAAGGCTTGAGGGAGAAACAAAGGAGGTACCAAAGGGTGAGCAGTAGATTGAAAAGGGAGTAGTATAGGAGTACAACAGAGAGTATAGTAAAGAGTACAGCTCGACCCAACAAAAAGAAGGAAGTAGGCTTGTCCAAACACAAGGAGCTAGAAATGCTGAAAAGATGAACTTCCCAAAGAGCCTTTGATACCTATAGTAGGAGAGTATACTTGTCCAACCACGAGAAGCTAGACACGGAAAGCACATGGAATACCCCACGCTTCTTCACCTCTCCTAGAAGGAGAGAAACCAAAACCCAAGATGGGGGTACTGGAACAAGGTCTATACATATCCATATGCACAAACAAGAAAACTGAACAAGATCGTAGGGGGATCTCCATCTCATAGCTCATCCCATGAAAGTGAGTCGCCAACAGTCCTAGAAGTAAACACCATCGATGCCCAGCATCCCACCCATCTTCCCTAAACTACAAGTCAAGGGGCTCAAATCACCGCACCATGACACTATCCCCTTTGGGAGGCACTGACTCGCTTTAACGGTTTTAGGTCACATCTCAAGGACACGTCTTGGTGGGGAAAGCGTCCCTCATACTTGAGAGATATGGGGGAAGTCAAACCACACCTCGTCACTTTAACACAGTCGAGAGGTCTTCTGAAAGTCAAAGTTGTCACATCACTAACCCATACATATAAGGGTATCACTCTGGTAGTCACATAGAAAATCCATAGACTAGCCTAGTAAAAAGGACTGAGTTTGAAAGAAGTCATCGAGTAACCCACTGCCCAGCCCCATTAGAGGGTAAACCCTAAGAGTTCATTGGTTAACCCATTGCCCGGTCTCTACTGGAGGGTAAACCCTAAGAGGTCATAGGGTAAACCACTACCCAGTATCTGTTGGAGGGTAAACCCTAAGAAGTCATTGGGTAACCCACTGCCCAGTCTCTACTGGAGGGTAAACCCTAAGAAGTCAATGAGAAACCCACTGGCCAGCCCTACTGAAGGGTAAAACTGAAGAAGTCAAGGAGCAACCCACTACCTAGACCTATTAGAGGGTAAACCTAGAACTTCTCTGGCCATCCCTACTAGTTGGTACAACATTGGCCAACAGAACACAGAGTGGGTATCCCGCAACCAACCAACTCTAGAAAAATTCACCTAGTAGAGGTTCAGCGCCCATGTAGTGTTGGTCATGCGGATACCTGGAGGTCTTCCTAGGGAAACATGTCATGGTAGATCATGGAAGGACGATATGATCACGATACTCGGCTAGGGAATTTATGCCTAGGCTCATTGGGGCTCCGTACCCTACTGGAAACAACCTCCTAGGTAGAGGATCGGTACCTGCGTAATGTATTGGTCACACCGAATCCACAAAAACTATACCATGGGAACCAAAGGGACGTGATACTTAAAACCCACACGGCTAAAGGAAAAAGGGGAAACCAAACAACTCTGTCGATCAGACCATCGAGAAAAGAACCCTGGGAAACCAATCAACCCTACTGTTCTAATCCATTTTTCACAAAAGGACCCTCTACCTCATGAGAGATCAAAGGTACGTAAAGCAGAACACGACACGAACAAGTGGCCCACACGACGTGTGGCCCTAACTCATCTCCAAACCAAGTACACAAACATTATCAGGTACAAACATTTAACATATACCTCCAATCATTCTTGTATACTCCCAAAGTATACCATATCTCTAGCCCAAAGGCTATCGTGCACACGACATGCAACGTCAGTGCGAGGGGCGAAAACATAATTTTGCCAACCTACTTCCTCTATGGCCCTAGCACAGCCAACCACACCTCTTTAAACACTAACTTCACTCTCACAGGGGTGAACACGATCACACGCCAAAGGTTCCCTATAAAAACTGCAGGAAGAACCACCACCAGTACACCCTTCATGCTTCCACATTTAATGAGATCTCGAATGAATCTTTGAAAATTCAAACGGATTTTTCCGTTGTATTCCCCACGAAAAAACACGTGAGATTGAATATTTACCCACCACAAATAGACATCTGACGTAAATTTCATTCAACATTTATTTACTCCTGAACGGTGTCCCGTGGCCTCGATCCTTAGCCACGAAAATAGTCGGGCGCATCACACCATTTTGATACCCTCAGGAAAACATGTCAATTTGACTATTTACTTGTGTGGAATGGATGTCCAGAGAAAAAGATGCATTTTTCCATACCATACACAATCGGTGCTCCATGGGACCCACATCCCGTTTCTGAAGCGTAACGAATATATTGCACCATTGCGATTCTCTTAGATAACTACACAAGATTGACTATTCACTTGTCCGAATTGGACACCTGGTGAAGAAGATAGAAATCACTACCGACTCCCAAAACGGCCCTCATGGGGCCCGCACCACTGTTTGGAATTAATGCAGGTGGATTGTGCCATTGTGATGCCATCGAAAAAACACCCAAAAATGACTGCTTGCACGCCCTTAATGGACGTCTGATGAAAAAGTTTCTAAACGCTGCTTGCAGCATAAAAGATGGCTCGTGGGGCCCATGCCTCAACTCCGGGTTCAATGCATGAAACCCTACTAGAAATCTCTGCCTCGACGCCAAGGTCGCAACACCACTGATGGCACTCAAATCGGACATCAGATGTGTTTGCGCCATCTAAAACATGAACCCCCGAAAAAATGCAAGTCCACTTAATGGGTGTGTCACACCACCGAGGCCCCCTTATCGGGAATTAAAAATCCCTAAGACCATCTCAAAAGCTTCGTCTCAACACCAGGAACGCGTTACCACAGACAAAATGTGAATTCGATTTACGGTTTGAAAAAATAGGGGGGTTTAGTGACGGTGGACCGAAACAGGGTGGGTCGGGCCTGTTTGGCCGACCCACCCACACCCTAAACCGGCGGTCTATGGTTTACCATGCTTACCACCCCAACCCGCCCAGACTAGCTCGACCGGTTTGGCCTTCTGAGTGGACCTACAAGGTATGGGTCATGTCTGTCGACCGGGGTCACGAGGACATTGGGTTTTCCGCGTCTACCAGCCAAAGGTTGGTCCCCCGTGTTCTGCGCCCCAGCTGGCACCCGCTCTGCTGACCCCTCGCCCGGCTGGCCTTCGCTCGACCGTCGACCGACGCCCGCAGCCGCCTTCCACTCCCCGCTCTGGCCAATGACCTCCTCCACTTCCGAGAAGCCTGCCGCCCGCAGCTCGCGTCGATTTCGGCTGGAGATCCCCGCCGTCGCTGCTACTTCAGACCGCTGCCCGGGGACCGCCGGTCCACCCTAAAAACCACCGTAAAAGGTTGTTTGGCTGGAAAACTTCTCAGTGCCACCTCGGGCACCCCAAGACTCCAAAATTCAAACCGAAAAATCTGTTCAAAATCCTAGAATGTTTCCTACTTGAATATGGGATTATCTCGACGATTCAATAGAAATTCGATGCTACAAATTGAGCTCAAAGTATTCGGGAAAATAAAAAGAAAATGAAAAGATCCTACCTCTTTGGGCGTAGCCTGATGCTTCGCCATCGATCCACCATAGTTGGATCTGCAACGCCTTGTTGAGGAGATGAGAGGTGCTTGAGGAGAGGGGGGTCTTCCTTATTGGGAGTTCTTCTGCTAGGTAAAATCAAGGGGGAAGAAGGGTGGGGAAGTTTTCTTGAGTAAAGAAAATTAATTAAAAAGTTTAATTAATTTAAACCCCCAAATTAACCCACATCTGAAAATCTCGATGGGGTCGAGGTTAAGCATCCCCTAGAGTAAACACTACCTCCAGAGCACAACAGCATCCTCGGAATTTTATTTTGAGCTTCCGTTCAATAGTTATAAAACATAACCTTTGAGGCCACTAAATTATGAAAACACCCCTGGTCTCATTTTTCACAGGAGGCTCGCGCCCACAAAAATTACACCCCTCTTAGGGTAAAAGACATGCTTCAAACTCAACGGTTCCATAACTTTTCCCATCTGAGCTACCATTTACGAGTTATTCTATTTATTTTACGTACCCGATATGAATGCACTGAAAATTTAATTCCGGCCACACTGGGGCTCGGAATCACACGTCATCTGAAGGCATTGCTCTAGAATAACATCAATAAAATTCCAAAGTCTTTTATATAAAAAATGGGTTATTACATCATTTACTCCTTCAAGATATTTTTCCCATAAAATCAAAACTATGTAACAAATCATGGTACTAATCTCACACCTGGCTCTTCTGTACCCATAAGAACTCATGCACAGTTCTGTGCCACCGCACACAGACCAAAAGATTTGATTCGTTCGTGTGGGGTCTTCCCTCACTGATGACGTGCATAGGACAACACACACCTTTTCTTGGGTGAGTCACATGGGAGACGTCATGCACCCAAACCAGACTTTGGGTTTAGGGTTAGGCGGTGGGGACCTCTATATCCCTTCGTACGGTCTCAAATGGAACGAAGGACCTCGGGGGTAACTCAACTCCCTGGTCACACCTCTACGTCGCACTATGCGACTGGAATCACCATTTGCGCCTTGGAAAAAGAACGGTGATTCCCTCCTTCAGAATATCCATACAGTGAAACACCCAAGGATATCTGGTAACACAATGTTTCACAGTCGATGTCCCTCAACCAAGACTCTCTTACATGCTCGAAAGGTGAAGGAGTCACCACCATCAACTAAAGAGAAAGGTTCCACGCTGTCTATTCCACTAACATAGGGTTACACTGATGCCCTGCATTACCCTGGTAATAACTCAAGAAACGAGCAGGGAGAAAATAATTTCAGACACAGATTCTAACAATTCTACTGCAAAAAGTAGAAGAGTCAAAAGAGTACCTTTGGTAACTTTAAGCTATGTAGAATCGTAATCATCCAAAGCTCGTGGTTGTCCCTGATCACAATTTTCAGCTCCTGGGGCCTGACGTGGACCGCCTGGTGGTGATGGGAAGACCTCGTAATGTCGTACCCCACTTCCTGCTCCTCTCACTCCACTGCTAGCTCTACCTCTTTGGGCACTACTCCGATCATGGAGCTACCTCTGTCGTGGTGGTGCACCGACTGCCTGCCCGATATTCTCAACATGCTTGGTCGGGTAGTCTCGTGTCAGGTGACCACCCCCATCGCAAGAATTGTACCGACGCTCTCCAGGCTGCCCTGGTGCCCTCCGGTGCCACTGTGGTGTATGACCACGTCTCTGAAACTGGTGGGTGGAAGGCCTCCTGCATCGAGGTTCTGTCTGCTGACGCCTGCTAGCTATGACAGACGTCTCAACTCCATCGTGCCTACTACCACCATCAACTGTAGAACATAACAGGAAGCTCTTTGTCACCAGTGCGTGCTCTAGCACCTCAACATATGTGGGAATGCCCAAGGGTACTATGATAGCATGAATCTCTCTACGGAGACCCTACTCGAACTTCCGTGCTCAGAAGTTTCCATCATGAACAATGTCCAGGTAAAAACGATCATGGTTTGTGAAACTAGTCGCATACTCCATCACCGTTATCCCTCCCTGCTGAAACTACAGGAGGTCCTAGATCTGAATGGAGTGTAAGTATGAGGGGTAAAACTCCTCATGAAACAGTAGCTGAAAGTCACCCCACAAAAGTGACGACTCATAAAGTAACTGAGTCACCAGATTCCACTAACACTTAGATGCTCCATGGAAAGGGATGGCTGCTAAAGCCACTCTCTGATCTGCTTGTCTATGCACAATCCTGATGAGTCTAACCACTAACTCGAGCCAAACCTCTGCTGCATGAGGGTATGGCTCACCATTAAACCTCAGTAGTCTCTATCGCTAGAACTCACATAGTGTGCTCAACCTGCGCTCAATGTCCTTCTGCTCTGCTGAAGCTCTTTGCTGCTCACCAGGTGGGGGTGCTACTACCGGCCCACCCAGAGAAAGGGACTCGCAGGATGGGTCCTAGACTGAGGCCTCGTCGCTCACAGGGTCATCGTCAGGAACCAAAGCTGGTATCCTGGCGGGCTGTCTTCACGAAGTCATCCTGAATGTTATCAAGGATTGTCGTAGTCAGATGAGCATAGATGTAGATAATAGTAATAACAATGGGGAGATGACTTAAGAAGGACAGCCAAGACTCAATATTATGTGATTCACAAACCAATTCCCTGTAACGAGTGTCTCAACATGTCGAGTCGACAAGTGGGTTATCAGGGTCCTGGTGAATGGATACGCCGGTTGTCGCACCGTCACTGGACTCCCTGGCCTGAGAGCCACTCTCGAGACATGTTGACATTGTTGCCCAAAATCCCAACCAATTGCTTTTTAGGGACATCTGAACCATGTCCCAAGGAACGAACCACATCTGAAATCACTTTTTCACCACTCAAACCTACCCGTCCTTGTGCCGCAACTACCTCAAGCCCGCCTCTATAGGCCAGGGGATTTTGACAAGCGCTGAAGGCTAAACAACTTGGGGAGGCCTTTGCCTAAGTACCTATACACACACACGCAGCCCACGCAATGCAGAAGTGCAGAGTAAAAGAAAAATTAAAGTACCAACTACTATAAGCAGACCAATAAGGTTCATCAACCTCTAAATAGTACAAAGAGAGTAACTAAAACCCAAGAAAGGGGTTCTGGAAAAAGGTATATACATATCCATAGGCTCAAACAAGAAACTATAACAAGAATGTAGGGGTATCTCCATCTCATAGCTCATCCTAAGAAAGTGAGTTGCCAAAAATCCCAGAAGTCAACACCATCGATGCCCCGCATCCCACCCGTCTGCCCCAAACTACAAGTCAAGGGGCCCAAATCACCACACCTTGACACTATCCACTTTGGCTGGCACTGACTCGCCTGCACGGTTTTAGGTCGAGTCTCAAGGACGCGTCTTGGTGGGGAAATCACCCCTCGTACTTGAGAGTTTTGGGAAATTCAAACCGCACCATGTCATTGTCACAAAGTCAAGAGGTCTTCTCAAAGTCAAACCTATCACAATACTGACCCGTAAAACCAAGGGTCCCGCTTCGGTAATCATCGAGAAAAGCCATAGACTAGCCTAGTATAAAGGAATGAGTCTGAAACAAGTCATCGGGTAACCCACTGCCCAACCCCACTGGAGGGTAAACCCTAAGAGGTCGTTGGTTAACCCAATTCTCAGTCTCCACTAGAGGGTAAACCCAAAGAGATTGCCAGGTAACCCACTGCCTAGTATTTACTGGTGGGTAAACCCTAAGTGGTCATCGGGTAACCCACTTCCCAGTCTCTTATGGAGGGTAAACCCTATGAAGTAATCAGGTAACCCACTGCCCAGTCTCTACTAGTGGGTAATCCCTTAGAAGTTAATGAGAAACCACTTACCATCCCCGCTGGAGGGTAATCCCGAAGAATTCGATGATCAACCCACTGCCCACCCTGCTGGAGGGTAAACCCAGAACTGCTCGGGCCATCCCTACTAGTGGGTACAGCACTGGGCAACAGAACACAGAGTGGGTATCGCGTAAACACCCAAATCCAGAACAATCCACCTTGTAGAGGTTCAGCACCCATGTAGTGTGGGTCACGCCAATACCTGGAGCTCTGGCTAGGGAAACACATCACTATAGATCGCAGAAGAAGATATGATCTCGATACTCGACTAGGGAATCTATGCTCAGGCTCACTGGGGCTCCGTACCCTACTAGAAACAACCTCCTAGGTAGAGGATCAGTACCCGCGTAATGTATTAGTCACACCAAATCCACAAATACTCTACCAGGGAACATGTCAGGATGTGATACTGAAAACACACACGACTAAAGGAAAAAGGGGAACCTAAACAACTCCGCCGATCAAACCGTCGAGAATAGAACCTGGGAAAACCACTCAACACTGCTGGTCTAATCCATTGGGAACAGAGGGAACCTCTATGTCTCGAGAGATCATAGGTATGTAAAGCAGAACACGGCACGAACAAGGGGCCCACACGACGTGTGGCCCTAACTCATCTCTAAACCAAGTACACAAATATTATCAGGTACAAACTTACAAAATGTACCTCCAAGCATTCCCATATACTCCCCAAAGTATACCACATATCTAGCCCAAAGGGTATTGTGCACATGACACCCAACGTCAGTGCGAAGGGAGAAAACATAATTTTTCCAACCTGCTTCCTCCATGGCCCTAGAACAGCCTACCACACCTCTTTAAACACTAACTTCACTCTCACAGAATTGAATGTAATCACACGCCAAGGGTTCCCTACAAACACTATAGGAAGAACCACCACTGGTACACCTTTCATGCTTTCACATTTAATGAGATAACGAGTGAGTCTCTGCACATCCTAAAAAATCGTCACTACTATAAATATGTCTTATAATAGCGCTAAAAACGTCCTTTAATAGCACTAAAAAAGAACTGTTAATCTCGGCGAAGATAAAGGGGGGGGGTCCCCTTTATCAGCGCTAAAAATAGCACTGAGAAAAGTTCCCCTTTATCAGCGCTAAGCAAGCGTTGATAAAGGTAGTATTTATCAGCGTTATTTTCAGCGCTGATAAATGTATAATACATCAGCTCTATTTTGAGCGCTGATAAAAACTACCTTTATTAGTGCTCAAAATAACACTGATATATTATCCATTTATCAGCGCTTAACTAGACTGATAAAAGCCAAAGATCCTATGAAAAACTAGAACCTGCACAGAACCTACCCAGCACCTGCACACATTACATCACCTGTACAGAGCACAAACAACACCTGTACACATCAAAAACAACACCCAAACACAAAGCACAGAAGAACAAAAATGATACATACATTTACTTGAAATCATGAATACAAAACAACACACTTCTATATACATTTCAAACAATGTTTAATTTGGTTACAATTACATTTATACAACAAACAGTTAAAAAACAATGATGTTCCATCCTTTTTTCATCCATCCGCTCTAAAAAAATTTCGTCCATGGCGGCGGTTTCTAAAAAAAGTAGGAAAAAGATTTAACCTACATAAAAAACAAATATTATGTTAGTAATACAACAATGAAATAAAGAATGGGGTTGCTAAATGGAATTATACTTGTGAGGCACAATATATAAAATAACCAATTGATGAAATTGGAGCATGGTTAGGGATAATCATCTATAATAATCAAATAGCCCAATGTTTAGTAGAACATGGGTTATTTAATGATTCGATGGGGAATAGATAAACCTACAGTTTGGTTCTAAGGTTATGGTGGTCTCACATTGATGGTTAATAGTTTGTCAAATAATGTGATGAACTTGTGTAAGGTATGAGTTTTTGGGGAAGTATCTCTATATGGTTGAATAATGGATTGTAAGCCACTCAATGAAACTATACGGATTAGAAGTGTGTGTATATTGATTCCCAAGTTGTTGGAAAATGATTTATTTTACGCTTAGGCCTAATAATTCACCTAAGTAATGAGTGTAATTAACAAATTTTCACTATCAACCATTAAAGCGGGTTACCCTCGTATATCCCTCATTCCACTCAACAAAATCCCTTAAACGCACTCTCCTCCTTCTCCCTTCCCCAATGGGATATCTCCCTTACTTTTGAGATAAATAAAATATTATCAGTTACATTAAAAGAGTGGTGGAATATCTTCAACCCTATTATCCTCCTCTGTATTCTTCTCCTTCTTCCCCTAACTTTGGTTTCAACTATTAGGGATTTTGGTCTCCATTCCACAGTATCATGATACTATTGGATACCAATGATGGGCCTTTTTCAATGACATTAAACCTTGGCTATATACCTATAGCCATGGTTTAGTACCATGGCTATATGTCCCCCCATTTCCATAAAAAAGAAGCACCCCTGCCCCCTTCCCCAGCACACCCCCTACACACTGCCCACCCCCTACCCCTACACACTCCATGCCCCCTGAACACCCCCTACCCCATTTTCTAGCACACCCCCTCCCACTGCACTCCCCCCCTTCCCATTTCACACCCCCCTGCCCACACCCTACATATTTCAAAAGAACCCAGTACACCCCCTACCCCTTCCCCCTACCACTTTTCCCCCTTCCCCCTCCCCCAGAAAACCACCCCTGCCCTCTCAACCTGTCCCCTGCACATCATAAAGAAAATACCTTGTATGGAAATTGTGCTCAATTTACATTATACGTATCGCATATATCGACACATTCTCATGTAATTTCATTCAATGTAAATACACATATATAGACTCTCTACATCTCATAAGAAAACCCTCTTTAAAATTCAAAAACACATTAAATCCATTTGAAAACACCCATCACACCACTTTCTCATTTCTTCAAACATATTTAAAGGACTTGAGCATGAAAATCCACAGGAAATACAACTGTATTCATTAAAAAAATAACTTTCAAGTTTATACACTCCCAAAATTCCTTTGATAACACATTTTTAACCACACAAACATTTCATATAGTACAGTTAGCAAGAAAATACATTATAATAAAATCATCATATAATGTAAAATCATGGAATCACCTACATAATGCTTGGAATCTTCCGAAATCTACTGGAAAACATAAAAACTCACCTCCACAGTACCTTAATATGGACTGATTAAACCTTAATATTGAATATATTAATGGAAAACCATGTTTAACTTGTGGTATTCCATGAGTTTAACATCCCACAAGGATAGAGGGTCATGATTTAATGTCTTACAGAGATGTAAGAACAGGGTGGATCAAAACACTTATAAAGGTGGATCAGGTAGGTACATCTCTAGGAGGGAGCACCTGGAATGTTTACCTGATAGATGGATCAAAAATCCAAATGAGTTCTGACCCAAGTGTGGTGCATCCCATAAAGGTAAGGTTTCTCGTTTTGAAGACTTATTCGGACTCCACTAAGGGAAATACAAGAGGTAAAATAAGCGAAGGTGTACCCCAGTGAGGGGGTCACCATGGTTTACCATTGGTTGGGATTTAACCTCATGGAGGCTTCCAACGTACCCTATTTAGAATACAAGGATCAAAACCCATATATTTAAAAGAGGTGTTTTGTGGGTATTACCCATGGTTAGCTTCCCTTCACACTAGGAATACTCTTGGTTGGACGAGTATGGGTTTTGTGGGTCTTATGCATCGTCAGATTCTCAGGTTCTTCCAAGAGTAGCAATGGGATGAATGGGACATACGTGCTAAGATGGACCATGTGAATGACGTGATACTTGTAAAGAGGCACGAGGCACAGAAAACATGTGGAGCTATCTGTAAACATTATTTATGGTGTCCATGGGGCTCATCAGACTCCCCATACCTTCCATAAACACCTCAAAACATCACGAGGACCAGATTCTACATGATGGTGCATCACAAGGTTGATTCTTTTGATGATGTACTGGTCGTTTGAGCTTGGATTTGATGTCAACCAGCCTTTCCCTTAATTGAATTATCCTGGGACACATATTTTGGTTCCAAAAAATCCCACAATGATACTGATTATCTCATGAATCTACCTAGAAATAATTGTGTTAGTCAAACAACAACACATGTGCCTAGATACAAGTTCAAACAAAAAAGATACAGAAAATGGATTTTTTTGATCCTCAGTGGTTTTGTCGTTCACCCCATACACACTACACACCATCATCCCTTACTTCAATATTTATTTGTTCAAATATCAATAATATGAATTCGGGGATAGAAAACATTGAGTAATAAATTAGGATTTCAATACAATCAGAGCATTCTCAATTCACCAAATAAGGTTGGAGGATAATCAATGATCATATATAGATAACATAAGTAGTAGGTATTCACCTTAATCCTATTTGTGTAAAATCTTCCATCAGGTATGTTTCCCTTTCGTTTCTAAACACATGTATATCATCTTCTGAATATGAGTTTTTGTGACAGTCATGGTAGTAATGAAAAAATATAAATACACAAAGGATTAATAAATATTTTAAATGAACTCGTAATTATTTTCAAAAATACCTCATCCGGGATGATGTTTTGTTGATGAAATACGATCTCTTTCATAAATATAGAAACATAATAACCACGGTCTTTTTCGTTTGTTGGTTTTGGACACTACAAAAACATCAACAACAATAAGTAATTTTTTTTATATGTGTTTGGATAGTGAAATGTTATTATATATACCTGGATACTTTTCCAGTTGTAGATCTTGTAGGCATGCTCATCCTTATTCCCTGGATTCATTCCATACATTAGACGATATGGATGTACTGCCCTATCATAACAGAATCATCATTAAAAGATAACATAAATTATATAACAAGATGTTTGATTTCAAAATGTTGGATCTAGTGTATTACAAATTATCAAACTCCATCATGCGTGGTCGGTTTGTTGGATATCCATGCATTGAATCCAGAAAATAAATCTTCAATGTATCCAAATTGACTACAATCAGCATCCAATGCTCCCTAAAAATACAAAAAAGAATAATTAAACCAAGAAATGAAAATATAGTTGATATGATTAAATTTTAGAGTTTTACCCCTGCATTGTTGGTATTAAAAAGATTATGTCATCTGTAATTTTGTTTTCAAATGATTTGAGCAGGGATGACATTATTGCAACCTCTTTATCAGAACCTATTTTATCTTTTGAAGAGGTGGTGTGAGGACTAATGAGTCCAAAAAAAATTTCATGGGGAAATCCCTTCAATTGTTTTTCATATATACGTCTGCGAAAAATATAAAATGTATTTAGTCAAAATTATCAGAGTATATCATCTTTTGTAAAATCAAATCATGAAAACTTACCTCATGTATACATTTACAACTGAGGCACCTAGCCATTCATACTTGAGGAGTTCATTTACATTTTCAACACTAATGAAATCTGATATTTCCTCTCCATACATATCTTTTTCAAAATAAACTTTGTGAGTACTGTCATCTTTCAACTTTGTATCCACATGAGCCTGCAATGATATTAACTATGGATATAGAATGGGTGGGGTGAAGGTGATCTCAGTAGACCGTTTCAATCGGTTGGATGATCCTTGATATAGTTTTGAGCTGATATTTCGTTTCACCCCACAGTCTTTCTCATTCTATAATAAAATTCATTGGTTCAGACCTTTTTTCATTAAATGTTAAAGGTCCATCTTGAAAAATAAATTGGAAATGAATACCTTTTTGTCGACATGTTTTTTTACAAGAACTTTCGGCCATGCGATGAATGTTCCAATAGCTTGTTCAACCATATGAATGTCATCTTCGTCATTTGGAACAGGTAGCTCGGCACTCGGCTCATTAGCTACGTTAATTGACACTCTAAGATGATCATTTGGAAGCTGTATGTTGTGTAGCATGTCGTTTTGCATATTGAACACCGTATTCCAATGTTCAACAAGAACCAACCAACATTCAATTCATTTAGTGCACAAATAAGGACCACCAATGGCCACGATTTTGAGCGGGGCATTTAGCCCGTACATTTCACATTATAACCATTAGTATCAAACTGTAATAACATGCAAACAAGAGGAAACCAATGAGTAACAGGATAAAACAGTAATAAATATGATTCTATATCAATGTACTCAAGGTGATGATAAGATGTTGGTCAAGATAAACTTTGGGTTGGGAGTACACTAATATTTAATTGAAAAAAACTACTAAAAACTGATCCATAAAAAGGATGAAATATCTTATTCATCAAGTCCATTAATACAACCAATGCATTAGTTAAACCAAATATTATCTCTAAAAATTCATACAGGCCATAACTACTCCTAAAATAATTCCATGGTAGTTCCATCGATGTCCAACTCATCTAATTGTATCCTAATGTAAAATCTATCTTAGAGAAGATCATAGAACATCATAGATGATCAATGTTACTATAAATGTGTGGATGAGGATACATATTCATGACTCTCATCAGGTTCAATCTCCAATAGTCCAACAAAATAATAAATACCAATAAACCATCTATTTTAGAGAACTATAAAACCCCATGGTAAAGTACTATTCCATATGAAACCATTATATTCTATATCATCAAATTTTTATTCAAACAACTAATGCACTTTTGGTGTTATTTTAGAAATTGTGATAGAAACTGAATTTTCTCCCAAAACTAACTAGATTATAAAATTTATCTATTTATTAAGAAGTAAATTATATACCACATAAGTGAAAACATCCTAAAAATATACTACCATTTGGGAAAAATAATCCTACTACATTCTAGAAACATCTACAATATGCCTGATTATTTGAGCCATGAGAAAATAAAATATAGTTGAATTGGTTCTACATGACCAGATAGAAGATTCCTCTCATCCAAGTGAAAATAACTCTGTCTATTTTGGAGATAAAAAAAGGTAACTCTCATCTGGGAACAAATGATTTTGGATTGTTATAATACAAACTAATCCATAACAAAACTAAAATAAAATATTATCATATAAAGCATGGGTGGTTCACGAAATAAATGATAACCACCAATATCTAGAGATCATTCCTTACAACATTATATATTCTTGGACTATAATACCAATAGTGTGTCGATGGTGATAACACTATCCAAGCTTTGAACCTCCAAGCCTAAAACATTTACAAAAAGAGTGAAAAAAAGGAATGTGATTCTCTTTTATAAAAAATAAAATAAAGGGTAGATGATATAGGAATTGTACCATTGACAATAGATGATCAAGAATCCACAATATCCATAGTAGACTACATAACATGCATATAACCAGCCCCTAAACCCTAGGCTGGAGCCAGACTCCCTATGTTTTATACTCTTCCTTATACTATCATCCCGGCATGGTGGTACAACATCCCCTCTCTTGACCAAAACATCAAATGGAACTCTTGCTACCTATTATCAGAGGATTGTTTGAGTCCTTCCCAATCACTGGTTCCATTCATGTTCCCCTAAAAAGGCTCTATTGTTGCATGCCCCTAGAAAACAACATTAGGTGGATGAATATATTATAAGCATGACACCTCAATTTTAACACCATACAAACCAAAAAATCAAAATTTTAGATTTTATAAAGCATCCCTTATTCAATTTTGTTTGTTAATTCAGGGGTTATCATAGAAGTTTTATCATCCTGGGGTGTTCATTCATAAGTCAAGTATACGTATATTACCAATTTATATATTCCAATGTTCAACAAGAACCAACCAACATTCAATTCATTTAGTGCGCAAACAAGGACCACCAACGGCCATGATTTTCAGTGGGGTGTTTAGCCCATACATTTCACATTATAACCATCAATATCAAACAGTAATAACATGCGAACAAGAGGAAACCAATGAGTAACAAGAGAAAACTCACTGCGAAGGTGTCGTTAAGCACATGGAAGAGGTGTGTACGTGGCAGAGGAGAGGCACACAGCAGATGAGATTTCCAACTGAAAGGAAAACATTAAATAGGGGAAACCCATGAGAATAAAATAATCTAAAACCGAGTACACCATTTACCACATCCCACAAACCCCAAAAGACAATTCATGTGAATAAATTTAAATTTATTGATAGAAATCACTATTTGGTCACTAATTTTTATTCAAACCATAGGTGAAAACAAATCCAAATAGGAATCAGAAGGATCACATACCTCGAGAAAAGAAATCCAACCATAATAATGATCAAGCATAGAAAAATGTGAACTAGATGGAACTCAGGATGGGGAGTAAGCCATCATGTAATAACTCTAAGAAATTGGTGTGGTGAAAAAATCCCAACATCCTATTAGTATTTGTGGTGAGATATGTTATACTCAACACATGATGTAAGGGAGTGTGATTTTCCTATATACTCAACAATTACCTTACCATCTTATGTTATCCTCTATAAAGGTGTATTTTAATTTTAACTATAATGGGAAATTACCTCCCACCCATCAATTTAATTAGGACCATTTGTATAAGTAAGGAATTATTCACATTCATATTTATATTACAAAACATGAAGAAAAACATCTCATATGTCCCATTATCCATGTACAATTTCATTCAACGAAATGAAATACCCAATTATCATTCTATATAACATGTAGTAGGTGGTGTTCCCTTTTAAACCATTATTGATCATCTCAATTCATTTAATTAATTCATTAAACTAAAATAAATCCATCATGTAAAATTCACTCCTCATTATTATTACACATTCAATTTTACCAAGAATGGAAAATTCACTAATAAGGCTCAAATGGTCTTCAAAATGGGCCATAATCAACATGGAAATTTCCTACAGAGTAAATTCCATTAAGATTCTAGGACAAACACCTATAATGTGTCTTCAATTCCATTTATATACCATTGTATCAAGGGAAACCTTATTTAAAAGCTTTGACATAATCTAAATAGGTGTTCAGGGAAGTTAATAATTTTACATTAAAGGGATAATTTTACTTGGCACACTCAAGGGGTGTCCATAAAAGAGTTCAAGAACTTCTATCCCATGAAACAAGATTCAATAGGTGTTTATTGAGGTTCAAGGATTAAATAAATAACTAAATAATATCAACAATCCATTGACTCTGGCAATAACACCTTAAATCAGGATTTCACATGTTTAATTCAAGCGTTAGAGAAAAAAAATACCTGAAAATGAATATCAATAATGGTAGTGGCGGAGGCAGCACAGGAGGCGGAGGCGGAGGCGGCGGCAAGGCAGTGGCGGTAAGGTGGTGGCGGCGGCAGAGGTGGCGGCGGTGGTAGAGGCGGCGACGGTCGCGGTAGCGGGGGTAGAGGCAGTAGAGGCAGCGGCGGTCGTGGTAGCGGGGGCTCGGGCAGAGGCGGCTGTGGCGGCGGAGAAGGATGAGGACGAGGGTGCGGCAGCGAGGGGCCTGGTTCAACTTCCGCGAGAGCTTGACTATGTGCAAGTGAGGATGGCCTCTTAGGGTAATTAAATAAAAACTGACATAACCTTTATCAGCGCTCATTCAAAGCGCTCATAAAGGTATGTTTTATCAGCACTAAAATAAAAGCGATGATAAAACATTCATTTATCAGCGCTTTTTTAGCACTGATAAATGTAACATTTATCAGCGCTTTTAGATAGCGCTGATAAAGGCATAACCCTTTATCAACGCTTTCTATTTAGCACTGATAAAGGGTAGTGCTTCCCTTGCCCTGTTTTGTGGTAGTGCGTGTCGTTGTAATCCTCGAGGAAAAACACATGATACCTACTATTTACTCCCCTCCAAAAGAAATCCTACGTAAAAGTTGTTCAACCATGCTTTACACCCGAACGACGTCCCGTGGTCCAGAGCCTCGGCCCAGAAAAGTCGGGCGCATCGCACCAATACAATACCCTCTGGAAACATGTCAAATTGACTGTTTACTTGCATATAATGGATGTCTATAGAAAAAGATGCATTTCCTCATACTGTACACAACCGGTGCTCCATGGGACCCGTATCCCCGTCCTGAAGCGCAACGAACGGATCTCACCTTTGTGATTCTCTCAGAAAACTACACAAGATTTACTATTCACTTGTCCGAATCAGACACCCGGTGAAGAAGATGGAAATCACTACCAACTCCCAAAAGAGCACTCGTGGGGCCTGCACCACCATGCATAATTAAAGTGTCCATATAGCTCCATTATGATGCCCTTGGAAAAACACCCAAAAATGATTGCTCGCACGCCCCGAATGGACATCCAATGAAAAAGTTGTTATACGCTGCTCGCAGCATAAAATACGGCCCATGGGGCCCAGGCCTCAACTCTGACTTCAACACCTGAAACCATACAGGAAATCTCTGCCTCGATGCCAGGGTCTCAATGCCGCTGATGGTTGTCAAATCATACATTGGATGTGTCTGTGCCATCCAAAACAAGAACCCCCGAAAAAATGCAAATCCACTTAATGGGTGTGTCACGCCACCGAGGCCCCCATCTTGGGAATTAAAAATATTCAAGACCATCTCAAAATCCATGTATCGATTCCAGGAACCTTTCTCCGCAGACGGAACGCGAATCCAAATTATGGTTTGCAAAATAGGGGGGTTTAGTGATGGTGGACTGAAACGGGATGGGTCGGGCCGGTTCGGCCGGCCCTCCCACACCCTGAACCGGATATACGCAGTTCACCGCACGGACCGCCCCAACCTGCCCGAACCGGCTCGGCAGGTCCGGTCTCTTGAGTGGACCTGCGAGTTGTGGGTCCTTTCTGCTGGCCGGGGTCACGAGGACCTCGGGTTTTCTGCGTTAACATGCTAAAGGCCGGTCCCCCGTGTTTTGCTCCCCAGTAGGCGCCCGCTCCGTAGAGCCCTCACCCAGCCAGCCTCTGCTCGACCACCAACTGATGCCAGCGGCTGCCTGCCGCTCCCTGATCAGTCCAACACCCTCCTCTACTACCGAGAAGCCACGCGGGCCACAGCTCCCACCGATCGCCTCTGGAGAGCCCCGCCGATGCTGCCGCTTCGGACCGCCGCCCGGAGACCGCCGATCCACCCTGAAAACCACCGGAAAAGTGTGTTTGTCTGGAAAACTTCTCGGGGCCACCCTGGGCACCCCAGGACTCCAAAATTAAAACTGAAACATCCGTTGGAAATCCTTGAATGATTCTTACTCGAATATGGGCATCGCTCGACGATTATACATCAATTAGATGCTAAAAATTGAGCTCAAAGTATGTGGGAAAAATAAAAATGAAACTAAAAGATCCAACCTCTTTGGGTGTAGCCTGACGCTTTGTCGTCGATCCACCATAGTCGGATCTGCAACGCCTTGTAGAGGAGAGGATGGGTGTTTTAGGGGAGGGATGGATTCCTTGTTTTGAGTTCTTCTGCCAGAGAAAATCAAGGGGGAAGAAGGGTGGGGAAGTTTTCTTAAGTAAAGAAAATAAATTAAAAAGTTTAATTAATATAAACCCCCAAATTAACTCGCATCTGAAACTCTCAATGGGGTCAAGGTTAATCCTCCCCTAGGGTAAACACCATCTCCTGGGAAAAACTGAGGCCTCAGAATTATATTCTGAGCTCTCATTCGAAAGTTATAAATCTTAACATCTGAGGCTGCTAAATTACAAAAACGCCCATGGTCGCATTTTTCACAGGAGGCCCACGCCCGCGAAAAGTACACCCCTCTTAGGGTAAAAGGAATTCTACAGACTCAATAGTGCCCTCGGTTTTCCGGTCCGAGCTACCATTTAGGAGTTATTCCATTTATTTTGAGTGCCCAGTGTGAATGCACTGAAAATTTTATTCCGGCCACATCGGGGCTCGAAATCGCATGCCGTCTGAAGGCGCTTCTCTGGAATAACTTCAAGAAAATTCCGAAGTCTTTTATAGAAAAAACTGGGATATTACATAATTGAGGTAAATTATCTCCCACTAGGTTTCATTGGAATAGAACACTTCTTATAAAAATATTACATAATACATATCTTTATATCCTAGGGAATGGAAACATGAGAAAGGGTGAGATCAAATTCTTTGTAAGGGTAATCTAGGGAGATTTGTAAGAATTATCATGGGAATAAGGGTATGTGAACATGACCATAACATTATAATATCATAACCATTAGATAAAATATCAAAATTAAGATTCATGGAATAAATATTGGTAGTTGATAAGACAAAAATAATAAGGGAATAATGTGCAAATGAAATGAATGAATAAAATTAGAATAAGACAAGGAATTTTGGAAGAAACATACACATGTAAAATTATTTCCATTATATTCATGGATTACATCCCACGAAATTCGGGTTCAATGGGTTATATCCCAAAACAATCTTAATATTTAAGGTTCACTCCCAAGACCATCTATGAAGACAATCTACCCTAATAAACTGATTTTACTCCTCATTTATTCTATTTGAATAAAATGAGATATGAATCATTAACCAATGCATTTTGGAGAGATATATGTCCCACCTGGAACAATATTAAATCTTAAATTTGTGTTCCACATGATTGTAAACGATAATCATATCACAACACACAAAATGAAAAATGGGCATTATAATGATTTCAGCATACCATGACATTTGGAAAAGCGACGACGTTCATAATTATTTATTCATAGAATAACCCATGAAAATAAGCATGTTTCATAGATATTTATAATGTTACAACCCATGGAATATAAACAGGTTTCTTAAAAAACATTTCATTAAAATAATTACCTTTCAATGACATAATAAGAATGGTGTAATTGGATAATAATCATAATAGTAAATAGGTAACATCAAAATATGTCACCATATATAGAAAATACTTTTGAAATATAATTTATAAAATTTATTTAAGAAAATATAATTTCCATTTGGAAAATAACTTTTTAAAACATAAATCATTTTAAAACCATTTTATGTGAAAATATCTATAAATAATTTTAATGTAATCAATAAAAATAATTTAAATCCATTTTTTCAATCACCATAAAATATAATTTAAAAAAAATGGAAAAAAAACTTCTAAAAATAGTTGTTTGGGAGAAAACTTATTTTTAACCGAAAGGATAAATAATGTGGAATTTTATTGAAAATATTTTCTTAATTATATTATGTACCAAATAGTGGTAAAATGTTACTATTACATGATAATGTTAGGAATAACTAGAGAAGAAAAAAACATTTGATTTCATGATATATGGTTCTATAAGATTTCATCAATGGAAACATAATCATAAATAATGTAGATAAATTATGAGATTGTGACAATAAAGGAATACCAATTTAGTTTCTTTGAATCATAATACCCATAAAATAATAAAAATAAATAAATCAAAAAATTATCATTAGATGAATTATATTAATGATATAAAATTTCATCGAGTAGTATATACACCTCATAAAAAATTTAAGTTCATAATATAACATGTGTCTTAAAGAAGGGAAATTGAGACAAAAGAGTCTTACTAATTTGCTAAAATTTGAACTATAATCCCCATAAATAGAGATCATCACATGGATATGTAAATACCCATAAATTTAATGATATAAAATATATAATAAATTTAATTATATAAAATATATAATAAATTTATTGGAATTATATACACCGCACACAAAAATGATGGGTGATTATGGAATGAGTCTAACAGAAATAAAAGTGATACTAGAAATTCCCTTACCTTATGTATTTAATCTCAAAGTAATTTTTCATTCCACATGTATAATAAATATAAGTTTATTATACATATAAAAATAATCCATATTCACATATATAATATAATATATTATTTTAATATGACTTATATTATATGTTTATTTTCAATTTCATGTTAAATTTATGTTTAAAGTATGAACCACTTTTGTTTTTTTTATATTTTTAGAATTATTTTTTATGGTTCTCATAATTTGATCATGATATCTAATTTTTAATAAAATAAAATACTATATAAATATAACATATGTACATTGTCTAATTATTTATGAAAATTATTAAAATTAATTTTTTTAATAAAATACAACATTCATGGAGACGTTAGACTTTATATACAAACGAACACTATTTCCATTTTCATGTCATATTGAATGAAATAAATGTAAATGATATATATATATATACATATATATTGAAATTTAGATATCATTTTTAAATAATATATATCAATTATTTTTATTAAACTAGTCCATAATACATTACTTGTAAAACATTAAATAATCACATCACTTTGAGGATGCGGTAGTCCACACGTCTACAAACGATGTTTTCATATTCTAAAAAGGAAAAGAATGAAGGTATGAGTTATATAATAATTAAATAAAAATAAATAAATCCTAAATATAACATATATCATATATATATACTGTAATTACATAATCATTCCCAACCTTGAAAGGTGGTAATGGTAGAAAGAACAATAGCAGTTTGCAAGGTAGTAGTGTGTCGTACACCTGAATGATGATTGTATATCCTATTTGATGGATGTGTGTAACGATATAGGTTATAAAACTTATATAGAAACATATAATTATAGTGATTATAATTTTTCTATCATATGATCTTGATATAAAAATAAAATATGATGTCTGACGAAGATATAAACCAAAAATCATTATTGATGAATGTTACCTCTTCTTCAGATATCCCCATTTCGTTTGCACCAAAGGAAATCCATGGTTGGACTTCATCCAAAAAATAGGATTATATGATTATGGTATGGAATATTTTAGGATATTTTTATAGTTTTTGGTATATCAAAATGGATTTAGTTTTCTTAATGAGTGATGCGGTCGAGTTCCCTTTTATAACGGAGGGTGAGTGTGATTCTTGAAAATAAAAAAACACTATTGAGTGGTATAATATACATAATTTTCTTAAAATAATGATAAATATTTGATCCAATAGGAACCATGTTCTAAATATATCTATCTAATGATTTTTTTAGCAGTTAATGGATATTTTTTAGCTTATTTTTTATTTTTAACCTCTATGTAATCTTGTTTTTACCTTAATCACTGTAATTAATTTTAATTGTTGTTAGTAATACATTTGGAAAAAAATTAATATAAAATTATTATAAATTAAAAATTATTTGGATTCAAAATATTAAATGCATTTTGAAAAATTATAATCCTATAATTCTAATAAATAAATTTAATTATAATCCTGTATATTGGATGATATGACTAGTATTTAAAATGAAAAAATTTAAATTTTTGGAATGTTTTTATGTCCAATTTCAATGTGAAATTGGGTACAATGAAATTAATTAGATTAATTTCCGTATATTTGATCTAAATATTACTTAAACAAAAAATAATAATTTAATTTATATATATAAGTATATTAAATGAAAAATATGTTTTTAATTATAATTCAGTATTTTTCACTATTTATCAAAAATTAAATATTTCTGAAAAAACAAAAAAATTTACTCTAATATAATTTTGAAAATATGATTTTAAAATTAAAATTTATTTTATAAAAATAATTTTTAAAATGTTTCTAAAATTAATTTCATTATTGTTCATAGAAGGACATAAAAAATTTGTCCTTTAAAGAATTTAGTATTTTTTAAAGCATATATACTTTACCAGTAAATTTTATATTAAACTATCATTATATTTTATTTATATGAAAAAAATATAAATTACATTTTAAAATCAGTTATTAATAATTATAATAATAATTTTAAGGGAAATTTTATACATGTCTTGTTGGACAAATTATAATAGTAAAATTATGTTTTGTAGAAACTCATTGTTGCATGTAACACAATATAACATGACGTTTTCAGTAGGTCTTGATTAAATTGGTGTAGCATGAAACAAAATAAACCATATAAAATTAATATATTTTAAAAAAGGTTCACAAAAACAAATGGTGTTATAGAAATTCTTCAAAAACTCTAGTCACTATCATCTAATTATGGATCACAACATGGATTGTCAATATTTTTTTTTATTGACACGGTTATTCCATGATGTATTACTAAATGGCTCTAATATTTTTTTCATTCTAAATCCATATTAGGTCCTAGTAGTATTATTTCTTCAATTTCCTTCCATTATGATGTAGATCTATATAACATTCTATAGAGGGCTTCATAATGATCCATCTAACTAGTTTTTTGAAATCTATTGCTGTTAGAAAATAAAACTAAAGGAAGATGTTTATCACAAAAACCATTTCAATCCAAATAATAATATCTCAAAATATACTATATAGTATTATATATTTTTTACAATGAAAATATATCTCAAAAATATATTAAGTACTGAAACATTACTATGTATCAAAAGAATATATAGGTGTTTGTTAAAACATTGAAGGAAACCTCAAATCCTGATCAGACACAATGGAATTCAATACCTGATGTGACCTTGATACTTCCTTAATGTATATCCTATAATGATTTTCTATAGAAAATTCTTCTCTGATAGTGACAAAGTGTGATGAAATAGTAATTTGATTGACTAGAAATAATATTAAATTATTCCCTTTATATGTTTTTTTAGAGTCAAACAACAAAATCCATGGTGATTTTGTCTCAATTACATTTAGTTATGTGCAATGTTATTAAAAACCCCCTTATAATTATTTCTATCATCATTAATAGTATACCACACCAAGAACCAAGATATGAAATCTATGACATCTCTCCTCATCCAATCCCACATGAATTACTCTTTCAAATCATTATACACATTCATACATAACGAATGAATAGAGAATGAAGAACTTTGAACTTCCTCAAAAAACACATTAAATTAAAATATAGATAGAACACATAAATAATTTCTAAAATGTATCATTCTATCATTATAAATGTTAATCTAAAGAACAATCCTAACCATATTTTGTAGATCTACATATTATTTCTACACTTATTTAATCCTCGCAAGTTATTTAGCAATGAATTCAATAAAATATGTTTTCCCTATTATTCATGATATCCAATTCCATCTATTTCTAATTTAGAAATATAAGATCTTCTTTTATTCCCATAGTGTATAATATACCATGGTATTTTTGACAGAAATCATATTCCACCATTTTCACATTCTTAGGGTGGTAATGTATTGATCATTCAAATAGTTACTCTGCTTTAACCATCTATACTAACACATATGAAACTCATTTTGTTTTAATATATACATTAAAATTTTATTATTAGTATATATATCACAGTTTTGTATATATAGATAATTCCTCTATATTTTAATGAAAAAAATTATTGTTGGTAACTGTAAATCACGAATTTGTTAATTTTTATGATGAATCCTTAATTTCCATGAGTAGTAATCTATATACATTGTATTCTACATATGGAAAGATATAAATCCCATCTTTTATGCATCAATATAGATTATAAATCATTCAATACCATAGGTAAATATGAAAACTTTTCTTTACTGAATTTCTCTTCATTTCCTTGATATTTTTCTCACATTCATCTGTCAAGGGGAACTTGGCTCCCATTAAATTAACTTATGGAGTGTATTAGATAGTCTTCTTAAATTATCTAAAAACCATTGATAGTATATTGATAAAAAAGAATACTATGGATCTTAATCATTAGGGTTTCTATTTACAACATTCAATAGCCTCCATATTTGAGGGATCTACCAATATACCTTCTTGTGAAATTATATTACCAAAAATAGAAACCGTTTGTAGCCAAGATTCCCAATTTGTAATTTTTTCATATATTAACTCCTCCTATGGGGACTTTAATACATTCCAAATTGATCTTAATTATATTAATTTATCTTTAAATAGATAATAATATCATCTATAAAGACTACCAAAAACTAATAAAGGTATTCTCTAAAGATTCTATTCATTAATTCTATGAAGATAATAGGGTAATTGGTAAGAACAAATGGAATCACTATATCTTTATAGTGCCTATAAGTTGTCTGGAATGTTGTAATGGGTATATCCTCCTAAAAACAAAAGGGTTATACTTACAAACATGTATCTTAATATTCCTTTAATATTGATAAACTCTTATCATGTAATTTCATAAGAAGGGTGTATAAGACTTGTACATATGGTCAAACTCAAACTTATAAACTCAGGATGGAATCAATAACACTTATGCTAATCTTAAATGGAGACATATATGCTTCCAAAAATAACATAATCTTTATGTGTTTTTGGAATATTACAACCAAAATACCAATGAGAATATAATTATATAACAAAATAATTTAACCCAACAATATAAATACTTCAATCCTTATACTAAAATTATTTCCACATAATTGTTCCTTCCTTGTTATAGAATTTAGTTCTTATTTTAGGGCATTGATTTGGATAATTTCCTTTCTCCCTACACAAAATACATTGAACTCGTTGAAAATGTTTCACTCTATAACATTGTTTTACAGGAAAATAACCCCTTCTCCAATATTTGAGATATTCTTATCGGGTTTTTATCCCATATTCATTTCATTTTGGATGCTAAAACATATTTCCCATACATTATTTACCACATGAACTTTCGTAAAAGGCCATCTTCCTATTATTTTATTCATTAGGAATCAAACAAAATTTAATGTTATTAGTATTATATCATGATATATGATTATTCAAAATCATAATATATATATATATAAAGACATCATTAAATATAGTTTCTTATATTCAAAAAAATTCCAATAAAATAAAATTTTAAAATGATTTCTTATAGTTCCATCTATTGACTAAAACCAAAAAACATTATGTGAGTAAAAATATTTTTACTGTGAAACCAAATAATCATGAAAAATAACTTATATGATATCAAAATGGTAACACAATATTTTTAATCTATGATACCTTAGGTTTAACATAGGTCATTATTTTTCAGCATCTATTTAAATCCTCAATGATTGTTCATAAAGTGGTTTTGAATTTTTAGAGCACATTCACTGTGAGTGTAAATCTAGATTCATATGAAGGATTTTTTTCAAGAACTAGGTGATGGAAGATTTTATATCAATTCACCCTTTATATAGTTGTTAATATTATGAACCACTATTCTAGATACTCATACACTTGTAGTATTAATAAATGGATTTAATTTCATGGAAACCACTCACTCTATCATGTACTAAATTACCATGAATCTTTCCTATAACATGGATCATCCATGGAAATATATTGAGATATGTTTAGAGGGATGTAACCAATGTTTTCTCACCTAGTTTCTAATGGTTACATAATCCTATCCTCTGATACCAACTATAGTGACCTAGGATTTTTATATGTAGATAATACATATTTTTGGATGAATAATCCTTATATTAAAAAAACACACTCCTATAGTCCATAATATTTTACTACTTCTAGGAACATGGAACAAAATATTCTTAATTCATTAAATATATTCAATTTCCCCCATAATTATCTTCCCTATTAGTAATCCTCACAAATAGATCTACTAAAAACCATTTCACATCATACTGAAAAATGCAACACAGGAATATGTGATCTCATATGAAAATTAGGGGTAAACAAGGGATATAAAAAATAATAACCTCTAAATAATGGTATGAGAACATTAAAATGATAATTAAAAACTATATAGTGCCTAGAAATGGCCATAATATTGATTCATGGCATAAATATTGGTAGTTCATAAGACCTAAATCATAAGTAAATAAAAAACATGATTCATGAGACCATAACTTTGTAATAATACATTTATTTGTGTAATATTCATAATCATTTCAATTCATATATTAGGTAAACCCACTATGTCATTACTAACATGTTAAGCATTAGAATAACACTCGTGTACAAAGTTCAGGCATGGGTTGACCCCTCAGGTACCCAATTTCAGTCTTGGTATAACCTTTTGTATACCTTTTGAGATCAAATAAAATTAATCATTACCAAATTCATTTGAGGGGTATCTAGGTCCCAATAATCAAATGATGAAAATATTACATATGTGTTCCATAAGATAAAAAATCATTCAACCTTTCATAACCTATGAAATGAAATAAGTTTCACAAACATTACATTATTGAATAACCCATGGAAAATTGAAAGGCTACCTAATAATTTCATCATTTCATCATATAATAACCCATGATATATAATTGGTTTTCATAAGAATTATATCATTGAATAACACAAGGAGGATAAATGGGTTTCATAAAAAAACATTTCATGATAAACCATTCCTATAAAGAATAAGAATGTTATCATTCCATAATATCCCTAGTAATATTTAGTAACATTTATATATTTCATATTAAAATAAAAATGATTTGGAAATATAATTTGAGTCATTTATTCAAGAAAATATACATTCTTCGTTTGAAATTTTTTAAAACATTTTTAAAACCCATTAATATAATGAAATCACTAATTCAAAATATAAACTATTTCCAAATTATATAGAAATAGTTTTATTTTAAAATAATTTCAGAAAAATTATTCAAAGATTTTAATAATTTAGTTGCCATTATATAGATAAATACTTTTCAATTTTTTCATGTTAAATAATATTCTTTTCACATTTTTAGTAAAACAAAAATGTGCATTATTTGGAGAAAGAAACGAATGTTTCTTTCAATTTATTTTTTATGAAGTAAACTATGAGTATAAATGTCTTCAATGAATCATTTAGAGTATGATAAAATAAGTTTTTAAAATATTTTTAGAAAACATGGTTTTCCAATAAATGGGTTTTTGTCTCAAATGATTATTTTTAGTAAAAATGTTATTTTTGAATTCTTTAGTTAAAAAGAAGAAAACATTAATGGAAAATATGTATTATTATGGAATAATAAGTGGATAATAAAATTCAAGATTTATTTTAGATGTATATAAAATGATTCAATAATTATAGACATAATTATAAATATACCAATAAATAATGAGATTATAACATGAAATCATTACCACTTTGGTGACATTGAAACATAAGATCAATGTTAAAATATAATTTAATTAAACTTAAAATATAATAATAATAAATAAAATCATGATATTATAAGTCAAATGTGATATATATACACCTTTTATAATAATATATACAAATATCATAATCAAATGTCTCAAATAATGAAAATTGAGATAAAAATCCATTATCGATTTGGTAACTTTTGAACCGTAAACCCCATGAAAGAGAAATAGTAAAATTTGAATTTAATTAAAAATAATTTAATGATGGATAATCATAATAAAATTTTTTGTTCAATATATATACCACATAAAAAACATGGTGAATATGGTATGTTTCTCAAGCAAAAATAATAGTGAGACGAAAATATCTAACCATAAGTATGGACATACGTCGTACATATTCAAAATTATTGTATAATAAATATATATTTTTAATAATTATATTATAGAAAAGTATTAAAATATATAATAGCATATATAATATTATTATGAAATTTTATTATCCATTTATTAACAATTTTATGTCAGTTTACATTTCAAGTAATAGCAAATTTGTTTTTCATATATGTTTTGATTTTTAATTTATCATTGTTCTATTAAATTGATATTTATAAATAAAATATATTAATTTATCCATGATATAAATATAATATATATTTATTATTTCTTTATTTATATTAATCCATAAAATTTAGTGATGGAAAATTAAATACATCGTTCATGGAGATGGTAGGTCATACATATGCAAGAATGATGATTCTGTTTTTGTATAAGATTGAAATAAATAATGGTAAATGATATATTATAATTAAATAAAAATTTATTTAATATATATAAAATATTTTAGATATTAAAATACTTATTATATTCAATGTAAATCATTAATGAGTGACAACATGTTATAATGTGGTAGTCCCCCTTACAAACGTGCCACATTATCATAATCCCTCAAAATAGAATCCATGAAGGTATGAGTGATATAATATTTATATTATAATAATAATAATAAAATTGATATCAAATATAATGGAAAAATAAATCACTATTCATTTCTTTGGGAGGTGGTGTTCAAAAAATGAATGACATCCGTCCACAAGGCGGTTGTCCGACATATAAACACATAATTATTTTACAACCCATTCGATAGAAATAGAGAAGTTTATTGGTCATTTACTTTACATAAGGTCATATATTTTTTATTATAGTAATTTTGTTATTACATAAAAAATTTATAATAATAATTTACAATGGTTTAGGAATAAATTAATCAAAAACACTCCTTGATGAACAGTACCTCCTCTTCAGGTATCCTCTTTAGGTTTTCACGAAAAAACCTTCCTTGGATAGAAAAAAATCTAATATAAGGCATATAGGATGTAAGAGGGGAATTTTTAATGTGATGTAGAGAGTTATTGGAAGAAGAAAAATGGTTTAATGTTGTGAATAATAGAGGAGGTGTGGGGACTTTTATAATTGAGGTTAGTGGAACACTTGTAATTGTATTGAAAATAAAAGTGTAACAATGTTTTTAAGATTCCAAAAGGGTCCAAATGGCACACATTTCAATCATATAAATTATATGTATGAAATATTCCCATATAAAAGATTTTACACACGTTTTTATGTAATTTTAACCCTCATATTTTTTACTTCAACTTCAGGTAAACCCATTTTTACCTTAATTGAGGTAAATAGTTTTTACTATTTTTTCTATTAATTTTCATAATAAAATTTGTTAACTTATTAGATAATGTATATTTCATAGATATCAAATATATAATACAATTATTCAAAAACAAATTACAAAATTCGTAAAATTTAATTTAATTTAAATTTCATAGACATGGTAATAAAGTAGTGTTTTAAAGAGAAAATGTTCAAATGCTTAAAATGTGTTTATATCCAAATTAAATATGAAATTGATTCTTATGACACAAATTTGATTTATGGATGTACTATTAAACAAAATTCTCTTCATTACCAATTAAAAATATAATGTATCTTTATAAATAATTTAATTTAAAATTATGTTTTGAATTAAAATTCATTATTATTCACTGTTCACAAAAAATGAAACATTTCAAAAAAATAAAAAACATAACCATAAAATAATTTAGAAATTATTCTATAAAAATTTTAAGTAGGTTTTATAAAATTCATTTTATAAAATATTTAATAATTAATTTTATTATTTTCCACAAAAAAATATATAAATACATATTTTAGATTAACGTGTATTTTTGAAACATACAAGTCTTTACTGAAAACAAGGTTTTCTATTATCAATATTTTTTATTTATATAAACCATTTAAAATTAATATTTAAAAAATATTCATTAATATTCATATCCCTAAATTTAATGTCTAGGTTATAATGTTCATGATTAAAGAAATATAATGGTATTTATTTTAAACTGAGTTTCATGTGTATCACAATCTATCATGTAGTACATGATTTACTTGGTATTGTATGAAACCCAAACTATCAACGAAATTTAATTCAATTAAAAAAATCATAAAAAATCATGGCATTATATGATCATAGGTTGATTAGTAATATAAAATTTTCTTTCCCTTTTTTTATAATAAATGAAGATTCTATGGGAAGAGAGCCAATCCATTAGGAAGATTTATTAAAATTATATTAAAAGAATAATAATAAAATTTTAATGAATAATAATTTCACAATAATTAAATTGTGTTTTAAAAAATATAAAACTATAAATATTATTTTAAATAAAAATAATCAGGTTGGTGATTTAATTACCATAGAAAACATCTGAGATATATTGGGGTACCTGGAATAAATTTATAAAAAGTAATCCATATGTATGTATTAGAGGATAAGTGAACCCTAATTATTATTATCCATTTTAGTTGTTTCTATAGAATAGAACCTATATTGTTCACATGATAGTAGAATTTTATTATGCATATCATCTTTTTTAGTCATTATATTAGGGAATTGACATGGATAATTCTCTAGTTCCCCATGTTCATGATTTTTAACTCTTCATGTTATATTAAGATGAACATTATCTTCATTAATTTTGTTAAATGAAATCTTAATTTCTCTAATGGAATTTAATGCTTGATGAAAAAAATTACCATGGTGAAATATATTTTAGTTTTTTAGGCATTTACCAATTTTATTCTTCCAACATTCTTAAAACACAACAAATTAATTCTTATTTTTATTTATGTTAATTACCTCATGGACTATACAAGGACACTATTTTTCTCAAATTTGAAAATTCATACTGTTTTAGATTTTTAATCAGAAATTAAGTTATTTGATTTGTAATAACAATAATATTTATCATTATAGATCTATTTTTTCAATTTTTATTTATAAAATCATTTCATTTTCCATCCCACTCATCATTCACTAAATTCCTCAAATTTATATTTATTTGATAAAACAATGGAATGTTAAGGATGAGAATACATAATATGATGATATTATAAAAAATAAGACTATTGAATTAAAATTAATAACTAAAAATTGGAATATGTACCATAACATATTAATTTATATAGTTCAATAAATATTAGTCATGTTCATTTTATTTTTATATTCTCTAACAAAAATATTTCCAAATATATCATAATGGTTTATAAAAGGACTATAAATTAAAAAATCATATCCCCAAAATTTTTCAAACCATGCTTGTAGATATTACACTTTTTCATTAATTAGGTAAGGATTTATTTAATACCGGACTCCCCCGTTTAGGTCATTATCCTAGATACATATGTGGGAGGGATTTCATACACGTTTTTATATTCAAATAAAAACAAAATTTCTATGAAACAACACAATCCATAATTGAAAAAAATATAATTCATTTATATATTTAGGATATATCTTAGATTTTATACTACAAATATCTATTATCATTCCGAAAAAAAATTAATGAAATCCACAAAAACAACTAACCATTTCTATTACACGAACTGACAAATCCTAAACCAACACATGCAGGTCTGGTGCTGGAAACACAAAATATACACATAGTTTATGATACCTATAAGATTACACAAGATAAAAATATATTTATTCTATATCATTTCCACAAGTTTATAATGGACTGAAAATTATATTTTTATTAATAAATTTATTTTTTAGAAAAAGTGAGAAGCGATGACGGTTCAAGGTAGAAACATCAAACAACATAATGGATAAAAAATCATTAAAATATAACATAAAATAATTAGATATATAATCACTATATTATTTTAAATAAATGGTATTTGTTATAATGACCCATACTTTACATAAATGATTAATAATTAAAAATTGAAGCATACTTATTACAATATATAACAAAACCATGAAAGGACCGTATAGGTATATTGTCTTTAGAAACTGGGAAACATAAACAACTGGTTCATAAAGCATCTACACGGTCTCCCATTTATTTCATAATATCTATAGTCCCTTTTTGTCATGTCTTACTTAATAACCCTTCTTCCTAACCTGGGGAAAGAAAACATACAAAAGGGTGAGCTCAAATACTCAGTAAGGATAAACAAAAGAAATATCAATTACATCAAATTCATAAGAACATAACATTTTGAAAATCTTACCCTGCAAAAGAGATCATAATTTCATAACATGGGATAAATCATGGTAGTGAAATTTATTACCAATAATCATAACATAAAACATGAAACTTTGTTTCATACACACATAATCATAGAGAATCATTTCTTATTAGTCAAGACTCGTTGCCAAGAAAATCTTAGTGGACAAAGTCCATTTCTGAACCGAGTTCACTCCTCATTTCAGTCCTGTTTCACTGAACCAGTTTAACCTGCCGTTCCAGCCATTTCTATCTCATGAGATATAAAATCTTTACCCAATGCATTATAGGGAGATATAGGTCCCACACATCTCATAATGATACCATTCTTATGTGTGCCACAAAATTGAAAATCATACATCATTGCATAACCCATGTAATAAAAATGGGATTCTTAAATATCGTGACATCATAAAACAATTCATATAAGATAAATGAATTCATAAAAATAATTCCATGACAACATAATCAAATAAATGTAATAATAGGGATAGAAACAGAACCCTATATTATCTTAGATGGAAAATAATTTTGATAAAAAAAACTCGAACTCCATTCTTGAGGAAAATATCCTTTCTACTTCAAAAACATTTGTCCTTTCTTAACATGTCATAAAATTTTAAACTAAAAGAAGTTGATTAAAAATAAACATGAAAACTTATAAATTACGCTTCTTGGAAATAATGTTTTAAAAATCCATTCATGCCGTATAAGTTAAAAAAACATTCTTCTCGTACTTTTGTTGGAAAAGTCAAAAAGTACTTCGTACGAAAAATGAAAAAATATTTCTTTCATATCCTTTACTAAAAACTCACCTAAGGGTAAAATTGGATTTAAAAAATTTTAGGTGGATGGAAACAATATTAAATTTTGAGGGAACATGGATGTGGATGATAAAATACATCCCAGTAAATACCAAAGTATAAACAATCTCGGATAAAAATGAGATTGTGATATTTTCCCTTACCTTAGGTCCGATTTGCTTCGTAAGTGTCTGATCCTCCTGTATAATGATTTAAATAATGTTATTGAATTATTCCAGAATCATACTTATTGTTATTATATCATATATGGTCATATTCTTAGCTTCTTATTAGTAATATTTCATTATTACTTGTTATTCGGGTGTTTATTACTTTTTGTTCTTATGTGTGTTTTGTCGAATAAATTCTTATTCTTATCTTTAGGTTATAGATACCACATTTACAGAAAGCTATTAGTGTACTATATATCATATTTATTCATTCAATTCATTTATATAATCATTATGCAATGAAGATCATGTAGAATGAATCGCATCACATCGTGGAGACGGTATTCTGTACGTACGCATGAGCGATGATATCGTTCCCATGATCGTGGAATTATATTGGATTGTATGTGTACTATTTCAGAATCAATACCACTTTACAATAATCATATATAGTTATTTATTTGAACCATTATACACATCCAAGTAAGGTGGTGATGGAAAATAGATTACACCCTGGCGTGGAGACAAATTCCGTACGTACGCATGCGCGGTGATTTCGTTTTCCGTAGGATGGATAAGAGGTGAAATAGGGTTGTTTCATATTTATAATAACATATCAGTATATGAGGGATACTGATGTTATTACCTCATAATGAAACAACTAAAGAAGAGGGAGTAGAAGAATAATGTAACTTGAATAAAACGGTAGAAGGTATTAAATCTTTCTCGAAGTGCCTCCTTTAAACTTTCTCTTAAGGCACTAGAGTTGGTTTTTTGAGAAGACCAGTACCTCTAGTAGGTTTCTAAAGAAGTGGGGAAGTGAAATGGGAAGGGTTTGGCCGACCTTGAATGCTCAAATTTGTGTGAGGAAGACAGGTAGGATGTGCCTTTTATAAGGGAGGAGAGGGGCACCTTTGGAAAGTGTGGAAATATTGATTTATTATAAACTTATCTTCGGTTTCAAAAGGTCAAAAAATCATTAAAGATGAAGATAAGATGACTCATGGTCGAAATAAAATCATCAAATCAGAATTGGACATATTTTGTAAAATATTGTAATCATTATAATCTTATTTATTTAAATCATTTATTAATGAGGTAAATACTTCATCATTATTGTGTCATAAATAATTTAATTTATTTGGTGTCTAGAAATTATAAAAAAATATCATTATGTAGGAAATATTTTTATCGTTATAATTAATATTTATAGTAGAAAATATAATTTATATAAACCCTTATAAAAATTAATTACGAAAAGATATTTGTTAATGTCAATTTTGCCTTTACATTAAATTAATTAATCCAAACTTTCATTATCACTACCAAGTGGCTCAATGGGGTCCCAAAATCGACCCAAGGATGCCCATGGTCGGCCAATACTCATCCAATAAGGTTAGGACAAGTTTAAAGGTAATTTTGAAATATTATAATATTCTTTTAACCTTGAATTACCCTATTTACCTTTAACTGTAGTAAATAATAATACAAATTACCGTAGTTACAATTCATAATATCAAAAAAAATAAAAGTAACCTATTAACATAATTTAGACCCACTGATTCCAAATATGGAATCCATTTTTCAAAATTCAAATCACAGAAGTGTCAGTAATTAATTTAAAATTAATCTCGTTGTTAAGCAAATGGGTTTTAAAAGTTAAAACATTGCCAATGATTGAAATGTTTTTACCTATGAATTCAATGTAAAATTAATGCTAATGACGTACATTATATTAAATGGTAAAAATATATTCTATTTATACTTTAAAAACATTCAATATTATTATTTAACCATATAAATTATTGCGATGAAAAAAGTTGTTTTTAATTAAAATATAGCGTGTTTTTACTATTCATTAAAATATGAAAGTTATCATAATAATATGAAAAATTTATCCAAAGTAAATTTTTATATCCTGATTCTAAAGAAAAATTTTATTTTGTCAAATTGAACTTATAAACTTGTCAAAAATTAGATTTAATGTGGGTGCGCCATCAAAAGGCGGTAAAACTGCATTTTTTTAAAAATACTTCTTTTATCCAAAAAACTGATTTTGTTTTCATACTTCATTCTGGAAAATGTATAAGATGAATTAAAATTTTATAAAATTAAAAATCCAATTAATACTATTCATAACGGCTAATATTATAATATATCGTTGTTTAGTGAAACTCGGTATTGCGTATGACGCAAGCTATCGAGGAAGATCGTGATTGCGTGTAAAGCAAGCCAAGTTAGTGTTGTGTGTAGTGAAAGATTCCTTTGATGGTTTATATAACATAAAAACAAAATATTTCTCATAAAAGTCTTGGGTGTTACATTTACCTTATTATCTGGACCATTCATGATGAGGTATTTAGAATGAAAGTCCATCTTGTTCCAAGCTTATATAAATTACTCAATGTTAATCATTCTATCATTGAAACCTCTCGTTAGAATGAGAGATTTTTTGTTGATCCATGCGAATTATTCCTTATTAGTGTACACAATGATAATCCCTTCACTCATTTTGTTAGCCGCATGTTGAGAAAACATAATATGAAAGGTTTCCTCTTATATTTCTTCATCTGAGTGAATGATAAGCTCCCAGGTCTTGGATATTTTCCCAACATCCTCCCCAGCTATCCACTAGGTACCAGAAATGGGTTCCAATATTTGAACAATAGTTCCAACCTTCTTGTCAGCCTATAAGTCAGAAAAGAACCTTTGGGAAGGGAATATAAATAAAAAACATCTATATTAGTATCATCATCATCCATATAATCCCCTTGCATTTGAGGATGATTTTCTAATGTGTCACCAATCGATAATTGAACCTTTGGCTCTCCACATCCATCCAGTGGCCATTCCCACAAAATATTCATAACATTATTTTAATCTTATTTGTTCACATAGAGATAATGATCCATCTCATGTAGCATTATATTTTTTAATTTTGTGTCTCCAATGGTTTAGGATAATTGGAGTAGTCCTTATGCCCCATTGATTTCTTCCACTTGGTCATAATGAAAATCTCTGAATTGTTTTTTCCTTTGTGATATTTCATTCTCCTTGGACTATGAATTCCTCTAACATATATGCCATCAGTATTTTTGGTTGAGCGATTTCAGGAACTATCATCTAATAACTCTTCCCCTGGATATAATTTCCATCCATTGGAATTCTCTACTAAAAAACCAGGAACACATTGATCTTGAACAATACCTTTGGATCCTAAACCATAAAATCAATTGGCTAGAAAAACAGGTAGCATGATCTAGCTAGTAATGTACCAGTTCACACCTTTCATCCAGTCCTCCTTTTAAAATGTGGTGAACTTCACTGAAATCTAATGTATTTTAGATTTCACTAGGCCTCTCTCACTTTTCTATTGACCAGTCACACCATGGGCCCTTGTTTTTTAAATTGTATTTGACAAACAATCATGAAATCAATAGAATTAAAGTTATAGTCTATTTATAAAATAAATACATACGAAAATTATTTTATAAAACATTTAAACATTTATCTATAATTTAATAACACTAGACCCCATTATAGACTCCTGATATGATATATACTTCTTCATAACCAAGGTAATGAAAACATAATAAATGGGTGAGCTCAAAATAATTGTAAAGAAAAAATTGTCAATATTTCAATAAGGGATAAATCCTAATCTAGTGAGAATACATGAAAATGGGAGGAATATCATATTAAAATAACTGAATAACAATAGAAATATATTAAATCCAAAATTATAAAAAATATTACAAAGAATAATGGTGAGAAAATTTGAGATAATAAAATAACATGGACAAAAATTGAGAATATAACATAGAAATTTTGTACAAATAAATCATAAGAATATAAAAACAATTGATCAGGCATTGATTTCTATTTCCATTAATGGACCGATAATCACAAAGTATTTCTCATTTTAGACCATTCATCAAAATGTACTTCCTATATTGGACCAAGCTTTATTACGAATTTCCCATTATTATCACCTAAGATAGAAATATTTACCCATTTTATTGGTGGGTTATATATGAAACCCCTATAACATATTATATATATATATATATATATATTCTATATGAAATTTATAATTAATCATATCCTAAAAAACCTATAAAACATAATGGTTTTCTTAATCGTTCCAATCTGTATGAAAAAAATGACTTCATGAAATAGAACAATTGATAACAAAAAAAAATAACCATAAATTCTTATTTTAAAAGGGAATTTAGAATATTATTCATAAAAATTAACTCAAAAGAAGTTACAATTATTGTGTTAAATAGTTAAAATAAATAAAAAATCTAAATTTTCTTTAGAAACATTCAATAAAAATGCCATATAATTAAAAGGCTATGAGACACTTCTGAAAATTTCAATCTTTTCAAAAGTATTTATTAATAATTTTAAATAATTATTTTTTAATAAATATTAATAAATAATGGTAAAAATCAAAATGTTTTTTCAAATGAAATTTGGATGTGAGGATAAAATGTATGGTTTGGAATGGAAAAACATTTTCTGACATTTTTTAATAATACCACTATTTAAATCCAAATCATAATAAGATTGATGAATATCTCATTTGAAAATAGGTAAATAAATAAAGTATGATCAACAAAAAAATAAGTGCATTCCAAAATTATGAAATGATAACATTGTTTGGATGACTGAATATGGACCTACAATACTATTTATTTATTTGGAGATAATGGTAATTTTTATTAACACCATAAAAATTTGTATAGACTAAAATACCATAAATAAGATGCATTTGACTTCAAAATATAATTTTAGAAGATATAATTATTAAATAAAATATAATAAAATATATTGATATAGGAAAAAAATATTTTAGAACTATATTTCATGTTGAATCATTATAAATCGTGAAAATTAGTCGAGTAAAGAAAATATCTCAAAACATCATTATCATTTTAATTGATGATTGTTTAAGAGTAAAACATATATTAAATTTTAAAATATATTTAATTTTGTAATAATTATATAAAATATTCAAACATGGGTATTTTATAAATAAGAAAAATAAAACAAGTGGTTAATATGAAGCAAACCTCAATAATAAAAATTGAAAAGAGGAAACTATAACATTACTCCCGACTTCCGTGAAAGGGAGTTAATAACATTTATCATAATAATAAAAAAATTAATAAACAAATTTAGAAACGTATTTATCTTCATTTAATTTTAAAATCATTAATTATATTCATTAATTATATGTTCATTATCTATTTATTATTTATTTTCATTTTTAGTTTTTAGTAAATTGTTTCACGTTAGATTTAAAATGATGTCACCAAGACATGTTATATGATAATAAATTCATCTTTAATTGGATATAATATATATTTAAGTCAATATATTTCAATTATCTATGTGTCTCCATGTTTTTTTATTAGTAACTATGGGCATGGTACATTATAATTGTTAATATGACAAGATTATTTTATATAATTTACTAATATTGCTATATTAATTTATAATAAACCTTATTTTATTCTATATTTTAATAAAAATACAATGAAAAATATTATTCCGTAGAATCATATATATTCATATAATATATATTATAACCATCTATACAGAGTATTTGAGAAAAATGCAATATGTTTCTCTATGGTGGAGGTAGTCCGCACATACACATGGATGCTGATTTCAATTTTTATGGATAAAAAATAATTTACATTTATTTTAAAATTTAAGAATATTTTTAACTATATAAATATAATATTTATTCCTTATGTAGTCCCTTTTATCTATTCATTGATGGTGGTTGTGAAAAAATAAATATGTCACTTCGTGGAGGCGGTAGTCCACACATACACATGAATAATGTATTGATTTTTATAAGGAAATTGGAAGGGTAAATAAAAAGGTTTCTTTAAAGGTAATATTATTTTCGTATAATAATGATACTAATGTTATTAGATAATTATTTTATAAAATATATTTATTTTTAATAGAATACTTAAATAAATATAAATGAGATAGAGATATTTTGGTATTTATTCCTAACTCCTTGTAATAAACCCTTTGGAAATGGATTAATGATTTTTGGGGTGGTCCTTTTAGGATAAAAGATCCTCTTGGATATGTATTGATGTTTTTTTTGTAGGTAATTGGATATATTATTACCAAACTAAATGAATTTTGGATTGAAGAGATGTGGTGTGGTAAAATTATCATTTCTATGTGAACTGATAGGAATTTTTGTAATAAATTAAAAGGATAAGTCACTATTCATTTTTTATGGATCCAAAAGTGGAACATAATGGATCAGGTATGGGTGTGGGTCAATAATGTCCTCAAAAACACATTTAGAGGAATATTTTTAACATGCGTTAATTCTTTTACCTTTTGATTTTTCTCTTTTAACATTTTTGTCTTTTACTATGATAAATAAATGTTTACGTAAATAATATATTGATTTTTATCATAGTAGAAAATTTTCTTTATGGAATAATTTTTAAAAATTAATATTAAATAATAAATATATTTTATTATGTATATCTCATAAAAGTGATAAAGAAATATGTAATAGTAAATGTATGTCACATTAAAAAACATTTTGACAAAAATATAACTAAAGATCTAAAATTTAATATATAGGTATATACATTAATAATAATTTTTTGTAATATATTATTTTAATTATATAATATATATATATTTATAAAAAAAATCATAAAATTTTATGTTATTATTATATCCAAATGATGTCATAAAATTCATGGTATTTGTAAAAACTTATTATGTACTATTCACCTAAAAACCTATCCTCTCAGAGAAACAAAATAAAAATTAACTATTATATGATAATATTAATATCATTAATTGAAAAAATATATTCATTTTTTCTAATTATGATTCTGAAATTTATAAACACTTCTTTTAAATGGTGATATAGGATATAATGAAAAACATTATAAGGAATATGACTTTTAAAATGTGAACTAATATTATTCTTATTTCCTATCAATTACTAAATAGATAAATGCTAATATATAATTGATATAAAAATATATATATTGTTCTTATTAAACTGTAACATAGTTTTTTTATAAAATATAAATACATTTGGACTAAAAAATAATTTTACAAAAAAAATCCATTTAAACATAAAATGTTCTTATAAGTTGTTTAGATATATTAATTGAATTTCATATTTGAATTAGTATTAAAAGTAACAATTATATGTATAATTATATTTAATATTGTAGTTAAATTAATTTTTATCCTCCAATTCAATTTGAACCCCCTGATAGATATATAAATATTTAAAAATTTGTCATTGTTCATTTTGGTTTGATGTTTTATGTGAAACATGCTATTTAACATAATTTTTATTTTATAGTTGAATAATCTCTAATATAATTGATCATTACTCGATGATTATTTCTTGATCATTAAAATTCGAATTACATGTCATGAATTCTCATTCCATTTCATTATTTACCAAAACCCACACATTTATAGATTTAGTCATCCCATAAATGATTCGAGCCTATTCTTCGTCCTTCAACACTATGTCAAATTTTTTCCCAAGGTGGTTGAATTTCAATGCTTTAGTTTTTCATGTTCCTCTTTTAGTCAAGAATTATTCATTTATTATTTTATTATATAAATTTTTTACTCTTATACAATTCCATTAACATTAATTTTTTAGCTCTACAGATGTCTTTTTCATCAATGGTTCATTATTGTTAGGCATTAATATTAATTTTGACCATGATTCTAAATATTTCATCATATTTGTTCTCTTATTTATATTTTTCTACAATTACATTGAGAACTTGTTTACTAAGGTGTTTATAGTTTATGAACTATGAAATTTCCATTTTCCCTAATTCAATATATTTTTTATATATAATCATATTTTTCTTGAGGGAAATATTATTTTGTTTCAACTTTCTATTAACAGAATTAAATGAACACATTTCCAGGTTATTCATTCTTATAATACTCCCACAATCTAATGGGAAACATATTATTGATATTCCATAATTTCACAAAATTGTAAAATGAATGTTGTATCTTTCCATTAAACTTATATTTTCTCCTTTGGATATTAATTGAAATAAAAGACATCATCTCATCAACTTCAGCACATATGGGTGATTATTTGAATGAATGTTTATATTAAGCTTCAATGATATCACTGGAGATTCTTATTTTGGTATTGAAAAAATTTCATTATTCCTCACCACATAAGAAAATGGATATTTTTTGTAGGTAGTAAAATATTACCTCCATCGGATCATTATGTTCATAGAATTAAAATATTTGACATAAATATAGGACAAGTATCATAAGGATTATTTTATCAATTTCATATCATCTACAGTTTTACTAAGACCTTTCAGGTATTCTATAAAATAATTTATATTATCAAGAAAGACTCAACAATATCATTTGGTATCATTCATAAATCTTTATATTTATTTTATAATAATTATATATTTTATTCCATGGTATTTGAACCATCATAATAAATATTTATAGAATTATCCAACATTTCCGGATATATCTTTCATGACATCAAATTTTTTAAATGATGTTGTCTAAAGATCTCTTAGAAGTATTTATTTACTTTGAATATGCATCTAACTCTATGTGATATATATTTTTCAATGATACATTTTTAATAAATATAGATACTTCATTTCATTGTATCCATGTATATATACATTCAAAGTGAATGAAAATAAAGTTGCATCATATTTTTTCATAACTAAATTTTACTTCATTCAAAAATATACATTCCAATATTGGTCATCAATGCAACCATCATGACTCTGGGAGAGATAAATGTAAAATTTCCTTCAAATTTGATAGCACTTGTTTGTCCCCAACATATTTTAAACTCTACAAGGGGGAGGTCAATCAGGGTATTCACATTAATAATTTTTCTTTCCACTAGTCATGTTTCAAATTTATTAGGAATACTACTCTTTATTTTGATCAGAATAATAATGTAGTAAAAATAATTTTAATAGGAAATGTTACATGGTTAACTCAAATAGTATAATACAAATGAGAATGAACGAAAATTTTCTTATACCCTAGTTATAATAATTTTCACTTGTTTGATGAATATAAATTAAAACCCATCTCACTAACCATCTAGGTTTACAATTATATAGAGCCATAGAGCTCATGGATCCCCTCACAGGTTAGAACTCACTGATCCTCTTGTGTTTCCATAATCCTACATGATCAATATTGAAACTAAAAAATGGATGTTTTATCAAATGACCTATACTTATAATTGTGTAATGTCCTTGGTCCCAATATCCAAGATTTAGTGCCTGATATTATCAAATTGGAATAGATAACATTTTCAAATCCCAAAGGACTCAACATATTAGCAATTTTTGAAAACCATAATTGTAATGTCCCAGACCACTCTTGTCCTTTCTGTTGTGAAAATATGGTGTTTGAGTGTTTCGAGAGTTCTTGGTGACCTATCTGTGAAGTGTTCCAATGGTAGACCATTGTGAATAGTGCAACGGTAACCTTAGGTGAATAGTTATAATGGTAGACCATTGTGAATAGTGTAACAGTGCCCTTCTGTGAATAGTTCCAATGGCAGACTGTTGTATACATTGCAACGGTGTCCTTCTGTAAACAGTTCCAACAGTAGACCATTGTGAACAATGCAATGGTAACCTTAAGTGAACAGTTCCAATGGTAGACCATTGTGAATAGTGCAATGATAACCTTAGGTGAATAGTTCCAATGGTAGACTGTTGTGAATAGTGTAATGGTGACCTTCTGTGAATAGTTCTGACGGTAGACCGTTGTGAATAGTAGAACGGTGACCTTCTATGAACAGTTCCAACAGTAGACTATTGTGAACAGTGTAATGGTGAGGTTCCTGAATAGTGTTTCCAGAAAGGTGAGGTTCCAATGGTGAGGTTCGTGAACAGTGTTTCCATAACGGTGATGTTCATGAACAGTGTTTTCAGAACGGTGAGGTTCCAACGGTGAGGTTTATGAACAGCGTTTCCAGAACAGTTAGGGAGGACATTATGTTATTTGGGTGGTAGTGGATCGTTTAACAAAATCGTCCCACTTTATAGCGATCAAGGAGTCGAGATCAGTGGATTTTTTGTCGAGGCAGTATCTAGAGGAGGTGGTGAGACTTCATGGAGTCCCGAGGACAATAATTTCTGATCGAGATCCTCGTTCTTCCTCTATGGTGTGGAGAGGTCTCCAACATGAATTTGTTTCTCAACTCTACTTTAGCACTACTTTTTATCTCCAAACAGATGGTCAGACAGAACAAACCATCTAGACTCTTGAAGACATGTCATGCTCTTGTGTTCTTGATTTTGGAGGTTTGTGGATGAGGCAATTACCCTTGGTGGAGTTATCTTACAATAATAGTTTTCACTCCACCATCGGTATGGCACCATTTGAATCTTTGTATGGCTGACCATGTTGTTCTCCATTATTCTGGACTAGGGTCGGAGAGTCAGCAATTCTAGGACCAGAACCAATATACAATACAATAGAGATGGTTAAGGTGATTCATGAGAGGATGAAGACATCTCAAGATCATCACAAAGCATATGCTTATCAAAGTAAGATACCCTTAGAGTTTAATGGTAAGGATCACCGGTTTTTGAAGGCGACTCTCTATTGTGGGTAGTGAAGTTTTGGTATGGGAGTAATCTTTCTCCCGGGTATGTTGGGCCTTTCGAGGTTTTAGCTCATGTTGGAGCTCTGGCATATCGAGTAGCACATCCCTTGCAAATGAGTCGGATACATGATGTTTTCCATGTATCACTGCTCCATCGTTATCTTCATGATGACTCTCACATCATCTATTGGGGAGAGATTGAAGTTGATGATGACTCCACCTTTGAGGAGTGACCCATAGAGATCCAAGACCTCAAGGGGAAAGTGTTGTGCATACAATCTATCCCCTGAGTTCAAGTCTTGTGGTGACACGGTGGCATGGAGGAGAGTACCTTGGAATGTGAGTCACAGATATGTGCTTCGTACTCAAAGTTGTTTGATGTTTAACTCTTTTTAGGTAACGAATTTTTTCTTTGTGGTTATAAACCTTTCATGTTTATGAGATGGATTTATTCTGTTACTTTTTTTGTTTTCTCTGTTTTGAGAGGTATCTTGATTGGTGGTTGTTCGGACCATTTTTTCCCCTATAGGTGGGTTTTTAATTCTTGAGGACAAGAATGTTTTGAGAGGTATCTTATGTAATTTCCCAGACCTCTCTTGTCCTTTCTGTTGGGAAAATCTGGTGTTTGAGTGTTCTATGAGGTCATGGTGACTTATCTGTGAATAGTTCCAATGGTAGACCATTGTGAACAGTGCAATGGTAACCTTAGGTGAACAGTTCCAATGGTAGACCATTGTGAACAGTGCAATGGTAACCTTAGGTGAACAGTTCCAACGGTAGACCATTGTGAATAGTGTAATGGTAACCTTAGGTGAACAGTTCTGACGGTAGACCATTGTGAACAGTGCAATGGTGACCTTCTGTGAATAGTTTTAATGGTATACCCTTGTGAACAGTGCAATGGTAACCTTAGGTGAATAGTTCCAATAGTAAACCATTGTGAATAGTCCAACGGTGAGGTTCATGAACAATGTATCTAGAATGGTGAGGTTCCAATGGTGAGGTTCAAGAAAAGTGTTTCTATAATGGTGAGGTTGCAACGGTGAGGTTTATAAACAGTGTTTCCAAAACGGTGAGGTTCCAACGGTGAGGTTCATGAATAGTGTTTCCAAAACAGTGAGGTTCCAACGGTGAGGTTTATGAATAGTGTTTCTAGAACAGTGAGGTTCAAACGGTGCGGTTCATGAACAGTGTTTCCAGCTTCTAATACTTTCTCCCATTTAACATTTCTTTTGATGTAAAATGAATTTAAATACTTTTTTTAACGACTCTAAGGCCGATTCAAAGGCCATAACTCCTATATTAATTATTCCTATGGCTCGGGATGTTTTTACTGGGTCAAACTATGTGGTTTAATGTGATCCGCTTTTAATGAGAAATCAAGTGTATCTTAAACCATCACTCTGTTAAATATCCAAAAGGGACAAGATATCTTCCTCCCTTTTTCTTCCTCATTATTCTTTGTTCTTCCACCATGTTCTTTGGTGCGAGACACTCGAACCTTTCCTTCCTTCCCGTAGGAATCGTGAGATCAAACTTTTCCCCATGGATTGGTTTCCCCTTGAAGTTCTTCCTCGTGCATGTGCACCCCCTACTTTGTTGCAAACAGAAAGGGTCGATCCTTCATCAATTTAAGGTTTGTTTTATTGTCGTTCTTTTGGGGTTCATCTTATCCTGTTTCTCCTTTCAATATTATAGCATGTGATCTCCATGATTCTAATGTAGTTTTCTTGGATTTTGGTTGGTGTGTTCGTACCATGTCATCCTCGCATGGATGTAGCTGTCGCAAGAGGAGACTATTGTGAACTGTAGTGTCGATTGTTCTCGTATAAAGAATGACATAAACCATTTGAGGTAGGGGGTTCATTTCTTCTCTCTTATTTTATGTGCAACTATATCATTAGCATGTTTTATCCCACTGGATGACAATTAAATTGACATAATAAATATTTGAATGGAATAAATAAATTGATATCAACCATATGTTATTACCTCTTATTTTGATAGACAGTGTGATATCTATGCTTTCATTGTTTAGATCTTCGTTCTTGATGGAAATTGGTAATAAACGTAAACAAGAATTATTTGATAATTATTTGGTTAAAAAATAAAGAGGCATATAAATGAATCTGGTTCTCCTTGTTGTAATTTGATGTTAATAAAATTTGTGTAGTAAGAATGTTTAATTATTTTTGATAGATTACTGATTAGGTTCCCTGAATTTGAAACCTATGAATAATAAATCTGTTAATTCAAGATGGATTGAAGAACTGATTGTTTGATAATTCCTTGAAGGGTTCTGAGTTACCCTCTTTATTGCTAAAGTTCCAAGAGCCCAATTGTTAAGATGTTTGTTTTCCTACTTCTTGTGTTGTGATGTGAGCCTGGATGGTTTTTGTGGTATGTGGGGGCATGTAGACCTTTGATTGTGGTAGCAGATGATTCCTAGAGTGGTGTGATGCATCCGTTTATGCATGTGGGTGTTCTGGAGGACACCAGTGATGATGGAACAGGATGGATGTGATTTTTGGATGCTTGATCATTCTTATTTGTTGATTATCTACATTACTTTTCCTCACTTCTCAAGGCAGCTGGTCTTGCTTACCCTTCTTATGAAAGAGGCGAATATGCACAGGGTATGCCACATGCTTTCTATGTTTAGAATCTCAAGGGAGGATGGGTCTATTCTCTTACTATAGGTGGAAAATACTTGATGGGAAGTACATCTACTCACCGTGTTGATCCCCGCTGTGTTTAGTTGCATAGAATGTTTTTAAAGAATGCTTGGGAATATGGGAAATTAACTCTGTAATTAATAATTTATTAAATGATATTAACCCTTGGGGTTGGATTTTCTGGAACATACAGATGAGGTTGTAATTTTAAAGGGACAGTGGACATTCGGTGTGATGATAATAAAGTTTAATGTGGAATTATAAATTTTTAATGAATGTTTAAAGAATTAATTAAAATAATGTGAAACTATTAAAGGGAATTAAATAATGTATTAAATCTACATTAATGGTTGTGTGCTTATAGGATACCTAGTCCTAGAATTTGCTTCCTATAGTCTGAGAGAAGTTAGCTGTAGTTGAGTCTAAGAGTAGGTTATGCTCATAGTGTGGTTGTGAGATATAGTATATCTTGTAATTTTTGTGTTTCTATATGCTACTCCACCCTGTCATTAAGGGAAACTAAAACCCCAGGGATTCTGAGCCCTGCGGGGTGTTTTCCCAAACATGCCGATGGGAGGATGAATGGATAACTACCCCCTTTGGCACCACTCTCTTCTCTTTGAAGTTACTTGTCCTGATAGGAATAGTGGTTAGTTTTACCCATATATGTGTGTAGAGGGTTGTAATGACTTGTGGTTATTCACACACATATATTATAGATATAGCTTTCCATGGAATACTATAGGTGTAACATGTATAGATTGTGATAGATTGAGGATCCTTACTCGATGTATGGGTTGTAATGGCTTGAAGTATAATACCCGATTTATGATACACATTATGCAATCTACGGTGGCTCCTAGAAACTACCTAGTTACTTTTCTTGCATGGACGTGGAGGTTTTGTTGCATGAGGTGCATGTTGTGGTTCTTCGCTTATGTGTCTGTGGGTAATCCTTTTAGGGAGAGATGCTTAGGATGTGCGACATTGGGGAAAAGCAACAAACTAGTGGGGAAGTAGTAGTGGGGTACCCTTGATTTTATTTATTATATTATATACTCATGTATGCATTACTTGGTGAGAGTATCTCTGGTGAGGCTGGGAATATGGTATACCTGCTTAGGTGATAAGTTAGTTTCACTTGTTGTTCATTGTGATTTAGTACACTTTCTTTACTTTTGCATGAGAGGCTTCGGGGAGGATCCTACTGAGTATACTATAATACTCTCCCTATTTATATTTAAACATATTTTTAGGTCACTTGGAGTAGGTTGCAGATTAGGCTGGTGTTTACTAGCATGGGGTTGCAAGATCTGTTCAGTCTTTTGGATGCTGCAGTTTTACTTTCTTTTGGATACTTGCATTTTTTCCTGTTCATTTTTAGTAGTTTTGCATGAAATTTCATATTTGTACATGGGTTTTCATTTATATTTCTATCTTATTTGGATTTTTTCGGTGTATATCTTATCTCTCTCTTATACATGTGTTCTCTTAGAGGGTAATACCTCCCATTTGTGTGTTTGTTATACCCTCGGTGCTAGTCGTCAACCCGGGGCCTACTAGAGGCGGGACTCGGGGGTCATTATCTCCCTTCCCACATTGCCGGCATAAGAGGGGTACAAATTATGGGGAGGGGTTCGTGACAATAATACATACATTTTACCCATATTACATTTTGAAAAGAAAATAATTCCTAAAAGGAAAACCTCACCTTCCTTGAATATCATTCTATGAATTATTCTTCATATCTCATGGAAAGGAAAAGAAAATAATTGTGATCTCAAATACCTAGTAAAGGATTGGTACAATAGAAACAAAAATGAATCAAAAATAATAATCAATATAGAAATCTAGATAATATAATACATATAAAATTTAAATAATCTAACTTTCATAGTTAGATAAGGATGAATCAATATGGAAATGTAAATAACTGAAAATAAATACTTTTTAATAAATAAATTGAGAATTAAATGCATGAATAGATTATTTAATTTAAAAATTATCATGATTTTTAATAATAATTGAATTTTATATAAATTAAATGATTAATATTTGGATACCATTATTCATGTTACATGGTTCCTTATCTATTAATACCATTCATTGGAAGGTTTGAATAATATCAGGTAAAATCCCATATGATTTGGCTAACTGATTCATCTCATGAAACTATTGATGCATCAAGGGGGTTACTTTAAATGATTTGAAACCCATTTCATAACAATCTAAAGCATTAATTCTATATTTAATAATCTATTGAATTCATAAATAATGTGCCATATCAAATATTTGTATTGAGTAAAGGATACCAATTTATCAATATATCCCCAGTTAATCAAATAACTATAAATGTAAGCACCATCAGTAAAAATGTTAAATAATTTAGAAATGAATAATATCCATTTCAAAATAATAAGGATATTTACAATTATTATAATTTATAATAAAAAATATTTCAATAAATTTATTGTTTTTAGAGAATTTTAACAATCACAAAACAAAGTGAGATTGCACAATAATTTTTTTATTTGGCAATTTTCAAATAAAATCTCATTGAATTAAATTATTCAATTTGAAACTTATAATAACATGAATAAGGAATAATTAATGATATTAAATGTGAATTGGGTAGTGTATAAACCACCTAAAAGTTAATTGGTGCATAATAACAAATTAGTCTCAATAGAATGTAAATTTATATAGAATCCATTTCTTTACAATTATTTTTGGTTTAGCGCTATTTTAACTTATATATAGTGGTTGTAAAAATATTATTAACATATTAAATGTTAATATTAATATTTATAAAATTATATATAACTCTTTTATGACATCTTAACACATTTTTGTTAATAATTTTCATGGTTTATGGGGTTAGTCGACTTGTTTTTCAAGTATGAGTTTACTTGTTATTATTTTTTTCATGTTATTTTGACCCTGATTTCATCATACCATTATTGTAAACCAAAATTTAAATATAATATATGTCATGTATATATTTATTTATAGTAATCCATCAAATTTGGTGATAGTAAATAAAATACACTTTTCATCGAGATGATAGGTCGTATGTATGCATGAACCTAGTTTCCATTTTCTTGTCATATTAAAATTAATAAACATAAATAATATATATATATATATATATTACTTAAATATTAAATATTATGTCACATATATCATAGGTCTTTATTAAAACTATCTATAATACATTCCAGGTAGTATGTGAATGAATCATAATGCTTTATGAGGCAATAGTAAACCACACACACGAGCGACATTATTTTATTACAAAAAAATTGAAAGTAATATGTTATGTGTGATATAATATTTTCATAATAATAATAAAATAATAAAATAAAATATATCATATATATTCAATAAATCTATCATTATTCCAAACTATGCACAGTGGTAATCAAAAAATGAACGACATCAGTTCGGGAGGTAGTAGTATGTCTTATACATGAATGATTATTTCAGAACCCAGTTGATAGTGGTGTGTGAATATATAGGTCATAAAATTAACAAAAAAACATATTATTTTATCTATGATATTGAGGTAATTACCTAATAATGGTATAATAATAATTTTAGGTGGTGAGGAAATAATTTTAATAAATATACTTTTATAATAACATTACATATACTTCGAGTATCCTCTATAGGTTTGAACTAAACAGTTATTATGTTGTATTTATGCCAAGATTAGGGATTATAGGATTATTTTATGTATTTTTTTAACTTATTTTGGTAGTTATTGGAGAAACCAAATTGGTTTGATATTGTTTCTAATAGAGGATAGGGGGTGGTCTTTTAATAGTTTAGTTGAGGATAGAATTGTTCATTTTGAATAGAATTGACTGATCCCATGTTTTTTATCTCATGTTAATATAATAATTATTAATTATATAAATTAGAAGCAATAAGGTCTAAATATATATATTAAATGGGAGTTGGAAAATTGTATTTGTAATTTGGGCCCTTATGTTATATGTTTTGACCATTGGTAAACTTTTTTTCCCTCTTAATCATTGAAATTAACAATAACTGTTTTCACTAATCAAATTGGATAAAATAAAATTTGAATTATTGGATATTATAATTTATATAAAATCCAAATACATAATCCATATTTCCAATTTCAATTCACAGAACTAGAAAAAATAATTTAAAATTAATCCTCTAAATCGTATGAGAAATCGAGTTCACAAAGTGAAAATGTTCAAATTTTTTGTAAAATTTTAAATAAATATTCAATATAAAAATGATTACAATGAAATAAATTGAATTGAAAAAATTATAATTTAAATAAATTTTACATTTAAAAAATTGAAAATATAATTGAACATTGTAAATTATTTTATATGAAATTCAGTTTTCAATTAAAATTCATCTATTTTTAGTATTCCTCAAAAATTTAACATCTAAAAAAATAAAAAACACCAAAAGATAATTATTAAGTTTTTATTTTATAAATATAGTTTATTTTATAAAATAAAATTTATAAATGTGTAAAAAAATTGTTTTAAATCAAAGATTCCATTAAAAGTTGATAAATCTTCCATTAGAGAAATATATCTATTTATAAGTAAAATTGGATTTGTTATCATATTTTGTCTATAATATCTATTATATGAATTTTAAAAAAAATTATTGAATATATAATATATAAATTTCATTAATACCACTCAATAATATTTACAAATTTAAATTATTCAGATAAAAATCCATCTTGTGCATAAAAATATTTTTTTATAAAGAATTTACTTTATATTAAATTGTTTTTTAACTTCATTTCATATAAAATGTTAACCATTGAATTTTACCATATATTTTTATATGTTAAAAAAACTATTCAAAATAGAAAAATTAATGACTAAAAAAAATTATCATTTTAATTAATAACATTAATAATATATTATAGTGTGGTCAAACTCAGTCTATCTTGCAACACAAGCTTTTGAAAAAACACATTTCATGTTACTCAAGATAAAATCAAATTTTTGTGTAATGAAATATATTAGAGAGTTATAATATATTTAAAAATAATGATATCATAATGTCATAGGGTATTATAATCCCTTATACATAGGGTGTTTTATGTCACATACTCTATTAAATAAATTGTTAATATTGTAGAATTTTGGGGTGTTACAATCACCCTACCCTAAATAAATTGTAACCTAGAAATTTAAAGATGATATTGGTAATCAAGGTGATGGTATTTGAAAAATAATTTATTGAAAACCAAACATTTAAAAAGATATAATATTTTATCATAATATTAAAAGATAAATGTATTTACAAATTTTATCTATAATAATCACATAACTAGGGTTTCAAGTAGGATATCATTAGTTGGAAATGAAAACATGGAAATGGAAGAGTAAACATACATCTAAATTATAATAGAGAGTTAAAGATGACATGTTCATGAGAATGTTAACGAACAATGTTCCATAAAACATATTTGTGGAAAAGGTCATTGATATCATCAAATATTGTCATAGTAGGAAAAAAAATTATTTCAAGCCCCTCTTACTAGAGTTACTCAATTAAATCCCTCCATATGAATATTTAGAAATATACTTACTTGAAACATTTTTATTTCATAAGAATAATCTTATCCTTTAGTTATGACTTCAAATATTTCTACTTTATCTCTTAGAACATGTTGCATCATATGGTAAAGTAAAACATTAATCACTAAAATATATTCAAAATTAATAAATTTAAACCATTTCATAAATGTTTAACATTATTTACCATAAAAAATATCAATATACAAAATATAATAAGGTCAATAAAATATTAAAATGAACTGTTCATTAATCCAAGAATGATAAACTAGATTAAAATCATCACATACATTGAATGTAAATGAATTCATAATGTATTCTCTCAAAAAATGATAATAAATTTAATAACCATAAAACATTAGTGAAAACATGCATGCTTACATAGTCCTCTGGTAAAACATATATTATTGTATATAATCTTTAAATCCAAAAATTTTATTAACTCCATAAATGATAGGATAAACCACCTTATAAATAAATCATGAATTAGTTTCAAGGTAATCAGTACTATCAAATTTTCCAATATCATTAAAATATTAATCATACAATAATTATGTTAATATAAGGAATATATTAAGCTCTTAAATCTTGTGTTTTCTAAGGATTTAAACTTTCCACTTGATTAATTTATTTAGCACCATTCAAAAAAAGTTTCAAATCATGTAATAAAGAGTACATCAGTAAAATCATTATATATTTAATAATTAATATGATGATAATATCATCAATAAAATCAATTTAAAACTTATTTAATAGATCCAAATACACAATTATATTAAACATTATTATTAAGTTGTATTAATAGCATTACATTGATCTTGATCTCTTAGCTTCATCTGAAGAATATTCTCTTTATTCTTAAGGATTTAATTTTCACAGTTCCCCATCTTCTTATAGTTGAAACAATTAATAGAGGTGTTTTTATTCATCCCTTTTCATTAATTCTCTTAGTGTCCCTTTTTTGGAAAATTTAATAAAATCATAATCCCTTCATTCATTTCCCATATTGATTTATTCCATAGTTATCATACATGTTAAAATCCTTCCTTACCTTCTTTTATTTATCCCTCATTTTCCCTTACTTCAACTTATTCCCATTATTCCCTTTGAATCATTCCTTAGGGGTTTTCATGGCTTTTACGGTCTTCTTGGGTTTTTAGAGTTTTTTTACCTTTCTTGGTGTTTTCTAGTTGTTTATAGTTTTTAGTGGGTTTTAGGGGTTTAAAAGTTTTTTAGGGGGTTTTATGGGTTTTAGGAGGTTTTCTGGGTTTTTAGAGGGTTTTAGGTTTTTTAGGGTTTTTTATGTTTCAAGAAATTTTAGGGTTTTTTGGTAATACATTTAGAAATAATTCCCTTTCATGATATCACATAAAACTATATCATCATTTGAAGAGAAATTTTGATAGAGTGGTGACCTTTATAATCATTACATAAGACCTTCAAATAAGTGATCAATAATTTACTCCATGTTGTGAATATATTCCACATAATACATGTACCTCCTGGTAATGGAGCCTTTATAATCTATAATAGTATTTATTCCCTTTTTAATCTATGAAACTTTTTCATCATTTGCTTTTTTCTCACGATGGAAATATTTTTCTATGAATATTTCATTAAAATATTTTCAATAAATGATTTCTATTACCTCTTCCTCCCTATTATTATGGATAAATGACCACCAATAATCATAATATCTATTGATAATTTACACTACAAGTGTAAACTTTCCATTTGAAAACTTTTTAATTCCATATATATCTTCTCCAAATGCAAAATCCATGACTCAACTACCATTGGATTAGGAATGCCACTTAATAATGGATGCCTATATCGCCTAAAGAGATCCCACATCAAAGAATCTCATTTTGGAACAAGTTTCTCCATCTTAGAAATATTATGTGTCACAACATGATTAAGCTTCCCTCATATATGCATAACCTTCTCAGTTCCAATTCCAGCTATATTAGCTACCATCGTTGGGAAACCTTTATATTGGCTAGCAATTTTGATACCTTTCTTCCTTACATGTGACATATCTAAATAATGTAATATAATGGGTCATCTATTAGATTATTTAAATTTTATAATTATAAATATGGAATAACACATAACAAAAATTGAAAAATTTATCCATATATAATATTATAATAACACTCATGGTTTATTTGAGGGTATATTTATCATTATATCTAAAATAACAGTTGGTAAAAAATATGTGAATTATCATAAAAACAAACCTTGGGAGATTCAAACTAATTGGGTAGAAAAAAACTATTTTCTTGTACTGAGTTATAATCGATCAAATACATATGCATGCTTTTCAGAGTTATTAACCCTAAGACCGTCTATTCTAGATCCAAAAACACATGTTGTCACGACCCGCCCTCGGGGTCCGTGCCGTGACTACCCCAAGCCCTCCTTCCATAGGCCAGGGGCTGGCGACTAGCACCAAGGCGTAAATCCCGGTAAAAAGGGAAGGCATTGCCTTTGAAAAGTAAACAGACACCACAGAGTAAGCAAGCGGAAAGTAAACACTAAACAAATGCAGAGTACAACTGAAAGTGCGGAAAAGTAAATGGGCCAGAATACAAACCCAAACTGAAAGTAAAGTACAACTCGAAAGGGAAAACAGCAACTGAAAAGTAAAAGCCGCTACTCCGAGCTGTCCACTGGAAATCCCACCTGAAGGGTGGGTACAGATAGCTCCTCTGCTCCACGGGTCCCGCCGTCCGCTCCGAGCACGTCCCGCCCAGTGGTCCACCTCCGGGTACCGTCCCGCTCTGCAAGCCTCAGCTAAGGTCAACGCTGTCTGTCGTCTACAACCAACACAACGTAGTGCGGGCAAAGCCCGTGCAGGGGTGAGTATAAGCTACTCAGTAGGGACCCCGAGACCCCTAAAGGTTTCTCAAAATCCACAAAGGATAAACCACGAACAAAGGTACAATCACGAAGTAACAACCAACACTGCTTAGGTATATTCCCATACATATACCTAAGTCATCAATTCAAATACACTCCAACCTCCGAGCCCAAGTACAACTCATTCCACACAGGAAAGTAAACGTATTCCACACAGGAAAGCAAAACGTAATCCACACAGGATTGCACTACACAATCCACACAGGAAAGCAACAGATTCAGCTCACACAGGTAAACTTCTTCAAAGGACGATAAAGATGATCTCTGATCCATCTAAGTCGTCGGACCCACGAAGGATCGATAGGTAACTATCCCCCGCAAAGACCCACACAGGATCGGGCCCACACAGGACCTGTAGGCGCTGGTTCACACAGGACCGCTGAGTGCAAGGACCCACACAGGATCGGACCCACACAGGATCGGGCCCACACAGGACCTGTAGCACTGATCCACGTAGGATCGCTGAGTATTGTAGTCGTCGTCGTCGAATCCACACAGGATCTCTGTACTGTCGTCGTCGCAGTCACAGTAGCAGTAGTAGCAGTAGTAGCAGTCGCAGCCAGCACTAGGGTTCCCGCACACAGCAAGCTCGTTCGGAGGGTCCGCTCCTCGAGCCGAAAGGCTGATACATCAACTGTCACAAAGTCCAGAGTTGATGTATCCAAAAGTTCCGTATCGTCAACAGGAACTCAACGCAACAGACGGCGCGTCGATCGGACGCCCGGTCTGAGAGTTATTGGCATTTTCGTCCCCGGGGCCCGGTTGGTTTTTAAGGCAAAACCAACCCGACCGTACTCCACCTGCATCCAAACCTCGGGCGGAGTATGCCAAAATATCTGTCTCACTAAGAGGAACACAACAAAGCTGACGGAACGTCAATCGGACGTCCGTAGCTCAAGATATGAGCGTTTCCGCTCCGAAGGCCCGGTTGGTTTCGTGAACGAACCGACCCGGCCGAACTCAAAGTAATCCGAAACCTTGAGTGCGATATACCGAAACGACCGTCTCGATCCAAGGATCGCGTTGCCGCAGACGGTTCGTCAATCGAAAGTCCGAGGCTCAAGTTATGGCCAAAAGACCGAATCTGATTCGAAATGGGGGGTCCGGGTCCGGGTCGACCCGGCCCGACCCCCCCTGGGTCGGCCCGACCGGCTGGCGGCGCGGCGGCCCGGCGGTGGCGCGGCGGCCCGGCGGTGGCGCGGCGGCTCGGCGGTGGCGCGGTGGCCTGGCGGCGCGCACGGAGGCGGCATGCGGGGGGCAAAGCCCCCGCTTTCTTGGAGGCGGCGGCGCGGCTAATTACCGCGCCCTTTGCAGGAAAAAACGGCCCCCACGTGGGGGCCGGCTTGGAGAAAAACCGGGGGGCTGTTGCCCCCCCCCCCCCCTTCATGGAAACCGCCCCCCTCATTAAGAGGGGGGTTTTGTGAGCCAGCCGAGGGATTAATTTCCCCCGGTTTAATGCCATCCGGCCGGTTTTCTCCAACGGGACCGGAAAATCCGGTCCCCTCTTCGACTTCCGACGCCGGCGGCCCGGCCGCCGGTCTTCTCTTCCGCTGCGGCCCGGAACCGGCCGCGATGTTCGTCGTCCGGCGAGGTGCGACGGCACCGCACCCCTCCGCCGTGCCTTGATTTCTTTCAACGCGGCGCGACGGTGTCGCGTTCAAGATGTTTCTTCCATGGTGCGCGCGCGACGGTGTTGCGTAAAATAAACGCACGATTAACCGCGTGGTGCGACGGCACCACGCCATCTTGTTTCCACCCGCAAAGCAATTCAACAAGAACGATGGAGGGGGTTCGGCCGTGTTCAAGCGGTCCGGCCCCCTCATGTTAAACAATAACACTTTTATAAAATCCATACGTCAGTTATGCATGAACCACAAACAAGGATAAAATAATTAAACAATAATCAACAACCCCTACCTCGGGTAAAGGTTCGAAGATTTGACAACGTCCCGCGGAAGACAACATCGCGGAGGTCGGGCGTCGCGGTCGTCGTTCGTCAAATCCGATGACGAAGAGGTGCGTCCGATGTGATACGTCGTTGGCGAAACCTTGTACGCCGACGAAGGTTGTCCGAGGAAGAAGCGGTGTTCCCTCTCGTTGACACGGAAGACGAAGAAGAGCGGAGCGGCGTTCTTCGTCGGAGCTTGAGCGTTCTTCGTGTTCTTCGTCAGAACTTGAAGAAGAAGAAAAATCTCTCAACCTCTCAAGAAGACAAAACTATTAACCAAAATAAAATAAGACACTATTTTATTTTATTAACACATCAACACACTAGAATTTCAAAAGTTTGAAATTCAAAAGGATTAACTCCAAAATTAAATAACTCAAGTCATTTAAAGTGGGGGTTAAGGAAGTTGGGAGAAGACGAAAGGTTTAGGGGTTCATGTGGGCCCCACCACACTTAATCCTCCCAAGGGAGGTTAAGTGGATGTGGGTCCCACTTCCAACCCCCTTTGGTAGGATTTATCAAGTTAAAATAAAATTTGTTCTTCACAAATTTTATTTAACTTAAACTAAAAACCCAAGAACTAACTTTCAACCCGCAACAAACGCAACTTCCGAAAAGGTCTCTTTAAGCGAATATCAGTGCTGCGAGTTCATCGGTGCCCTCAGATTTCAATTCCGAGCACCGGATCAAAAGTTAGGAATTCCCGCTCGTTCGTTCACTGAACGTACCTGAGCCAAACTTCGGAAATTGATTCCGGGCACTCCGGGCCTCGGAATCAGGTGCCGTTTGAAACCGCGCTCTTGTAAAATTCTAAAGAAAATTAAGAAGAAAAAAAAATTCCTTGAATTTTACGGGTCTTTACATTACTCCCACCTCAGGGCTTTACGTCCCCGTAAAGATACATCAAAAACTAGGGAAACAAATGAGGGTACTGAGCACGCATCTGAGCCTCCCGCTCCCATGTGCTCTCCTGGAGATTCCCGTGCTGCCATCTGATGCGCACAAGAGGAATCAATCGCCCACGCAGGACCTGCTCATGTCGATCCTCTATCTCCACCGGGACCTCCGTAAAAGTCACCCCATCGTCAACGTCAAGCTCCCCATGATCAATGATGTGCGTCGGGTCGTGCACGTATCTCCTCAGCTGGGATACGTGGAAGACGTCGTGCACCCGGTGCAACTGAGGTGGTAGAGCCAAGCGATAAGCCACCTCACCAATCCTGCTGAGAACCTGGAAGGGTCCGATGAAGCGCGGAGATAACTTGCCGCCTCGGCCAAATCTCCGAATACCACGTCGAGGTGAGACCCACAAGAAGACGTGGTCGCCATCCTCGAACTCTAGTGGCCTCCGCCTCCTGTCAGCATATGACTTCTGCCGGCTCTGAGCTGTCCTGATCCGCTCCTGGATGACCTGGAACTTCTCTGTCGTGGCCTGGACTATCTCCGGTCCCACCAGTGCTGACTCTCCAGGGTCTGTCCAGCACAAAGGAGATCTACAAGGTCGGCCGTACAACGCCTCGTACGGTGCCATACCGATGGTGGAGTGGTAGTTGTTGTTGTATGCAAACTCCACCACGGGTAGGTGGTCCTCCCAGCTACGACCAAAGTCGAGGACACATGCACGGAGCATGTCCTCGAGAGTCTGAATGGTCCTCTCCGTCTGACCATCCGTCTGAGGGTGAAAGGCTGTGCTCAGACGTAGCTGCGTCCCGAACGCCTCCTGTAACCCCTTCCAAAGCCGGGAAGTAAAGCGGGCATCTCGATCGGAGACGATAGATGATGGCACGCCGTGGAGCCGCACAATCTCCTGAACGTAGAGACGTCCCAAGCTCTCTACTGAGCCCTGCTCTCTGATGGGTAAGAAGTGTGCCGACTTGGTGAGTCGGTCAACAATCACCCAGATGGAGTCGTGACCTCTGGAAGTGCGTGGAAGTCCAGTCACGAAGTCCATAGATATGTCGTCCCACTTCCACACCGGAACCTCCAAGGGCTGTACCAAGCCTGCTGGTACCTGATGCTCTGCCTTCACCTGCTGGCAGGTGAGGCATCGAGAAACGAACTCTGCTACTGCCTTCTTCATGCCCGGCCACCAGTGCTGTCGTCTGAGGTCCTGGTACATCTTCGCCACTCCAGGATGTACCACCAAAGGAGAAGTGTGAAACTCCCTCAGCACTTCCTCTCGCAAAGCGACTGGTACCATGGTACGTCCTCTGAAAAGGATGTCGTGCTCTTCTCCAAGGGAGAAACCATCAGGTGCCTGTCCCGAGGATATCTGTGCACGCCGTGTCTCACAGTCAGCGTCCCCACGCTGTGCCTCCCTGAATCACTGCAGTAGTGGAGGGGTGACTGTGAGAGACTGGAGGAAGGCTGCTCCATCTCTATCCACGAAGGATATCTGCAAAGAGGCTAGCTGCTCCGTCGCCTCCTCAAGTAGCTGAATGCCCGTCCTCCTGCTCAGGGCATCGGCTACTACGTTCCCCTTCCCAGGAGTATAGACTATCTCAAAGTCATAGTCCTGGAAGAACTCGAGCCATCGCCGCTGTCTCAGGTTCAGGTCCTTATGAGAGAAGATATACCTGAGACTCTGATGATCAGAAAAAACTGTAAAGCGCTCGCCCATCAGATAGTGTCGCCATGTCTTCAGAGCGAAGACCACTGCTGCTAACTCCAGGTCATGGGTAGCGTAGTTCTGCTCATGCGGCCTCAACTGACGTGATCCATAGGCGATCACTGCCCGCTCCTGCATCAGAACACATCCGAGTCCGGTCCCTGATGCATCACAGTAGACTATGTACCCTATTCCCTCCTCAGGCAACCTCAAGATAGGTGCGCTAGTCAATCTCTGTCTCAGCTCCTGGAAGCTCTGCTGACATCTGTCTGACCACACGAAGGGTTTCCCCTTCTTCGTCAAAGCTGTGAGAGGTGCCGCAACTCTAGAGAAGTCTGGCACGAATCTCCGATAGTATCCAGCTAGTCCCAAGAAACTTCGAACCTCAGTCACGCTCCTGGGTGGCTCCCAAGCTAACACAGCCTCAATCTTCGCGGGATCCACTGCAACTCCCGCCTCAGAGATAACGTGTCCCAAGAAGTGGACCTCACGTATCCAGAACTGGCACTTCGAGAGCTTACCATAAAGCTGGTGCTCTCGGAGTGTGTCTAGTACAACTCGCAAGTGATAGGCGTGCTCCTCCTCTGTCGTAGATTAAATCATAATATCGTCGATGAAGACCACGACAAACCGATCGAGGTATGGCTGAAAGATCCTGTTCATGAGAGCCATGAACACTGCTGGAGCATTGGTTACACCGAAAGGCATAACCAAGAACTCATAGTGGCCATACCGACATCTGAAATCCGTCTTCTGCACATCCTCGTCTCTGACTCTGAGCTGATGATAGCCTGACTTGAGGTCTATCTTCGAGAACCACCGTGCTCCCTTGAGCTGATCAAAGAGATCATCAATCCTTGGTAGCGGATACTTGTTCCTCACTGTCACCTGGTTCAGGCGACGATAGTCAACACAAAGTCGCAAGCTCTCGTCCGCATTCTTGGCGAACAATATCGGGGAAGCCCAGGGTGAAACACTGGGTCGGATGAACCCCTTGCCCTGCAAGTCCTCCAACTGTACCCGCAGCTCTCGAAGCTCGGGTGGGGCCATCCGATATGCTGGAGTGGATATCGGAGCTGTCCCGGGGTACAGGTCAATATAAAAGTCTACCTCTCTGCGAGGAGGTAGCCCTGGAACGTCGTCGGAAAAAATGTCCGCAAACTGATCCACCACTGCAGGAAAACCAGGACTCCGCACGTCAACTGCTCCAAGGATAAGGCTAGCCAACTGATGAGTGATGGGCTGTCCTCTCCTCCGCGGAAGTCCATCATGTGCTGCTAAGGCTCCCTTCTCGCCGGTGAAGGTGAACCTGCTCCCGTCGGTGCGTACACATCGCACCTTGCGCCTAAAACAGTTAATCTGTGCATGGACCGTAGACAGCCAATCCATGCCCAAGATGACGTCGTAAGGCCTCGAAGCTGCTACAAGAAGATCCCAGCCGATGCTCTCGCCTCCTAGAGTAAGCTCACACTGCCGGCACCAGTGCGTAATCGTCGAGTCTTCTCCCGTAGGAGTCTCTAGCCGTAAGGATCGAGCCAACGGCTCTGTCGGAATCTCCGAGCTCCGAACAAGGGCAGCGGCTATGAAAGAGTGACTCGCTCCTATGTCTATAAGAACTGCAGCAAGGGTGGAGTAGACACAGATAGTACCTCGAATCATCTTGGGTGCGCCGTGGTCGTAGGCCTCTGCTGCCTGGAGCTGTGCCTGTCGCTGCCTGCCAGCTCCCTGTGGTCGGGGTGGACCTCCTGGTGGTGGTGGTGGCAGAGCCTCAAAGCATCGGCCACCACCGGCTGCTCGTCCAGCTCCTCTGCCTCGTCCGCCTCCTCCCTGCGGACCGCCACGGTCGACCCTCCGCCTCTGCCTCGGTGGTCCATCAACTGACTGCTGCTCCTCGGCACGGCGGGTCGGGCAGTCGCGAGCCATGTGGCCCTGCCCGCCGCACGAGTAGCACTGTCTGCCTCTCGAAAGACTGGCTCCTCGTTGTGTGCCCCGCACTGCTGAGCCAGTGCCCTGAGATCGTCTGCCCGAAGGTCTGGTCTGTCTGGACCCCTGACTCATCCGTCGACTGCCTGCTGCAGATGACTCTGCCACGTGCCGCCCTGCGGTGGGTCTCTGTGCTGGTGTAGACTCAGCAAGGAAGCTCTCGATCAGAAGGGCCCGCTCCAGTACTCCTGTCTGAGTCGGTATGTTGAGGGAGATCAGCGATGCCCTGATCTCGTGTCTCAAACCCTGCTCGAAGGTCCGGGCCCGGAAGAATGGGTCTCGTACCATTTCGGTCGAGTAGCGCGAGAGATCGGTAAATCTCGCCGAGTACTGAGCGACCGTCATGCTGCCCTGCCGCAGCTGTAGAAGCTCCTGGATACGCACCGCACGAAGGGTGGCTGGGAAGAACTCCGAGCGGAAGAGGCTCTCAAAGTCCGTCCAAAGTAGAGATGCCTCATCGTGCACCTGGAGCATCAAGCTCCACCATCGTCCTGCTGCTGCGTGTAGTAGGCTCGCAGCGAGGATCACCATGAGGTCTGCTGGTGTCCTCACTAGCCTAAACACTCGTACCACTGCCTCCAGCCAGTCCTCTGCTGCCTGGGGATCCGTCTCCCCGCGAAACCTGGGCGGTCGCTGGCGCTGAAACTCATGCAGTGCGCTGAGGCGACGTGCATCGTCAGTGGCTGCTGCTGGAAGCATCGGGGGCTCGGCGGGTAGAGCTACCGCCGGTGCCACTGCTGACAAAGGGCCCTGCACCGAGGCCTCGTCGCTCAGTGGGCTGTCGTCACGCTCGACTCTCGGAACCCTAGCTGGCTGCCGTCGTGGGGCCATCCTGAAAAGGAAACAGGTGCGCCACGGTCAGAACAGTATACCTGGTGAGCTGATATAAGTAATCACAAAGAAAACTTTGAAACACACACGCAATCAATGGTTTCGTGCATTAAGTCGGAAATCAGAAGTCAGGGTCCTGGTGTACGGATACGTCGGCCGCCGCACCAACACTGGACTCCCTGGACTGATAACCACACTCAATACGCTAAACATTATTGCTTCACATAGAAAAGATCAGAGTTCACGGTAGAACCGAACTCCTCTGATACCAATTTGTCACGACCCGCCCTCGGGGTCCGTGCCGTGACTACCCCAAGCCCGCCTTCCATAGGCCAGGGGCTGGCGACTAGCACCAAGGCGTAAATCCCGGTAAAAAGGGAAGGCATTGCCTTTGAAAAGTAAACAGACACCACAGAGTAAGCAAGCGGAAAGTAAACACTAAACAAAAGCAGAGTACAACTGAAAGTGCGGAAAAGTAAATGGGCCAGAATACAAACCCAAACTGAAAGTAAAGTACAACTCGAAAGGGAAAACAGCAACTGAAAAGTAAAAGCCGCTACTCCGAGCTGTCCACTGGAAATCCCACCTGAAGGGTGGGTACAGATAGCTCCTCTGCTCCACGGGTCCCGCCGTCCGCTCCGAGCACGTCCCGCCCAGTGGTCCACCTCCGGGTACCGTCCCTCTCTGCAAGCCTCAGCTAAGGTCAACGCTATCCGTCGTCTGCAACCAACACAACGTAGTGCGGGCAAAGCCCGTGCAGGGGTGAGTATAAGCTACTCAGTAGGGACCCCGAGACCCCTGAAGGTCTCTCAAAATCCACAAAGGATAAACCACGAACAAAGGTACAATCACGAAGTAACAACCAACACTGCTTAGGTATATGCCCATACATATACCTAAGTCATCAATTCAAATTCACTCCAACCTCCGAGCCCAAGTACAACTCAGTCCACACAGGAAAGTAAACGTATTCCACACAGGAAAGCAAAACGTAATCCACACAGGATTGCACTACACAATCCACACAGGAAAGCAACAGATTCAGCTCACACAGGTAAACTTCTTCAAAGGACGATAAAGATGATCTCCGATCCATCTAAGTCGTCGGACCCACGAAGGATCGATAGGTAACTAACCCCCGCAAAGACCCACACAGGATCGGGCCCACACAGGACCTGTAGGCGCTGGTTCACACAGGACCGCTGAGCGCAAGGACCCACACAGGATCGGACCCACACAGGATCGGGCCCACACAGGACCTGTAGCACTGATCCACGTAGGATCGCTGAGTGTTGTAGTCGTCGTCATCGAATCCACACAGGATCTCTGTACTGTCGTCGTCGCAGTCACAGTAGCAGTAGTAGCAGTAGTAGCAGTCGCAGCCAGCACTAGGGTTCCCGCACACAGCAAGCTCGTTCGGAGGGTCCGCTCCTCGAGCCGAGAGGCTGATACATCAACTGTCACAAAGTCCAGAGTTGATGTATCCAAAATTTCCGTATCGTCAACAGGAACTCAAAGCAACAGACGGCGCGTCGATCGGACGCCCGGTCTGAGAGTTATTGGCATTTTCGTCCCCGGGGCCCGGTTGGTTTTTAAGGCAAAACCAACCCGACCGTACTCCACCTATGTCCAAACCTCGGGCGGAGTATGCCAAAAGATCCGTCTCACTAAGAGGAACACAACAAAGCTGACGGCACGTCAATCGGACGTCCGTAGCTCAAGATATGAGCGTTTCCGCTCCGAAGGCCCGGTTGGTTTCGTGAACGAACCGACCCGGCCGAACTCAAAGTAATCCGAAACCTTGAGTGCGATATACCGAAACGACCGCCTCGATCCAAGGATCGCGTTGCCGCAGACGGTTCATCAATCGAAGGTCCGAGGCTCATGTTATGGCCAAAAGACCGAATCTGATTCGAAATGGGGGGTCCGGGTCCGGGTCGACCCGGCCCGACCCCCCCTGGGTCGGCCCGACCGGCTGGAGGCGCGGCGGCCCGGCGGTGGCGCGGCGGCCCGGCGGTGGCGCGGCGGCCCGGCGGTGGCGCGGCGGCCCGGCGGTGGCGCGGCGGCCTGGCGGCGCGAACAGAGGCGGCATGCGTTTCTTGGAGGCGGCGGCGCGGCTAATTGCCGCGCCCTTTGCAGAAAAAAACGGCCCCCACGTGGGGGCCGGCTTGGAGAAAAACCGGGGGGCTGTTGCCCCCCCCCCCCCCCCTTCATGGAAACCGCCCCCCTCATTAAGAGGGGGGTTTTGTGAGCCAGCCGGGGGATTAATTTCCCCCGGATTAATGCCATCCGGCCAGCCAGCTGGCCGGCCGGTTTTCTCCAACGGGACCGGAAAATCCGGTCCCCTCTTCGGCTTCCGACGCCGGCGGCCCGGCCGCCGGTCTTCTCTTCCGCCGCGGCCCGGAACCGGCCGCGATGTTCGTCGTCCGGCGAGGTGCGACGGCACCGCGCCCCTCCGTCGTGCCTTGATTTCTTTCAACGCGGCGCGACGGTGTCGCGTTCAAGATGTTTCTTCCATGGTGCGCGCGCAACGGTGTTGCGTAAAATAAACGCACGATTAACCGCGTGGTGCGACGGCACCACGCCATCTTGTTTCCACCCGCAAAGCAATTCAACAAGAACGATGGGGGGGGGTTCGGCCGTGTTCAAGCGGTCCGGCCCCCTCACGTTAAACAATAACACTTTTATAAAATCCATACGTCAGTTATGCATGAACCACGAACAAGGATAAAATAATTAAACAATAATCAACAACCCCTACCTCGGGTATAGGTTCGAAGATTTGACAACGTCCCGCGGAAGACAACGTCGTGGAGGTCGGGCGTCGCGGTCGTCGTTCTTCAAATCCGATGACGAAGAGGTGCGTCCGATGTGATACGTCGTTGGCGAAACCTTGTACGCCGACGAAGGTTGTCCGAGGAAGAAGCGGTGTTCCCTCTCATTGACACGGAAGACGAAGAAGAGCGGAGCGGCGTTCTTCGTCGGAGCTTGAGCGTTCTTCGTGTTCTTCGTCAGAACTTGAAGAAGAAGAAAAATCTCTCAACCTCTCAAGAAGACAAAACTATTAACCAAAATAAAATAAGACACTATCTTATTTTATTAACACATCAACACACTAGAATTTCAAAAGTTTGAAATTCAAAAGGATTAACTCCAAAATTAAATAACTCAAGTCATTTAAAGTGGGGGTTAAGGAAGTTGGGAGAAGACGAAAGGTTTAGGGGTTCGTGTGGGCCCCCCCACACTTAATCCTCCCAATGGAGGTTAAGTGGATGTGGGTCCCACTTCCAACCCCCTTTGGTAGGATTTATCAAGTTAAAATAAAATTTGTTCTTCACAAATTTTATTTAACTTAAACTAAAAACCCAAGAACTAACTTTCAACCCGCAACAAACGCAACTTCCGAAAAGGTCTCTTTAAGCGAATATCGGTGCTGCGAGTTCATCGGTGCCCTCGGATTTCAATTCCGAGCACCGGATCAAAAGTTAGGAATTCCCGCTCGTTCGTTCACTGAACGTACCTGAGCCAAACTTCGGAAATTGATTCCGGGCACTCCGGGCCTCGGAATCAGGTGCCGTTTGAAACCGCCCTCTTGTAAAATTATAAAGAAAATTAAGAAAAAAAAAATTTCCTTGAATTTTACGGGTCTTTACACATGTAGTATCCAAATAGGGATTTATATCTAGGAATACCCACATAATATCTACCTTACCAAAAAAAATTGGAGGTTATTATATACATATCATCAAAATCTATCAAATTCTTGTGTTCCCTAATATATTTTTTCCTTAATATTATTCCTAACGTTTTAACTAAAAAATATCTGATACAAATAGTAATGACCCAAACCCCAGTATCCCAGATATAGTGCCTTACATTTTTATATTAACAAAAATACATGGTCTAAATAGGAAAGGAAAAAATAGTTTAGGAGTTTTATAAAACTATATTACATACATTGTACCAATATTACATTGGAAAAATAAAATAAATCCTAAAAAAATTAAAATCTAAACATCTTTGAAACTAATTCCATGATTTCATCTTCATATCCTAGGGAGAGAGGAAAAATAAGGGTGATATCAAATGCTTAGTATGAGTTATATAAAATGAAAAATATCATGAATCAATAATAATAATAAACAATTAAATGTATATAAATTAACACACATTAAATTTTAATAACTCAATTATCATAGTGAGATATGGTAGAATCAATACAGAAAGGTAAATAAATTAAAATTGATTCCAATTAATCAATAAACTGAGAATGAAAAGAAGAAATAGATAATTCATAGAGAAAATCTCATGCATAATAATAAAAACATAAATACCACTAACATAGATGCATAATTATTGGATTACATGTTCCCTAGATATGTGGTACCTCTACTTTCAGGACTATTCAAAAGAAGTTTTTAAATATAAAGAGTAAAAACCAATCAGATTTGGTCTACTAAATCATCTAATTAGACTACCAATGCATCAATGGGATTATATTAAATGTCAGACAAACCATTTATTACCAATATTAATCATTTATTATATACCCAATGACTTATTTAATTCATAAATAATGTTCCTTATAAAATATTCACATTGAGTAATGGATACAAATTTCTCAATATTTCTTAGTGAATTAAATGAATTTCTATATAAACAACGTATGTAAAATCAGAATTTGATTTTATGATATAATTATATCCATTAACAAAAAATATTGATTTTAAGAGAAATTTAATTTACAATTAAAATTATTACAATAAATTTACTGTTTTAATATAAATACAAAAAACACAAATTAACGTGAGAGAGTACAATGTTTTTTACCATTTAGAAATTTTTAATTCAAATATCCTTGGATTAAATAATTAAAAATAGAAAATAAAAAACCTTGATGAATGAATTCCTCATGATATTACATGTTAAATAATATGTGTATCCACCATAAAAATATGAACTTGTGTATAATAACAAATAAGTCTCAATAAAATGTAAATTGAGATGATATTAATTACATTAATATTAATTTTTGTTGAACTCCATTTATCACGAAGTATAATGATTAAATGGATTTCATTATCTTATAATAGAACCATAATAATATTTATAATTTCATATATGACTATTTTATATAATATTATCACCCATTTGGTAATTTATTTCATTTTGTGTGTTTGTTAATAACCTTATTTTTTTAGTTTGTTTTGACTTATTGTATTATTATACCGTTTACAATGATCATGATTTCATCATCACCAAAATTTAAAATAAAATTTAAATGTCGTATATATTTATTATATATGTATTCAAATTAAATTATAAATTTTTTTATATGAAATGAGATACATGGTTCATGGAGATGGTAGGCCCAACATATGCATGAGCACTGCTTGCATTTTCTTATCGTATTAATCGAATGAAATGTAAATTATATGTATATATAAATATATATTTTAATTATGGAATCATTAATATGTCATATATGTAATATAGTTTTATTAAAACTATCCATTATTATTTATATGTAATTCGTGAATAGATCACATTTCTTTGATAGATGTTAGTCCTCCATACACATGGGTGACATTATTATACTACCACAAAATAGAAATCATGATGTTTTGTATGTTATATTAATTGAAGAATCATAATAAATTTATAAAAATAATATATATAATATAATAACTATATATACATCATTATTTCCAGCAATGAAAGGTGGTAATTGAAAAACGAACAACATTGGTTCATATGGCGGTAGTTTATCTTTCAAAATAATGAATATTACATAAAACATTTGATGGTATTTTGTGAATTTTTTGTCATGAAATTATAACCAAAAAATGTTATTTTAAGTAATATGATATGGATAGTTTATAAAAATGGTATAGTAATAATTTTTATATGTTTACAAGGATATGAAATATAAATTCTTTTAGAAGAACATTACCTCATATTTGGGTATCCTTTATAGGTTTGCACAAAACCCTTTCTATATTGAATTTTTTCCAAAAATAATGATTCTATGATGATTTTTGGGATATTTTGATGTCATTTGGTTAGGTATTTTATAAAAAAAATCGGTTTTATGGTGTGAATAATAGAGGAGAGTGGTGTAATTTTATAAGTGGGGGAGAAGACACACTTGGTATTTTTAAAAAGTACTAAGTGATTGAGTGTTTTTTTAATTACATGAGGATCCAAAAAGTATATATTATCAATAATAGATTGGAACAGGTCTTAATATTTTCATAAACATGGTGTTTAAAATTTTTCTAGTTAATTTGGTCACTTTTTATTAAATTTTAGTCTCATGGTAAATTTATATTTCCTTTAATCGATGTAATTAATTTTAAAGATTTTCTCTAATAGTTTTGGTCAAAAAATAAGTTTTAATTATGTTAAATTATAAATTATGTTTACTAATAATATAAAAACAATTCTATAAATACAATTAAAATAATTTGAAGAAATAAATTTAATATTAATTTTTAAAATGGGATTATAATTATGGTTTTTAATGTTAAAATGGTCAAAATATTACTATGTTTTTATATGTAAAATTAATATTAAAAATTATAAAATTAACTAAATTGGATTAATATATTTATAATTGAACTAGTTTTACATTAAAACCAATTTCTAATATAATTTTACATTATAAATTATTTATATGAAAAGTTAGTTTTCTATCAATATTATGTTTTTAACTATTCATCAAAAAATAAATCCTTTTAGAAAAATATCCAAAAATACATGAAGATAATTTTGAAATTATTTTTTAAAAAATAAATTTTATTTAATAAATAAAATTAATAAATTTTTTAAAATTTAGTTTTAATATGTGTTCTCCATTAAAATATTGCAATACTATTGTGTGAAAAATGTTTTTTTTGATAAAAATGTATTTTTTTTATCCTATAACTATGAAATATAAATAATTAATATAAAAATATGATTTAAAATATAATATTTAAATTTTATTAATGTCATTAACTAATTTTAGTTTATCTAATTCATTTGGATAAAATCCATTTTTTTGGGTAAAATATTTTTCTTATAAAAACATTTCATTTATATTAAATTGGTTTTTATTTTCATTCCAAATAAATTGGAGACCTATGATTTTAACCATGTATTTTCAAAAGTTAGTAAATCCAATTCATCACCTAAAATATAATCTCTAATAGAAAACTTTGATTTCAAAAAATAATATTAATATTATATTTTTATTCAGTAAAACTAAGTCCTACATTCATCTCTAGATTTTTATAAAACTCATTATTGCATGAAGTGAAAGAAAAACTAAACATTGCACGAAATAGAATATATTAATGAAATTTAATTTATTTAAAAATAAATATAGCATAATATATTGGGATTTTATAATCATTATATTCTTGGTGTTTTGTTTCATATAAACTATTAAATAAAATGTTATTTTTTAGAATTTTGAGGGGTTACATTCATTTTAAAAGACCACACATAATCCTTTCTTGCAAATGAACTAATGTATCACATCTTCTTATTAATTTTATTTTTTATGGATTTAAATTAAAAATTAATCCTTTGGTTTATGATTTTATATCCTAAAACTCAACTCGAGTTGAGTATATCTTATACATTACATTATATTTTTCTTACGAAATTTTTATTTTTTTCATAATTGATTTTACATTCTTATTTTTAGGAATAATTCCATTCATATTATTTTAAAGAATTTTCACAATCCAAATTTAATTAATATAGCTATTTTAGTCTTTCTAATCCTACTCAAATTTTTTATATCTAGACTTTATGTATCCCAAATATAGAAACTCTAGATTTTATAACAAGACATTAATTGAGAATATATTCCACAATATTTTCTAATGTCTCTATTTGAAAATAAACACATCACAATACAGTAGAACCCTCCATGTCAGCACAAAAATATACTTTGATATAAGGTGAATGGACAAGTGTAATAATATTTAATCATTCTTAATGATGGATTAACTTAATCCAAACATTATATAATTAAATTCCCTTAAATTACACCTTGATTTTATCATCCTATGTTTCCCAATAAAAAAATCAAATTTAATATTCCTTAAAATACATCACTACCTACATGAGGACTAATCCTAAAGAAATATAAATGTCCCAAATGACTCATTTGAAGAGGGTGAATAATCATACCCTAGGTTCAAATCCACACTCATGATTCCTAGAAGATTAATAAACATTCATTTATCACTCGTATTCAACCTCAAAAGACTCATACAAACATGATAGTTGACTTGTAAAAAATGATTATTGACTTATACATACAGTAATATGACTCAAAAAAACTTTTTGTTAAATCTTACACAACCTATAAATGAATTCTACACACATGTTGGAAAAATCCATTGTATAAAAGACTTATATAAATTTTAACACCTTATGGTTGACCATATTTTCCATAAATTCTTATAAAAAAACAACATATTATTCAACCAACATCTATCATTCATTAGTGGGAATCCAAAACACTATATAAGATTCATTGGAGATTCCATCCACATTAGTGTCAACCAAAAAATAAAAATTACACTAAGTTTATTTTTTCCAATTCTCTTGAAGATGGAGGTGAACTTTTTTATTGTTGATTACTATAAGGATCAAAGATAATTAATGAGGAAGAATAAAATATATGTTTATTTGTTACCTATATAAGTTTATCATGCTAAATATGAGATTAATTTTCTTACATATATTACAATTCAAAACATATATTATTTGTTATAAATCTATGATTATGGAAGAATACATTACTATTATAGTGATATGAAAAAATTGATTTCAACTAATGATGTTGTTAATTTATGAGATTGGAACATCATTATAAACTATTGAGTTATAGTATTTTGTAACGCCCTAACCCTAAAATACCAAAGTCGGTGTATTATTTTTATACATTGGCATGATTATTGGGAATTGAGTCACAAAGGACTGATCAGTTTAGCATCCGTGGAAAATATATTACATACATGAACATTAAATTTCAATTTGTAACATTAAATAAAAAATATATAATCCTTTTAGAAATTCATTATTCTTCTAGATTAAATCTGAATATAAATATTTATACACTTCTTGGAATCTTGGAAAAATAAAACATACGAAAGGGGTGAGCTCAGCTGCTCAGTAAGGAAAAACAATATAGCGGAATCTATCATAAATATTCATAAACTTTTATGGAATGGTATAAAATTAAAACACAATCCCTTTAAACATAAACTTCAACATAATATTTCAAAGATAAATTATATAATTCCATTTAATTATTCACATAGAAATTATAATATTTTAATAATCACATGTAACATCAATAACTAATATCATAATGATGTGATTCATAATACCAGTCATCTTAACTAGAAAGTCAAGGCCTCATACCAAGACCCTAAATATAAATTTTTTCAAGGCCTTGTAAAAAGACACAAGTTTGTATTAATAGACCTACTGATGCATCGATGGCTTATAGAGAGCCCCTCCCATCACATAATAGTCCAATGTATTCCTAATATGAAAGGGATAAATATAATCCAAACATTCTTATTAAAACTAACATGTGAAATGTCAATACATTAACCACAAACCTTGAAGGGTATAAAAATAGTGCATCCACAGTCAAACATTACTCATTCAATACAATATGGATGTCTGTATTATAATAAATCATCCTCAATCAAGAATAAAATTCAATGAAGGATATTTAAATTAATGAAAAGAATTAGTAAAACTATTAGAGAGAAATATCCCCTTTTTCTTGAAAAAAATTAAAAGTCGCACTATTTATCAAAGAATTAGTTTAAAATATATTTTTGAATCAAAGTGTCCCATACCACTTTTAAACATTAAAGGTAATTTTAATTTCAAAACATTCATGTCAATAAAAATATATCTATAAAATCATTTTTAAAATTTAGACATTAATGATAATGATTTATATGAATAAATCATTAAAACGTTTACAATGATATATTAGTTAAAGGGTTTCTAACAAAATGAGAGATTATTGAATACAAATAATTGAGGAATAACATTAATAAAAACATTATAATATCATGATAATAAAGTTATTCATGATATAATATTTCAAATGACCCTATATACACCATATAAAAGTAAATTAGCACATAAAAACAAAGAAAACTCAATGAAATGTAAATTGAGATGAAATCCCTAAAAAGACCATATCCATCGATTAAGGATTAATAAATGTCATAATTATGTGGGAAAAATATAAATACACTCAATATTAATAGATATTAGATTCAAATAAATAATGGTACATTCACACATATTCTTGTAGAAACAAAACCAATGACTTGGATGTTTAACTCAATGAATGGAAATTGAGTTAAGATTAACCTTATCAAGTACATATCAATGAATTGAGAATTTTAAAATGGATTTATTATGTGTATAAATATTATATTATCACAAAGGGTTCTGTAAATTACTACATAAATAAATAGATATTCATTTCACATATAATCATGGAGTAAAATAATCAATGAAGTATGCACAAAGCCCAATGAGTGGTCATCGAAATTAGAATTTCCTTTATCGACTTGGTAATATACAAAATATACACCCCATGAAATAAGGATAATAAAATTAAGAGTTAAATAACCATACACAAAAGTATTTTACAAAAATAATACAATCAATGGCATAATATACACCAAAAAATAGAAATAGTGGAAAATATATTATGAATCTCACAGGAATAAAAAGTGTGATAAAAACCCCTTACCTTATACTTTCCATTAGTCAAGTGTAATTTTTACCTACTATATAATGTTTAAATAATTTTTATTAAATTATAAAATAAACACATACATAATTATGATATCATATATGATCCTATATATTTCATTGTTAATAATATTTTATTAGTATCATTGTTTCAGGTTCTAACTGATTCATTTTCCATTATATGTTTTGTTACGTAAGTCATGTTTGTAATAGATATGATGTATCTTATTCATATCTAGAATGATATTTAGTTCTTAAACATTATTTTTTTTAATAATCAAATGAAAATTATTATTGAATGGTTACGATGGGGGAATGAAATCCCATTGCGTCGTCGAGATGGTAAGATGTACGTACGCATGAATGACTATATCATTTTATTAATGGTGAAATAGTATGTAATTGGATGGTATATTATATATAAATAATCATTAACATGTTATATTTATTATTAAAGAAATTATAGTCATTATTATACCCATCCAAATAATGTATTTTTGAATAACAAACTACACCACGGCGTGGAGACGGTAAGTCGTACGTATGCACGCATGGTGACTTTATCATTCATAGGATGGATAGAATAATTTATATGGTTATAACATAATTATAATAACATCTCAGTATGTAGAAGTTATAGGAGATATTATTTTAGTATGGAAAAAACAATGAATGAGTAAGTAGAAGTAGAAAAGAACATTGAAATATGCGATAATATAATTACATTTTCTTCAGGTGCTTCCTTTTGATTTGAACAAAAGGGATCCTTAGGTTCGCTATCTGATAAAATTACGGCCTATAGGTTTAATTTAGGGTAATTGGGAGGATATTTGGTCATGGTTTTCCATGAAAAATTGCATTGTAGGTGTGAAATTAAGAGAAGGGAAAGTACCCTTTTATAAGAGAGGTGGGGTAACTTTAGGAATAGCTTGTAATATTATTTTATTATAAAATTTTTTTGATTTAAAATAGTTTTAAATGGATTTATTTCAAGGATAAAGTGGGTTTGGGTCGAAATACTCTCAACTAATAATATTTATACGTGTTTAGGTCACCATATTAACTTTATATTTTAGATTTAACTCTTCGTTAAATAGTTTAAGATTTACCATGTCTTCTTGTATTTTTATACTATATGGTTAATATAGTAACTATAAAATTACAAGAGAACCTCAAGTGGTTCACTAATGACATATATAACATTATCTAAGTCATTTGGAAGGACCATATATTTTTATAACTATATTATAATTGAATAAAGTAGTATTTGTTTTAAAAACTCATTTATGTCAATTTTGACACCATTTAATATTTGGTTTTCGTGAAAGTCAGAAAAACATTATTAATTCGAAAGAACTACATTAAATCAACAATTACATGATATTTTAACCTATACAATTTTTGGATGACATCAAAATTATCAATTTTAATTTATTTTAATATTTATAATATCAATTACTTTATTCTTCTATTAATAAGATAATTAATGCATCATTATTTTGTCATAAATAAATTTAATAATTTAATGTCTAAAAATTATAAATAAAATAGCATGATGTATAAAAACTTTTTTTATTTCTAATGAATATTTATAGTCAAATATATCTTATGCATAACCCTATATTAAAAATAGTTTATTTATTAAAATTTAAATTTAACACTTTTAACTCTTCTTTAAATAAAATATAATAAATGTTCTAATCTAACAGAAATGGATCAAAAAGAATATAAATTTTTTCCTATGTTTTATTTTGGTGGATAAATACTTAGCTAATAGAATTATACCATGTTTTAGGGTAATTTTATATTATTATATTATAATTTCTACCTTTAATTAACCTATTTACTTTTAACTGCGGTAAATAATATTCAAAAGTTACTATTTCCCAAAAATTATTTTCATCCTATTGAACCAAATAATACTTATTGATGAAAACCTTTTTTGTTGGATTTTTTAAATTCAATTCACAAAATCTTTAAATTCACATATTATGTAAATTTTCAAATGTGCCTAGACCGTGGGTAAAAGACGTTCAAAAGATCAATAAAATTTTATATATCTAATCTGATTATAAAATTAATCAAATTAATTATATTGGGATAATAATTTTATTATTTATCTATTTTTACATTATGATAAATTTTAATTAAAAATAATCATTAAATGAAAATGTCGGTTTTTATTTACAATGTAGTATTTTTCACTATCCATCAAAAAATTGAATGTTTTCAAAAAAATACCAAAAATTCACCATAAGATAATTTTGATATTAAAAATCCAAAAAAGAAGTCTATTTTACCAAATTCAATTGTTAAGAGTGTCTAATATTAATTTTATTATTGTTCAAAAAAGGATATAAAAAGTAGTTCATTTAAGAAAATAGTTTTTCTAAATATATAACTATTTTAACAGAATATATACATTTCATTATAAATATTTTTTATTTATGTGAAAACATTATCAATAAAATTTAAAATTTATTTTTTACTATTAATAATACATTATTTAATTTATAATTTATATATATTTGTTAAATAATTATAATACTAATGTATTGTCTCGCAGAAACTCAATATTCCATATAATGAATGAAAATTCATTGTTACGTGCAGTATAATATATTTAATTACTTTAAATATATAACTTACTATGAAATCTTGGGGTGTTACATTCTTCCCCCATTTTGAAAATTTCATCCTCTCAATTTTAAAATTGGACTTGGAAACTTCATTAAAAGTCCCATATTAGAAAAAGAGTTAATAAAACTATCTATTTAAAAGAAATAAAGAGAAGTACAATGGTAACCTATGACAACCCATACTATGGTTCCATGTAGGAAAACATGGATATGGAAGCGAAAATAAACCATCAAGTTCTGATGGAGAGTGATAGAAAACATGATCAAGAGAAATTTAACTACTATAAAACCATAAACTTGTGATTGGTTAAAAGGACTTTGATTACCCCATAGGAAGAGTAAACAAACAAAGTATTTGTTTTATGTTAGTTTTCATAATGATGAGGAATTTATTTATGATATTGAATAAGTTCATAAGGATATATACATATTTTTCATGTATAGTTTCATCCTTTAATAAATTTCCACCACAAACTCATATTTTATTCAAATGATGTGTGTTCCTGATGAATTGGTCACACCTAAAGTTCTAGAATCAAATTCTAGAGATTCACACAACCCACAAAAGATGAAAAATATATTTCACTTTCCTTTTGACGTTAAAAAAACCAAAATGATTTATACAAGATCAGTTGATCCCCAAAAATGATAATCCTTTGTATAATGAAAAAAACTCTTAATATTCAAAATTAAACAAACAGTACCCAAAGTTCAACAAAGTCCATTCATAAAAAATTGTTCTTAAAATTCTTAAAATTAATCCAAACTATGTTTGAAACCCAAGATTCATTAGGAATTTATCACATAGTCTTCCACGATAAATCTTAACATTTATCTCCAAATAACATCGACTGCTCTTAAAGACACATACTTAAAATTAATTAAACTGATAAAATATTCTCTATGATAGGTTAATCATTTCCATAAACAACCCAAATCCTTATAAGCCCACTATAAAACATAGATTCTTCCAAAATAACAATCTACCATTACTCCTCAAATGAAATCACTTAGTATTCTATTTTCCTTAGGCATATAGTGTTCCCAAAAGAGAAAATGTCTTCTAAAAGAACTTTTATCACTTAATAACTAAATCATTTTAATATACTAAGGATATCCATTTGATAAAATATATTTTCCAAAAATAAATATATTCTTTATCCATAAAATCATTTATCTAAAATCAATTAGTCATACTAACTAGGGACTTCACGTAGTCTAGTGGTAGGTGATAAATCGCATTCCCACTTTGGTTGTGGGTTCGATTCTCATAGATTTTTTTGAAATGATGGGTTTTCACGTACTCTATGAGTTGTCCTTTTTCATGAACCAAAAAATTTTATAACATTCCCAAAATTATATAAATTCCTCAAAAAACCATAACATATTTTAACTTCAAATGTTATCTCATACCACACATTTTCATCACAAAAATTAATAACCATTAATTTACACAAATTCAATGATCATATAAACCCAAATGGTTCTTTATAACTATATCCACACAAAAAAGATAATTCTTCCACAAATAGAATTTTCACATAAAAAAATACAGGGTTAAATATACAAGAGAAATTTCTTCCAAAGTAATCACATCAATAATGATCATTAATACTTTTAAACATTCCTTTATCCATTTATTTCCACATAGGTTCCTCTATAACCTAAAGTTTACCCTATAGAATAGGGTATTAGCTCAAGAAATTCCCAGGTCCCCAAAATTTATGTAAAATGACTGTAAATGGATTCTTAGGATCATTTTTTATTTTCTTCTATAGTACTATTGATTTTTCATTGCTAATTCTATACATTATGTCCTTATTTCCCATACATAAATTATTTATTTGTTCCATTGAGACACTTTAATGTGTGTATCCTTTCATATTTCTAGCATGATGATAATCGAGCATTCTTTTCTCTACGTTTTCCACTGCTAGAGCTCTTATCATTCTCTTACTTTCTCATCTTTGTTGGGTTTGTGATTTTGTTAATGTATATGTTGTTGATCATTTTTCAGGAAAATTGATTCATGATGAACATGATATCTTTTATACATTTCAACATTCCATTGTGTTACTCATTTTCACCAATGTTCCCACCTTGTACATCATGTTCAATGTTAATATGACTTCCTTGGAATCTAGTCATTGACTAAAATCAGAAATCATAGTGTGAGTAAAAATAGTCATAAAATCATTTAGAGAATATCATGACACCTTATTTTCAATCTAAAACACCATAGGATTAAGTAATGTTAGGTATTATCATCTTATATTAAAATTATTCAAATTATTTTGTAATGAAGATGTAAATTATCCTATTCATATCCCCCATGAGTGTCAAACCAGGTGTGTAGTAAGGTTCATTTTTATGTACTAGGATTCCCTATGTCAAGCCTGAAACTCCTTGTTAGATTTTTCACTCCTAGGTACATCTATGCCAGAACCACGTCTACTTGTAGTATCCTGGCAGGGATGTATTACATGTAAAAATTAAAAAATCTCTATATTACTAAAATTCTAGGAAGTTATTCTATATTAATCCTCAATGTCAATCTTAGGGTATTGTTTCCTAATCATAGTTTATCTGAATATAGTTTCCAATGTAATTTATAAACTTTTTCTAATACATAATGTAATGCCTCAGCCCTGGAAAACTAGATCCATTGAAGTTTTTTAATAAATTGGCATGATTACAAGGAATCATGTCCTAAAGGACTAATCAATTTAGCAATATTTGAAAATAGATTACATACACGAACATTACCTTACAATTTCTAACATAAAATAGAACATATATAATTCTTTTAGAATTCCATTATTCTTCTAGATAAAACATGCATATAAATCATAATACACTTATTGTCATCCTGGGATAATAAAATATAAGAATTGGTTGAGCCTAGATGATCAGTAAGGTTAATCAATATAGAGAAAGCTGGCATAAATAATGATAAACTTTTAATTCAAGGTATAAAATTGAAATAAAATCCATTTAAACATAAACATCAGCATAATATGGAAAATATAAGTTAAATAAATATATTTATATATTCGAATGGATATTATACTTTCCTAATAATCACATGTAAAATTAATAACTTATCTCATAATTATATAATTTATTATATAGGATATCTTAACCACAAAGTCATGGCCTCATGCCAAGATCCTAAAAATAAATTTTGTCATGGAAATGTTCCATGATATTAGTTTGTCTCATGAGACCTACCGATGCATCGAAGGGATATAGTGGGAACTTACGATCACTTAATAAGTACAATTAATTCCTCATATGAAAAGGTTGAAACATAATCTAAACATTCATATTAAAACTATCATACGAAATGTCAATACTTTAACCAAAAATAATGAATGGTATAAAAATAGCACAACCATAGTCAAACATAACTCATTCAACACAATATAGAAGATTTTATTATAATAAATCATCCTCAATCAAGAATAAAATACAATGAAGGATATTTACATAGATGAAAATAATTAGTAATACAATTTAAGAGAAATATCCCCTTTTTCTTGAAAACATTTAAAAGTCACACTATTTATCAAAGAATTTGTTTAAAAGAGACTTTTGAATCATAGTTTCCCATTCCATATTGAAACTTTGAAAGTAATTTTAATTTTAAAACATTCATGTCTATATAAATAATTCATTAAACCCATTTTTAAAAAATGTATATTAATGAGAATGAATTAAAAGAATAAATCATTAAAACATTTAAAACTATATTTTTGTTAAAGAGTTCCTAACCAAATGAGAGATTCTTGAATAAAAATAAATGAGAAATAAAATTAATCAAAACTTTATAATACCATGAGAATAATGGGATTCATGATATAATATGTCAAAGGATAGTATATACACTATATAAAATTTTATTGGTGTATAACAACAATGAAGTATCAATGGAATGTAAATTCAGACGAAATCCATTATAAAGACTATATCCTTATATTATGTATTAATAAATTAAATAATTATGTGTGAAAAATATAAATACACTCAATATGATTGGATATTTAGTGTAAATAAATCATGGGACATTCACACTTATTCTTTTAAAAACAAAAAACAATGACTTAGATGTTTAACTCAATGAATTGAAATTGATTTAAGATTACCCTTATCAAGTTCATATCAATGAATTGATAATTTATCAAGGGAGTTATTATGTGCATCAAAAGTATATCCTCACAAATGAGAGTGGGAATTACTACATAAATAAATAAATAGTGATTTCACACATAATCTTAGAGTAAAATTGTCAATGAAGTATTCGTAAAGACCAATGAGTGAAAATTGAAATTAGAATTTCCCTTACAGATTTAGTAACATACAAAACATACCCCCCATGAAAAAATGATTATAAAATTAAGATGTATATACACATAAATTAGATAATTTTAAACAAATAATGTAATCATGGGCATTACATAAACCAAACGAATTGAAAAAGTGGTAAATATATAATGAATCTCATGGGAATAAAAAGTGAGATGAAAACTCATAACCTTAAACATTACATTAGTGGAAGGTAACATTAACTTCCTATATAATGGTTAAAGAATTTTTATAAAATTATATAGAAACCACATACATAATTATGATATAATATATGATCCTCTATTATTTCTTTGTTAATAATATTTCAGTGGTATCATTGTTTCGGGTGTTAACTAATTTGTTTTCCTTTATATGTTTTGTTACTTAAGTCATGTTTGTTATATAAATGATTTATTTTATTAACATCCATAATTATATTATGTTCTTGAACATTATTTTTTTAATCATAAAAATAAACTTGTTCTTTATGGTTATGATAGGGAATTAAATCTCATCGTGTTGTGGAGTCGTTAAGTCATACGTATGAAAAAACAAAAATATCATTCTATTAGTGGTAAAATATTATGTAATTGGATGATATATTATACATATAGAATCTTTATAATGTTATATTTATTATTTAAATCAATTGTAATAATTATTATACCCATCCAAATTTTGTAGTGTTGAATAACAAACTACACCATGGTGTGGAGACGGTAAGCTATATGTACAAACGCATGGTGACTTTATCATTCATAGGATGGATATAATAATGTATATGGTTGTACCATATTTATAATGACATCTCATTATGTATAAGGTACTGGAGTAATTATTTTATTATGGAAACAACAAAGAAATAGGATGTAGAAGATGAATAGAACTTTGAAAGATGTGATAAAATAATTACCTTTTCTTCAGGTGCTTCCTTTTGATTTGAACAAAAGGTATCCTTATGTTGGATTTATTATAAAATTCAGGAATCTAGGTTAAATTGAGGGTAAATTTAAGGAGATTTGAGTAGGGATTCACTAAGCCAAATAGTTTTTGTGGTGTGAAATTAAGAGAAGGGGAAGTATCCTTTTATAAGAGAGCTGAGGGGAAATTTAGGAATAAATTGAAATATTATTTTACTATAAAATTATTTTCAGTTTAGAATAGCTTAAAATAGAATTATTTACAGGATAAGGTGGGTATGGGTTGAAATACTGTCAACCAAAATTGTTTTAGACAATTTTAGGTCACAATATTAACCTTATATTTTACATTTAATTCTTCATTAAATAGTTTAACGTTTGACATGACTTCTTTTATTTTTATACTACATGGTTAATATAGTTACTCTAAAATTCCAACACAACCTCAAGTGGTTAATTAATGAAATATATAACATTATCTAAGTCATTAGGATGATCCTTTGTTTTTTATGACTATTATATAATTTAATAAAATAGTATTTGTTTTAAAAACTCATTTATGTCAATTTTGACACCTTTGGGTATTTTGTTATTGTGAAAGACATAAAAACTTTATTAATTCAATAAAAATAAAATAAATCAACCATAAAAAGTCATATTAACCTATAAAATTCATGGATGGCATTAAAAGATTCAATTTACATTAATGTTAAATTTATAATATAAATTATTTTAATCATTCATTAATAAGGAAATTTTTAATGTCCCAAAATTTATGTATAATTTTTTAAATTATATGGAATTATTTTGAGATCATGAAATCTGACGGCACGTGATTCTGAGGCCTGAAGATCCCGAAATGATCTGTCGAGGTTTTTTTAAACTTTAAATAGTGTGTGTGAGTAGTTTATCTGAAAAAAGTGGAATAAATATTAAATAGTTTTCCTGATCAAGAATCTGAGGGCACTATTTCACTCAGGATGAAGGGTTTACCCTAGGTGTGAATTATGTTCAGTCGGCTCAGACCTACTGTGAGAAAACCTGAAAATGGAATAACCAGAAATAAATAGTTAAATAACATTATTTTACTTTTCAAGTGCTTATAACCCACGAACGGTAACTCTGATTAAAAATTTGAGACCACCACTGAACATATAAAGGTATGCTCTATTTAGGAAGATACTAAAATTGTCTGGTGTGGGCCACCAGTTAAAGTTATTTTTTGGCCGTAAATGAAATAATTAAGTGAAAATTATTTTACTATAAAATCCATAACATCTAAACGGTAACTTAGATTAGAAATCCAGGAGTATCGTTTGGTTCTTTGGGTCATTTTTCACTTAATAAGACCCTAAACTTGACCGGAGTAGATTGAGGGTGAATTTTAATTATTTACTAAACTTTTTTTAGGTACATTCTATAAACACATGGACGAAATTTTCTAACTTTTGAACTATTGCTCAGATTAAAAATCTGAGGGCACCGTTGAATCCATAGCACCAATATTCTATTAAGGGAAGCTTCACTTCAACCATAGTAGGTCCGGAGAAAAATGTAGTTTTTGGAAATTTTTAATAGAATAAATAAAATAATTTTATTATTTTATTTTAATTTTATTCCTCTAAGGGACAAGCGGTAAGGAGGGACCGACAATGTGTCAAGCCAATAAATGGATTGACCCTCCAATCTATGTAACTGCAACATTGGGGGAAATTGGTAAGATTCCTAATTAATGAGAAACCAATAAATTCCAATGTCATTACTTACCCTCCCCCTATCCTATATATATGGAGCTTGGGGGGAGGTACCAACATAGCTTCACCAAGAAATGAAGTGTTGATGGAGCAGCACGATGTTGAACCCGTTGAAGATGGAGCCGACCCAGTGGGAGGTGATGGGAGACACCGAACCATGAACCGGAAGGTGATGTATGTGAGGCGTCGTTGGGAACCAGTTGCAGGGAGGAAGAACGCTTACCCACCTTCATGCGCTGACACTCTACAAAAAGTTTTCAAGGTAGGGGTTATTTTCATTTGTGCACTTTTTATTCCCTCTTCCACGTTATTGAAATTATACAAAGAACATGGGTCAACCAACTAACGGGTTTACCCACGATTCATTCGCCTTTGCGAGAGGTCATTACGGGTAATCTTGTGGGGTTAATCTTGTTGTTTAATTCAATTGTTATTAAACTCTTAACCGCCTCATGTTTATGAGATAATTCGGTGGGCTCGTGCCTAACGAACCCAGCCCGAATCCTCCGCTATCTTGTTATCCTTGTGACACCTTGGAAGACTGTGACCATGTCGATGCATGCTACAAGAGGAGGGTCTCCGCTCATCAGCCGTGACGAACAGAGGAGGTGTCTGACACGATGGCCCGCTACGAGAAGGAATGCGACATGACCATTGCGCCGCCGACAAATGGAATCTGCAGCTAAAGCTGCAGCATAGGCTGAACCCTCCTCTGGTGGGTTCCAAGGCAACTGAGCGGCCCCCACGCACCACTACCACCTCACCAACCAAATGGCCTTTGGGTCATTCAGGAATCAGAGAGACTGGGGCATTACCCCCCCCCCCCCCCCCCCCGCGTCTGACCGTATGTGGTCGCCACCCTCGAGTTGGGCTATCGCCCTCGAAGTTGGGCCCCCGCTCTCGGAGGGGGTCACCTCCCTCAGAGAGGGTCGCTGCCCTTGATTCGGGCCTCCGCCCTCAGATCCGGACCACCGCCCTTGGACTCGGACACCGCCCTCGGACTAGGCTGCCACCCTAGTGATTCGTGTCCCCTAGACTGGGCCATTTCCCTAGCAGGCCGCCTCCCCATGCGGGTCAGGACACCCCTTTGCGGGCCACCCCTCTAGCAGGCTGGGTTGGTCCAACCGGGTCATACTAGACCCGGGCCCAACCGGGCCTAGAAACACTCAAAGGGGCTTATCATGAGGACTGGACACTCGTTTGACAAAACATTTATGGCGTTGGGACCTTTAGAGAAAGATGGTCTTTTTTGACTTACTCCATTAGAGTTTCAAAAAACATGGAGTTTGGTCCGGTTGGATCGCACTCGAATTCATCCAGGCCCTCGGCACTGAAATTCCAATAACGCATAGACCGGTCATCCGACTGACGCGTCGTCTATTGCATTGGAGCCCTTATGACTTGGAGAATCATCAGGTTACTTTTTTGTGAGACTATATCCTGGTTGAGATATGATTGATGGATTGGGGAGCAGTTCTCCCAAGCACACTATGTATGGAACCCTACGACTGGCTGAGACCTGATGACTAGTGACTTTTCGACTCTGAGTGACTCGACGGCTATGGTACGCAATGGGGAGGAGCAACTTAGTATACCGCATTAGGTGGGATGACTCTGTGTGACCTTGAAGAACCATAGTACGTGATGAGGAGCGATACCTCAGCAGTTCAAGGTTACTAGCGAGTGCCTCTGAGGGACACGACAGACCCACTGTACTTGATAGAGGAGGAGTTCTCTAGCATCCAAGGCGTTTGATGGTGTGACTATGGTTGGTACTTGTTTCTACCCCAAGAATAAATCCTGGTGTGAGCTTTCTTTACTTTATGCTTGTGATTGAGGTTATGCCATATGGTAATTTACATGTGTGGTACTTTATCTCTATGGTGTTACCCTGTGGTTTTTCTTTTTGAAATTATAGGAGACCTTTAAGGTCTCAGGGTCCCTACTGAGTATCGTTATACTCACCATTACATGGGCTTCACCTGCACCTTGTTGTGTATTTTATAGATGACGAGCAGTTGGGATAAGGTTTGAGGGAGCTAAGACACGGTGGCACGTAGAGGAGATGGACATACATGGAGTGTTAAAGATGTGATTTGTACCTACCCTTCAGGTAGGATCCGGGGTGAACTGTTTGGTGTGACACGACACAGGGAAAACTGATCATGATCTGTACCTACCCATCAGGTAGGATATGTGGTGGATGATCCAATAGATGATTTTCACCTTTTCAGTTGTTTTTTACTTTTCATTTGTACTTGTTTACTTCCATTTGGGTTTATATTCTAGCACCTTTACTTTCATTACACTTTTACAACAGTAGTTTACTTCACAATTGCTTCTGGTTTTGTTCTCGGACTGTGTGATTGTACAGGTTTAAAGGCAATGCCTTCCCATTTTAAGGAATATTACTTTCGGTGCTAGTTGAAATACCATGGCCTTTGGAAGGTGGGCTTGGGGTATTCACGACACGAGCCCCGGGGGATGGGTTGTGACATAATTATTGCATCATCATTTTGTCAAAAATAAATTGAATTATTAAATATCTAAAAATTATAAATAAAATACCATGATGTAGGAAGTGTTTTTAGATTTATAATGAATATTTATAGTTGAATTTATCTTATGTATAAACCTATATTAAAAATGGTTTATTTATTAAAATTTTAATTTAACACTTTTAACTCTTCTTTTAATAATGTATAATAAATGTCTTAATCTTACCCAAATGGCTCAAAAAGGATCCTATTACTGTAATAAAGTTGATTTTGGTTCAAAAACACTTAACAAATATAATTAGGAAATGTTTTGGGGTAATTTTATATTATTATACTGTTATTTATATCTTTAATTACCCTATTTACTTTTAACCATGGTAAATTAAATTCAAAAGTTACTATTCATTGAAAATTATTTTCATCATATTGGACAAAATTTTACTTACTGATGAAAACCAATTCTGTCTGATTTGTGAAATTCAATTCACAAAAGTGGTAAAATCATGTTTTATGAAAATATTCAAATGTTCCTAGAAGGTGGGTAAAAGACGTTAAAAAGTTTGATAAAATTATATATATCAAATCTTATTATAAATTTCATAAAATGACTTATATTATACTAATATAATTATTATTTATATATTTTGACATTAAGATAAATTTTAATTAAAAATAATTATTTATATAAAAATGTCATTTTTGATGTACTATGTAGTATTTTTCACAATCCGTCAAAAATTGAAATTTTTCAGAAGAATACCAAAAATTCACCCTAAGAGATTTTTTATATTAATAATCCAAAAATTAATTCTATTTTACCCAATTCGATTGTTAGGAGTGTCTAATATTAATTTATTATTATTCAAAATATGACATAAAAAGTAGTTCTTTTGAGAAAATAGTTTTTCTAAATATATAACTATTTTAACAGAACATATACATTTCATTATAAATATGTTTTATTTATATGAAACAGTTTAAATAACATTTAAAATTTATTTTTTACTATTCATATTATATTATTTAATTGATATATATATATATATATATATATATATATTGTTTAAATACTTATAATACTAATGTGTTGTCTCGCAGAAACTCAATCTTGCATATAATGCAATTGAAGTCGGTGTTGCGTGTATTATAAGCTATTGAATTAAATTAAATGTATAACTTATTATGAAATATTGGGTTGTTACATTCTTCCAACCTTTTGGAAATTATGTCCTATCAATTTTAAAATTGGTCTTGGAAACATCATTGAAAGTCCTATGTCGAAAAAAGAGTCAATAAAACTATCCATTTAAAAGGAGTATAAAGTTCACCCGTGAAAACCCATATTAGGGTTCCATGTAGGAAAACATGGATATGTAAGAGAAAAAAAACATCATGTTATGATGGAGAGTAATAGAAAACATGATCAAGAGAAAGTTAACTACCAGAAAACCATAACCTTGTGATGGGTTAAACAGACATTGATTATCAAGTAGGAAGAGTAAACATACATTGTTTATGTTTTAAGTTAGTTTTGATAATGTTGAGGAATTATTTTCCAGATTTAATAATAACATAAAAGGATATACTTAATTTTTAACTATAGTTTCATCATTTAATAAATTTTAACCAAAAACTCATCTTTTTTCCTAAAGATGCATATTTATGTTTGATTGGTCACACCTGAAGTGCTATAATCAACTTTGTGAGAATCAAATAATCCAAAAAAGATGATATATGTATATATCCCTTATCTTTGGACATTAACCAAAAAAATTGTATTGTACAAGATCAACTGATCCCTAAAAAGGATAATCCGTTATAGAAAGAAATACTACTCTTAATCTCCAAATTTAAACAAAAAATACCCAATGTTCAACAAATATAATTCAATAAACAATTTTACTTAAAATTATTCAAAATAATCTAAACTATGTTTGAAACCCAAAATTCATAAATATTTGATCACATAGTCTTCCACGATAATTATTAATATTTATCTCCAAATAACATCGACAAATCATAAAGTCACATACTTAAAATTAATTAACCAAATCACATAATCCCTATGATAGGTTAATCATTTCCATAAATAATCCAAAGTTCTATAAATCCATAATAAAACATAGACTCATGTAAAATAAATATCCACCATTACTTTTCAAATTAAATCCCTTTGTATTCTATTTTCCATTGGCATATAGTGTTCCCAAAAGTGTGAATGTATTCTAAAATAACATTTATCACTTAATCACTAAATCATTTTACTATACTAAGAATATTCATCTGATAAATTATATGCTCCCAAAATCAACATATTATTTATCCATAAAATCATTTAACTGCAATGAATTAGTCATACTAACCAAGGACTTTATTTAGTCTAGTGGTATGTAATAAATCCCATTCGCACTTTGGTTATGGGTTTGAATCCCATGGATTTTTCTGATGTGTTGGGTTTCCAAATAGTCAGCATGTTGTCCTTTTTCAAAAACTATATAATTTTATAACATTCACAAAATGAGATAAATTCATCAAAATAATCGTAACATATTTTAACCACAAATATTATATCATACCACATATTTTCATCCCAAAAAGTAATAACCATTAATTTCCTCAAATTCAAGGATCATATAAACCCAAATGGTTCTTTATAACTATATCCACAAAAATGATAATTCTTCCTAAATTAACATTTTCATATAAAAAAATAAAGGTTTACACATACAATAGAAATGTCATTAAACGTAATCCCATCAACAAAGAGCATTAATACTTTTAAACATTCTGTCATCCATTTATTTCCATATAGGTTCTTCCTTGAACTACTTTTTATCCTATTGAATAGGTAATTTACTTGTTTAATGCCCAAACCCCCTATATTTACAGCAAATGATTGTAAATGGATTCATAGTATCATTTTTTTCTTCTATAGTACTCTTCATTTTTCCTCGACAATTATTTAGTTTATGTCTTTTTTTCCCACACATAATGCATTTTTTTTGTTCCATTGAGACCGTTTCTTAGGTGTCTCCTTCCACATTTCTAGTATGATAGAAATTGAGCTTTATTTTCTTAATGGAATCCACTACTGGAGCTCTTATCATTATCATCATTTCTCTTATTTGTTGAGTCTGGGTGTTTGTTAATGTATATTTTACTGATCATATTTTTGGTAAAATGATTTGTCATGAACATGATATCTTTTACACCTTTCAACATTACATTTTGTTGCTCATTTCCATCCTAGTTCCCACCTTGTACATCATGTTCAATGTTAGACTTCCTTAGAATCAAGCCATTAACTAAAATTGGAAATTATAGTGTGAGTAAAAATAGTCATAAAATAATTTATAGAATATAATGACACGTTATTTTCAATATAAAAAACCTTAGGATTAACTACTGTTATTTATTCTCATCTTATATTCAAATTCAACAAAGCATTTTGAAAATAAAATGTCAATAATCCTAAGCATATCCCCCTAGGAGTGTCCAACTAAGTGCACATTAAGACCCACTTTTGTATTCTAGGATACTTCGGGTCAATCCTAAAACTCCTTGTCATAGTTTTCACTCCTAGGTACATGTATTCCAGAATAGCATCCACTTATAGTATCTAGACAGGGATGTATTTCTTGTAAAACTTAAAAAATCACTAAATTACTAAAAATCAAGGAATTTCTTCCATACTAATTCTCAATGTCTATTTTAGGAAAATTTTTCTTAATAATTGATTATCTAAATCTATTTTCCATGGTTATTGTTAAACTTACTCTGATACAAAGTGTAATTCCCCGACCCCAGAAGCCAAGATCAGGTGGATTATTTTTATATATTAGCATGATTACAATGAATCACGTCCCGAAATAATAATTAGTTTAGTAGTGTTGGAAAATATATTACACACGTAACCATAAAACTAAAATTTCTAACATAAAATACAACATAGATAATCATTTGAGAGTTCCATTATTCTTCTAGCTTAAACATGCATATAAATCGTAATACACTTCTTATCATTATGGGAAAATAAAACATAATAATGGGGTGAGATCAGATGCTCTGTTAGGATAAACAATTTAGCGGAAGATGTCATAAATAATCATAATCTTTTATATCAAGGTATAAAATTGAAACACAATACCTTTAAACATAAAATTCAGCATAATATAGAAAAGATATATTAAATAATGTCATTTAATTATTCACATGTATATTCTACTAGTCAAATAATCATATGTAACATCAATAACAAATCTCATAATGATGGAATGCATAATACCAGACATCTTAATAACAATGTCAAGGCCCCAAGAAAAGACCCTAAATATAAATTTTCTCAAGGCCTTGTGCCAAGACACTAGTTTGTCTCATTAGACCCACCGCTGAATCGAGGGGATATAGAGGGTCCCACCCATCACTTACTAATTCCAACACATTCCACATATAAAAAGGGTGAAACATAATCAAAACATTTATATTAAAAATAGAATATGAAATGTCAATACTTTAACCACAAACAAAGAATGGTATAAATATTGCACATCCACAGTCAAACATAACTCATTCAATAAAATATGGAAGATTTTATCATAATAAATAAACCTCAATAAATAATAAAATACAATAAAGGATATTGACATAGATTAAAATAATCAGTAAAATGATTTGAGGGAAATAACCCCTTTTCTTGAAAATATTTAAAAGTCACACTATTTATTAATGAAGTAGTTTATAAGATATTTTTGAATAAAAGTGTCCCATAAAATTTTGAAATTGTGAAATGAATTTTAATTTTAAAACATTAATGTATATATAAATAAATCCTTAAAACCAGTTTTAAAACATGGACATTTATGGTAATTATTTAGAAAAATAAATCATTAAAACATTTAAAAAGATATTTTTGTTAAAGAGTTCCTAACCAAATGAGAAACAATTGAATAATAATAATTGAAGAATAAAATTAATCAAAAATTTATAATATCATGAGAATAAATGGATCCATGATATAATATGTCAAAGGATAGTATATACAACACATAAGAGTGAATTTGTACATAATAACAAAAAAGTCTCAATGGAATGTAAATTGAGATAAAATCCCTTATAAAGTCCATATCCTTAGATTAATGATTAATCAATGACATAATTATGTGTGAAAATATAAATACATTCAGTAAGATTTTATATTCATTTTAAATAAATCATGGTATATTAACACATATTATTGTAAAACAAAACCAATGACATCGATGTTTAATTCAATGAAAAGAGATTGAGTTAAGATTTCCCTTATCAAGTTCATATCAATGAATTAAGAATTTATCAATGGAGTGATTATGTGCATAAAAGTATATCCACACAAAGGAGAGTGTAAATTACTACATAAATAAATAAATAGTTATTTCACACAAAATCATGGAGTAAAATAATCAATGAAGTATATGTAAAACCCAATGAGTTGAAATTAACATTAGAATTTCCCCTACAAATTTGGAAAATTATAAAACATACACCCCATGAAAGAAGGATCGTACAGTGAAGATATAAAAACTAATAAATTAAATAATATTACACAAATAATACAATCATTATCATTACATTCCCTAAACAAATGGAAATAGCAAAAAATATAGCATGAATCTCATGGGAATAAAAAGTGAGATGAAAACCCCTTACATTATAATTTCCTTTAGTCAAGGTTATGTTTAAAATCATGCATAATGGTTAAATAATATAAATTAAATTATACAGTAACCACATAAAAACTATGATATCATATATGATCCTCTAATATTGCTTTGTTAGTAATATTTCAGTAGTATCATTGTTTTAGTTGTTAACTGATTCATTTTACTTTATATGTTTTGTTATGTAAGTCATGTTTTTTATGGATAGAAATTATTTTATTCATATCCATAATTATATAAGCTTCATAAAAATTATTATTTTTTATCATCAAATGAAAATTATTCTTTAATGGTTATGATGTGGAATGAAATCTCATCACATCGTGGAGATGGTAAGTCGTACGTACGCACGAACGAAAATATCATTCTATTGATGGTGAAATAGATTGAAATTGGATGTTATATTATAAATAAAGAATAATTAACATGTTATACTTATTATTTAAATCAATTATTATCATTATTATACCCATACTAATAATTTAGTGTTGAATAACAAACTACACCACATTATGGAGACGGTAAGCCGTATATACGCACGCATGGTGAATTTATCATTCGTAGGATAGATATAATAATGAATATGGTTGTACCATATTTATAATAACATCTTAGTATGTATACAGTACATTATTTATTATTTTATTATGGAAAAAACAAAGATGGAGGAAGTAGAAGAAGAAATGAACTTTGAAAGATGTGATAAAATAATTACCTCTTCTTCTAGTGCTTTCTTTTGATTTGAAGAAAAGGGCTCTATAGGATGGATTTATGATAAAAATAATGCATCTAAGATTAATTAGGGGTAATTATAAGGATATTTTTTCAAGGTTTGGCCAAGAAAAATGGCTTTGTAGTTGTGAAATTACGAGAAGGGGAAGTACCCTTTTATAAGAGAGGTGAGCGGAACTTTAGGAATAGCTTGAAATATTAATTTATTATAAAATTATTATTGGTTTCTAATATCTCAAAATGTATTTAATTCAAGTATTAGGTCTGTATGGTTCAAAATATTCTCAACCAATATGTTTTAAAAATTTTTAGGTCACCATATTATCCTTATCTTTTATATTTAACTCTTTGTTAAATAGTTTAACATTTACAATGTGTTATTGTATTTTTATAATAAATGGTTAATATAGTTATTATAAAAGGAAAATATAACCTCATGTAGTTCATTATTGACATATATAACATTATCTAAGTCATTTTTCTGAACCTTATATTTTTTTTACTATTATATTATTTAATAAAATACTATTTGTATTAAAAACACATTTATTTCCATTTACTGTATTTAGTATTTGGTTTTTTTGAAAGTCATAACAACTTGATTACTTAGAAAATAATACCTTTAATTAACCCTAAAATGTCATATTTACCTAAAAAATCATGTATGGAATCCAAAGATTAAATTTACATTTATTTTAATATTTATAATATCAATTATTTTAATTGATCATTAATAATGTCATTAATGCATCATCATTGTGTCATAAATAAATTTATTCATTTAATGTATAAAAATTATAAATAAAATACTGTGATGTATTAATTTTTATTAAATTTTTAATTAATTTTTATAGTCGAATTTATCTTTTGCATAATCCTATATTAAAAAAGTTTTAGTTATTATAATTTGAATTTAACACTTTTAACCCTTCTTTAAATAAAATATAATAAATGTCCTCGTCTAACCCAAATGGATAAAAAATGATCTTATTTTTTTCCTAAGTTTTATTTTGGTCAAAAAACACGTATAAAATACAATTAGAACATGTTATGTGGGAATCTTATATTATTATAGTATTATTTCTACCTTTAATTACCTTATATACTTTTAACAATGGTAAATAAAATTCAAAAGTTACCATTTACAAAAAAAAATATTTTCATCCTATTGAACCACATTTTACATACTGATGAAAACTATGTGTATTGGATTTTTTAAATTCATCTCACAGTAGCGGTAAAATAAATGTTTTTGAAAATTTACAAATGTGCCTAGAAAGTGGGTAAAAGACGTTAAAAAGATCAATAAAATTTTATATATCAAATCATATTATAAAATGACTAAAATGACTTATATTGTAATAATATATGTATTATGTATCTATTATGACCTCAATATAAATTTTCATTAAACATAATTATTTAAATTAAATATTTGGTTTTTATGTGCTATGCACTATTTTTCATTATCCATCAAAAATTTAAAGTTTTTAGAAAAATACCAAAAATTCAACCTGTTATAATTTCGATATTCTAAATCCAAAAATGAAGTATATTTTACCAAATTCAATTTTTAATAGTGTTTAATATTAAATTTATTATTTTTTATAAAAGGACATAAAATGTAGTTCATTTAAGAAAATAGAATATCTAAATATATAACTATTTTAACAGAATATATATATTTCATTATAAATATGTTTTATTTATGGGGAAAAATCAAAAATAACATTTAAAATTTATTTTTTACTATTAATATTACAAAATTTAATTGATAAATATATATATTGTTTAAATAATTATAATACTAATGTGTTGTCTCGCAGAAACTCAATCTTGTGTATAAAGCAAGAGAAGTTTTTGTTACGTGCAGTATAATCTATTGAATTACTTTAAATATATAACATTCTAGTAAATCATGGGTTGTTAAATATTATGATAGTATATTATTTTTGGTAGATAAATTTAGTGTTAAAAAATGATACCTTCTCCATTTTTATTCACATTATCATATTTGTGACACACTTGTGTCTCAAACTCAAGCTGAATGCAACAATAAGTAAATAACCAAATAAAGATCTAACCTTATATCAATACCATGTTCCATGCTCTCTTTACATTATTTATCATAAGAAATTGAAATACACAATATAAACTATATGATATACATATATACTAACAGATGTGTAGGTTTAAACAAAATAAAGTTGAAATAATTCAATAAAAACATATTAACATTGATTTAATCAACTCTAAATGTGACATCATGTTTGTACTGGGAATATAAATTATTATTTTAACAACCAAAGATGAAAAAATATTTTAATTTTATAATAAAATTTAATTTTTCTCTAGATTTCATTATATGAATCACAATTTTAAGCATACGTTATACACAATACTCAGGTATGCTACCTTTTTCTACCTTTTAATGGAGCATCTATTTTAAAAATAATTTTTAAAACTTTTAAAAAATTTATTTTTCAAGATAAACATAATTTTTCAAATTTTACTTCCCATATTAAATTAGAATGGAATTTTCATTATATTTCTAAGTTTTATTATTTGATGAATACTAAAAAATAATGCATTTTGGTAAAAAACATCATTTTCATCAAGATAATAATTAATTAAAAAATATATTTAAAATTAGTTCTTAAAGTCATATTTGATAAATTATAAAAATATTAATCAAATTTATGTCATTCTAATAAGTTTTAATTTGAAATCTAACATAAAAAAATTGAACTTTTGAACATTTTTACTTTAAAAACTTTCTTTCTTTCCATGTTTATGGGAGTAGCGTTAAGATTAATTTCTCCAATTATGTGAATTGAATTTCTAAAAGCAAAAAAACATGGTTTAAATAAGTATTATGTTTTCATTATAATAATATAAAATTAATTTTGGACCAAAAATATTTTTAAAATTAATGTGATTTATTAGTAGAGATTATGGTAAAATTAATCATTACAAGGGACTAAACCTTAAACTTAAGAAAAAAATAACTACAATATTTTCCAAATTCAATTTTATGATAATATTTAGAACATATAACTAAAATATTATTCACTTTTGGGACACATTTTCATGAAATTTATATACATGATAAGTTATTTAAGGAAATAATGAAAAAGGAAAGTTCCTTACATTCAACATATATGACACTTTATTATAATGAAAAATCATCGTATTTAAGGTTATAAAAATCCTATATAAAGATAAAATTTATTATATTTATCATAATAATTAATTATTTATTTTTAAATATGAATTATTTAATTAAAATGACTAAAAAATTCCAACATAATGATTATTTGGTTTATAATTAACTAAGATAAATGATACTCTAAATATTTAGAGTGAAGTAAAATGATTGAATTATTATATATAATTATTTTTTATATGAATATATAATATTTAAATACTATGAAATTAATATATTTTAAATCAAATATTTTTTTGAAAATTTAAAATAAATAAATAAATAAATAATGTTTCAATTTAAATTAATGTTATTTGACATTAAAAATATTTTATTAAGTGATTTAAAATTAATAAAAATTCTATAATCTAAAAATTAAATTTTATATGTAAATAAATATTTAATATCATCTATTAAGGGACCAATATATCTATTATAATTATTACATTTATCCATAGATTTTAAAAACATTGTTAGCATGTCCTAGATTAAAATAGTGTCTTTATGCGTTACAAGAGCTTGTTTTAAAATTAATTTGAAACATATATGGATTTTTTATTTTGTAAATTATGTGAAATATTAAGATTAAATTGGTTATATATATTCTGATAAATCTAAATTTATTTTTTTCAAAATGGTTAAATTATATATCATAGAAAAATAGTTTTTTAATAAAAAAACAAAATTACGAAATTAGTGAATATTAGATGGAAAAAAAGTATAAAAATAGACATATTTTTGTATTTTGGAGGTCATTATTTTATATTATTCCAATTTAATACATTTTTTTTCTATTTTTTAATAACATCTTGTAATAGACACCTCTATTTTGTTCTCACCTTTGGATATTTACAAGAATACCACTCCTCCTCCACTATAAAAGGCAAAAACTCTTTCCTTTCCTCAAACCACTCGATACATTTTTCTCGACCACTCACTGCCCACATTTCTCCTAAAATTTACTTCCCTAAACCTAGAGGCCTCACATTGGGAATAAATCCATCCATGGAATTCCTTTGGTTGTAAACAAAATGAGTTGCCCGAATAAGAGGTAGCATATTTCCTCAAGATCTTGAGTTTAATTTCTCTTTCCATTCATTCAATTATACTTATTTCATGACTATATAACAAAATGTCTCATAAATATTCTAATATATTTCAATGTTAATTTTTTTATCTGCACTTACACATACATCCATCTAATGGGTAATGGAATTACAGTTTTTGTGTCACATCGAACTGACTCCTCACAAAACATTGTTTTTTGTTTATCCATTACCACCTCTAATTTGTGGGAACTATAATGTACACACTATTTATATATGATATATATATATATATATATGATAATTATTAAGCCTTTATTCTTATTCAATTATTTTATAACACATACATTTATACTTTTCATTCTCTGTAAATATGATAACATTACTTGTGTAACTGTGGACTACTGCCTCCTCAAATCGACGCGTGATTCATTCACACAATACATGGAATGCCTAAAGGATGGTTTCAGTGTAAAATATGTAACATAAATAAAATATATATTATATAAATGAAATAATTACCTTTATATAAACATAATATATCATTTTCTTTATTACCATTTTCACAATAATAAAAGTGATCACGTCGGTCGGGGACATCTGGACTACTACCACAGCAACATGATGCAATTTCTTTTAGATCAAAGAGCTTCATGTATAAGAATATATCATTAAATAAAATTTTATTTATGATATAAATATCAATATAAAATTTGATAATATTTATTACTATATTTCCAAAGTTATCATTTAAAAAATTAGAATGTTACCCATGCGTATGTACAATCTATCATCTTCATGATTGTGACATTGGTTTATTTTTTTCAAAACCACCTTCCATGATTTGTTTTAAAAGTAAAATTTATTTATAAAAAATTACAATTTTTTAATGATAATTATTTTGAATATGTTTATAAAATGACCGATTGACCATATTCTACCTACCAAATTCATTTTGACACATGAACGGAATTTTTTCAAAACACTCGATGTAAACATAATTGAATAATTAGTTGTTTAAAAAATTGTAAAAATGATATTAAAGTAGTGATAATAAATAAATATGTTTATGTATAAATTAAATAATTAAATAAATTTTATTATTTAAGAATATAAAGACACACATGACAAATCGAACTCAATAAAAGATATTCAACTCAATTTACATTTCATTGAGACTTATTTTTTCTTATGCACCAATTAACTTTTATACGGTGTATATACTACCATTTGACAAATTATATCATGAGTATTATTATTATAATTATATTAAATGTTTCATTTAATTTTATTCCGTTATAAAGATTCTAATTCAAATTTTTCATGTGGTATAGGACACTTTGGAATGTGTAAGGATAATATTCCTAAAAAGTTATTAAATTATATTTATGTAGTATTTAAATTTATAAACATCCACAACCATTTATGTTAATTATAAAAAATAGTTGATTTATTTATAAAACATTATTATTTATATTTTAAATATATTTTATGATAAGGAAAATTTTTTTATTAATTAAATTGATTGTTCTACATATGAGGAATGTATTGGATTTCGTATGTGATGGTCGGGGCACTTATAGCCCCTCAATGCATAAGTATGTTTCATGTGATAAACTAGATATGGTATTGTTTAATTCCTTACCAATATATTGTATTTTTGTCATAAATCCTTCAAATTATTATATTTTGGAATAAAGCCTCTACAATATTAGATTGTTTCCATAAAGACTTGATAATATTAGATTGTTGGCATGATGCCTTAATGTTATGTTTAAGATATCTATCATTATATATTCCATCATTATGTATTGAATTATTATTATTTCATGTGATTATAAAATTAGATATAAAATCCAAGGTTAAGTTTTATTCCCATATTATTGATTAAATCTATCATGTTTTAGTTGATTATCATGCCATGTTGAGTTATTCTCGAGGATTATTTATTTATTCCTCTTTACATTCCTTTATTGATCATTTTCTCACACCCCCATTTTTTTCCATTCCCCATGTAATAAAAAATAAGTATTTGAATAATCTTTCATGGTTTCTATTTATCTAATTTTTTAAATAACATGTTTTTTAACATTCCTAATGCAAATGGGTATATTTTATTTAATATGGCCTTACAAACTATTAAACTGATCAGTAATTCAGTATATGATTCCTTATAATCATTAAAATGTAATACAATAATGCATTAGCTGTGAGATTCTAGGGCTACGGCATTACATTTGGTATGATATGAAGTTTAGCAGTAACTATGGATAATAAATTTACAAAAAATATTTTTGAGAACATAACCCTGAGATAGATTTTGATGATATTTATAGAAGAATAGAATATAATTTTAGTATGTTATAGATTATGTGATTATTCTTATAAATAAAATCATATATATATACTACATGTGTACTTGGTTCTTCCACAAATGTACCTAGGAGTAATAAATCCAACAAGGTAAGTCAAGACTAATTCAATGAAATTTTGTACAACAAAACAGGTTGTACTATGCAAATGGTATGACAATACTAATGTATATTCTTTGAATAGTTCACATTTTCCTTACAAATCATTTTGAATGATTTAATGATACCCCCAATTAAATCACATTTATGAATATGATATTATCATTTAATAATTTTTTCAATTTATGTTTAGTGATATTCTAAATTTATAATTATAAAAATTTTATAAATTCTAGGAGCTAATATTGCATATGACACTATCAAGAAATTATTCCTAAAAATAATAAGTTTATTAACACTTTTGGTCAATGTATATGTTTCCCTTTCAGGAAAATCAATGTAGTTGGTATTTGAACTGAGAATGTTATGAACATATTAGGGAAGATTAATCTAGTTATGGAACATAACCTTTTCTGGATGGAGAAACCAATACTACAAAGAGACTCTCCTATACTGTATTATTTTATGTGATAGACTCCTAAAACATTAGTAGGATACTGATCCAATTACATTTGTGAAATGAACTAATTATTTGGATAATATATTTTGGCATTGGGTTTTGGTTAAAAGATTTAGGTTGAACTTGATGTCTATTGTATAAGAGTCAATTATGACTAGTGGTGGTCATTAATACAAAATAATAGTAAAGAAGAGGATCTATAACTCACGGAATTGAAATATTTTAAGGATTTATTATTTGATAAATACATCCATTGTGAGAAAAAATTTAAATTAAGCGAATTTTCATTATTTTAAAAAATAGGGGATGTGAGTGTTTTAGAGATTGAAGCTACCTTTATAAGGAGAGAAACCTATGATACTGATTTCATACACAACATGGAATGAATGGTTTGCTAGTTTTTTTAACATCATAAACCAAGAATCGAATGGTCATTGGTATCTCACAAATTTTACTCATGTGATGAAATAGTTTTATGTTCTATCAAGATGAGGAAATAATTCATGATGTCTTATATAATTTAAGGGAAGCAATATTAGAAGAGGAATATAGATCAAAATATAGATAATGGTAAAAAGGTAATGAATTATTTTCCAACATGTGATACTTGATAAAGGAAACACCTTGGTACATTATTAAATGGAAAATAATTTTTCTTCATGTGTGGTGAAAAATGGATCCATGTTTTGGATTATAATGGAAATAAACAATTTTCATATGTACAATGCTTCAACTGTAATGATATGTGGAACAATGGAAATGAATTACATGTGCACTAAGAGAATATACTATAGAATAAGCTTAGGTATCAAGGACATGAATATGTTATAGACACCACTTAAGTGGAATGATTACTGTACTTATGTATTTGAATCTGATAAACATGTTGTAATAGTATTTTGTTGATGGTGTTCCTATAATATGATTTATGAGATATATAAAGATTATACTAAAATAGATTTTAATTAACGATTTGATATCATGTATTGAATTTTATAATAAAATTAATTTTTTAGTAAATTATTACTTTATAGAAAACACATGGAAGAGTAAAATATAAACCATGATATTATCCTAATGATGATACACTAATTTTTTTTAGTAAAGAGATGATTGATATTGATAAATTAAATTGGATAATACTAACTAAAATGGTAATTATTATAAATTATTGGATCTTGATCATTTAGAATTGTGAACCATTGATGAAATTGTATGTGTTGAACATTGGATGTGGTTTTTGATGTTAATAAATTAACTAACCATATGATGGTACATGTGCTACGTGATTATGTAAAAATAGTTCAATGTGAAATCAAAGGAAAATATAGTGTTTACAGAATCATATATATAATTATATATGTATAGAGTGAATTAATCACTAAATACTATGATAAGGGTCTTAAAATAAAAATGTTTTCATATAATCATAATTTGTGACGATATTAATGACCATTATTCACACCTCTAGTTTATGGTTTTTTGGTCAAAAACTTTCAACTGAAAAAGTTCTCTATCACTCTCCATCAAAACATAGTGGTTTGATTTATCTTCCATGTATAGGTTTTTGAAAATGTTTTCCTATTTGAAAGACTATTTTTGTGCTGAAAATCACATTCATTTTTCCTCTTATTAGAAGACTTTTTATTAATAATATTTTCTATGTGTGTATTTCATCAATAGTATTTTCAAATATCAATCCCTTGAATAATAAAATAATGTATGAATTGTGAAAATGATTTTTTTGAGGTGGGGAGAATGTAACAACCCAACAAATTACTATATTTTCATTTAATAATAATCCTTATTTTTTCTATATTGATTTAAACACAACACCATTTTATTCTTACATTATACTCAAGACTGAGTTATCATGTGTTATAGGCAAGACCATGTTTTACCACATTATAATAGTGTATATATTTTAAAACTAAATTTCGTAAATTTTGTAAATTTTGTTTCTAAAAATAATCTTAATTTTTTAATTAGTAATTTCAATCTATTTTTAGGATGATTTTTTGGTATTTTTATGAGAAATTTCATTTATTGATTCATAGTGAAAAATAAAGTATTTTAGTTAAAAAATACATTTTGTTTAAATAATTATTAATGATAAAATATATTATAATATGTTATTTAAGTAATAAATAGATCAATTATACATTTATTAATCCAATTTAGGTCATAAAAATCATTTTTATATTGAAATTTGATTTGAATACTTATAAAACTTATGAACGTATATATTTTAAAAGCCCACATTCCCACCATATATATGGGATCATGGATAATCTTAATGTATCCAATTTTGTGAATTGAATTTTAAAAAATGGAAATAAATGGTTTTACAATGAATTAAATTATTAGTCTAATAGTATAAACTTTTTTTTGCCCAAAAAACTTAGTAAATGTAATTAAAATTAATTATAGTGATTAAGGAGAAAATATTATTTATAGGGGACAAAACCATAATCATAAGGGATAAAATAATAAAGAAACTTTTCTAAATGACATAGGCTATAATTATTTTTACCATATCCTCTCTTGGTACCGATTGTTTGAGTTATTAGGACACATGTTCATTAATGTTACCTATATAATATGTCATGTAAGGAAATAGAAAAAAAAGAACCTTATATACATTTAATAATAATAAAATATTAATATTTGGAAGAAACATCATATTTTACATTATAAATATCATTTATAAATCTAAATGGGTTATTTTTATCATAATAATTTATTAATAATATTTAGAGATGAATTAGTTTCTTAAAATCCTTAAGAAAAGACATCACGATGATTATTTACTTAATAATTAACTAAAATAAATGATACTATAAATATTAAAAATGATTTAAATTTGTCAAGTTATTGTGTTTAACTATTTTTTAATGAATATATCATGTTAAAAATATTTTACATAAATATATTTATAAATCCAGTGTTCTTTATATTTTTTAAAATTAGAATTAAATGATCCATTTGAAAATTGATTGTAATGTTATTTTACGATAAATGATAGTGTATTAAATTATTTAAAATTAATAAAAAAACTATATTATAAAAAATTATTTTTATGTGTTAATAAATTTTACATATAGTCTATTAATGGACCATTAGACCTTTTACAATTAACATATTTACCCATAGATTGAAAAATCATTGTTAGGATGGTCCATGTTGTAGTAGTGTTTTTTCACGTTACATTCACTTGATTTAATATTAAATATCAAAAAACATGGGATAATTTTTTTAAATTGTATATAATATTTAAAATATTGTGGTACAATATTTTCTAATAAATATTACTTTATGTTTTTCTTAATGGTATAGTTACTTAGGTTACAAACTAGATACTTTAATAAAAAAACAAAATGAAAAATTTGCGGGATCGTAGAAGTTAAGACACAGAACTACAAAAATGGACTTATTTTTGTGTGGTAAAGGATTTTATCATCCATTATTCCCCAAATAATAAGTTTTTTTTTATTTTTTGAAGTTCATGAAGTAAGGGATACATCCCAATAGTGCTTATCTTTTGGTATTTACAAGAATGCTACTCCTCCACTATAAAAAGGCAAACACCATTTCCCATCATCAGACATCTCAAGACACATTGAATGAAAAATATCAACCAATATAGATCCAAAAAATCACTACCCTAATCCTATAAGACTCACATTGAGAATAAATTCATCCAACTAATCCATTTGGTGAAAAAAATGGATTTACCTGAATAAGAATTAACAAACTTCTTCAATATCTTTTGTAGTATTTCCCTTTACACTATTACAATTATATTTATTCCTTACTTATATTTAAAAATAGTGTCCTTATATACTGATATATTGTTATTTTAAGGGTAAGACCTACTTTTACACACACTTCCATCTAATAGGTAACGAATATTTCATTTTTTTGTACAGAAAACTAATGCCTCACGAAATGATGTTGTTGTTTTTTAATTTACCATCTCACATGGGTTGGAATTATAATAGAAACACTATTTATATATGATATATATGATAATAATTATTTATCTGTTATTATTTATTTATTTTATAACACATACATTTATATTGTTTTCATTTTTTTAAATATGATAACATTATATGTGGAAGTGTGGACTACTACATCCTCAAAGTGATGTGATTCATTCACACTATACATGGAACAAATAAAATAAAAATAAGTAACATATATGAATTTTATATGATATTAATTAAATAATTACCATTCTAGAAACATAATTTATAATTCTCTTTATTACTATTTTCACACACTAAAATTGATAACTACAGTCGTGGGCATGTGGACTACCACCTCCCTGACGTGATGTGATGACTTTTACATCACATGATTTATATAATAAGTTCATATTATTAAATAAAATGGTATTGATAAAATAATTATAATTATGTAAATTTATAATGTAACAAACCTAATTTCCATAAATATCATTGAAAATATGAACATTACTAATGTGTACTAACGACCTACCATATTCATGATTGTAACATTGGTTCATTTTTTAGAATGATCATTATTGAATGGGTTTTAAAGTATAATTGATATATATGTTATGATAATTATTATTGATTTTTCTTTGTAATCACCCCTTTTACAGTATTTAACCTACCAAAGTAATACTAACACATGAACCAAATTTGTTTAAATCACCCGAGGGGAACTTAATTGTTTAATTATTTGTTTAAAACATTGTAATAAGTGAAACAAAAGAATTGATAAATGTGAAATGGGTTATAAAGTAAGTAAATACTTAACATTAGTTTATTATTAGATAATATAAAGACACACATGAAAATTTGAACTGAAGTTAAGGTATTCTGTGTCAATTTACAATCTATTGACACTTATTTGTTGCTATGCACCAATTTACTATTATATGGTGTATATAATGTACATACACTTGTTATATCATTAATATAATTATTATAATAATATTTTATGTTTAATTGAACGTCATTATATATTGGGGATTATAATTTAAATGTTTTAAAGTTGTATATGACAATATGTAATGTTTAATGACTATTTTTCTCAAGAATGTTTTAATGGTATTTCAATTCATCAACATTAATAACGATTTGTTACCTATCCTATAAAGGGAAGTTATTAATAAAACCAAATTATACACTCAATAGTGATATTTTCTTAAAAGTGACACAGTTTATTGATTAAATAAAATGATCCACATATAAGGAATGCACTAGATTTTGTATGCAATAGTAGGGGTCGTTATAGCCCCTTCGTGAGTTCGTAAATTTCAATGGAAAAATAGATATTGTTTTGGACAAGGACTTTCCTTTTTATTTTATTCTTGGAATGAAGCCTTGGAAATTTTCGCCTATTTTAATAAATCCTTGACATTATTATATTCATACCATGAAGCCTTGAAAGTTTTTTATTCTTGGCATGGAGTGTCGATGATCAGTTTTAGATATCCACCGTTATGAAATACATCATTTTTGTATTTATTTATTATTATTCCTTGTGATCTTACAATTAGTTATAATATACATGGTTATGTTTCATTATCATTTTATTGGTTGAATTTCTTTTGTTTCAGTTATTTATCTTTACATGTTGATTTATTATCATTGATTCTTTAATTCATCTAAATTACATACCCATACTGATAATTTTACCTCACCCATATTATGATTACTTTAACTATTTTATGAAGAATCGTTTTTTGAATAATAAATCAAGGAGTATTTTCATTTATTTTTATAATTTATAATGTTTAATTCTCAATTTAATAATGTAAAATTGGTATCATATATGTAATCTGGCATTACATAACTACAATCCAAGTTAGTCCGTCAAGATAATACTCTTTGTAATAATTAAAATTTAATAAATTAATTCACTTACTGTAAGATTATAGGGTTAGGGAATTACACTAATTAGATTAGATATACTTGAGTTATTTTTTATAAGCCAATATTTGAGAAATTTCATTTGTGAAAAATATATTTATATACATATTTTTTGACATATACATGATATTTTTATATTATGATGCTATATTTACCTAAATAAAACTTTATATTAATAGTATAGGTGGCCTCTAATATTGAACTTATGGTTATATTTTTGTGTTATCTCCATTTCTCACATCCTCATACTTATATTCCAAACATTTTTTGTAATGAAATTACCTAATTTATCCCTTTTTACTTCATATGATTATTCAATATATATGTTATTTACCTTGTTATATATTCACATTTAATTATATCTTACGCTTTATAGAAACAAAATTTTACCACCTATCTTAGAACCTCATAATTTCTTTGTAATGTACTAGGTGGTTTCTATGAATGTTTTCATGAAAACAATCATGTACGATGCTTAATATTTCAAAGAGAATATTTTTGATTTACCATGAATAAACTATATTTTCTATTCTATATATAATTTATTAATGTGATATAATTTTCTTTTTTATATTGAGTAACCAATTCATGAAATGTGTGTCAATCATCTTGAGGAAACTATAAAAATATTTTTTAATTGAATTACTTGTAGATATATGGGTTGAAATTGTAAAAAAATTATTTAAAACTATTCATCCATTGATAAATATAAAAGTATCAGAATAATGATTGATGTTATGCCAACCCCCAATTTTCATCCATAATTAATTTTGGTTACTGAACATCTACTATTGAAAATATTTATTTTGAAAATAGTTTGGGTATATCTATAATAATAAAAATTCCCACCCATTGTTTTTTCATCCTCACTTATAGATTGAAAATGATTGATGATAGATATCTAGAAACACATTTTACATGATTATATCTAAGGTTCAATATGTACATTGGTAGTTTTAATAGCTAAAAATATTTGAAATTAAAAAGGAATCATCAACACTTGAGAATCAATCAATATAGTATTCTCACATAATGAATATATCTTCTAGATAGACCTATTTCTATAGGAAATTTGAAATAATTAATTTATAAAATCGTATAATATAATTTTAGAGACTCTATGAGTAATATTAATAAAACCAAATCTTGTTTCAATGTTAAATAAAATGATTGAATTGGATTGTATTGCAAAATATCATATTAGTTGCATAAAAAATTATACCACTTGAGGTGGGGATATCAAAAGAATCTCTTTAATGTAATCCATTTTCTCAATACTAGATTATCTACCATATTAAATGAGTATTTGTATATTATTTATATGTTTCACCATTTTAAAGGATGTGACCACTTTTGAAAAAAAATTCCTTACTTTTTGTACCATTTTTTGATTATTATAGGATGTAATCCTTAAATAAAAATGTATTGAAACATAAATAATGATAAATTAAATTTTATTAACTCAAATTATGAACTTATTATTCAATAATTAATATATGATACCAATATTATCAAAATATTTCATATATGTACAAATATGACTATAATTTTTATTCCAAAAAACAACCAAATATTTTGAATCATATATATTATTAATTGATAAAAATAAAAGGTCTTAGCATTTATGTATTTTCTAAATATATTGGGGTTGAGTCCTTAAATTGATGGAATTCAATAATTCATAATCATTATATATAATTTCGATTATTGAGGTCAAACTTGTTGACATTTTTTAATGAATTTTTCTATCCAATTCTCATTCACTAAGGGGTGATTTATTTTCTCCATTTCTGATTTCTTAGAACCAAAGAGATATTTCACAATCTCACTATGTTAGTATAGTATTTCATTGAATTAAATTATACATGATTTAGTGGTATGTGTTTTTCTCATACACATGAAACCAGAAAAAAAAGTAAAAGGCACACAATATGTATAGAAAAATAAAATTAAAAATAAAATTCAATAATAAAAAATTATTTTATTAAGAATCATAAATTAATTTTTTTCTCATGGTGTTCTCCATAAATGATTCAAAATATTATACTACACATAAATCATTATAAATTATCATATGTAATAAATTTTTATAATGTAAAAAAATTACTATTTTAGAAAAAATATATTAATGTGTTGTAATAATAATACATGGTTAAACCCATAGAAACCATAAGATATAATATAGTAATATCATAATTTGTTAAATCTCTCAACAATATTGTTTAAATTAAATTGAAAAAACTTAAAAAATATTTACATTATATAAAAAATTTATGAATAATGAAATAATTTCAATATATGGTTTGGAAAAATATATGATATCATTGACATATAAATTATGATAAAAAAGAATGTTCGAATATTCATTATACAATAATTATCTATTATATCGAATTCTTACAATACAACCTTACTATGTTCAATTAATTATGATCATAATAAAAATATTTAATTAAGATTAATTACAAGACAATATAATTTGAAAATGGATTTTTGTAGCTATAATAATAGAGAAAACCCTCTATACTATTTTTAAATTACTCTTTTATAAACCATATTTAATGAATTGAAATAATATAATGTTTATCAATTACAATAAATATGATATTAATATTAGATCTAATATTCACAAGAAAATTCAACCATACAACTATGCATTCATCTTCCCACTTATAATCATATATCAGTTGATGTGACTAATAAATAATGGAAGATAAAAATTAGACATAAACGGATAGATTAACATAATTAATTTATTAATCCAAAATGAACCTAATAAATTATAAGAACCACTAGATAAATTTAAATATACCATACATAAGAAAAAAAATCATCCATTACGTTTACCATATATTTTTTATACCTAATTTTGAAAAATATGTTTCTAGTGTTTTTAGTAAATATATATCATTTTTAATATTTTAAATGTTGTTTTAGAGTGTTTGATTTCATTATAAAATTTAGTGAAGTTTAAAGTAATGTATTTAAAAACCATTATGGGGAAGAATAATAATTTCATCGTAGGTCATGGGATATTGAAAATTGGAAGATTGAAACAAGACAATCATGGTAAAAATTTAGAATCTTAAAGAATAAAAATGAATTGAATGGATATAACTAACTAGACTATCTATTGAGATGAGGATGTTATTTTTACTTCCACCTGGTTGAAAAATATATAATGATAGATAACCATAAGAAGAATTTATTTTTATTTTAATATTGGCTTGCAATTTCGAATATGTATAAATAAAATTGATAAATTATAATTAAACTATGACATGGGGATACATTATGGCTAGTGTATAATAATTAAAATGGATTATTTCTCCTAAATTTATAAGTAATTTAGAAAATATTTTTTTTATTTTTTTTCATTATATTGGTTATCCTTGTCATGGTGGACACCATAACATCATGATATCTTAGTGTCTATAAATTATTTTATTTTAGTGGGTTTTTTTGTCCAAAATTAAGATAGAAAGACACAAGAGGGGGGAGGGTGAATTTTTTTAGGATAAATTAATTATATAAATATAAATAATGATAAACATGTTCCATGGAAATAAGAATAAAAAATATCATGAATAAAAAAGTCTTCTAGTGAGTTTTAAGAGTGTATAATGAATAATTATGAACAATATTTCATAATTTATTTTATAGTGGTTAAAATTAAAATTATCTTACATATAATCTTATTACATTTTAATATGAAGTATATACATCAATTATTATTTTTCCCCTTTGAAGAAGAGTGAAAGCACATTATAACATGCGTTCATTCACATATGGAGATATAATACCAACAAATCCTTTTACGAATATAGATACAATTTGACCTTTAATAGGAGGAGACCAATCCTAGAATTTTCATTAGAATACCTAAACCTATAACTTTTTGTCAGATTTGGAGGATAAACAATCCTTGGTTTTTTCACAACTAGGTAGATTCGATGTATTTTCCTTTTTTTCAGGTTAGCATAACCATCACATACATTTTAATGTTAGTATAACCACTCTTTAAGACACTGAATATAATAGTAATTTGACTAAAATAAAATATACAGAAAAAATATTAAAATAAATGACATATTAACATGGTTTTACTAGTGTATAAATTGGATAATTTGGCCCAAAAAGTATATGTATAATGATAAATCTATAGTTATCTAGTAATGAAATATGTAAATAATGAGGTTGAATTAATTTTTTAGAACATCTAAATCATATATGGGTATTATTTGTACACTAAATTAATTCATCATCATATTTAGATGTAAAATAATGAGTATTTTATTCTAAAAATATCTCAAGGAATTGTATTTAGTGGTAATCATTATATGGTTTTTTTAGATCAGTGAAACCCATAATAGAAATAGTTATATTAATTTTAATCGAAATCTAAAAAAATTTAAATACCCTATAAAAACATCATTGATCACATTAAATAATCCTTTTAATAACATAAAAACATACTCTATGTAATTATAAACATTTAAATTTTATATATTGTGATAGAAATTAAAAGTTATACAAGATAATTTTTAATCAAATAATACATATTGATAAATACTTTTCCATATAGTTTTAAATATCTGAATATCTTAATAAATAATTTTTTCCCAAAGGAAAAATCTAACGGATTTTTGGAAATAATTCATGACATAAAAATAATTCTTAAATCAACTAACTATAACATTATACTCTGAATTACTTCTGAACATTAATGTGTAAAATTAATATCCTTTTCCTCAAACCAATACCTATAAAATAACTCATAGCCATATTGTTTACAAAGGATAATTTACAACTTGAAAAAATGTAATGTTTTTAAATTCTCCAAACAATAACTATGAATACATATTTTGATACATAAAGATTTATTTTTTTCAAAATAGTTGATCACTCATTTCATAAGATTCATTTCTAGTTTTTGAGTTCTACCACCAATGGTAAGATTCATCATTTACCAAAATTCAATAACATAATAGTCCATTATTAAAGCATTGAAATATATAAGTTTCATTCATATAGCCTGATTTTATAATTTTAAAATAATTAAGGAATTATAAATTTGATGATTTTAGAATATATGGTTTTCTTCCAGATTTTATTAATATGTAATCCTTTAATTTAGTACATAATAAATTATAATTAATAATACTTCCTTTACCTTGAATTACATTAAACTAGAATACAAACTTCAAAAATATTATTAATTAAATAAAAAATATAAATAAATAAAATAATGAGATAAATATAAAAAATAATAATTAAAAAAATAATGTCAAATATTGGAGTGTTATGTAATTAAATAACATTATAATGAGAGTATGTAAGGAGACACTCAATGTTCTCCCATTTTTTATAATTGTAAAACTATAGAAACTAAAAAATCAATCTACCTTTTATATAATAAAAAGAAAAATTAGAATATCATTAAGCTCATGAAATTTTTTAAAATAACAGTAAATATAAAAAATAAAAAATTGTGGAATTAAATACCACTATGAAGTATCTTCTCATATATTTAAATTAATAATGGAAAATATTAATACTGATAATAAGGAAATTATTAAACAAGAATGATTACGTTGTTTATAAGAAATTGAATAAATTTCATTCCTATAAAAACATAAACTTTTTTAACTAATAACTCTCTCTGAACTCATTTATAATAAAAATATATACTACATACTAATGAAAAAATATATAAATTAGAAATATATAAATATCTCAATTAATTCAAGTCTATTCTAAAAAGGATTAGATATTTAAGGATCATCATTCTATAAATTAATCCAGTATAAAGTAACAAAACAACATGGATCCATAAAAAAATAAATGATATTCAATGAATTATAAATGTAATTAAATGAATATTTAAGTAACCAACATTTTTAGAATATGTAATTAAGATGAATATAAAAATTACTAAATACATGCTCACATTCATAATATAAAATTTTAAAATAAATATATTTAAAATATAAAAATAGTAAAACTACAAATATTATACTTTATAGGTATACCAATTACATCAATTAGGTCTAAAAAAAAGAAAAATACTTATCAAATTTGAGTAAGATCTATTAGAAATCTATTATATGTAAGTATCTAATAATTTATCAATAAATCATGATTTAATAAAAAATCATTATTTTGAATAAGAAAATGAACAAACATTAAGAAAAAATTATTATTTATAATAAAAAAATCCACACTAAAAACAATTATAATATGAAATATTTTATTTCATACCTTTCATAGAATTGTTTTTATACGTTGTGGCTAATTATCCATGATAACAATGACCATTTTTTTATATTCACCTTACTTATGGACACAATCTTGTTTTAAGTATCTATTCTTTGGAAAAGATTTCTAGGTTTTCCTTAATTGTTTTTATATCATCCTTGAACATAATATTTTTATAATCTAAATCAAATTAATCGATAATAATTCTATTTTTTCTAGAATAAATTTTTTTGATCTTTTCATTCCCTTAATTAAACTTCTCATTTTCCTCTATATGTTTCAATAAATTGAAATCAATATTTATTTTTATCTTTGTAAAAAAATTATAAAATTCTTTATTCTCCATGTATACCTCTCCTATAATGACAAAAATATTTAGTTACACCTCATTAATCTTACCATGTTATGTCGCACTTGGCTTATTAAATCCAGAATTAAGGATAGAGTCATAATCAAAATCAAAACTAAAATTACAGACACCATCTATAAACACCATCAATTATATAATCCTTTATTTTATTTTTTGATCACTCAGTTCACTTTAAAAACATGAGTAGGATGATGTAAATGATACATCAAAATATTTTTCAAAAAAATGATTACTTGTTTCATTTCAAATTCTTCAAGTATTACTCAAATATGATTCTTCACTACTACTTTAGGTATCCATTTCATTATTTTATATCTATATGAAATTCATGTATTTTCATTGACAAAATAACATTGGAAAGTCATATTTTATGTTTCAAGTCATCCTACACTAATGAAAACAATGTTCTTAATTCATATTATAACTAAATTTCTTTTTATAACATTATTAAAAAATTCTCAAAATGTTTCTAACATGTTTATAAGGTTTTCTATTGATTTCATTTTATAATCCATTTAGGACCATTAGTATCACCCATTTCATATTTTTTATAACCATGAATAATTATAAAACAAAATATAATAACTAAAAATTATTTTAAAATCAATTCCTTTATTATTATTATCAACATCATTTTAAAAGTTTCTCAACTAAATATTATACTGTTATAGTGAATAAATAAGTATATACAATGTATATTTTTTTTATTTTATTACATTAATGAATAGAAAATTTCCATCATGGAAATTATTTTTTAGTGATATGATAACTCTGTAAACCATAGAAATATTATCTAATGTTCTTCAAAGAAAACCCATACATACCATAATTATTGTTAATATATACAACATTTGAATAACTATGTCAATTTATCACATTTGGAAATCATGATTCCTGTCATATATAATTTCATTATTATTTATTTAAAACTTATCAAAACTATAATTAGTAACTTATGGAATTTAAAAAATATCATGACATGTTTTTCAAGAAGAAACATACTAAAAAATGTAGTAAGTAGAATAATATAAAATATTAATAATCATAGAATATAGAACACACATAGCCTCATAATTATTGGTGAGAGGGTTATAAAATTCCTCTGAATGTTTATATGGTTTACCATTATGATTATGTTTTCAATTTTTAGCTACATTATATAATCCTGAATCCCATATTTCTAATAACCATAGTAATTCCCATCAATGAATAGTGGAATTTTTCGAAAAAAACCATCATTATATTCTTGAATCGTCATCTAAATTGATAAGACCCACAAATAATTAAGTCTAGTATAAGGTTCCAAAAAGAACATATCCAAAAGAACCAATGATTAGATACACATCAATGGGTCTCCGATAGATATATAAAGAGATGTGAGATATGAGAGATAATTATCTAATATAAAATAACCAAAATAATTGAAATGATATTTGGATTATAGTGGATAAAGACAATAAAAATTTAAAGAATAATAATTTTTGTAGTGTGAGTCATGAGTGTATAAAAAATAAAAAATAATTATATAGGACAATATATTTTTTGGTTTTTTTGGTTCCAAACGATCCTACATCTACTTTTTACACTCTTAACCCATGCATATCTACATGAACTATGATTTAGGTCATTTTATGGATAACAAAAAGTCATTAAATAATATTTTTTACACATTTAGAGGCACAAAATTGGTATTACAATTTATTGTTATAGAATGAAACCATCACTATGTGAGAGAATACCTAACCCAAATATTCTAGGAGAATCTATAAATATATAACATTCCTTTTTATGTGGAGGGGGAAAAACCTTTCTTTTTGTGGAATCATTAATTACCAATGTAAATTATTTTTTTATGTTAGAATAACAAAAACAATACCATTTAATTGATTTATAACCAATTTATAATATGCACGATAAAAATTAATATTGCATGTAAATGTAACATAATAAAATAAAAATCAATTAAATCCATGAAAATATTCACATAGTTTTCTTTGTGTTAAAATAGGTAGTTTTAGGAGTTCATAATTAATGTAGAATAATGAAACTTAAATGGAATAAATAAATAGTATGTAAAAATTATTTTCAATGAACTTTTCAAAATATATGTATCATATATAGATCATTGTTGCAAACTAAATAAATGGTTCAACATAAATAGAAGTAAAATTAACGACAAGGTTCCCTATTAATTTATTCAACTATAATATCTATATGAATATTTTAAATATCAAAATAGTATATAAATAAATATTTATATTAATTCAAATAAATAATTAAATTGAATTAAAATCTATATGAAATTAAACATTAACCACTATAAATTATGCTTTTAATCATGTTATGACATCCTTGTAAATATTCCATCCATTTTAATTATGAATATGATAACCTGAATTATAATACATAACATATTATAGATAATTATAACACAAAATAAAATTGATAATTATACATGAATCCATATATATATAAATATAATTATATGGAATATTTTTTCTTTAGAGAAATTTTAATTGTTTCTATAGAACATTTTTCATATTTAGAGTCATTCTAAGCTTAAGTATTGAGGAAACTGACTTCTAAATTATGTATTAATTATAATATGTAAAATTAATCTCTTTTTATTTTTATATTAACATCTAATAAACCTAATATTTATGTTTTTTGACTATTGAAAATTTTTAGCTTTTACAATCATATAGTTGTTAAATTGTGAAAACATTATCTATGAGTAAATATTTTTATACATAATGGTCTAAAAATTTTCTAAAATAGGAAAACTATTAATATGATAAATTCATTCCTCAGTACAAAAGAGATATTGAATTTTCCAAATAAATAATATTTCTAACATATATAAGAGTGATTCCCTTCCCAAAATTCAATATATACGAGTCAGTTTTGGAATCATTGGAATACACAAGAGTCATATAGTTTTCTAAATTTCATTCTTTTTCAACTTCTAAAAAATTATAATTTTCCAGATTTTAAATGTATGTTTTTTAATAAAATTTCTAAATACTTAAGGATGTATTTATAGTATATGTGAAATTTTGATAAATTAAATTTCATTAAGCATAAAACATGATAAACCATGATATAAAATCTACAAAAAAAAATATTAATGAAAAATTATCCTTGAATTTGAATAAATAATGAGACAATAATAATAATGAATAATGAAAATAATAAAAAATTATTGTAGGGTTATTAAATTATAGAAACATTATAAATATAGGCATCAAGGATATAATAAAATAGTTTTTGAGATTTTAGTTAATTATATTATTTTTAACACTCTTCCATTCTAAAGGATGCAATTAGAGATCATGTTCTTCAAATTTAGTAAGAGTTGATTTTTATTCATAATGTTGATCATTTAATTAATAATTATTTTATTTCATCTTAATTTGAAATTATTTCATACAATGATTGAACCACTAATTATTTTATAAGAACACTATGTTAAATAAAGAATACAACACATAACATCAAGTCTAAAAGAACAATTAAATATTATAAATTAAATTGTATAATTTTTCAACTAAATTGGGTGGTATGAAAATGATTTATAAAATTATGAATGAAATATTATTTTCCTAATCAATAAAAATTTAAAATATTATTCTTGGAATGAATGCTATATTTTTTGTAATTTCATTTTATGCTTCATAAACAGGTTTTCTTCAAATTTCTAATTTATTTATTTTTTAAATACAATATTATTAATAATTTATAGAAAATTTATAAATTGAATTTGATAAAAAATGATATTATTTTTAAAACCTCATATCAATATTATATTAGGGTAAAAATTGTGGATTTTTTATGAAAAATGTTGTTGATTATATGATTAGTGGCAATTATAAATTTTTCTTATAATGAATTATATATTAACTAAAAATTACCACTATGAATTAAATTTGATATCAGATTTATATAATTAATATTTAAATCATTTTAATTAATTAATTAATTTTGAATCTGTTTTATTGTGGATTTTGGTATATGTTAATTTTAAGGCATAAAATGCATTTTTCTAAATAACAATTTATCATTATTTTATATATTTTGATCTAAAATTAATTTATACCATTTAGAGAAATTGAATAATTAAAATTGAATTCCATGTTCGGAATTAGTATGTTTAAAATTTTTAAATATTTATCATCTAATTCTAGGAAGAATGAATAGTAACCATAGTAAAAAAAAATTCTCACCATAGTAAAGCTAATTCATACAAAGAAGGTTAATAATAATATCATAAGGTCACAAAAATTCACCCAAAACCTAACTATATTTCATCAGATGGGTAAATCTAATCCATAATCATCTAGAATATTAAAATAGGGTAATTTCTTAATAGTTTCAATTTATAATAAAAAATATATCATTTTATGTAAACATAAATAAAAAATTCCAATTTATTGCATTTAATATCTATATTATTTTTTGGATGGGATATAAACAAAATATGTTCAATTATAAATGTTAATTTTAAATATGAATTATTTTATATTATTTTAATATATTTATAATTTTTATTATAAAATAATTACCTTAAATTCCTACGCAATACCGATGTAGTGCATGTGTAAGCTGTATGAAAATCATGTAAATAATTTTAAAAACTCTAAAATTAATATTATATTTATGAGTTTATTCTCCCATGAATTATATATATATATAACTAAAATATTAAGTATTTGTTAAATAGTTTTATATTAATTAAATTGCTTTCATTTTTTTTGAAATACAAATGAAAATAAAATATTCCAAAAAATGAAATTTATGATATTTTTTATTAAACGATATAATATTAAATGATTTTATGTTCATAAAAAATATTTATTTTTTAAAATAAGAATATTTTGTTTAAAATATCATATTTGGACCATTTATAGATCATTTATACTTTTATATAATCATTCTTGTCTCATATAGAGTAAAAACATTATTATAATGGTAATTGTCAAATGGGTTAACAAGCGATTAAAAAAAGAGATAAGGTTGAAAACATAATTTAATGTTGGAATAATATTAATATAAGATATTATTTCAACATATCAACATATTAAATTGTAATTATAAAAATTTTAAACATCTTTTAATGGGTATAAATTTATATTAATTTAATAATTTGAGATATTATAAGAATATCACTCCCCTACCTTATAAAATGAATCATCCTCGCATATCTTCCTCATGTATTTAAAAACTATATATTGGAAAATATATGGTAAAATATATTCTAAAAATACCACCCCATGTTTTTTAGGTATTTAAATAGACATAATAACATCAATAGTGGGATTATAGTTTAATAAAAAAAGGTTTTCAAAATAAGTAGAATAGCTTTGAACCGATTTTTTTTATATTATTTATTCTTATACCTCCATAAAATCATATTAAAACTAGAAGAAATAATAATATCACTGTATTCTTTATAATTATATTTATTTAATGTTATTTTAGTAACCTAATTCCATCTCATTATTCTATAAATTGTGAAATTAATTCCTCGTTTCTGTGTATGATAGACAACGGCCTCGCAAACTAATGTAGTTCGTTTTACGTCACCACATATTAGGAATCATAAGGATGAAGGATTTCATGTATATATATGTTGTTTATTACATATTTATATTTATTTTATGATAATATATAATATTACTTCTTACCTTTTGATCCATTGATAATTGATAATGTCTTTCCAGAGTATATGTAGATTACCACCACAACGAAAGGATGAGATTCATTTTTCAGGACAATGTCATATGGATTATATATATAAGTGTATTAAAATAAATAATAATATATTTACTATATAATAATTAGTATTAAATGAAAAATTAAAATTTCAGTATTTCCCCCATGGACATCGAAAATGAAAATGTTACTCATGCATACATGTGAAGTATTGTCACTATTATTTTAACATAATTCATTTTTCATAAACATATTCAATTTATGGTTTTATAATTATAATGGACAAATAAAAATTATAATTATATCAGGATTTTTATTCTATAAAATATGTAACAATTACATTATTGATCATGGTCGGCATACTAATTTTTTTTAATTGTGAACTAAATTTCCTCATAAAACCTAACGTGGACTTAAATCATAAAATGATTATAAATTTCATTAATATAAATGAAATTAATAGATTATTTATTAATTATTAATCCTATAATAATTTTATTAAAAAATTAAATAATTGATATATGTTTTCTATACATTTAATAATGGACATACCTTTCATGTCTAGAATATAGGTAAGGGATTTGGTCTCAATTTGCATTGATTGAAATTTTTTTTAATTTATTGTACCTAATATATTTTACATGTAGTATATAGTGACCCTTCTAAATGTTATATCATAAATAATTCATTATTCAGGTTATTTTATTTTTCAATTCAAATTATGTCATCCTTGTGGATTTGAATTGAATGTTACCAAATGGTAAGTGGGTTCCTAACTCAATTTCCATTAATTGGGTTGTTTTTATACTTCACTAACATTGTTATATAAGGATTATATGTGAAATTATCTATAAATTGATTTATTATATCATTAAATTTGTAATTTTTATTAACATATATTCTTATAGTATCTTTAGGTATTAATTATCACTTCAAATGTGATGATATTTATAAGGGTTTTCTTTACTCAATCTCATTTTCCTAAAGCATGACTCATGTTGTGCACCATTGTTTCATTTCATGGTATACTTACCACTTCATGAATAAATTTTTGAAATATTAAATCATTTAGTCCATGTTATTTATAGAGCCATCTCATGTCCTTTATTTCCTTGAATTAATTATTTTTAATGCTACCAAAGTGGTAAAGGCTTTATGTTATAATATCATTTTATTTTGGGATCTATTATGTTCAGGGTTTTTTAGGGGGAATCATATGATCTTTTTTTCCTTTACCATATATATTTTATTATCATCAGTTATATGGGTTTAATTTAATATTCATCCCCTATAGATTAAATAAACCTAAATGAAGTAGTATGTATGGATACTGATCATGTATCTTATTTTAGACCTCGAATCATTCTCTTCAGAATCCATATTTTAGAATTTTTTCATCAATATTATTTTATAAAAAAAATATTTTGTAAATATATTTTAATTATATTTTTCAAAATTTTTAATATTTTAAAATGAAATTTAATAATAATTTTTACAACAGTCAATACTGAATCTCCTTAGAAAAACCTTTAAAACAATTTTTATTATTAAATTTTATAGGATGAATGGATATTACCATAATAATTGATGTTATTCGATTTTAAGGAACATTTATATGATTCCAATATTATTTTCAAATAAAATGATTGTATAAATATATTGTGAATTTATATAAAATAGATTTTCAAAGTGAAAGGGGAATTTTAATCATGATATTTTTTAATGATCTATTAATTATATCTTTATTCACTAACGATAATAACACTAGATTTTACTTACAATTCACTATAGATATTTTGTAGTGATACAATGTTAACTCTTTTAAAGATGTATTATGATTATTTCAATGTCATAATTATAGAATCTATTTCTTTCCCTTGGTTAAATGAAGTTGTGAAAGTATAATGGCTATTATTATTTTGAAATACATATTCTTTTAATTATTAATCATGTCATATAGTACATATTAATTATTAATGAATTTATTATTAAGGATTGAACCCAAATCATTAACAGAATTTGTCCAATTCCATACGGGTGGTTCAATCATTGCCCTCTAATTAATTGGGTAATTATGATGGAGTTGACTGAATATAAGTAACACATAAGAGGAAATATACTAAATAATTTAGTAGGCTTATCATTGGAGATCATGGTTATTAACTCGGTATGGTTATCCAAACAATAAGGGTTATTTTAAGGGTTATATGAAGATAATTTTCCATGATACCAACAAATTCTCATTATGATTTCTATAAGTTTTTAATGTATCACTTGAGCAAGACTAAAATTACAAGGCGTGTGATTCTTAATTTTTATTACCCATTTATTTGTTAAATCATTAATCTTTTTTCGTGATTGATGATTCAAGTATTAATGTGAATGAATTATCTTATGTAATGTTCGTTCACTTTTATTATGTCATCATACCCTTATGATCATCTTAATATTAGGGATGAAATTTAATTTTTAATTATGATGTTTAACCTTACTAGTCATTGGGTCTAACCCTTATTATGATTCATTTTTCGTAGGTTATAATGAATGATGTTATATTATTTGGGTCTATAAAGTTTTCCTTTGTGCATAATATTTTCATTGGAGTGGAATAGTAATTTTTTAATAATAAATCTATGTGTAGCTGAAAAAATTATTATAAATGTGTATTGTCATGTAATAGTTATTTTTAATTATAAAAACATTTAAACATAATTAGTATATTGTTATGTGTGTGAAACAATATTTCTATATTGATTTTTTTATTCTATGTAACACCCCATGTTTTTTTGAATTAATATTTTTCAAAAAAAAAATAATATAATTTAATTTATTTATTTGAATGATACAAAAAATTAATATGATGGTATATGAAAAACTAATTTTAACATGGAGTATATTTAATAACGATTTCTTTCGATATTTTTCATTACATGAAAGACTGAGTTTTACAAAACTAAAATAAATAACAATTAATATTATTAAAATATTATCATAGTTATCACCATATTTTTTTCATAGAAGATATTAACATTATTAACTAAATAAAAAGAAAATTTTTTTGTTCATGTTTATATAGTTAATTAGTTGGTAACCGATTTATTATCAATTGATGTAATATCTATTTGAAAATAATGAAATTAATTTTTTTGAAAATAATTATATTAGATTTTAAAATACAATATTGAATAACTATTTGAATGAAATGTATACATTTTATATTCAATAAACTATTTAAAAGCTAGTTAATGTGTTTTATAGATAAGTGATGTGATTAAATCCAAATTTATGCATAAAAAGAGGTATTTTTTCTAAAAGATAATTTTAATGATTTTTAATGGAGAGCCTATTTTAAAGTAATTTTTGAAAGATTTATAAAATATATTAGAGAAAATAAATATATTTTTAATAAAAGCAATAAAATTATCTTATTGGAAATTTTTTTTGTTTAGAATAAGTTTATTTTTATCATAAATAGTAAAAAATAATGAATTTTGATTGAAAACATATATTTTAACTAAATAATTTATAATGAAAAATAATATTTTGAATTGTGTTTCTAGTAAATTTAGTTCAATTTTAAATCTTTAAATCCAATTCAGGTCATTGGAATTATTTTAAATTAAATTTAGACATCAAAAAAGAAAACTTTTAAAAAGATCACCTTAAAAACAAACATTCACATTTTCTATGAGTGATTAATATTAAATTAAATTATACCACTTTTGTGAATGGAATTTAATAAATTGTTTCATATAATTGTAATAAAAAAAATATATAATATAATAATGTTAACTTAAATTTTTTCCATAATTATTTATTAAAGCAGCTGAAATTAATTAACAAGATTATGGTTAACACGGGGTTTTGTGCATAACATTTGTTTATATTAAAATAAATTTTATGTACACATGAAATTTTTATTTGATGAATTTGAAATAATATTTACAATAAATAGGTATAAATTATCTTATATATATCATTTTAATTATAATATTAATGGATATATTATGTAGCTAAATAAAAATTGTAGGCACCTAGGTAAAAATAATGAAGATAAATCTAATCAACTTAAAGACTAAAAATATAACATGATAAAAATATATTTATTCATTTTGTAGTTAAGAATAAACCATTTCATACATCACCTAAATTAATGTTCTATTTTGGAGGTACATTAGGTATGGGACTCCTCCTAATATTGAATACTTTTTAATACAAATTGGAAACTTTTCACTATAAAAAACCCACATTCTCCTCCTATCTGTGGGGTTAATTTTAAATTAAATTATTACACTAATGTGAATGGAATTGAAAAAAATGGATTCTTTATTTTAAATAATAATAATTTATATATATATATACTAACAAAATCTTATATTTTTACCATAATTACTATTAAAAAGTTAGTGTTATACAATGTTGTTAGGGTTAACATGAGGTTTTACACTATACATGATTTTGTATTAAAATTAATTTTATAGACATAATGGATTTTTATTAAATGAATTTGAATTAATATATGGATTAATTGGTTATAAATTATCTTATAACACGATTTTTAATTAAAATACTAATTGATTGATTTCTAATGTAAATAAAAAGATATAAGTCAACAAGGTAAAAAGTATAGAGATAAAATTGAGTAAACATAATGACTAAGTGATAACATTAGAAAAAATTTGGGTGGAGTTATTTCTCTACCTAGACATACTCAACCCATTTTTTGTTCTATTTTTTATTCCCATGATGTATGGGAGACATCCCAATATTGAATAATTTTTGGTATTTAGAAGAATGCAAATCCTCTCCCATTTTAAAAGGGGATTCACTCTCCCAACACTTCACTCCAATAAAGTCATTTAGATTGAGAAAAATCTACCAAAATAACGTCATAAATTCAATAATATCATATAAAAATCATTACATTTGTCATAAATCCATTCAAAGAAGGACTTTAGTTCATATGAAAAAATGATACCAAAATAATATGTTATATTCATCAACGATATTTTTTGTTTTATTTATTCCTCAAACCCATTAAATTATTTTAATATTATGATTATATAATAAAATTATTATATTTAATATAATTTTATATCTTTTTTATAGTTATTACCTAAAACCACAAAATCTTCTACAAAATGGTTTGTGAAATCATTTTTCGTATATACGGAGGACTACTACCTCACGAACTAATATTTTTCATTTTTACATTACCAAAATTGAAAGGGGAGATATTGGTGGAAATAATATTTATATAAAAAATTTATTATTTTTATTATGTTATTATGATTAGGTAATATTTATTAACAAAAAATTATTACATTCCATATTTCAGGAATATGATAACATTATTTTTGTGTTCGGTGGACTATAGCCTTGGGAATCAATGTGGTTAGTTAACAGTTTACGTTGAATGTATTAAGGATGTGTTTAATATACATATGTAATATATATATATATAATAAATATGATAATTTTATGATAATACACACACACACACATATATATATATATATAATTTACATTTCTTTCTTTTTATGTGGTATGAAAATGGAATCATCATTACTACATACATACGGTCTACCATCTCCCTGAACAGTGTATTTAATTACCTATTGATAAATTTTATGGGTTAATATGAATAAATATTTAAATATTATATATGAATTTATATAATTTTTATCATTATGGATATTATTAAATCATTATTTAGTTAAGAGGTCCCATAAAAACAAGTCCAAACATGTAAAAAAACAAAGAGTTTATTACCTCAAACATAACATTAACACGGAATTGTTAATAAATATGTAACATAAAGTCATAATTAAATCATATATGTTATTACATATATATGAATAGGGATATTTAATATATTTATAATAAATATATATTTATTATATTGTAGTTTTGAACATGTACAATGAGAGTCATGACTTAAGGTAAAGGATTCACCTCTCACTTTTTACTTTTGTGAGACACATGATATATTTTTCAAATCATTCTTAAATGTGGTATATATACTACCCATGAATGTAATATTTAAATATTATTAATAAAAAAATTTCATTTACAAATCAATTTTAGGATATGTATTACATGGAGTTACAATTTTAAAGATACCAAAGAAATAAATGAATTTCATCTCAATTTTCCTTCTTTACAAAAAAAGTTATGTTATAAACCTATATTATTTTTAGTGGATTATATAATTAACCTATCACATGTTATAAATAAATCTCTTATATTCATTATTTTTTTTATTTTTTTATTTTTTTCTTTCGTTGGGATTATGATTCACTGTTACAAAAGTAGTAAGAGGTTATTACTACAATCCAATAGTTTGCTGTGATTGTTCATTATTATGCTTCCATTAATGAAATATTATGATCCATATCTCAATAATATTCATAATATTTCTTCTCTTATTGTTAATAAATACATTTTTGTATAATGGTAACATTTTTTTCACTCTTTTGTACTTAAGATAACTAAGAATATGTTTTTATGAAAATATAACCTCATTTCTCTATTTTATTGGGAACTTGTGTTAATAAAAAATATTTTTTAAAAAAATATTTTATTTTATTTGAAATTACCTTTTATTCTCATTTTCATGGAATATTTGAGAAACTTTTTTATGTTTTAAAAAGTGAATAAAATGGTTTTCAAATATTCCATAATAATTTTTAATGGTAGTTTTCAAAGAAAAAAGGCTATAAAAATTTTTTATGAATAAAAAGTCATTTTTCAAAGAGACAATGTTATTTTTCTTAAGAAACATTTTACATATTTTTTAGATCTTACTTATTATGTTTTCAAATTGCATTTTAAGAAAAATAATTTTGATAATTGTTTATGTATTAAAAATAAAATTTAAATAGAAATGTTATTCTCCATAAGAAGTTGTCCAAATGATCTGTCAAAATCCACATCCATATAATATAAAATACTTTTATATGTGTTTTTATTTATTGGGAATATCATCTGAGGAAAACATTCCTATTATATAATTGAATAATTTATATTTAAAATGAATTTTTTTTTTATGAAACTCATTTTATATCCTAATGATATACCATGATATAATGATTATGAATCCCACTTCCTTTCATGGTTTACTATTTGATGAAATTATTATGAAACTTGTATCATTTCCAAATTTTATGATATGATGAAATAATTATGATATCTATTTCATTTCAATGTTTATGATATGATGTTTATGAAACCCATATCTTTTTAGGTGTCATTATATGATGAATATGTTATTATCTCATGGAACACTTATGTATAATTTATTTATGTGATTTCTATGATATATATATCCCTCAAATGGATTGGGAAAAGAATTATATCTTATGAGATAGACATAGATGTGATAGGGAGTAAACCCAATTAATTAAGGGACTTTTCCTTCTATGATGGTCTTGGGAGTGAACCATGACTACTATGACAGTATTGGGAGTGACCATTGACTATTAATATGGTATTAGGAGTAAACAATGATTTCTATGAGGGATTGGTGAGCTAACCCATTCAAATAATATATCCATTCCTATGGTCCTGAATACTATGGATATTATTTTATACATTTATATGTCTTACACAATTTCATGTGTAATTTCAATGTTATACTCTTATGATTTATGATATTGATTATCTAAGGATTCATGTCTTATGATATTTCGATCATTATTCTATAATAATGTGTATAATATTTAATATTTAGTGTATGCTGATTAAATGTTATGATCATGTTCCCATACCATTTTTATGGTTATTCTTATATATCTCATTTTTTTACGCTTACGGATGATCTAAGCCCACCATTTGTTATTTTTCATTTCCCCAGGTTATAAAAAGTGGATTTATGTAAGAGTACTGAATTTTAATATATTATTGGGAAATATTGAATAGAATTCAAAATGTTATAATATTTTTTCATATGTTTCCAATGTCAATAAACTATTATGGTTTTCAAGGATATACATTTTTAAAGTGATTAATATTTACCTAAATTGTTTTAAAATCCTAGAATGAGAATCCTAGGTCACTTTAGCTAGTATCAAAGGAAATTTTTACTAATAATTTTGAAACAAGGATAATAAAGAATTAGTTATATCACTATGGATATTGTAAAGACCCTGAATTTCCATGGAATTTTTTTTCTTTTTCTTAAATACAAGGGAAATTTACAAGTCTATGAAAATTGACGACATGTGATTCCAAAGCCCGGTGAGCCCAGAATCAATTTCTGAAGTTTTGTTTGGGTATGTTTAGAAAATGTACAAGAGGGTTTCTATAAATTTTGAACCGGTGCTTAGAATTGAAATCAGAGGGCACTGTTGAACTTGAATTTCTGGTATTTTCTTAAGAAGACTTTCACTTCGACAATAGTTGGTCGAGAATGAAAGTTAGTTTTTGGGTTTTAATGAATAAGTTAAATAAAAATAAAGCTATAGCTTTTTTTTGGTTGGTTGTAGTCTCTATGTGGAAGTTAGAGGTAGGGACCACCACACCTTAACCTCCCATGAGAGTTTATAGTGATGGGGCCTACCCGAACCTAACCCCCTCTTCATGTTGATTTTGGTGGGGACCACCCGAGGTTAAAACCTCTTGAACTCCCCATTAAGTAGAGAAACCTTTTGAGCTCCCCACTTAATTGTGCCACAACCCCTCCACATTAATTCCATGTGCCAACCTTATGAATTAATTAAGGGGGATACAAGTTAATTAATTCCTCCATTTGAATATTATGCCACCAATTTAATAGGATATCATAATCTATTATTTTTGGATTGGAATTTTCCAACTTGGTGGAACATTTGATAGGAGAGAACTTGGGGAGAAAAGATCTCACCAACAGAGAATGAAGAATGTCGGGGAGCGTCTTTAACTTCCTTCCTCATAACCTCCATCGACGTGGGACATGTTCGTCTACAACGAATCGACGTATACTTTCCTTGCGACTTCATCAACAAACGACGAACAAAGGAAGTGGTGTGTTTGATTTGATCAACGTTATTATTGTTCCTTAAAAGTTGTTTTATTCTTCTTCAACTACATTCAATCAAACTAATGTAGAGGGACCAGGCCAAACTAACACGGCCTGATTCCTCCGATGTACTTCTTGTGGTGTGTTCCTCGCATTCTTCTTGGGTGATGAACAATGGAACATTGTGGGTTCATTGTGTGATGCAAAAATCCCAAAAATTGAAGACCCAACATCACAAAGACCTAGAAGAGGTGTGAAGATGATAGCGGGTGACATAACAGACTGGACCAGGAAAATCGTTCTTCAATTGTTCCTTGAGAGGGTGAATCATAACGTGTTTTTTGAGCCAATCAGAGGCCCAAAAACACCGGTAATGATTTGAGAACTTTGGGGTGACCTAGAGTCTGCAGTTTCGTGGCAATTAGACTATCCGAACAAAGAACGGGCATCACAGGAGGCGTGTTGGCCTGAAATGTCATTTCTGGAAAATTCTATAATACACGGCGTGTACTTCCAAAGAACACGCCTTGTAGTACGGGAGTACTACGGTTAGGGTTATAGGCGTCAGATGTGCATCACACAGCGTGTGACCCCTATCACACAGTGTGTAATCTCCTCACACAGCATGGAAGAGGCGGCTATGCAAGACTCGGTGTGTATCCCTGGGATACACGGATATGGGGTGAAGTACATGGGCATGTACTCCACTACACGGCCAAATTAGTCCAGTGACACGGGCTACCCTGTGTACTAGTTACACGGGTTGGAGAACATGGTTTGAGGCCATGTACGGGCACATGGCTAGCGTACACAGAGTCGACCATGTTTCTTGGACACGGTGTGTAACCATACCACATGTTGTGTACTTACTTTTCTACATGACCAGAATTTTGACACGGGCCATTGCACACTGGTAGTAACCGAGGTCTGACTACATGGCATGTACCTTATTCCAACACGCCATGTAATTTTTGGTAAAAGTTTTGGTCATCTAAGACTTTTTTTCTTGGCCACAAATTGTTTTTTTTTCTCTATGATGTGGCAGACCTTTGAGATACTTCATCATGGTACTTCGTGACAGTTGGAGTATCGACCAGTAGCTTGTGAGGTGGATCCTCCCAGAGACGATCATGTGTAGTGTGGAGACCTAAAATCTAGCTAAGACCTGATGATTGTTGACTATTTTGACTCTAAGTGACTCTACTAGCTGGTGGGGAGCACCATGGTCTCACGGAAAACCCACAATGGACAGCGCCTTAGTGTTTCAGCAGACCCATAGAACACGATAGGAGGAGTACCTCAGCAGGCTACGAGGGGGAGTGCCTTGGTGACGTAGAATACCCACAGTGGGGAGCACCTTGGTGACGCAGCAGACCCACGGTACTCGAAAGGAGGAGTACCTCAGCAGTCCAAGGTTAGTGGGAAGCACCTTGGTGTCACGGCAAGACCACTATACTCAATAGAGGAGGAGTTCTCCAGTAGTCGTGGTTTCGATAATGTGAAAAAAAATTCCTGGTTATGCTGAGTTAGTAACTTCTTTGTTTTCCTCATGATTGAGATGAATTACTTGATAACATAGGTATATGTATGGGCACATACCTATGTGAGGTTACCTGTTGAATTCATACTTTTTGTTTTATCTTTGTTGGATTGTGTGAGACCTTGAGGGTCTCAGAGTCCCTATTGAGTATCGTTATACTCACACCTGCACGGGCTATACCCGCACCTCGTTGTGTTGGATGCAGACTACGGACAGTGCTGACTGAGGCTGAGACTAACAGGACTGAATAGTACCTAGAGGTGGACCTTATGACGAGTTGGTAGATGGAGGAGACGGAAGGATGTGGATTACTGAGAAGGCTATCAATACCTACCCTTCAGGTAGGAATCTCGGAGGATGACCCAGCAGCTGTTTTACCTTTATTCTGTTGTACTTTGTTTCCATTTGTACTTGTACTTTCTTGTTGGGATTGTATTTCATCCCCTTCACTTTTAGCACTCTCTTTTGGTTATATAGTTTTATTAGTTTTTTGTATCCATCTATGTGCTCTGTTGTGTGTGTTTACACTTTATAAAGGCAATTCCTTCCCAGTTTGAAGGAATTACACCTTTGGTGCTCGTCGCCATCCCCTGGCCTATAGAAGGTGGGATTGGGATAGTCACAGCATTGTCCCCAAGGGACGGGTCATGAAAAATATTTATAAGGATATGTATATGGTTGTATCTAAGGTTAACTTGAAGGATGAGTTAAAGTATAGTAAAATGTCCAAGAATTTTGGTAAGGATAGAGCGAGTGGAATCCTATAAATATACCCCATTCTAGATACTATATGTAGATTTCAATCTGGCATAGATTCACCTCTGTCTAAAATTCCCAAGAAAAACATATTGATCTATACTCGATCAAGAACTTGTGCCAAAAAATGGGAATTCCTAGACACTTGGTTTGAAACTCCTAGGAGATATCCTTTTGTAAATTCATAAACTCAGTATGAACTATCTAGACGTATTTATATAGATGATAACATTGAATAACATAGTATATGATCATGGTTTCATAAATTAAATATAATTTGTCATTATTTATAAATAATGTAAGTTATTTTCATGAAAATTTGTTTTTTCATTTTTATTATTGATGAACACACTATGATTTTTGGTGCTAATAAATGGAGATAACCATAAGGAATTGGGTTAACATTAGATATAACAGAATATTTATTATTAGAATCAAGATGGGATGATAACTAGAGTAAATGATGTTTTGGTTTTTCCTAATCAGATTACATGAAACAAGATTAATATCATGTATCTTAAACAACTCTCATAACCACCAAAAAAAGTGAAGGAAATAGTTCAATAAGAGTTCAAGTAATGTAGAAAATGCTATAAATAATAGGCAGTTTTTTTGGGGTCATGAATTTTAAAAAATAAACAATGAAGTGAATGTGTTAGAGGATCATGAAGATATTTAAATTATATATAATAATGAAACAAAAAATGTAAAAGTAAAGGGAAAATTAAAAGTGTAGTTAATGAGGTGGAAGAGAATAATTTCCTCTATATAATACCATTGACTATTGAATGCATTAAATGTGGAAATTAAGGGAATTATGAAAATCAATTACCTAATTGTAAGGCTTATAAAGTGAATTATCAAGGTTGAGCATGTAATGGTTATATTATTGATGATAAAGGGAATACATATTACATGTGAATAGAAAGATATGTTAATAAATAAGATGAAAAATATTAGTTAATTGTTTGATAATGAAGTTTGATAAATAATCTATTTTTATATTGGAATTCAAATTTTAGGTTTTTAAAATATTGAAGAAACTATATATTGTTTATTATATGTTTTTAATTAAGGATATTAATGGATATATTGAATGATACCAATGGATTGAAAAAATTATTTAATGGTAAGGTGACATTTCTGAAAATAATGTGGATAAAGAAAAGATTAATCTTAATATGTTCCTTATTTTGATATAATAATTTTTTGATAATGATTTGATTTCATTGGATAAAGTAAATTGGATTGTATATATTACAAAGTAAATAGTAAATAATTTTTTAAAAAGTGGATTATGCTATAATGGATGGAGTTTATAGAATTTTTGAATGTCGGGAATATATCAAATAATATGTTCTCTTTGTAAGGAATGATTCTATATGGATGTTTTTGTTATGGTTTCACATAATGTTTTATTTTTTTCCCGGATTCAAGAGAATACATGATAAAGTTATTCACATGTTTGGTATGTTATAGTAAACAGGTAATTGATGACATATATGGATCAATGTTAAGATGATTTTTAGAAATTTAGTTAAATTCCTTATAATGTCTTAGATTCTCAGGTTTCATAATGTTAAAAAGTATTAAATATTTATAATTGTTTTTGAAATCTGAATGGTTTTTTATAGATTATATATTATTTTTCCATATGATGATTTATGCATATTTGATAAAATGCAAAAGTCATATTGATTTGATGATAAGTAAAGATAGATGTAATTAATTGGCATAAATTATATGGATATTATGATCTATTAGTAATTTTGGCATAAAAATTAACCTCTATTTCTTAGAGTAAGATATGAATGGAAAATTTTTCATGTAACAATGTACTATGTGAGATGGTGGTTATGAAATTAAATGAAATAATGTATATATATATTCTCATGGAAATTTTTTAACTTTAAGAAAAAGGACATGAAAAAAAAATTCCTATTATTGTCATTTTTAATGATTTCACTGAATTTTTTTAATTCTATTTTGTTTATGAAGTTGTGATCGTTAACTTCCCCTAACTATATTCCCTATCACTTTCTACTGGTATTTGGGTTTTAGTTTTATTTTATTATTTTTATGTTTTCACCTAACACCTATGTTCTCCAATGTTGAAACCTAATAAAGAGTTTTATTGGGTAACCATTATGTTTCCAAAAATCCCTATATAAATTATGTTTTATTATTTTTTTATTTTAGTTTTTATGAAATGAAATTTCATGTATTGGAACATTATTAACCCAAATAAATTTAGAGGGTGAAATTAATTTTAATCGGGAGAGAATGTAACCCCTAGTATTTATGAAACATTATTTTTAAAATAAACTAAATTTATTTATTGAATTGAAGTTCATGATACACCATTTGAATCATGTGTTACACAAAAAAACCAGTTTATCTTGTGGTACATGCAATACTGACGTCCTTCGATAGCATATCATACAACCGTGACAATGTTTTATCAAACTACAATATACTATTAATATTATTACTAAAATGATATTTTATATATTACATTAAAATTATAATGTAATATTTTAAAAGGATTAAATAATTTTTAAATATCTTGTTTATTCATATTTAAAAAATTAATTCTTTGGAAAACAATTAATAAAAAATGACTGTAATATCAATTTAAAAATAATGAACCTCATTTTCTGATAAAAATATTTAAATTAAACAAACCAAATTGAATGATTTATTTTTTAGAAATGTAAATATTATATATTCAATCAAGAAATTTAAAATTAATCATATGTTTTATCTAAATAAGGGTTAAGAATAAATGAAATTTTATGCATAAAAAAGATGTATTTTTCTAAGAGGTGTTTTTACCATTTTTTTGGCAGAGTAATCTTTTTAAAAATAAATTTTGAAACTATTAAAAATCATACTTGAAAAATAATTATTATTTTTTAAATGTGTATGTAAAAATTTTTATATGGTGATTTTTCTGTTTTTTATGATAAGATTAATTATTTGATGAATTGTGAAAAATAACAAATTTTAATTGGAAACTAAATTTCAATCTATATATTTTATAATTTTAATTTATATTTTTAATTAATTTGAAAGTAAAATTTGAACAATTTTATAGCTATTGATAAAATTTAGGTCATTGTTATATTTTTTATATTAAATTTAGATATAAAATCTTACTAATCTTTTGAATGTTTTCACTTTTTAACCCCACTTTCTCACCTGATCTACAAAATTAATTTTAAATTAAATTATTCCACTTATGTGAATGTAATTAGAAAAAATGGATTAAATATATTTAATCAAAATAATTTATATTACATAATATGGAAAACTTATATTATTACTATAATGATTAGTGAAAAATGGTTAAAATAAATTAATGTGACTATGTTTAAACCGTGGTTTTGTTCATTACATGGTTTGTATTAAAATTAATTTCACACACTCATAGGGTGTATAATTTTTTTAATTTGAATTAATATTTAGAATTTTTGGGTATAAATTATATAATAAATCTCATTTTAAATATAATATTATTGGATTAATATCATAGGTAAATAAAAAGATACATGAAACCTTAGTAAAAACTATAAAGATAAAATAGGGTAAACATAATGACTAAAAATTAAATTTTTAAAAAAATATACTTATATATATTAAAGTTATTCCTCATCTAATTAATCACTAACTTCCATTATTTTTCTATTTTTAATTCATTTTAGTTAAGGGGGACTGCCCAATAGTAAATACAATTGGATATTTGAAAGAATGGCACTCGTCCTACATTAGAAAAAGGAATTTAATCTCTCCACTTATTCTCACCACTCATGCCATTTTTATCCAAAGAAACTAGAAAAAATAAATTAAAATATTAACTAATATTATCTAAGAAGCCTTAAATTGGTAATAAACACATCCAAGGAAGGCCTTTGGTGAAAACCAAAATGATATGCCCAAAGAAGATATAACATTCATCAACGAATATTTTTGTTTTCTTTCTTTATAAAACAAATTTAATTATTTGTATATAATTATTATATTAAAATATAATTATATTCTTTGTATATATATATATTAATTTTATTACCTAAAACTAAAAATAATTCAATAAAATTTTTTATGAAATCATTGCTCATGTTTACGACAACCTACCACCTCACGAACTGATATCATTCGTTGTTTCCATCAACACCTTTAAAGGTGGGACATAATGATATGAATAATATTTATATATAATATTTATGTTATTTATGATTTTATTATTATTATTTAAATTTTTTATAATAGAAAAAATCTTGTTTTCCATTTTTTAGGATTATGATAATGTCGTTCATCTATATTACGGACTACCTCCTCAGGATGTGATCATATTCATTCAAACTTCACATTAAATGTATTACATATGTGTTTAATATACATTTTTAATATAAATAATAGAAATATATAATTTTATTCTAATATATATATTTATATATATTACTTTTTCATTGAATATGACAAGAAAATGAAAATATTGTTAATGATTATGTAAAGACTACCACCTTACATTAACATTGTTTTTCAATTCCAATCACTAAAAATATGAGTTAATATAAACAAATTCATAGTCAATATATATGATATTTATATCATTTTTAACATTATTATTTGGATTAAATCATGATATATATAAGTAGATCAAGAATAATATGTCAAAACTTGTACGAAAAACAAAATGGTTATTAACTAAAACATAACATTAACATGGAATTCTTAATAAATGGTTAATATAAGGTCATAAGTAAATCATATATGCCATTATATATATAAATATGGTTATTTTATAAATTTATAATATAAATATATTTATGATACATGATTATTGAACATGTACGATGAGATAAAATACTTAAGGTGAGAGATTTACGTCTCATTTTTTACTATTTTGGGACGCACGGTATATTCACCAACTATTTTTTATATATAGTGTATATAATACACATGAATTTAATATATTATTTTTATACATAAATTGTATTATTATTATTTTCATATCCATTTGAGGATCTCCCTTCCATGGGTTTATGGTTTCAATGTTACTACAATAAAAAAGAAAATTTTTTCTCAATTTTCTGTCAATGAGATACATGTTATGTTATGCACCCATATTATTTTCAGTGATATATATAATTCCCATTTGATATATTATATCTTGAATCTAATTATTTTCATGATATTATACTCTTTATGTAATGTTATTATATCATGGGGTGTATGATTCAATGTTACCTAAGTGGTATGGTTTTATTGGCACTATTCATCATTTATTCAAGTTTTTTGTGATTATTTAACGATTTATAAATATTATGATCCATCACCCAATAATTCTCATGAGGTCTCTTAGACTATGGTTATTCATGATATATTCATAGAATGGTAACATTTCTGAACTCATTGGTACTTTATATAATTAAGAAAATTTTTAAGAAAATCATACAGTATTTCACTATTCAGTAAATAATTTGTTTGATTCAAAAACCATATTTTCTAAAAATATATTTATTTTTTAAAATGATAATTTATGATATTTTTTAAGGAAAAAAATTTTAAAAGTTTTTTATGTTCTAAATTTTGTTTAAAATGGTTTTAAAATTATCCTTTATATGTTTTCAACGTTATATTCAGTGAAAAATGTTTTCAAACTTTTTTATGATTTGAAACAACGTTTTTCAAAGTGGTAAATACATTTTCCTCAATAAATTTTTGAAATTATTTTTAATGGTAAAATAATATTTTTTTAATAGTTTTTTTAAAATAAAATTATATTTAAAATGTTTTATTACTAAAAAAATTAATTTCAAATAAAGGTTATTTTTCTTAAGAAATGATGAATATGATACATCAGGATCCTTCTCAATCTCAAAAGACATCACTTGATATAGTTAATGATTTACTACAGATATTTTCTGTGGAAACTGTTATTTTTGTTTCTTTTAATGGTTTATGTTTAAGATGAGATGATATATATAAAAACTATTTATCGTCAATGGGTTATACCATGATTAAATTTTTGTGAATCTAACTTCCTTTCAAGGGTTATTATATGATGAAATGATTTTAAAAATTATCACTCTAAGATAGGTCATGAGATTATGAAATAGTTATGATACCCATTTAATTTCAAGGGTTAAGATAGCATGTTTACGAAACCAGTCAAATTTTATTAGTCCTGATATGATGATTGTTTTTATATCTTGTGTAACATGTATGTATGACTTTAGTATGTGACAGGTGTGGCCTATATCTCACTCCATTACATCGGGTAATGATATATTTATATTGAGATATACATGGATGGAAAGGAAATTGATCCTGGTTTAGTAAAAGGCTTTATCTTCTCTAATTATATTTGGATTTAACCTTGACTTCTATGATGGAATTGAGAGTGAACACTGACAACTAATATCACATGGGGAGTGAACTAGTTTAACTAAGATAGCAATGGAAGTTTTCTTTTACTAAAATGGAAATTATTTCATATGTTTATGATTGGGAAGAAATTATATGTCTTATTCATATGTTATACTCTCATGGATTATTCTCTTGTTTACATTATGATTAATGTATAATGACATTACAATATTTATTCCATGAATCATACCTCTGATCTACGATATGCATAGTATAATCATAAACTATTATTCTCATGTTATCATAAACTTATGTCCATGTTATTATTTCATATCTCCTTTATTTACCCTTTCTGATCATCTGATCTCACTCTTTCTTATCATTACTTAACTCAAGTTAACAGAAAATGTTTTAAAAAAGAGTATTAAATGGGATAATATTTCTTGAAAACATTTACGATCATTCATAAAATTATAATATTGTATTCTAAGTTTCCAAACGCATTAAACTATTATGGTCAATGGGAATGTATTTTTGTAATGTGTTTAATATTCATCTAAAATGATGTAATATCAATGTCCAACAATCATGGGTTGAAATATTTTATATTGATAAATTTGGGTCAAAATTTTTGGTTTCAGGAATAAAATAAAATGATGATGTTTTAGTATGAGATCCAGGGGTGTGGGATCGATGATATTATAGATGGTATTATAACATGGTTTAGACAACATTAGGGATTAATATGTTTTAATGTGAGGAAATATTAAGAGTTTTGGATACAATCATGGGTATATATTTTTTAAGTTGATCATAAGTTCAAATTCATATACACCCCTTTTGAAATTGATTAATAAAATTCATAGATATTTTATTGTGATTAGTGAAATTTTGGGATATGTTTTATTGGGTTAAGGTGTTTGTAAATCTTAGTTTTGATGTAATATAATATTTTATAAAAATTCAATGAAATTTTTGGGTATTAATGTTCAATGATATATGATAAATATTGAGGGAAACATTATTTAATGTTGTTTTCATGGATGTTATTTCGGATATAAGGTTATATATTTATGGACTGATATATGTTTAACCATTGATTTTATTATTCAATTTATGAGATTAATGAATTATTTATTCATATATATGTTTATACTTTTTAATATTATCATATATTATGATAAATGTTTTTATTTTTGGTTAATATATAATGAAAAAAGTAACATCTTGTTATCTTTTTTTGATTATGTTATCCTTTTGAAATTTATTTTTGTACTTCATGGTAGAAAAATTCAACTTGAATACTCCTAATTTGGATAAAATGAGATATTATGGTTCAAATAAATTAAAGGATGAAATTATAAATATCATGTTATTATATTTCTTTATGATCCTAATATATATGGTAAAAAAATATTCCACTCCATAAAAAGGATCGTGAAATTAATTTTTTTTCCTATTATCTGCTTTTCAAAAGATTTGATGGTACTCTTCAAACCTATTTAGTATATAGTTTTTTATCCATTTCATTTTTAATGATCAATAATTTTTTTGTGGTATATTATATTTATCATTATCTATACTTATTAGTACATTAACTTCCCCCCATGTCCATATTTTCACTCTGCTCTATTGCTCTCATATTTGAAAACAATATTATTTTTTATTATAAATGTTTTCTGTATTTTACTGCATCTCTTTTTAAACAATGTTTTATCATACATTTTCATGATATGATATTTTTTAAAATATATTTTTTAATTATAAATCACTTCATTTTCAATATTGAGTTAAAATTATGAAGATAAAATTTATTAAATTGGAGGATTTAATATCTCGAGATTTTAAAAGATCACTATATTTGTTAGTTTCTATAACATAAAACACCTTCCATGAACTACGCTAGGATTCCATATAATACAACATCTAACATGATCTTAGATATGGCCCTAAGGTTTTTCTTAATCACCATGGGATGAAACTAGTGCGGGCTGTCAAAATAATCACTGCATGAATGATTTTTTCAATAAATTAACTAGACCAAATAAATAAATTGAACAAACAATGAGGAAACAATAACTGAATCTCAAATAAATTTAATAAACTGATTCAGTTACATTAGGTGAAAAAAATATAAATATGAAAGTAAAGCTAATCCACACTACCATGATCTCTATAAGACCTCTTGGTCACTTCCAACCATAGGACCAATTTGCACCATCATGATCAGTCAAAAAAGAAATCTGGACCTACGAAATAACTTAGGTCTACCAACAACGAATGTTACATATTGGGTGTGAGCTTAATAGATCAGTAAAAAACCCCCATAGAATCCATACATTTACTTTCCAAGAAATATTCTATCAATAGTAGTTTGGAATACACATATATAAAAATATGGTTTTCTCATTTATTAAACCAACACAACATTTAATTTTTCAAAAAAATTCACACCTAATTTATATTTTCAAAAATTTATACCATTTAAACAATAAATTTCATCCCAAAATCCAAACACGACTAAGATAAGATTTTTTGAATGTAAAAAGGAATTACAAACAATAGTAAAATTTGCAAAAAAAATATAAATAAAGAATTATATATAGTAAACATGGGAATTTCCTAAAAAAAATAGAGTGATCCAAGTACATACTCGAGAAGGACTCACCCAATGTAATATGGTGAAACTATATAGTCTATAACCAACTTGCCACCCTAAACTGACCAATTCAGTTGCACGTCCCAGTTAGACCTATCAATTCAAGAGGGTACTATCCCTTTTAATATGGGATGAAAAGAAACTATCACTAAATCCTCTAAAAGATGCCTAGGAAACCCATATTAATAGTATTATATGTATGTAGGAGGCCCTAACATGTGTGACTCACCTTAACTACCATCACCACAATTTCCTAACACAATCACTAACACCACTTATATGATAACCCATATAGGTAGATCATTTAGATAGATTCTCATCATACAAAAATTTCTTAATAACTTCCAACTAGGTCATCACATCACTTGGTCCTCTAAACCATCTCTCAAAAACATTCAAGGTAGTCAACTTGACATTTTCACTTTCCAAACTACATTTCAATTCCAAAGCAACATAAAGTGACAACTAGGACTTTAACACCATCATTTCAAAATTATTACAATAATTCCCTAAACTATTTCTAAAATAAAAATAAACATTATTTAAATATTTTTAATTTCAAATGGGACCTTAATATTTGAAATTCCAAAAAATTTAGAAAAACCTTTTCAAACATTGAGTAAATCATGAAACCTCATGTAATTTACCCAATGGTACATTATACTAACATTTACCAAACATGTGTCAATTTCCCAAAGAATTGTGTTTTTAAGGACACATTCAAAACCACATGATGCACCACACACTAACTTTTTAGAAATTAAGGAACCATTTGAAATGTAGGGGTCAAGAAAAGCATTATTTTAAGGTTCCATATTAATTTGAAATACAGATCCATGTGTGCACCTTGTGAACCCAGTGATGTGCCAATATCCAAAAAATGGTATAAAAATCCATGTGAATATGAAATATCCATTTTCAAATTCACCACTTCCATTCAAACCAAACCCAAAAATTTCACATAATAGAAAAAAGTGAAAACAAACATTTCAAATACATGAGAGGATTTCCAAAAAACACAATAAACCACACTTAAAAGTATCCAGGATCCAAAAATGAAGTAGAAACCACAATAAAAAATATATAATAAAACACAGCTTCAATCATTTGGTTTTTCATTGAATGGTCATTTGAGATTTTAATAAATACATTGGGTGCATATATACAAATGTATCTTTGAAAAATCACATCAAAAACCATTTTTAACAAATTCTAAAAATACAAAGACACCACAATATACTATAATAATGAATCAAAATAATTTGAATGATATTTATAAAATTATTTAAATCACCCAATCATCAATTGAATGTATCATAAAGGAAAATTATAGAGGCACATACCTTAAAGGAGTGAATATGAGATGAAACTGTTAGATGAAGAAGAATATTCTTTCAAGAATGATCTAAACTTACTAGATCCTAATGAAATATAATAATAGATAAAACTTAATATCTAGGGTTCGAATAATATAGAGAACCCATAAAGAAATATCAAGGAATCAATATAGGATAAGGTAAATGGGAGGAAGTGGGCCAAAAACCTGAAACAACTCACCTATATTTGAAGTAGGGGCATTTATAGAGAAGGAGTGTCCAATTAGAGGGGGGGGTTCGGACCCCTTCATGCATCAAAATCAATCATGTGGGAGGGTTTTTAAATTGGGGATAAAAAGTATGAGGTAAGATTTGAAATTTTATAAATTTTAAAATATGGGATAATAACATGGTTTGCTCATACAGTTTGATAAATTGTGCACCAACTGTGCACCCTCTATAGGATGAATGGGGAACCTCACATGGGCTAGCCATATGGTTCCCAAACTATGCACCAACTTTGATGGATGTATCTATTTAGTTATAGAAACAAGCAACACGACTTCCCAAATAGTGTGCATCCCATGTGCCTCACTACTAGACACCCCACACAGGCTGCACGATTACCTAGTCCAATACATACGGCTTTCCATTACCATGTTCCCCTTTATGATAAGTCTAAAATAACAATACAAGGCCAAAATCACAAAAAATTTAACCAAGACTCAACCCAAGCCTTGAAAAAAGATCCAAAGACCACAAAAGAATAAAATTAAGGAATTTGAAAGGTCATGGTGTGATAGTTCTACCCATCACAGATACTTTCTTCCCCAAAAATGTCACCCAATAGAAATATAGAAAAAACTTGAATCCATGCCTGATCAAAACCAAGAGAAACCATGAAATTTAGGGTGACCTTTCACTCCACAAGTCACAACACACCGATCATGAATAACACACAACACAATAATGATTAAAGAACAAAAGAGGGTTCACCCCACCACTATAACTCAACCAGATTGTGACATTAAATCTCAAAAAACACCACTAGAACATAAATCGGAAACCCACTAGAAGTCAATCTAAAAGACTGAGAACTCCCACACCAAACTAGAAAAACTCAACTACAGGGGAATCCCACGAAAAGAAAAAAAACCAAAGCCAGACCCCAAAACTCAATTTCTAAAAGTATATACATATAAAAATTGATACAAAATTAAACATAATATTATGATCGAATCACACCAAGTCTAGGAACACTGAAATAATAAAATAATCAATGATTTATATTTTGATAGAATAAACTACTCAAATTATCATACAGCGATTCCACAAAACATTTACAATGAAATGGTTATCATAAAAACAATATAAAAAAGAAAAAATTGAAACATAAAACATATTCACACTAGCACAAGTGAAAGTATTTAGGCCATGGTTTCCCATATCCCCAGGGAATCCTAACAGTGTGCATACTTTACTTTGAGGCCTATGGCTAGAGCCTTGACGAATGATGCATTGACAACCTCATAATCAGTCACAAAAATCATCAGATGAAGACTTATTATACAATAATAGTTTTCTACAAAAAATTCATAGATGGGCCAAATGTCCAAAATGATGGAAAGACCTCGAAGGGTTTCTACAAGACAATTTTTAATGATCGAACTGGTCACAATGGTATAACACAAGCGAACGGTCGGACTAACTGGAGATTATAATTAGTTAAAGATACTTTAAAAATATAGGTTATTCTAGTATTCACTCCTCTATTAATGGGGAACCTTTATGAGCATCATGATACACTGGATTAAAAATTTACAGTTCTATAGAAACCAACATAGCTAAATACACCTCATCCACAAACTTTTCAAAATGAAGATCCCTGAAAGAGAGGATTCACTCCCTGATATTTGGATGAAGTCCCCCAATGAAAGGATAAGCCTTTAATAGATCCTATGATACTACCTCTAAAGATATAGATTCAAGCTCTTCGAAGTGGTCAGTATAGACCTTTACACTTTTTTGGCCTTGAAAAATACTCATGATCTTTTTCTTTTTCATCTTCTTCACCTCCTCGGGAATAAAATATTAGATAATGATGAACATAAATGATACCCACATCATCACAACTAGAATTGGTGGTGGGGAAAACAACTCCCATTATTCCAAAACATGAACCTAAAAAAAACTCATAACATCACAAACTCAAATATCGCCAAGAGTTCCCAAAAATATAAAGATATAGTTAACATCCTTGAGCCCATCCAATGCCTCTAATAGACATCGACTATAGTGATTGAAAGGAAAAAATTGAGAAGAATCAAAAACTGGGAATGATTCCCAAGAAATTTTAGGATCCATTCTGGGCAGCATATTCAGAACAACTTCAAATCACAAAGACATAAATCATCATCAATCCAAATCACAATTGAAAATAACATCCCGTGTCAAAAACAATAGGCTCTCAAACCAAACACATAATAACACAACAAAAATCTTATTTTCAAAAATCACCACCTAAATTTTAATTTAACAAATTTTGTTCTCCAAGTCCACAATATAGATATAGAAATCCATTTTTCACAAAAAAACCCACCCCTCAAATTAGAAAAGATTTTTTGAAATCAATTTCCTCTCAATACCCATTTCAGAAATACTAATCTGAACTATTTATATCAAATACTCGCCTAAGGAATCTTATGAACCTTCACATGTGTGTCCCTCCCTCTTACACATACACCTTCCATGAATATATTTCAAAATTAAATTCTCATACACAATATCACATATGTGAACATTCATAAGAATTACCAAGGGTCTCACATGCAACATTATCATCAACCCCTATAAATTAACAAATTATCAATCCAAAACATGTTTTATTTTCAACTTATTTTTACAATCCAAAACAATTTGAAATAAACTATTTCCACTTAATAAAAAAATTCATTTTAAAATCTCACTTTCACCAAAAGAAACCAATATAGAAAAAAACTCATATAAATCTTCTATAATGATAAACTAGTGTTCATACCTAACTCAGTGACATAAAGAGTGGTCCATCCCAAATGTTGTCATCAATAACTATGAGGAACTTCAACCATATACTCATATTGCACATGGGTCACTACTCCACATGAGATCACAACATAACAATAGCCCGCCTCCATTTCCAATCCTCACCTAAAACAATCTATATACCATGCCAAAGAGTCAAATCCCAGACTATCCATTGAATGATGAGGATTAGAAAAATAAATAGTTCATGATTTTATTCTCATACATAACTCTATAGTTAAAAAAGTCTTAATATTTAATATAACTCACACCCAAAATAACAGGTGTCTACTCTGATACCATTTTTTCATTAACCTAGTCATGATTTTATTTGAACCGACATCTAAACCAGTTCAAGACAGGTCACAAAGGGTGTTCCCAATCCCCAATGGTTGGAAACTAGTGTCGTACATCAAAATAATCACTATGGGAATGATTTTTTCTCAATTAATAACCGGTATAAAATAATAAAATTCAACAAGTAAAGAACCAAAAATAACCAAATCTAAAATAAATATAAAAAACTAATTTAGTTACATCAGGTAAACACAAAATTGAAACTAAACAACACTACCATGATCTGCAACTAAACTCTTTCTCGTCTATAACCATGGTATTAAACTTTTCCAATGTGAGAAATAAAAATATAAAAAGCATACATAAAAACATCTCTATTCTACCGACACCGAATGGTACAGTTTGGGTGTAATCTTTCTAGATATGTAGAAAACCAACATAGAATCCATACATTTACTTTCTCAAAAATAGTCCATTAACACTAGTTTGAGATAAAACTATATGAAAATATGATTTCCTTATTTATTAAACCAACACATATTTTACTATTTCAAAAACATTCACAGAACAACATTATTTTCAATATGATTTACCATTTAATAACAAAATCCCAACCCAAAATCCAAAATAGACTATACAAAGCTATGTTTAATGTAAACATGTAATATAATTAAGAGATAAAGTGAAATAAAATATAAATAAGAAATTATATATAGTAACCATGGGAATTTTCTAAAAATCCCTAGAGATATCCATGGTTATACTCAATTCAAACTCATGTGTCATCATATGGTATAGCTCTAAAGTATATGACCAACTAGAGACCCTAAAATGACCAATACAGTGGCACACCCCACAAAACCCAATCAATTCAATGGGGTACCAACCAATATAATCATGGTTGACAAAAAACCATCACTCAAACTTCTACAAGATTCCTAGAAAACCCATGGTAATAGTTAACAATTTTTATAGGAGGCCCGCATATGCATTACTCACATCATGTGTTGTCAACACACTTTCTTAAACCAAACACTCACAACACCTATACGATACCCCATATAGGGAAATCCAATATAGGGGTTCACTTTATAAAAAAATTCATTCATAAGTTCCAACTGGGAATTCACATAACATGGTCCTATGAAAAATTTCTCAAAAATAGTCATGGTTTCCACCCATGTATTTTTACATTCCAAAACACATTTATTTTAAAAAACAACATAATGTTCGAACTGGGCCTTCAACACTACCAATTCCAATTTTTAAAATAATTATATAAAATTTTTACAAAAAAATTAAACACATTTTTCAAATTTTAAATACCAAATGATCATTTAATATTCCTAAATCAAAATATATTTACAAAAACTTTACAAACATTGAGTATAGAATGAAACCTCATAAAATGTAACAAATAGTCCTTTATACCAATAACTACCAAAAACATGTTTCAATTTAAAATCAAACAATATTTTATTATTAAATCATTAAAAACAACATCATTCACCACACATACACAATTTATAAATTATTTTACCATTTGAGAAAGAAATGTTAAAGAATATCACTATTTTAAAGTTACATGTTCATTTCAAATGCATATCCATGTGTGCACCTCGTGCACCAATGTGTGTTACAACATTAAATGGAACACTTTAAATATCAAGGATAATACCAAAAACCCATTTTTAGATTCACCGCTAACTTTCAAAAAAAATCCAACAATTTCACATAATAGATAAAGCGAAAACAAGCATTTAAAATCCACGATATTCTTTCCAAACAACACAAAAGACCACACTAGAATGTAACCATGTTCCACCCATGAAGCTTGAATTATAATACAAACAACATAGTAAAACACTACCCAAATCACACATTTTTTTAATTCTCAACATGAATTTTCTTAAACATATTGGGTGTATATATACCTAATCATTTTTATGAATCAATTTGAATACCATTTCTAAAAAATTATATCATTATTAAGACTCCAAAATAAACTAAAGAAATGAGTCACAAGCATGTGAATCATATTTATAAATTTATTGAAATCACAAAAGCTTCAATAGAATGCATTAGAATGGAATATTATAAAGACACCTACCTCAAAGAAGTGTGGATATGATGAAACTCTCAAAGAAGAATGAATAGGCCCCCAAGAATGATCCACAAGACCTAGATCTAAAAGAAATTGAATAAAACATAAACCTTAAGCCCTATGGTTCATATAAGAGGGGAAAACCTCACAAAAACAAAAATGAATCATGAGTGGAGATGGGTAAGCTTATAAAGTAGGAAAGACCCCTACAAATCACTTAGATTCAAAGTAGAATCGTCCATGGAGGAGTACGATCCAATGAGAGAAGGATTTTGGGACCCCTTAATGTTCCAAAATTGAACAAGAGGGAGGGGAATGAATTGGGGATAAAAATAGTAGAGGTTAGATTTTGAATTTAAGGATTTTAATATTGTGTATTGATAAGATTTTTTGGTCACATGGTTTGATAAACCATACACCAACCTTGGTCCCACCACTTGAGTAAAGGGGAACCACACACAGGATGGCCATAGAGTTCCCAAACTGTTCGACCATTGTGAAGAATGAATCTATCCGGTTATAGTACCAAACTACATGTTTGCTGCATTGTTTCAAAAACCACGAACAACCCATGCACCTCACTACTAGACACCCAATACAGGACAAACGGTTAACTAGGAAAATTTCCATGGTTTCCCTTAATTGTGTTTAAATTGTGTGCCCCTTTCTGTTAATCCCAATAATATAATTCTTCATCTAAAAACTCCAAAATTGGAACCAAGACTCATCCCAAACCTCAAAAAATATCAAAATCCCAGAAATGAATAAAATAATGGATTTTCAAAGGTCAAGGTGGTACAACCCTATGCTAAAATGATATATGAAATATTGTTAATTTAATTTTTTAAACCATCTATTAAATTTCTAGGGATTAATTGGTTTAAAAACGCAATGAAATATATATAAAAATATTAATAAATAAAAAATTAATAATTAATTTTTATAAAATACAAAATCATATTTTTATTGTAATTCTATGTTTCAAATATTTATCCTCTTCGACAATGGGTTTCAGTTATTTTTTTGAGTGAATATTATAATTAATTTCTATAACATTTAGAAATTGAATTTTTTTTAAAATATAGTATTTTTAAAATTAAAATATCAAAATTATCTTTTGGGAAAATTTTGTTATTTTTATAAAAATATTGTCTTTCAATTGAATATAGAAAAATACATTTTTTTGTAAAACTATCATTTCTTATCATTAAAATTTCCCATTATACATTGAATTCTACTTAACGTAATATATTTATTATTAAATAATTTATAATATAATTAATTAATATTAAACCTTAATTACACCTGATTTTGGTATAAGATCATTTTTTGTTTTAAAACCACAATTTTCTAAAAAAAATATTTCATTTTTAGTTTTTATCTTAAATTAATTTCATTCACCAAGATAAATTTATTATTTAAAAAATTTTTCTATATTTGTAATCAGTTGGTTTTAATTTTATAAATATGTCACTTTTATTTTTTACCAATTTGAATATTATACTTTGTATAATTACTATGATAATGGTAAATCGGCTAATTAAGGTAAGAAAAAACATGATATGCTATAAAAATAAATAAAAACATTCTTATGTTTTACTGGATGATTATATTCCATCAATAAACTTCTAAAATTCAAAAATGTATAATTTTATATCCACTTGACATTGATAATAACATTTATATTAGTTTATGTTAAAATTATGTAAAAATGACACATTATATCTTGGAATATCTATAATATATTGTGACAATGTGAAATATAATTATCATTTTTTATAAATGTTATTTAGAATGATAAATTACTTTTTTTATTATTTTAGTTTATTTCTATTTTTAACTGATAATATAACATCTTTAAAATCATACGCAACACTAACATAGTTCTTATTCATGCAGTATTAAAATCAACTAAATTATTTACAAAACATTTAATGTAATATTTTTATTATGTGTTTATGTCTCTAAAATATTTCAAATAAAATTAAAATATTTTATATTTTATAATTTTTTATTCAAATTACATGTGTATTGTTATTTTCAAATACAAATTAAATGAATAGTGCTAAAAATGATAATAATAATATTTTATATTGAAATAAGTTTCATTAAATGATTTAAAATTACTAAAAATACTATATATTTTAATGGTTATGGGATACAATTGATAATATCAACCATGGTCCATTAATAGGTCAGATTAGTTAGGGTAACTTTCTTAATTCCTTAATAGTAACAAAATTTGTTATCATGGTATCATCAAAATGGCCAGTGAGAGATTAAAAAATCTATAACAGTGAAAAAATAAGCTAATATTTTAAAAGTTCCATTATATTAGAGGATTTAGAAAAATTATTTTATCATATTTTAATTATATCAATTTAAAAAAAATGTAAATTTATTTATATTAATTTAATAATTTATGAAATTCAAAGAATGTCCATCCCCCCTCACTTATAAAAAGGTACCTCCACTCCTATCATACTCACACCTTTTGAGAAATATATAAAAACCAAGATCATCCAAAATAACAAATAAATATTCATCTCTGTGTTTTATATGTCTATGATGAATAGAATACCAATCTTTGAGGGATTAAAGAGTAATGAAAAAGGGGGTGTCTGAAGAAGTGTTATAAATATTAACTAAATTTTTTAGTTTTATTTCATCTTCAACTAATTTATAATATTATTCAATCAAGGTGAAATAATAAAATAATTATATTCCATATACTAATATGTTTTTATGAAAATTTAATAACATATTTCCACCTCTATATTCCTTCAAATTTGAAATGAATCAATTATTTGTATGTAAGAAATACTACCACCACACTGATCTATTTAATTAATTTTCCATCATCACTTCTCATGGATGGTTATAATTATAGATTTAATTTTTATATATGTGGTAATATTTTAATAATTTCATTCTAGATGGATAATATAACATCAAATTTCTTACCATTCCATCAATTGAAAAATCATAACGTTATTCATTCTTATGTGGGGATTATCTCCTCCATGAACTATGAGATTAATTTTTTAAGGACATATGAAAAGAATAGTATGTATAAGTGTATTTAAAATAGTAATATAATTTTTAATATGTAATATTAATTTTGGAAAGATTAAATTAAACTTACTTCATTTTTACACTCTCTTTGAAAAATTAAAATGTTACTTAGGAATACATAAAACCTATCATCTCAATGATAGTAAGGTATATAAATAATCATAAAAATAATTAATGGTTGTATATAAAAGTGTAATTAATAAGAAAAAATTATAATTATGTAATAATTATTATTCTAGATATTATATAATAATTATATTTTTTTACCATGGTTAACATACCAAAGTTATTTTTCCACAATGACAATACATCCTAAAAAACTAGAAATAAATTTACCTAATTATGCAATTTTCTATATCCTTAAAATAAATGAAATAAATGTTTTAATAATAATTTACCAATTCTTGATATGGTTTTTATGAACTCATGAGAGGTCCTAGATCCATATATTATAACCATTTATGTGTTTTTGAAGCCTATGGTGCTTGGGGGATGCCTAGAGTGGTTTTGGAGGTTATTATATTATAAAATATGTAATCATGGATATTTCACAATATGTAAGAGTTTCAAATCATGAGTACATAGGTCACAACTTATGTGAGAGCTAGATGCATTGCCTAAGATCCATTCACGTCTTATCTGAGGTTGATTAACATGACACTTCATGATCTGTAAGGAGTCAACCTAATGAATGTGTGGTTCAAATCTTGGGTAAGGCTGGTTCATGAGGTTCCCCATGATCTGAAATACATCAATTAAAAATGGGTTCATTTGATTAATTTTTTTGTATATCTTAAACACCAAATACTTATCAAAAATGAAATGGTTTCACACCATGAAAATATTCATTGTAGAACAAATTTATAAGCCTTATCACCTTAGGTTATCTCAAACTCTATATCTTTAATCTCAATTTCTAGGTGATCTACATATCTCTATTAAGTCATTTTGGGATCCCTTCAATGAGGATTGATTCTCGGATTCATGTGTTTGGTCCATTTTTAACCATGTTCCATTTTTTCTTCTCTCTCATGGTTCATCAATATGGATCTTTTTATTTATTCTTTTGATGTGATGGGAGATTTTATCTATCATTTAAATATAAATATCTTGTTATTTTGGTTGTGAGGTTGTGAAAATAAGTCCTTATATGGACGTAGATTATTGTAGGATAGGTTATCATTATCTATGACATTGGTTTGTTCTCATGAAGAGAATATTGGAGCCTTTGAGGTAGGGGATTCATTTCATCTCCCATTTATTTACGTGAATTTTTAATGTTATTATGGTTTAATCCATCTGATGGAAGTGTAACTAACCTAATAATTAATGAAATGTATTAATAAATAATTGTATTTATCTATCACAAGTTGTTTCTTTCTAACATGTAATGGTTTTCATATAGAACTTATATATTTTATGATATCTTTTTTATTATTATTATAATGACTTTTGATGGTATATATTATCATGTTGATCCCTATGGAAAATTATGATTAATATAAATTTGTAATATTTTACTTATTTGGATAATGGAATAAAGATGATTCATTTCAAATTAATTCATTATTTATTAGAATTTGATGGTAATTCAAATTGATTTAATCCAAATTCTTAAATAAATGTGTTAATATGTGATAATGTAATCGAATAATAATTAGAATAATGATAATAAATTTTGGGAATATAAAAATTAAAATTCATGTTAAGGACATCAATACTTCTCTATTTTTGTTGAAACAATTTTTAATTATAAGATAATTTTTAACTTTTGATACAATCTTATATATAAATGGATTTTTTTTACTACAGTTGAACCCAATGAATAATTAATCAATTACGTTTATAAGGAATTATAACTAGTTTTTTTACAAAGAGAATTTATAGGGTATGAGTTTTAAATTTTCATGAGGAGGAGTGCCTTATGTCTGGAGCTATGATAGCTTGTTTATGTGTGAAGGTTGGATTCTTTGTTTTAGGGAATATATTTCACTATTATATACACTTGTTGGTTTATTAATTTTTTTGTGATGTCTTCAAGAATTGATATTCTCTCTATCATGTGATATTCTCCTAGTATAGTTGATCATGGGATTACAGATGTGATGTGGGTTGGTAGGCCAAGATGATGTTACACCAGGTGACCCTAGTTATGTAGAGATACAATGTAATATGCATGTGGGTGTCTATGAAAACATCTGATATTATAGAACATGTTCAATATGGTCTTACCCATTGATTTGATAAAGATTAATACTTTCTTGGAATGAATTTTTTTTGGATGAAATCCATGTTTCTTATTTTATCATATTTCCTTTCACCACTTCTTGTGAAAGATGGGTGTACATTGTTTCATGTTTCCTAATAGAGTTATATTAGGATGGTATTACTAGAGTAACTAGAATATGGAATAAGGTTAATAGTATATATTAAATGATAAACCCATAAGTTTTGTGTTTATGGAATGAAAACTTGGAAAATATTTTAATCTTTAGAAATCATGGACTCATTTAGGATTATGCTGGGAGGGAATGGACATCATGCTAATAGTTAATAAATGTGTCTTGAAATAATTTAATTATTTAATTTAAGGTATACTTAATTAAACAACATAATGAAAATTTTTTAATGAAAAATAATTAATTTATTTTATATCATTAAATGATTGTGTGTTTTTTGGATTTATTGTCAATAATAGTGGTAGCTAGATGTATGAGAGATGATAATTATATTTGGGCATAGGATAATTTTATTCCCATAGTTTTGTTGTGAGAAATATTATATCATGTATATTTTGGGATTTCATACATTACCCTCACCCAATTCATTTATGGAGACTAACACCCAATAGACATAGGCAGGGTGTTTTATTCAAAATAACACTAGGAGGATGGATGACTGACTACCCTATTTGGCCCCACTCCATTATCTTTGTAGTTACTTTTTAGAGTATTCATGATGGTTATCAACCCAAAATATTTTTTTAGAGTGTTCTGATAGATTGTGTTTATTTCACTCACATGTATCTCTAGATATTATATTCAGATGATTATTATAGGTATTATGTGAATATGATATGATGGATTGAGTTTCCTTACATGGTGTATGGGATATTTTGGATTTATATAAAATACCCAGTGTATGATACAAAACATACATGTTGTGGTGTATTATATAAACTACTTCATTTCTATGTAGAGATGCTATATGGGATAATGCGATTATATGATGAATGAGGTGCCTTTTGTGATTACTTTCCCAGTTTTTTTTCTCGTGACCTATTTTGGAGAGAGATGGCTCATGACAAGTGATGTTGGGGTAGAGTGGGAAACCAATTTGGAAGTAGTAGTGGGGTTCCATTGAAGATTTATTATTAAATTATATGATCTTTTGTATGAAATAATTTGGGAGAGTTACCAATTTTATGGTTGGGAATATAGTATACATTTTTTGGTCATGAGTCAATTTCACTATTGTTCAGTATGATTTAGAATAATTTATTTAAATTTGAAATAATAGGCTCTGGGGAAGATCCTACATAGTATATTGTTATGAAAACATTTGTATTTATGAACTATTTTCATGTCAATTTGAGATATTTGAAGATCATGGTGTATATTAATAGCTATGATTTATACAAGATATACTTGGGTTTCATCATCATTTTAGTCATTACCTATTGGTACTTGTAGCTCATTTTTATGTTGTTTCAGTATTGAATATCATTTCTTTTTATCACATAGTATTTCATTAATATGTTTGATCAGGTTTTGATTTGTGTATTTGTATTATCTCTCCCATTAGTATGTTCCCCTAGAGGGTAATTCCCCCCATATGTATATATATTATAACCTCAATGCAAGTATCCTACCATGGGACTAGTGGAGGTGGTAATTGGATTGTCACTATACTTTTTCTCTTAATTTCGACCCATGTAGTTTACTATTTGTGGGAGGGGTTTTTATAGAGTGGTATTAGACATTAATCTTGAGAGACATGTTGATGTTGGGAGTTAGGAACATGTGATATTTCATGAGTTGGTAAGGAAAAAATTTCATCTATATTTATTAAGCAATGTAATCTTGGGAGACTGGATAAGAAATAGGTATTTATATCCCCATGTGATCTGATGCACTTACATTTAATTTTATGCATCCTATTAAATTAAGTGATACTATTTTAAGGTTAGATACCTTATAAAGGATAATGATTTAGTCTTATTTTCACATATTTTTTAAATTGGTAGTGTAACACAGAATTATTGTTTAGTATGTTTATTTAAATTTAATATATTTGATAGATTTTTTGGTACATGTAATGTCTCATAATTTCGGTGTAAATTATTTATATTTATATGGAATTATTTTGAGACTGTAAAAATATGGCGGCACGTGATTTTGATGCCCTAAGTGCCCGAAATGATAGGTTGGAATAATGTTATGCTTTAAATATCATGTGTGGGAAGTTTTCTTGAAAATTAGAATATCTATTAAATAGGTTCTCGGATAAGAAATCTGAGATCACCATTACATTTAGGATGGCGGTTTTACCCTAGGCATGACTTAACGTTAGTCAACGAATTCCCCAAGTGAGAAAACCCAAAAAAGGCATAACCATAAATAAAATTATTAATTAAAATTATTTTATTTTTCAAATGCTTATAACTCACAAATGGTGACTTGGATTAAAAAATCTAAGACCACCATTGAACTCATGAGTGTATGATCTCCTTAGGTAGATACTAACATTGGTAGGCATGTTCCATCATTGGATGTTTGTTTTTGGCTGTAAATAAAATAATTAAGTAACAATTATTCTATTGTAAAATCCTTAACGTATAAATGGAAACTCAGATTAAAAACACAAGAGTACCATTGATCTCGTGAGGTTGTGTTCCCCTTAGGTATAGCCTAACCTCGACCTACGTGGGTTGAGGGTGACTGTTAATAATTTTTGAACTTTTTTAAGGTACGTTCAGTAAACATACGGTGGGAAAATTCGATCTTTTGAATTGGTGATAAGATTAAAAATCTGAGGGCACCATTGAATCCATAGCATATGAATTCTCTTAAGGAATGATTAACTTCGACTGGTAATGGTTAGAAGAAAAAGTTAGTTTTTGGACTTTATAAAAAATAACTTTTGGTTATTTTATTTTTTTCTTTGTGAAACCAGTGGACAAAAGGTGTTGGGACCACAGTGCAACGTCAAAACCATTTAATGGCTTGAGTCATAATTTCTGTAACCAAACCATAGGTAGATTTAAATGAACATGTAACCACATAATTGAGATAATTAAAGAGGTTCATTAATTATACTGATTAATGAACCTAATTATTTTTGTGGTGTGTTTATCCTCTCCTCCCCTCTATTTAAAAGAAGCACGGGAATGGGTTTTTTTTTTGAAATAGGGGAACCTATGATGAAGTGCAGTGATGTATTCCACCAACCTAAAACAAATCTTCAAGTGATGGAAATTGGAGGAATCGATGGGCGATGGAAAGCGTTGACAAAAACCTTCAGGCGTGGACACTTTTTCCTTATCTACAGCACCTTGTAACCATTACAAGGTAGGGGTTATGTGTTTAATTCCTCCCCATTTTACCCTATTCATTAATATTATGAAGAACATGGTTCAATATTCCATGGGTTGACCTGTGTTTCTCAATTTAACATGGGAGGATAATTCAGGGTTTCAATATGGGAGTTTTTATAATCTAACAATCCTTCCCATGTTATAATGCTAACGTGGAGGGCACAGGCCGAATGAACATGGCCAAGACCCTCCGCTGAACACGTTATTGTTGTGTTCTCCATGGGAGAATGGAAAAAAGTGATGGTGTGATGCTGGCACATAGTGGGACCACCAACCAAGGGAGGCAGTGACCGGTACCCACTGGCCGCAAAGGAATGGCAGCACTCAAAGGTGCCACGACGGAAATGGGGTGGCTAGCTAACATCGGTCGTGTTGAAACGGGGAAACGCGCTACAGCGGCACGTTGCAGTGGCGCGCCTCGGTGGAAGGCCACTACAGCGAGACCCGACAGAGAGTGAACCCGCACCCATGGGTCCGTAGAGGGACTGTCCACATGGACTATCCAGGAGGTGTGGTTTCATTCGGTGCCGCTGTTGAGCCAGGCGGTGCACTATGATGACGCGCCGCAGAGGAAGGTTGCAGCATCGAGCTGCAATGGAGATTAAACCTAGACTTGTGAGTCCGTACCGGGCTAAGAGTTGTGGCACCACCTGCCTCCATGGATTTAAAGACCTGAAAGGCTTCGGCCATTTGTGAGGGGAGAGGTCTCCTATGCTCAGCCAGTGGCCCAGGAATTTCGTACCCTGGTGCGCCAGGCCTAGCTGGGTGGGGGCGGGCTGAGCCCATGTCCTTGCATGTTATACCAGGCTCAGAAAAGCTGGTACGAGCCTATCTCCTTTAGGCCAGGCCTAGTGGGATGGGTTGGGTCGGTATGACCGTGTCAAACCAGACCCAGACCCACTAACGGCTCAGTTTGCTTTGACGAGCGTTTCTCCTAAACATAACATTCATTTAACGTGTCATCTTTGGCCTCATAACCCTTAGGATTAGGCGGTTCTTTTGAGATACTCCACATGACTTTCAGAGAAAAATGGAGTTTGGCCAGTTTGGATCGTACCCGAATCTAACTAGGCCCTCATCACTACAATGCCTATAACTTTCAGAACGGGTGTTTAGTTGATGTAAAGTATTTTGTATTAGAACCCTTATAACACAACACATTATTGGGTTAAATCCTAGTGGAACTTCTTGGAGGTTGAGGTATGATTGATAACCTAAGAACCAAAACCTATGTTTTTCTTGTAGTGATAGTAAGGATGGTTACTCCCTTGATGACTCACGGCGTGTGTGTTCCTTACTCCTCTACTCTGGTATAAAAGAGACTGCCCACATCATGATTGCAAATTCGTTTTCCTATAATATGGTTTTTCTATCTTTGGATTTGTTACTCCCCTATTCGACAATGGTGTGGGTCCTCTATACTAAACTCACATAGAGTTAGGTACCCTTCTACCGGGTAGGGTGTGAGTCCTCTATGTTAGGAGTAGGTAATCCCCTATCATCCTAGGGTGCGAGTCCTCATTATGTAGTGCTAAATAATATTCTTCACTCCCCTTATGTGCTACGGTGTGGGTCCTATATCCTATGGTATGTACTCCCCTGACATACTAGGGCCCCCCACAATGAACAAACTAGCAGAGTTGTACTCCCCTTCTAAGTAGGGTGTGGGTCCTCACATATGTAGTAGTACTCCCCCATCTCTAAGTAGAAATGGGTAACGGTTACTTTAGGGGAGTTGTAGATCCCTCAACTATAGGACACAGTTATGAGGGGATGGCCCCTCCACATTAATTAATCTATACCTAAGGTAGAAGTTAGTAATCCCTTGACAGAATGAGGTGCGGGCCACTTCTTAAGGGGGTGAATGATATATCATGGGTTTTACTGGAGCAATGACCCCGCAACTAAATGCAGGGTCAAGGAGTGTTCCTCTTCACATAGATTCCCTTGGTATTTCCTCGAGAATAATATTATCAATGCAAGACCTATAGTGTCGGGAACTAGTGGTAATTCTAGCAGAACCTTCCCGATGGAGCACGTCCTTTCAGACATTCCATTAGGAATGGTTGAGTTATACTGGATGAAGTACATCCATCAGATGGGTTCCATTTGGTATGGCCAGTTCCTGGAGTGGGTACTCCAGATCCTTGTGTCACGCTTTGATCCTTATTTGAAAATCTAGGAAATGGATTGAGGTTGGGGCCTTATGTTGTTTTATAGTCGAATTGAGTATATCGGGATGAACTAGGTATATGAAATGGAATATACCTAATTAGAGCTCACTATGCATAATCTTGGTGGCTTATTTCCTGTTTATTTTGTGGTACTTTTCCATTTTGGATTTCTGAGAGGCCATCGAGAGTCACTGGGTCCCCTACTGAGTATTGAGTTACTCACCCCTGCACGGGCTTTGCCCACACGTGTTTTTTCTAGTGTAGATGTTCAACATTTCGATAGTGGCTATCAGGGAGACAGAACTGACAAAAATTATGACAATGGACTTGGTGGCCTAGGACTAGGGGTCTAGTAGGACCAGAAAGACATGACATACTACTTCAGCTTACAGTAGCTTTACTACGTCAGCAATTAGGTGGGATCTTCCATAGATTGTTGTCGGTGATCCTTTTATACCTTGATATTTTCAGTTCTTTTGTTGGGCTTGTATACTGGCCTGGTTACACCATTTAGTGCTATATTTGTTGTTATACTCTGGATTTTTATTTTACAGTGTCTAACTTTCAGCGTTGTGGTTTATTTTGTGAGTGTGTGTGTGTATAGGTATCTAGGAAAATGCCTCCCACATTTATATTGATGCCTTCAGTGCTAATCATCAACCCCTAGTCTTCAGGAGGTGGGCTTGGGGTATGTCATAGAATGGGCCCCAAGGGATTGGTCATGACAAAGTTTTATTATAGGTGGTCAGTTCTATCTCAATGACCAAGGTTCTGTTGTTTTTGTTGTGAGCTATAGTTTTATGTGTATCGATTTAGCCTTTCAGCATAGAGACTCCTATGTTTGTGGGTCGGCCAAAATATCCATACACCATGACTCTGGACACCTGTTACCCGACTCAGTGCATGGAAACACTAGTTTCAGGGAAATTAATGGAATATAAATCTTGTATTAATGGTTGTGATTTCCATATTCCTTCTCGAGTCATCTCTTTAGATATAATCTTCTAACCATGGTATATCTTGATCTATCTCAGGATGCCTCCATGTGGAAAACTGGAAAGGATTCTGATATGAGGTAGTGAGGATATCTTTCCTTGCAACGAGGCATTCATTCAGGGACCAGTGATTGATAGGCCCCACAGAGTGGTGCACCAATGCTACCACCACCTGATGGTCAGCATCTACTACTGGCGACTCTAGAAGAGGACGTTCATAGGCTCAGTTCCCTTCATGAGTTCTAGAGGCATAGACCTATCTGGTTCTATGGAAAGACAGATCCTCAGGTAGTTAAGTATTGGATTGAGGCTATTACGTGTGTTTTCTGGCTAGTGAGGACACTGCCCGACCAGATGACAGTACTACATGCAATCCTTCTTCAGGGATTAACGGGAATATGGTAGAGTCTAACAATTCAGACTCATGATGAGGCAACCCTCACTTGGATAGACTTTAAGCACATCTTTAGAGAGGAGTTCTTTCCAGGGACATTACTCTTCGTGCACATACTAGAGTTGTTTCAGCAGTGGTAGGGCAGTATAATGGTATCATAGTACTTAGTGACATTCACAGATCATTCTTGCTACTACACAGATATGGTGTAGGGCCCTTACATTAAGTCACAGACTTTTGAGTAGGGACTGTTCCAGGAAATTTGGTCATCGGTGATACCTCTCAGCATTTCATCGCATGATAGGATACTGGAACAATCCACGGTGGTTGAGGTATTCCTGGAGGAGGAGCAGTTGGATGTGACCTACTACAGAGGACAAAAATTAGAGGTGTCTAATGAAGCTAGCAGATGAATGGAAATGGGATCGCGGCAAAGGAGGCATACCCATGCCCAGACATAGACATGGGGGTTTGTGGAACAATAGCAGCGCCAAGGACCAGATCAACCATAGGAGAGGTAGTTTTATGCTTGTAATGGCTAGGGGAATCTCTCTAGAGATTTCCCATCCCTTCATACTACTAAGAGGGAGCCGACAGACGAACCTCCTTGGTAGATATCGTTCTTAGATCATGTTGTTCCCCAAGTTGGAAGGCACTGTAGAGGAGTTGGATGGGTAGTAGAGGGTGATCCCATCCAGGATTAGGGAGCTAGAGGATGTGGGCAAGGATAGTTGCACACAGTTGTGGATCATGACCAGGAAACTCTAGGAGAAGTTCGAGGTATGACCTATGTTTTTTTTCTACCTTTCTAAATAGACACTGGTGTTAAATGTTCTTTTTCTATGAGTATTGTTCAAGACTTTGATGTTCCGATTGAACTGTGGTCTTGACCCTCACGCTTGTAGACTCATGATGGAGGAGACCCGCTGATAGTGTGTCTTGGCTCTTAGAGGCAACAGTTATGGTTGGGATCTCTTATTCATGGCGTCAAGACCCTATGATGTAAATATGCATATGGAATACTGTCATGCATTCCCATAAATATGACATTAGGAAAGCAATGTAGTATATTCACTTGGGGGATAAGGGATTTCCTTTTCAAAAATGTGGGGAAGCCCAGGCAGCTCGGTCTGGACTCTAGTAATGTGTCCCTCTTGAGTCATTCTATGGTGGCAGAGTTGGACCACAAGATATTTTCACAGTTCGGAATGGTTCCTAGCCATCCATACTCAGGGAATTTGCCACAAGTGGGAGTGTCCCCGACTTTTTTCAGATTTTGGTGAGGCCGCTAGTGGTTCTAGGAATTGGGATGCTAGACCCCACAATTGCTGATGTATCATGATGATTAGTGTTTTCCCCACGTGCCACAACTAACAAAACTTGTTCCTAATTCGGCATGATGTTGACCTAGCATGAGCTGGACATAAGAGTAGTTGATCTCGGTATTCCCTCGTGGCACCTACTTGAAATAAGATCATGAACATTTGTTGGACCCAATTTCATCTTGTGAGTTTGTGCCTTATATTTTCATGGACAAAAAGTCTAAAGGTGGGAAGAATGTAATGTCTCATAATTTCTGTGTAATTTTTTTATTTATATGGAATTATTTTGAGATGGGGAAATTTGACAGCACGTGATTCTGATGCCCGGAGTGCCTGAAATGATCTGTTAATATTTTAAGCTTTAAATAGTGTGTGTGAGTAGTTTTCATGAAAAAGTGGAATAACTCTTAAATGGTTTCTCGAATCAGAAATCTAAGGGCACCGTTGCATTTAGGATGGTAGATTTACCCTAGGTGTGACTTGACTTTATTCAGTGCATTCCCCCTTTGAGAAAACCAAAAAATGGAAGAACTGTTAATAAAATAATTAAATAAAATTAATTTATTTTCCAAATTCTTATAACTCAAAAACAGTGACTCAGATTAAAAAATCTACGACCACCATTGAACATGTGATTATATGATTTCCATAGACTGAAAATAAAATTGGATGGCGTGGGCCGCTAGTGGAAGTTAGTTTTTTGCGGTAAATAAAATAATTAAATAAAAATTATTTTATTCTAAAGTCCATACCTCTTAAACATCAACTCAGATTAGAAATCCGAGAGTACCATTGAGCTCGTGAGATCATGTTCCCCTTAGTCGAAGCCTAACCTCGACTAGCGTGGGTCGATGGTGACTGTTAATAATTTTTTAATTTTTTTAAGGTGCACTCATTAAAATTGAAAGAAGTGAATTCTATATTTTTAACTAGTTCTTGGATTAAAAATATGAGGGCACCTGAATCCACAATTCTAGGATTCAATTAAGGGAATCTTAACATTTCCGACAAGGGTTGGACAAAAATGATAATTTCTAGATGTTAAAAAAATAATAAAAAAATAACTTTTGGTTATTTTTTCATTGTGAAACCAGTGGACAAATGGTTCTTGGACCATAGTGACACATCAAAACCATTTAATGAAATGAATCATAATTTCTGTAACAACGCAATTTGGATATTTAAATCAACATGTAACCATACCATTGAGATAATTAATAGGGTTCATTAATTATACTCATTATTGAACCTCGTTATTTTTGCAGTGTTTTGATCCTCTCCTCCCCTTTATTTAAACGAATCATGGGCATGGGTCTTTGGCACACAAGAGGGGAACCTCTAATGAAGTGAATTGATGAATTCCACTAACCTAGAATGATGCTTCGATCGATGGACATTGGAGGAATTGACAGGCGATGGCAAGCACCGACAAACACCTTCAGACATGGACACTTCTTCCTTATCCACAACGCCTTCCAATGATTACATGGTAGGGGTTATATGTTTGATTCCTCCCCTTTTTACCCCATTATTGAATATTATAAAGAACATAGGTCAACCATCCAATGGTTTGACCTATGTTTTTCTCTTTAATGTGGGAGGATAATGCGGGGTTTCATTATGGAAGATTTTATGATCTAATAATCCTTCCCTTGTTATAATGCTAACACGAAGAGCATGGACCAAACGAACAAGGATCAGAACCTCTATCGAACCCATTATGGTTGCATTTTATGTGCGCGACTGGAAGAAGTAGTGTCGTGATGTTGGCATGCGGTGGGACCGGCGACGGAGGGAGGCAGTGACTAACACCCATCGGCTGCAATGGAACGGCGGTGCCCGAAGGTGCCAAAGTGGACAATGGGCGGCCGACTAGTGTCGGCCGCATTCAAATGTGGTGGTGCACTGCAGTGGCTCTCCACAGTGGAAGGATGTGCCATCAAGTCGTGGTAGTGGGTGGACCCATGCCGGTGGGTCCATAGTGGGCCGATCCACACGGACCTGCTAGGAGGTGTGGTGTCATTCATCGTTATTGTTGAGCCAGGCGGCGCGGTGCTGGGGAAGGTCATGGAATTGAGCTGTGGCATAGAGCGGACCCATGCCTACAGGTCCGTAGTGGGCCAATAGATGTAGTTCCACCTGTCTTCATGAATTTGAATACCCAAATGGATTGGCCTTTTAGGAGGGGAGTGTCCTTAGCGCTCGGCCATCGGGTCATGCGATTTTGCAACTCGGCTGGCCACACCCATTCAGGTGGGGCTGGGCCGAACCTACAGCACAGCGGGCTGAGCCCACGGCCCAGTGTGCTAGACCAGGCCTAGCCAAACTGGGCTGAGGTCATCCCATTCGGGTAGGGACTAATGGGCTAGGTCAGTTGGTTCCGACTGTGTCAGACCGGACCAGGACAAACTTACGGCCGAGTTCGCTTAGACGAGCGTATCTCCTAGACCGAACATCCATTTGATGAACCGTCTATAGAACCAGAACCCTTAGGATTAGGAGTTACTTTTGAGATAATCCACATGACATTTAGTGAATTTTGGAGTTCTTATTGGTTGGATCGTTCCCAAATCCTACTAGGCCCTTGGAACTAAAATGCCTATAACTTTCGGACCGAGTGTCTAGTTGACGCGTCATCTGTTACATTGGAACCCTTATGACATAATGGATCATTGGGTTACTTCCTTATGGAACATTATAGAGTTTTAGGTATGATAGATAACATGAGGAGGAGAACAAGTGTGTTTCTTATTGTGAGAGTTAGGATGGATACTCCCTTGATGAATCGAGGCATGGGTATTCCTTACTCCTTAGCTCTGGTAGAGACGGGACTCCCCACGTCATGAGTGCAGGTTTTTTTTCCTCTGATATGGTTTTACTATCTTTAAATTCAGTACTACACTATTGTTCTTGGGTGCAGGTCCTCCTTACTTAACTCACAAAGAGTCAGGTACTCCCCTATCGGGTAGGGTGCGCATCCTTTATGTTAAGAGTAGGTACTCCCCTATCAACCTAGGGTGCAGGTTCTCCTTATGATGTGCTACATCAGAGTCGGTACTTCCCTGTCATGTTAGGGTGCGGGTCCTCTAGCCTGGGGTTGGTACTTCCCAGACATACTAGGGTGCGAGACCCCCACAGTGAACAAACTAGCAGAGTTGTACTCCCCTACCAGGTAGTTTGTGGGTCCTAACATATAGAGTAGTACTCCCCTATCTCCGAGTAATGACAGGAAGTAGGTCTTTCAAGAGTGTTGGAGCTCCCTTGATTAAAGGACACCATTACGAGGGGTGTACCCCTCCACATGATGTAATTGATTCCAAGGGTAGATGTTAGTAATCCCTTGACAGAATGATGTGTGGGCCACTTCTTATAGGGGTGATTGAGATTTCATGGGTTAGACTGGATCAGTGCTCCCCCAACTGAATGTAGTGTCGAGGAGTGCGCCTCTTCACTTGGTTTCCTGTGGTCTTGCCTCGAGCACCAGACTGTGACTGTGAGACCTCTAGTTTCAATAACTAGTGGAATTTCTAGAAGAAATTTCTCAATGGATAATGTACTTTCAGACTTTCCATTATGAATGGTTGAGTTATACCATATGAAGTACATCGCTCAAATGGGTTCCATTAAGTATGGGCAGTTCATGGAGCATGTACTCCAGATCTTTGAGTTACGCTTTGAGCATTCTTTGAAGATCATATAAATTTCTTGAGGTTAGGGGCTTATGTTTCATTGTAGATGAGAAGAGTATATCTAGATAACCTAGCTATATGCAATGGAATATACTGAGTAGAGTTTACTATGCATAATATTTGTGGTTTACATCGCGGTTGTTTTGTGGTATTTTTCCATTGTGTGTTTCTGAGAGACCATCGAGGGTTTGAGGGTCCCCTACTGAGTATTGAGTTACTCACCCCTATATGGGTTTTGCCCACACATGTTGTGTCTAGTGTAGGCATTCTACATTTCGATAGGTGTGTTCAGGGATACATGACTGAAAGACGTTACGACAGTGGAATTGGTGTCCTAAGATTAACAGGGGTCCAGTAGGACCAAGTAGACAGTACATACTACTTTAGATTCCTATAGATTAACTACTCCAATGATCAGGTGGGATCTTCCATAGACCGTTATTGGTGATCCCTTTGTACCTTACTATTTTCAGTTCTTTTTTTGGGCTTGTATACTGGGCTGGTTATAACACTCAGTGCTTTACTTGCTGTTGTACTCTATTTTTTGATTATTAGTGTTCACCTTTTAGCTTTGTGGTTTTTTTTTGTGCATCCATGTGTGTACATGTATCTAGGAAAATTCCTCCTACTGGTATGTTGACGCCTTCGGTGCTAGTCACCAACCCTTGGCCTTCAGGAGGCGGGCTTGGGGTATGTCACAGTACAGGCCGCAGCGGATGGTTCATGAAAGCACAGAACCCATTTCTTTTAATATAACTCTATGTTCGATTAAGTATACAACACACAACATTGTGCTTAAACGAACCACAATATCGTATTAAAATATTATTTTAACATGAACATTATAAACCAGTTATTTAATTCAATGGTATAAATTAGCATTTTTTAAAAAATTTAATATGAATTTCATATTTAATAAAAATTTAATTACTCTCTGTAAATGAACACATAAATTTTAATAAAGTCTATTGTTTGTTGAATATATGTTTTCTTCAAAAAAAAATCGATTTTTATCAAATTCGAAGAGAAAATAATTAATATTAATATTTGGTAGTTTTCTAAACTATGTTTAACAAAATTAGCTTCTGTTTTAGACTCAGCACAGCAAACATTTCTTAAGTTAATTGTTTTCCAATTTTCTAATGAAGTTGATTTTTGGGATAAAAGTGAAAATAATATTTTTTATGAGCTACCATAACTCTTATAAAATAATTATTATATGATCATGATTTAAAATTTATTATCCCATACTATTGATTAATATTTATTTAATTAATGATATAATGAATAATATTTCACATTTATAAACACAACCTTAGTAATTTTGAATACAAATATTTTATCCTTGAAAAAAAAATTATGCGTTATATACCAAAAATATTTTTAATTTATTTTTATCATTTAATAAATTGAATCAAGTAATATGGATTCCATATTTGGAATCTGAACGTCTAAATTAGGTAGTATGTTCATTTTAATTTTTATTCATAAAAATCTTACCATGGTTAAAATAATATTTACTTTAGTATAGGTAAAATAACTAAACATGTAAAAGTAAATAGGTAAAAGTCTAAAATAACTAAAAAATACAACATCAATTGGTTGGTAAATGTGTTTATCAACTATATCCATCCAAAAAAAATATTTATCATCAAAATTATATAGACTTAATTCCACCCTAATGTGGTTGGTTTTAAATATAAAATAATCATTATTTGATACATTAAAACTACCACTCGTCAAGTTTAAATACCACCCCATTTCTTCTCACATGCCTTGAATAACCTTATATTTCTTCCAATTACTCTCCTCCCCATTCCCCTCACATCCAAGAGTGTGTGTCTCACTAAATAATCAATTCCATTGTTTATAAGGGATCTTTTATAGTGATGATATTCAATAAGTGGTTTAAGTACAGAAAGAAAAATGAAGGAGTCATGTAAGGATTTCTCATCTCACTTATGCATTTGTGAGATATATTCTTTATTCACCACATATTTATTATGAGTGATGTATATACTATCATTTTATATATCATATCATGAATTTAATTATGTTAATTTTATTCATTGTTTAACTTGATAATTATTAATTTTATGGTGTATACAATTCTAATGATTACAAATTAGTATGGTAATTCTTAACCAACTTTCCATTATTTGGGTAATGATTCTACTTCCTGATTATGTCATACAATGATTATTTGTGAAATTAATTTTTATTGTCGAATGTTGTATTTTCACTTGTGTTATGTGGATTTAAAGAAAATAAATATATTCAATTAATTTTATTAATTCTCACTTCAGTGATATGATATTTATATTGGACATTATTAAAAAAAATCCTTTTCAAATTGATTGTAAACTCTATTTTTCATCAAAGTATATTTTTAAAAAAGCCTAATTTTTTATAATATTCTCTATTTTTGTTTCAATTTTTTTACTCATGTTATATATTTTTTTAAATGTTTTGAATGGTGAAATTTTTATTTAATAAACAAGGTTATTTGAGAATTTTCTGACCAAAATAAGAATGGGGTGTTGTTCATCCTATACAAAATGAGATGATTTTACCTCTATTTTGGAAACATTAATATTTTAGGGATTATTTTACATGATTAAAATTTTATCTTCAAAGACAACATTTTCTTATATATTTTGAAAATGTTCAATATATTAGTGACTTTCAAAGTGAAATGTTATCTTCCTCAAAAGAAATTTAATGATATTATTTAATGTATTTTCATCAATGTAAATTTCCTTTGTTGAATTTTATTCTTCTATGTGGACAATATCTTATAATGAAATAATTATCATTTTATTAAGTATTTTAAGATCTGTTTGACAAGGGATGTACTATTTTAATACTAATCACCATAATACTCTAGATGATATTTGATTATATTCAATTGATTAGGGTATGTATTAACCTTTTTTATATTAATTTTTGATAAGAAGGTTTATATTTATTATGATTCCCCATTTCATATGAGTAATGATTTTTAAATGAATACATAAGTGGGGATATTATATATAGCCTTTCCATTCATCTGTAGGTCTCATGAGAAAAATCAAATTGTCAAACCAAATTTTTATATACCGAGTAGTTCCAAATACTCATGGGAGAGGTCTTGACACCATAGATGTTATTGAACAAAAATAATATTATTATAACTAGTAGTTTTAAATTACCCTGTGAAAGTTCTTGATGGTATAGGTAATATGATTCATGAGATCATTATGTCCAATAATTTTCCATTTCCTTTATTATTATTTCAATTATTATTATCCATGAGGTTTTCACTATGATATTATCTCTATAAGAATTTAATTCATAGTTATTTATTAAATTTTTAACACCCCAACATTCCAAGATACGTTTCCCTTTGAATAATGCAATAGCTTACATTGTACGCAACTTTCAGATTCTAACACACCACAACCAATCAAACTAGCTGTTATGAATAGTAATACCAACTTTTTAAAATTTTATAAATTTTATCTTTAAAAATGGACATCTTTTTTGTATATGTAATATCAAAATTATCTTAGGGTGAATTTTTTTTATTTTTCTGAAAACTTTCAATTTTTGATGAACAGTGAAAAATACTACATTATTAATTAAAACTGATTTTTTTACTTAAATAATTATTTATTTTATTTAAATTTATATTAGGTCAAAATATATTTATAATGACTATATAAGTTCAATTTAATTCATTGGATTCATTTTATAATAAATTTAGATATATAAAAAAATTATTGAACTTTTTACCGTCTTTTACCCACCTCCTAGGAACATTTGTAAATTTGCATAAAACATAATTTTACCGCTTCTATGACTTGAATTTCAAAAATACAAGAGACATGGTTCATATTAGTAATTAAAATTTGGTTCAATGTGATGAAAATAATTTTAGGTGAAGAGTAACTTTTGACTTTTATTTACCACGGTTTAAAGTAAATAAGGTAATTAAAGGTAAAAATGATATCATAATTACCCTAAAACATGTCCTAATTCTATTGGATAAGTTTAATTAGGCCAAAAACAACCTTAGGAATAAAATATGATCCCATTTGGTCCACTTTTATTAGATTAGTACATTTATTATTATTTTATTTAAAGAAGAGTTAAAAGAGTTAAAATCAAAGTTTAATAACTAAACCATTTATAATATAGGGTTATAAACAATATAAATTCGACAATAAATATTCATTATAAAGATAAAAATATTTCCTACATAATGGTATTTTATTTATAATTTTTATAAATTAAATAACTTAATTTATTTATGACACAATGATGATGCATTAATTACCTTATTAAAGAAAGAATAAAATAATTGATATTATAAATATCTCAATAAATGTAATTTGAGACTTTTTTTGAATTACATTAATTTTATAGGTTAATATGACATGTTATGGTTGATTAAAGAGTTTTTTTAGAAGTAATCATGTTGTTATGATTTTATCAAAAATCAAATACTAAATAGTGTCAAAATTGACATAATTGAGTTTTTAAAACAAATACTATATTATTAATGGATATAATATTATTAAAAAACTATGGTTCAGCCAAAGGACTTAGATAAAAATATATATATTAATAATTAACCACTTGTGGTTCTCTTGGAAGTTTATAGTAACTTTATTAACCATATAATATAAAAATAAAAAAAGACATGGTAAATTACAAACTATTTAACTAAGAGTTAATTAAAAAAGATAAGGATAATATGGTGACCTAAAACTATCTAAAAACTATTTTTTGATAGGTTTTCCATACATCCCCACCTAATACTCTAAATAAATTATTTTTAATAAATTATAAACCGAAAATGATTTTATTATAAAATAATATTTCAAGCTTTTCCTAAAGTGACCCCACCTCTCTTATTAAAGGGAACTTACCCTTATCTTAATTTCACACATCCAAATCATTTTGTCTCAGCCAAACCCTTCCAAAATATCCTACCAAATTTCCTATATTCAAACTAGAGGCCTTACTTTGGTCATAATTCCAATTAAGGATCCCTTTTGATCAAATCAAAAGGAAGAACCTGAAGAAGAGGTAAATATTTCGTCACCTCTTTCAAGTTCTTTTCTTCTTCCACTTACACTTTCTTTTTTGTTTAAATTATAAAATAATAACTCCAATATAATATATATAATTTTATGTTATTATAAAAATGGTACAACCATATTCATTATTCTATCCATTATATGAATGACAATGTCACCATACGTGCGTACGTACAGCTTACCGTCTCCACGTCGTGGTGTAGTTTGTTATTCAAACACTTAATTATTTTTATGGGTATAATAATTATTTTAAATAATGAAAATAATAATTATAACATGTTAATTATTCTTTATATATGATATAACATCCAATTACATACGATTTTTCCATCAATATAATGATATTGTTGCTCGTGCGTACGTACGGATTATCGTCTCCACAAATGTGATGAGATTCATTATCCATTGTAATCATTCAAGAATAATTTTCATTCTATGATTAAAAATAATGTTTAAGAACTTAATATCATTATTTATATTAATAAAATAAATCTTATCCATAATAAACATGGATTACGTAACCAATCATATAAAAGAAAATGAATCAGTTAACACCGGAAATGATGATACTACTGAAATATTATTAACAAATCAATATTAGAGGATCATATATGATATAATATTTATGTATATTGTCATTGTATAATTTAATAATAATGTTTTAAATATTATACATGAGGTTAACATACCATCGACTAAGAAAAAGTATAAGTTAAGGGTTAATTTCACAATCTCTTTATTATCCGAGGTTGTTTTTACGTAAGTATCTATTGGGACCTCTTTATCATCCACATTCATGTTTTCTTAAAAATTTAATTCAAAACATTTTTACTATTTACTATACTACGGTTTAAAGTCATTTATACCCTTATTTTACCATATATGTTTTGAAAGGGATCTTTCTGTCGTTTTCCAAACAAGGTACTTTATAACCTTTTCGACAAAATTAAGTTGAGAATGTATTTTTTGTCAAATTATACGGCAGGTGTGGCTATTTTCGACCATTATATCATCTTTGATGCTTCCATTACAAGATTATAAGATTATTTTTAAAATAAATGTTTTATTTTATAATTATATGACTTTTAAATGATTTCAAAATAGAAAGAGATATTTCTCTAAAAAAAAGTTTTGATTTTATCTATGTCAACATCCTTTGATGGATTTTAAGCTTTTTTGAAGTTTATTCATTATGATACAAAACTTCCATATTGAATTGATGGTTTTGTAATATTTGTTACTATGTATTTGTTATTTTTACACCATTCATGGTTTATGGATAATGTATTGACATTTAGTATGCTAGTTTTAATACGAATTTTTCTGTTATGTTTAAACTATTTCATATGAGGAATGAATTTGACTTAATAAGTGATGGGTGGAGTGTGCTATATCTCCTCAATGCATTGGTAGGAATCATTAGACAAACTATTGTCTTGGAAAAAGGCCTTGAAAAAATCTTATTTGTAGTCTTGGAACAAGGCCTTGACTATGTGGTTATGAAGTCTGGCATTATTCATTCCATCATTATGAAAGTGGCTATTGATATTGCATGTGATTAATAGACTAGTAGAATATCCATGTGAATAAGTAAATGTAATTATTTGATTTTATATTTTCCATATTATGCTTATGTTTAAGTTTAAAAGGATTTTGTTTTATTATTTTACATTGCCTTAAATGTTTATGCTTATTTATGAAAGTTTCTGCTATATTTTTATCCTTACTGACCATCTGAGATCACCCCTTTCTATGTTTTATTTTTTCCCAGGATGTGAAGAAGTATTTTATGGTTAACCTATAGGGATAGGATAAGTATATAAGTGTGTTAAAATGGGTGGGAAATGTTGTTGATGCTTTTATATCAGGATGAAATGTAAAACTTATGAATGTATCTAGTACTTCCAAAGATACTAAACTGATTGGTCTTTCAGGACATAATTCCTTATATCATGATAATGTTATGTAATAATGCACCGACTCTAGGTAAATGGGGTCGAGGCATTATAGTTGGTATCAGAGGAATCTTATTACAAACCATGGAAGCTGGAATTAGGAAAACTCTGATTAGAGAACATTAGCCTAATATAGACTTTGAGGATTAGTATAGAAGAACTTCTTAGAATTTTGGTATTGTGGATATTTTTGAGTTTTACAAGAAATACATCCCTATATAGATACAACTAGGTAGAGGCAGCTCTGGCATAGATGTACCTAGGGGTAAAACCTGAAAACACCACTTTGAGCTAGACTCGAACGGAAACTGGTGCACGACAGTGGTCCTTGTTGTACTCTTAGTTACGACACTCATAGGGGACATGCTTAGGATAATTCTCCTTTTCTTTACAAACCATTATCAAGGTTTTATGATTATATAACTCCTCAAAGAAAACATTTTTATGATTATGGATTATATCCCTAAACTGTTCAATTCATGTTATGTGTTTTACAAGTTTAGAATTATGTATTGTAATTCATAAACTAATCTATTGTATGCCATTGTTTGGAAATGGCACCTAGTGGAAGGAATGGAAACAGTATCAACTCATGTAATCCCTGAAGGGATTTCCCTCATACTCAAGATAATTATAGTGGAGTTGGTGAAGAAACTGGTGCTGATCAGTTTATCACCATACTGGGATAACTCACTAACGTTATGAATAATAACCTTACCCATATGGAGCACCCTAATCCACAATGCAGAGGATCAATGTTAGACCGCTTCATGAGGAAAAAACAACCAATATTCAATGGGAGTACAAATCCATTAGTATCTGAGCAATGGATAAATTCCTTAGAGAAAATATTTCATGCTTTTGGTAGTAGCGAAAGGGAAAACGTTTTCGTGGCAGTTTATCACCTCACAGGAGATGCAGATCAATGGTGGTCATTAATCCAAAACAAAAAGGAAGATTAATAAGTATTGAACATTTAATGGAGGGATTTTAAAGATATTTTCTTATCAAAATACTTCCATCATGACCATCGAGCAAATAGGGAAAGACAATTTCTATGTTTGAGGAAAAAGGAGGATGAGAATGTCACAAAGTATGAGGCTAACTTCATAAGGTTAGAAACTCATGCTGCAAATTATATACATAACCCAAGGAGTAATATTGATCGATTATTTGATGGGTTAATACTATTTCTCTAGTGAGAATTAGTCTCACAATCCTTATTATCATATGGAGATATTGTCTTATGTGCTATAAAGATAGAACAAGAATTATATAAGTTTTATGACTGTAAAGAAAAGTATGAGAAGAAGAGATCTACTAAACACTCTGTAAATGGATATAAGGGGAATAAGGGAAAAGTTAAATATCCATCCTTCGGTAAATGTGGGAAGAAACACCCTGGTACTTTTCTGAAGGGAATGGGAGTCTGTTATAAGTGTGGTAAAAAAGGACACCTTACTCGTGATTGCAAGGGGAATAAATAGGCTATCAATGTTAAATGATACAATTTCAGAGAAATGGGGAATTATGCAAATGAATGTTCTAAGCGCTAAGGGAACTTATCTTAGAAAAGGCCAAGGGAGAAAGGCCAAGCTTATACGATCACTACTTCTAAGGTTGAAGCTCCAAAAGACATGGTGGTAGGTAATTTAATGGTTTCCTCAGGTTTAGACAATGCTTTATTTAATTCTGGATCATCGCATTATTTCATATCTTCCCAATCCACTAAGAAAATTATATATTTTCAATTTGACTTAACAGGGTAGTTGTCAGTGAAAACACCTAAGGAAAGTATCATCGCAACAAAATTTTGCAAATCAGTTCCCATTAGGGCATATAAATGTTCTTTATCTACTGATTTTATTTCCATACCCATTATTGAATTTGATATAATCCTTAGTATGGATTGTATTTTCAAACATGATGCGAAAATTTATTGTAATAAGAAGGAGGTTACAATTTTTGATGATGATAAAGAGTACCTTATCTTTAGAGCAAAAATGTCACCACATGATTCTTATCTAGATCCACCCCTATTAGCTCTACTAAATTCAATTATTAGGGAAGAAGACAATGAAATAACTATGGGTGAGTAAAATAATTTTCGAATATAATACGTGCCTATTGTGCAAGAATATGTTGACGTGTTTCCAGAGGATTTACCTAGACGTCCTATAGAATGAGAAATTTAGTTTTATATTGATTTAATTCCTTGTTCAAGGCCCATATCAAAGACCCCTTATAGAATAGCCACTGTGGAATTAGTGGAAATAAAAAAAATTGAGGAATTGCATAATAAGGGATTTATTATCCCTAGTGTTTCTCTATGGGGAGCCCCTGTCCTTTTTGTTAATAAGAAAGATGGATGTATGAGGTTGTGCATTGACTACAAGGAGATCAATGCTATAAAAATAAAGAACAAGTATCCCCTACCTCGCATTGATGATTTATTTGACCCACTTCATGGAGATCAATATTTTTCAAATATTGACCTTCGATATGGATATCATCAATTGTGTCTAAAGAAGGAAGACATTCTAAAAACAGTATTTTTAACCAGATACAGGCATTACGAGTTTACAGTAATTCCTTTTGGATTGACTAATGCACCCTCTGTCTTCAGGGATCTAATTAATATAGTTTTCAAGGAATATCTTGATGACTTTGTAGTGGTATTTATTGATGATATTTTGGTGTACTCAAAAAGATACGAAGATCATGAAAATCACTTGCGCATTATCTTAAACACTCTTATAAGAAATTAATTATACGATAAATTTAGCAAGTGTGAATTATAGATTCAGGAGATTTCTTTTCTTGGACATATTGTCTCTAAGTGTAGAATCTCTATTTATCCTTCAAAGACCAAAGAAAACCAAGAATGGCCAGCACTGATGAGTATAACTGAGGTACGCTATTTTATTTATTTAGCAGGTTATTATCGATGTTTCATCCATAATTTTTTCCGGTCGGTTAATCCATTAACCAAGCTCACATGTAATGGGGTTAAATTTTTTTAGACAAAAGATATTGAAGAATGTTTTGAAGAACTAAAAAGAAGATTAGTCAATGCTCCTTTATTGACTCTACCATTAGGGAATGATGGGTTTGTTATTTATAGTGATGCTTTAATGAAATTACTTGGTTGTGTCCTTATGCAGAATGATAGATTTATTTCCTATTTATTAAGGCAGGTAAAAATTCATAAAAAAACTATCCCACTCATGATCTTGAGTTATCAGCTGTAATATTTTCTCTAAAAATCTGGAGACATTATCTCTCTGGTGAAAATGTGAGATTTATATTGATTACAAGATTTTGAAGTATATATTCTCACAAAAAGAACTCATTATGAGGAAAATGGGATGTCTTGAACTACTCAAGGATTATGATTTCACTATACACTACCACCCGGGGAGGAAAAAAAGTTGGGAGATTCTTTGAGCAGAAAGGATCATGGAGTTTTGAACAAGATCAGAGTTGAAAAGGATCCTATATACATGGATCTAGTAAAGAAGGATATGGGAATAACAATGGAAGGTGAAACATCAATAGTTTTTCAAATGGTTGACAAACCATCTTTACTAAAAAGGATAAAAAGTTATTCGACTGCTGACGAGGAATTTCAAAAGAAGATTAAAGCTGTGAATGATGGGAGATTGAGTGAATTCATATATGAAGACGGAATTTTGAAATTTGGGAAGAGACTTTGTGTTCCTGGTATACATGATCTAAAAATGGAATTGTAGTATGATGCTCATAGCTCCAATTTCTATATACACCTTGGTCGCACTAAGATGTATAGTTAATTGAAGGAACATTTTTGGTGGGACAACATGAAGAGGGAGATTGCTGATTTTGTATCAAGATGTATGGTTTTTCAAAAAGTGAAAGCTAAAAGGAAACTTCTTAAAGGATTCATGCAACCTCTTCCCATACCTGAGTGGAAATGGGATAATATTATGATGGAATTTGTTAGGGGGCTACCAAAGACTCCTAGAAGGAATGATAAAATATGGGTCATTGTTGAACGTCTTACCAAGTCAGCACATTTTCTTGCTATAAGAGAGGATTTACCACTTGAAAGTATGGTAATACTATATATTAATGAATTTGTAAGACTTAATGGAGTACCTCTATCAATTGTTTCTGATCGTGATCCCCATTTTACATCAAGATTATGGAAAAGTCTTCAGATTGCCCTGGATATTAAACATCATTTGAGCACTTCCTACCACCCTCAAAACTGATGGAAAATCAGAACAGACTATTCAAACATTAGAAAACATGTTGAGATCTTGCTTACTTGACTTTCAAGGTATGTGGGATCAATATTTACCTCTAGTAGAATTTTCCTATAACAATAGCTTCTATTCAAGTATTCATATGGAAACATATGAAGTGTTATATGGAAAGAAATTTTACACACCAACTTGTTGGGATTATGTTGGTGAAAGAAAAATCATAGGCCCAGAAATTGTTGAGGAAATAATGGAAAAGGTGAATATTATCTAAACCAACATCAAAGCAGCCCAAATTAGGCAAAATATCTATGCAGATAACCGAAGGATGGATTTGGAATTTCAAGTAGGAGACCATGTTTTCATGAAGGTATCTCTATGGAAGGGTGTTATACATTTCGATAAGAATGGTAAATTGAGTCCCAGGTACATAAAACGTTTCAAAATTATAGAACGAATTAGATTTTTATCTTATCGTTTGGTAATACCTCCAAGTCTCTCCAAAGTTCACGATGTGTTCTAGGTATCATTGTTAAGAAAATACATGCCTGACCCAACGCATGTACTCTCCTATGAGGAAATTGAACTGGAATCTGATCTATCTTATTGTGAAGAGCCTATCAAATTTCTTGATACCAGAGAACAAGTGTTGAGAAACTGGATGACTCGTCTGGTAAAATTTCTATGGAGAAACTATAAGATGGAAGAGGTAACGTGGGAACCTAAGGAACTTATAATGAAGAACCACTCGAATCTTTTTATGCAGTAATATTACAGAAATTTTTAGGATGAAATTATTTTAAATAGGGGAGAATGTAACACCCCAATCTTCCATGGTACGTTTCCCTTTGAATAATTCAATAGCTTTCATTATACGCAACTTCAAGATTCTAACACACCGCAACCAATCAAACTAACCATTTTGAATAGTTATACCCACTTTTTAAAATTTTATAAATTTTATCTTTCAAAATGGACTTCATTTTTTGATTCGTAATATCGAAATTATCTTAGGGTAAATTTAGGGTATTTTTTTGAAAAATTTCAATTTTTGATGAATAGTGAAAAAACACTACGTTATTGGTTAAAACAGAATTTTTTTATATAAATAATTATTTATTTTATTTAAATTTATTTTAGGTCAAAATATATACATAATAACTATATAATTTCAATGTAATTCATTTTATTCATTTTATAATAAGTTTATATATAAAAAAAATTATTGAACTTTTTACAGTCTTTTACCCACCTCCCTCGTAGGAGCATTTTCAAATTTGCATAAAACTTAATTTTACCACTTCAGTGAGTTGAATTTATAATATCCAAGAGAAACATTTAATATTAGTAAGTAATATTTGGTTTAATAAGATGAAAATAATTTTTGGTGAATAGTAACTTTTGACTTTTATCTACCATGGTGAAAATTAAATAGGGTAATTAAGGGTAAAAATGATATCATAATTACCCTAACATATGCCCTAATTATATTGTATAAGTGTAATTAGACCAAAAAAAGACTTATGAATAAAATATGATCCCCTTTCATCCACTTGGATTAGATTAGGACATTTATTATTATTTTATTTAAATAAGAGTTAAAAGAGTTAAATTCAAAGTTTAATAACTAAACCATTTTTAATATAGGGTTAAACATAATATAAATTAGAATATAATATTCATTATAAAGATAAAAAATATTTACTACATAATGGTATTTTATTTATAATTTTTAGACATTAAATAATTTAATTTATTTATGACACAATGATGTTGTAGTGATTACCTTATTAAAAAAATATTAAAATAATTGATATTATAAATATCTAAATAAATGTAATTTGAGACTTTGGATGAATTAAACTAATTTTATAGATTAATATGACATTTTAGAGGTTTATTAAATAATTTATTTCTATGTAATCATGTTTTTATGATTTTCACAAAAATCAAATACTAAATAGTGTCAAAATTGACATAATTGAATTTTTAAAACAAATACTATATTATTAATCGATATAATATAACTAAAAATCTAAGGTTTGGCCAAAGGAAATATATAAGTTTATATATGTTAATAATGAACCACTTGGGGTTCTCTTGAATGTTTATAGCATGTTTATTAACCATATAATATAAAAATACAAAGAGACATGGTAAATGACAAAATATTTATCTAAGAGTTAAATCTAAAATATAAGATTAATACAGTGACCTAAACTTGTATAAAACCTATTGGTGGAGCGTTTTTTGACCCACACATACCTTATCCTATAAATAAATCATTTTTGAGCCATTAGAAACCGAAAATTATTTTATTATAAAATAATATTTCAAGATTTTTCTAAAGCGACCCTCACCTCTCATATAAAAGAGCACTTCCCCTTCTCTTAATTTTGCACCTACAAAGCATTTTGGATCGACCAAACCCAGCCCAAATATCCTCCCAAAATTCATATCTTAATCATTTAGGCCTTTTTTTGGTCAAAAATTCAACCTAATGACCCCTTTTGATCAAATCAAAAGGAAGAACCCGAAGAAGAGGTAAATATTTCATCACCTCTTTCAAGTTTTTTTCTTCTTCCACTTCCTCTTTCTTTATTGTTTCTATTCCAAAATAATTAATCCAGTATCTTCTATATACTATGATGTTATTAGAAAAATGGTACAACCATATTCGTTATTCTATTCATCATATGAATGACAAAGTCACCATACGTGTGTACGTACGGCTTACCATCTCTACATCGTGGTGTAGTTTGTTTTTCAAACACTTCATTATTTGGATGGGTATAACAATGAGTATAACTAATGTAAATAATAAATATAAATTGTTAATGATTCTGTATATATGATATACCATCCAATTACATTTGATTTTACCATAAATATAATGATATTTCCGCTCATGCATGCGTACGGATTACCGTCTCCATGAACGCGATGAGATTCATTCCTCATCGTAATCATTCAAGAATAATTTTCATTTTATGATTAAAAATAATGTTTAAGAAATTAATATCTTTCTGTATATGAATAAAATACATTATATCCATAACAAACATGGCTTATGTAACCGATCATATAAAGGAAAATGAATCAGTTAACACTCGAAATGATGATACTACTGAAATATTATTAACAAAGAAATATTAGAGGATCATATATGATATCATATTTATGTATATAGTTCTTTTATAATTTAATAACAATGATTTAAATATTATACAAGAGGTTAACATACCATCAACTAAGTAAAATTACTAGGTAAGGGTTAATTTTACAATCTCTTTATTATCCGATGTTGTTTTTACGTAAGTATCTACTAGGACCTCTTTATCATCCACATCTGTGTCTTCCTAAAAATGTAATTCAAAAAAATTACTACTTAATATACTATGGGTTAAAGTCATTTATACCCTTATTTTTCCATATATTTTTTGGAATGGATATTTTTTTCATTTCCCAAACAAGGTACTTTATGACCTTTTTGATAAAATTAAGGTAAGAATGTCTTTTTTTTAACTTATACAGCGAGTGTGGATATTTTCTGTCATTATATCATCATCGAAGCATCCTATACAATATTATAAGAATATTTTTAAAATAAAATTTTTCTTCTATAATTTTATGACTTTTAAATGATTTCAAAATAAAAAGATATATTTCTTTAAAAAAATTTGATTCCATTTATGTCAACATCCTTTGATGGATTTTAGGCTTGTTTGAAGTTGATTTATTATGATACAAAACTTCCATATTGTATTGAAAGTTTTGTGTTATGTGTGAATATGGATGTGTTATTTTTACACCGTTCATGGTTTATGGATAAATTTTTTACATTTCGTATGCTAGTTTTAATACCAATTTTTATGTTACGTTTAAACCTTTTCATATGAGGAATGCATTAGACTTAGTAAGTGACGAGTGAAGCCCGCTATAGCTCCTCGATGCATCGGTAGGTCTCATGAGACAAAATAGTGTCTCGAATCAAGGCCTTGAAAAATTCTTATTCGTAATCTTGGCACGAGTCCTTGACTATGTGGTTATGAAGTCTGACATTATGCATTCCATCATTATGAAAGTGGATATTGATATTGAATGTGATTATTTGACTAGTAGAATATCCATGTGAATAAGTAAATTTAATTGTTTCATTTTATCTTTTCCATATTATGCAGAAGTTTATGTTTAAAAGGTTTTTGTTTTAGTCTTATACATACCTTTAATGTTTATGCGTATTTATGAAAGTTTCTGCTATATTGTTTTCCTTACTGAGCATCTGACCTCACCCCTTTCTAGGTTTTATTTTTACCAAGATGTGAAGAAGTATTTTATGGTTAACCTGTTGGGATAGGATAAGGATATAAGTGTGTTTAAAAGGGAGAAAATGTGGTTGATGTTTTTATTTCATAATTTAATGTAAAACTTAGGAATGTATCTAGTACTTCTGAGGCTACTAAACTGATCGGTATTTCAGGACATGATTCCTTGTATCATGCCAATGTTATGTAATAATGCACCGACTCTAGGTAACTGGGGTCGAGGCATTACAAAATGGTTTTTATTTATAGATATTTTCTTTTCAGGTAGATTATTCATAGTGATTAAAGATAGTTTCACATTTACTTAACTATTAATAAGAATTTTTGTTCACCCCTTTCTTACATTTTATTTTCCCCCAGAATAACAAGATGTGTTTTTTGATTGATTATGAAGGGTTTTTCCAAAGGTATGATTGTATTCTCAATGAGAATACACATTTTATTTTATTTTTGAAATATAAATTGGATTTAATGTATGTATCTTGTTATCAAATACTACAAAACTATTTTTTCCTTTGGGATGAAATTACTTTTATCTTATGCTAATGTAATGATGTGACCGTTGACTCTAGTATACTAGGGTTGGGGTCTTTACAGTTGGTATTTGACAAATTTTAGTAAAAATCATGGGAATGAAATTTTTAAAAACATATGTTATAGAAAAAACCAATGAAATAATTTTGAAATAACCCAAATGAAACCAAATATATTATTTTAAGATTAGTTATATCAAAATTCTAAATTTATGTTAAGTAGTTTTGTGATTATTAATTATTTTTAATAATGTTATGATCTAATATAGTGTATGAAATTTTTTATAAATATATCATATTGGATGAAATGAAAACTGTATAAATATAGGTAATCCCCATATGCATTTACCACTGAAAGAATACAATGATGTTGTGGTTAGGGATGCAATTGAATCAGAAAAACTTATAACTATAATCTGACATTCAGGTCATGTTATGGGATATAAACTTACCTATATGGAGCACCAGGATCCACAATGTGGTTCCTCAATGTTTCATTATTTCATGTGATAATAACCTTGATCATTAAGCATAAGAACAAATCCATTTTTTGCTTTGAAATGGATAAGTTACATAGAGAACATATTTCTCGCCTTAGGGTGTAATGAGAGGGAGAAGGTTGTCAAAAACAATTATGAACTCATGGTAGATGCATATCATAGGTGGAAATTGACTCAAAATTTTTAGGATGAGGATGAAATGGAAAATAAGGAATTGAAGGATTTTATAGAAATTTTTTTATGAACATATTTTCTACATGAACAACAAGAGGATATAGTGAGAAATTTTTTTAGTTCAAGATAAAAGGAAGATGATAATGTTACTAAGAATGAATCTTAAATTACATGGTTATCAAGGAAATCAATGCACTACATACATAATCCAAAATTATTATTGGTTGTTTCTTTGAAAAACTTAATCCAATATTTTAAGGGAACTAGTCTCCCAAACACATTCATTAATAGAGGCTATAATATTATGCTCTTACAAGAAAAACACAAATTCTCCAAGTATTTGTTTCTAAGGAAAATAATGAGAAGAAGACGATAAAAGAGAAAAAATTGATATGTGGAATAAAAGAAAGAAGGATTTTCCCAAATGTAATAATTTTAGAAATAAATATATGGATACATGTTTGAAGAGGATACAATTTTGTTACATGTATAGAGAAAAAGTCAACTAGTATCTTGATTTCATGGGAAATAATGAAGCTATAAATTCTAAATATTTCAACTAAATGGAGATGGGGAACTATGAAAATGAATTCCCAAATAATAAAGTAATCATACCTCAGAAGAATCTATGTGATCAAGGTCAAGCCTATGCTATTGATAAAGTCAAAATGGAATGATTTTTTTGATTGGGTTTTTGGATCTATGAAATATGTTGTATGAAATTATAAATATAATAATAATAAAATGTATGAATATTGAACAACAATACATCCTCATTAAGGATTCAGAATAATGTAATGAATATAAACATTATAGATGTAAAGTCATTCAGTTGCAAGTTAATCTTTTATAAAACACATGATTAGTGGAAGTTCACCTGAAATATGTTCCTGATGTGAGATAATGCTGATAATGGGAAATTAAGGTAATATTATTGGTGTCCATCAAATTTGTCATTAATTTTGATGATTTATTATACCTATTTATAGTTTAAAACATAATTGGATTTATAGAATATATTTGAAAATATGTTATTTTTATTTTAGAATCATACATGTTTTCATTATGGTTTTATGGGGATAAAGGTATTCATATATTTGGTATGTGACATTGAGAGTTACATTATACTATTCAAGGAATATAATGGTTTGTTTATTTGGAAATTTAGTGACCTTCCATATAAATTTTTGGTCTTTGGATTTTGGTAGTGATATTTCGGATGATTCTAAAGATTAAAAACTTATAGAATATACTAGGTTGAACTTTGTATATTTTTTTAGATAAAAAATAATAGAAATCTTGGTTTATGTACATATTCATATGATGAAGGAATTAATTTAGGAACTTATGATTAATTAAATGGGGTACTATAATGAAGCATTCACCTGGAATATCCATTTCATGGTATAATTGATGAAGTGAAATTAGATCGAAATAAAAAAAATTATGAGATTATGATTATAAATCAATTATGTTTATTTAATAAGTGATTCCTCTACTCTAAGAATTTCATTTTTGAAAAAAAAAAGTATTCCCTTAATTTTCATAATGATAAATCAATATCATTTTAACCCATCATAGATTTATAGTTCTATTATGGTAAATATTATAATGAACAAATTATATATCACACTCCATCCTAACATGATAGTATATTTTATCTTCATTTCAATTTTTATACTTCCCATGAATTTTATCCTAGTTAGAAACATAGTTTTGTATTTACCTTCAAATTTTATATTCCTTATTTTTAAATGAAATGTTTATTAACCCTTCATACAATTTGGGATTCACACAAAGGAATTTAAAAATATCATCTTTTATTTTTTCAAAGTGAAATTTAAAATTGATATGACACAATTTATTGAAAGAGGGGAGAATGTGACAACAAACAAATAAATGATATGTTCTTTAAAATTAATATATTTTAAATATTATGGTAAATGAAACCCCATGATTTTAAAACATCTCTATGTTAAATAGAGAATACAACACACCACATAATGCATAAATGAACACAAATATACTATTGAAATATTATTTTAACAAGAACATTATAAAATATTCATTTAATTGGTGGATTTGAATAGGGTATAATTTTCTATGAAATAAATATTAAGTTAGTATTCAATAAAAATTTAATTTTATTTAGGAAATGAACATATGATATTTAGTAATTCCATTATCTTTTACAAATATATTTTTCCACCAAAAAAGTTGTTTTTATCACATTCTATGAGAAAATTAACACGATTAAGTTTTGAAACATTTATAAATTTTATTTCACAAAATAAATTTCTTTTTTGGACCCATAAAATATAAATTAGATTATGGTAATTCAGTGGGAATTTCTAAAAAAGTTTATAATTGGGTTAAAAAGTAAAATTAAGGTTTTTACAAAATATGATAACTCTTACAAAATAATTATTATATGATAATTATTTAAAACTTAGTAACCATTATTTTTGATTAAAATTTATATAGTTAATGAATTAATTAATAATATATTACATTTAGAAACACATGTTTAATAATTTTAAAAACAATAATTTTATCCTTAAAAACTATTTATGGTTCATACACATAAAAAATTTAGAATTGATTTTTATGACTTTTGTAAATTGATTCAAGTATAATAGATTCAATATTTGGAATCATAATGTAAAAATTATGTTGTAATTCCATTTTAATTTTTATTCATAAGTAAGTAAATATGGTAAAAAAAATTACTACAACATAGGTAATATAATGAAACAGGTTAATGAAAATTATTAAACACATAGAACACATAAAAATACAACTTTAAATGGGTGATTTTTGTTTCTATCGACCATAACCGTCCTTTACAACATTAATTGTGAAAAAACACTATTTGGAATTAATTCCAAAAAAAATTGGTTGGAATTAAGTATAAAATAATATTTATTTAATCATTTATAATCATTACACCTCGAGTATTAATACAACCCCTAACAACCACATTTATCATCACAATCCTTAAATCTACTTAAATATATTAAAAAAACAATCTTCCCTACTCTCCCCTTCTTCATGTTATACTTGTATCACCCCAAAAAATCAAATGTCACTAAGGGATCCTTCAATGTGGTGATATTAAAGAGGGGGTTGAAGTACAAAAAACCAAAGAAAATCATGAGGTATGATATTCTTATCTCATGTTTACTAATGTTAGATATATTCCTTATTCTCCACTTATTTCGTGTTTGAGGTGTAAAAAATTTCTTTTTATTAGAGCATATCATAAATATAATAATCTTAGTGGTAGTTAATGTTTCGTTTGTTAATTATTACTTTTTTGGGGCATACAAATCAAATGATTACAAAAAGGTAATAGAATTCATAACCCAATTTCAATTCTATGGGATAAAATTCTACTTCCTTGATTTTTTCACTCTTATATAAGTTATGAAATATCATTAAAATATTTTATGTTTTATTAACATTTATTTTAGGTTTATTTATTATGAATACACCTACCTAATTCATTTATTAATTATCACTTCAATGATATTAAATTGATAAGGGAAATTATTTTAAAATTTATATTTTTTAAAATTTAACTTAAAACACCATTTTTCTTCATTTTCAGTGTCTTCAAAAAAGGATTCAAATTTTTTTAATATTATCCAAGGATTGTAATGTAGTTTTTACTAATTTTTTACATTTTAAAAAATTGTTTCAAAGGTATATTTTTTTTCTAAACAAGTTTCTTTTAGACTTTTTTGAAAAAAAAATAAGAAATGAATGTTTTGTTGACTTATACATCATGAGTTATTTTACCTCCATCATAATGAATTAATATTTTGAGTATTATATTACATGTTTACAATGTTATCTTAAAAAATCATATCTTTTATAATTGTGCATCATTTTAGACAAAATTGTTTTTCAATGTGAAAACTGTATTTTTATCAATATTTTGTAATGATTAAATTTAATCAACTTTCATATATGTCAACATCCATTATTGATTATTATGATTAATTTAGTTTTATGTCATATGATACCATATTCTATATTTAATGAAATGTTTTATGATGATTTTTATCAAGGATGTATTATTTTACTACCATTCACCATATTAATTTAGACGCATTAGGATTATGTTCACAGAATTGGGGAAATTATTAAGATTAACTATGTTAGTTTTTCATATGAATTTTTATATTGGCGATTTGCACTCGTTCATATGAGGAATTATTTGGACATGAAATATACAGGTGGGGCCTAGTTACACATAGAACCCCAAAGTATCGATAAGTCTCATGAGACAAATCAGTTGGAAAAACCTATTTGTTTTATAGCTAGTAGTTTCAAACTATATTATTAATGGTGTTGATAGTAGATATGAATTTTTCCAAAGAAAATTAGTTTTTACCCAATAGTTTTAAACCAACTTTTGAAATGTATTGACAGAAAAAGTACCACGATTCCTCATATCATAGAATCTAATAATTACGTGATTACTTTATTAATATTTTAGTTATTATTATCCATGATATATTCACTATGATATTATCTATGCATTATTTTCATTCTCAGTAATTGATTAAAGTTTAGGTGTTTCTAGATATTTTCCTTTCTATATTGATAATGTTAATTGATTCTTGATAGATTCCACTGTACATAACCCTTATGTGCATTTGAGGTTGCCCCTTTTATATCTTTTATTTTCCCTTGGATATAAATAATTGTTTAATGATTTATTATAAATGTTTGTTCTAATGGGATAACTGTGTTCTATAAGAAAATTAATTTTTAATTTTATTGTTTAAATGTAATTCAGATTTGATATATGTATCAAATTCTCCATGACTACTAAACTATTTTTCCAATTAGCATGAGATTATATGTATCTTAATGAAATTTAATGATATAACAAACCACTCTAGTAGGTTCAGATTCATTATAGTATTACCATGGGATACATTAAAACCTTAACAAGATAACAAATAATAAATTAATCAATTATTAATATTCTATATTCTAGGTTTATGAGTAGAAAATGTTTATAACATATTAAATTAATGGATCTAGGTCTAATTCCTCATTATATTCATGTTGATGGTGTTCAAGAGGATGTTCCGATATATTTCAATATAGTGGAGGGTAAAAAAGAAGAAAAAAAATCATGACACTATGATTGTTTTAGCACCAAAGTATGCAGAGAATGAAGGATCCATTTTAGATTCAATCACAGAATATTGGTTGTAGAAGGTTGAGATTATTGTTAGTTTAATATCTGATCAGATGGGGAACTAGGTTTCATTGTTTAAGGTGATATTTTGTGGTGCAATAGTGAAGTGGTGGTTTTTTTCATATAGGTCATTAGGTGTCGATAGTCTCATGGAAGAAGTTATAAGACTAGTTTGATGTACATTTCCTTTCATTGATGAAAATTGTGGAAAGTTTCTTGTACCTAAATACCCTTCAATAGGGGAGTTACAATGTGAAATAGTTTGAGATCTATTTCTGGTCCCTTCTATGACATGATTCAAACTTATTGTCTGGTGAGGAGGCTAGGGATATGCATTTTGAGGAGGATTTTCATCTACGATTCTACTGTTAGGTCTCCATGTTTATGTAGAACACATATCTTGAGGTGCTAGGTAGAGTAGAGGTTATTTCAAATATTTTTTCTAGAATAGGTTCTTCACGAGAGGAGAGTCATAAGGATTACTCAAAAAAAATTGGCGTTTCTTGAGGTTCACAGTTTTCAACAATGAAGATTTTTTATCTGTAGGGGTAGGTCCAAACACATTCTATGCTATTTCTATCAAGGATATTGATATTAGAACTAAACTAAGGGATCATAAAAATGTTTCTCCTAGGGTGGTTGAGGACATCATTGGATAGTGTAATAACTTGGTTTTTCCCTATTAGACTTTGGAATATTTTTATAAATATTTCCAAAGCTAGGCACGAAGACGAAATATGATTCTATGACCTACAGTTCCCGTAATAATATTTATAATAATAATAAGTATTTTTATATAATGAACAATTCATAAATGAGGTATCTTTTATATGGTAGATCAAATTTGACATCTGAGGCCATGGTTTCTTCGAGAGTGTTCCATTTACCCTAGGCATGGTGCGTGTTTAGGTGGAGTGGGAGTAATATATAAAATTTTATCGAGGGCCTTTCCATAATTAAATTAAATTAATTTATCTTTGATTTCACCTCAAATAACTAATGATAGGAGTATCAGAATGAATTTATGAGACTATGGTCGAGTCTAGAACATTGTGCATCCAATGTTCATGACATAATCTTTGTCGGCGTCGGGTTTTTGGATGAGGTGTATCATAGAAATGGTGTTAAATGAGAGGATTAGTTAAAAAATATTATTTAAACCCAACCCCCCCCCCCCCCCCACCCCACCCACTTACTGTACGTGATGGAAGAACCCTATCTCCTCCCTCTCTCTTAGTTGAAAAAATAACTACGGACTGAATTAATGAAACAAAGTGTTGTTGGTCTTTGATCATGGTGATGAATGCTCTGGTATTGGGCAACAGCAGATTAAGAGATATCATTTAACCTTGAAGCATTGGATTTTCTCAATGAGGTAGTAATTTTGAGATTTGATCCCTTCCCCTATTTATGATTCATTTTTTCATTGATTTTTCATCACATCTATGTAGATCATGTCCTGAGGGTCCCAGAATAGGTCTCATCATGATTTGTGGACCATCGGAGTGGTCACAGTGGTACGCGGAAGTTCTGGTGTTGTTTTATGACATGACATGATGGTTTCCAGTGAGGTGGCTTCTCTAGTGGGAGTCTGGAAGGTTGAAAAGGTAGTTTAATCAGGAAATGGTGGAAGAATCTGATGAGCAGGCGGTGGTCCAAAAAGAGGTCATGGCAGTCTTACCAGTTTTGGTCTGTGGGGTTTCAAACCCCCATTTCTTACAAACTGGGTGTCTGATTCATGTGTCGTCTATAGTTACATGACCATTTTTTCATGGAAGACCATTTTAAACCACATTGAGATCTTTTTGAGACAGGATTGATGCTTTTTGTCATGAAACGTCCAAATATAATAATAATATTTTAATTATTATTATTTGGCGATTCTTGTATGGGATGTATCTACTATATCTAATGTCTATTTAATGCAATGTCATAGGCCTTGAGAACATAAATTAAAAGTATGTGTTTTAAGAATGATTTCATGTTTTGAAACCGAAATAGGGTTGTGGGCCCCATGAGGAATGTTTTGGGCATTTTACGGTGAAATGTGCCTTTTTAGCTAGGTGTCCATTTTGGATATATGATTAGTGAATCCCATGTGTGTTTTTAGAGGATCACAATGTCAGGATTCAATATTTGTGTTCCAATATCATGTAATGGGCCCCACATGACCCATTCGGGCTTGCTACAGTGAATACTTCCATTTTCACCAATTTTACATTTTGGGTGATTAGATACCCTATCCTGTGTCATTTTTCGCGTAGAATGTGATAGTGTTCTCTGTTATGGATTTTAGGATATTAGGTGGAATTAATTGGGAAATATTATTGTAGAGAGGTGCATGGTCCAATGTTGGTGATTGATGGTTCTTGAAGAGAGACATTGGGTCAGGTACTCCCTTGAGGCACCAGGGTGAGGGTTTTTGTTACATTTCTTCTTATGTTTAGATGAGACTCCCAAGGTTGTGGGTGCGGTTTCATTTCCTTCAGGTAGTTTCTTTTTTGGGTTGTTACTCCTTATATGGACTAGGTTTTAGGTTCTCTATGATGGTTTTATAGTTCTATTACTCACCTTTCATGACAGGGTGTGGGCTCTCCAATCTGGTTGGATGGTATAGTCGGCACTCCCCTGTCATACCAGGGTGCAGGTCCTCTGTTCGTAATTTGGTTCTCCCCTACTGTGTGTGTGGGCTCATGTTACATTAATTGTTGCTCCCATAACACGGGTGCATGCTCACGTTCCTCAATATGGTGCTCCCCTATCATGGATATAGGCTCACATATCTCACAGTGGTGCTCTCCCTCTCTATGGGTGGGTGCTAATGTCTTTTGGAGTGTTCTCCTCTATCATGTTAAGGTTCAGGATCATGTTTCACATGGTGGTACTCTCTATACATCCTTAGGACCAAGGTCCTGCCTATGGAATAGTTCCACACCATTAGTGATTAGCAAGGGGGAGTTGTCCCCTCCACCTAATACACATGATTATTGGTTAGGAGTTAGTTCTCCCTTGATTTATTGAGGTGTGGGGACCTCTATAAAGGAGTGAAAGAGGTTTTGTGGGTTGAATTTTGAGCTAGTTCTCCCACAACTATGGGTTAGTGGTGAAAAAATTGTCTCTCTACAGTTCTTCTGATCCTACATAAGAAACTTTCATCATTGGTGGTATCAATCAGTTGATTTCCATCTTAGATGGTGTGGTGGGATCACCATATTTGGGCTCTCGGTGTTTTCCCCAATAATTTTTCCTTCCATTAGGGATTTTTGTGCCCTTGTTGTGCGTACTCTGAGGTAGGTTTCTACCTTCACCTAGAGTTGTATCCCTTTTCTGTTTATGAGGTTAGTACCTCATGAGACTGATACGAGTGTTTCATTGGAACCTAGAGTTGTTCACTATTGAATGTCTATGGGTAGGACCCTGAGCCTTAGAGCTATGTATATATAGGTATGATATGGCAGTATCATGGTATGTTCTATTTTTTCGAAATACCAAGGACGTAGAGCTGACTAGTTACGTATTGATGAGGATGGTTCGATATGGAACTTCTCTCTCGATTAGGTTCCCTAAGGCTAGGTTGAGTTAACTGATATCTATCAGTTTATTCCTTTTTAATTTGTGGTTTTTTGGTAACCTACTAAGTATTATTATACTCACCCCTTCATAAGATTTCCATACACATTTTTTGTGTCTTGTGAAGACCATAGGTTCTTTGATGTAGTCCCAGTTGGACCCAGAGTAGGCTAAGCATAGTAGCTTGATTGAGAATAGTTTTGACTAGATCTTGTTTGAGGAGCGTACCATTGGGTGTTTGATTGTGATCCCCATTTTAAAAACAGGTTGGATACTTTTTCATTTCTCCTTTTATTGGGCCCTATATTTTCCCATTTTATACTGATGTACTCTTGTTTGGTATAGATGTAAACATGTACATTATTTTTTAGTTTTCCTATAAATATCTCTTCAATTTTTCATGGTTGTGTATGTGGATATGTGTGTATAGGTACATTAAGCTAAGGCCTCCTTATGTGTTATAGCCTAAATAATGCTAGACGCCATCTCCTGGCCTATAGAGATGGGGTTGGGGAGTTGCAGATCGAGCCCCATTGGTTTGGGTCATGACTGAGTGGTATTAGAGGAGGTTCTGCCTTTGGGACCGCAGGGCACAGTTGGTCTAGTTATGAGCTTGTTTTGGTTTCATAACATCAGTTTTAGGATGTTTTGAGTTTGTAATCTTGGATAGGGACTCCATTGTTGGTATGGGCAATCGACATATCAATACAATTAGACTATGATAACCAGACTATGAACATGGTACATTAGAACACTAGTCACATAGGAATAATGGTATATTCATCACATAAGACTAGGTTATGGGTTTATCTTTTCATTCTTGAGTCAGATACTCATATATACTCTTTGATCTTGGTGCATTTTTATGTTGTTCAAGATATTTCCATGATGGTATACATTAAGGGTTACATAGTCAAGTTTGGTGTATGACCCAATGAGTGATGATTTCGCCTTGTAGGGCCATGTTCACGAGGTAGGTTCTCTTCTGGTTTTATTATTGGTGGAGAAATCACCCATTGAGCAGTATGTAGACCAACCTTTGAGGGTTCAAGTGGATGCATCATGTTAGATTGATTTGTGAATGGCTCTGTTGCTCTTGGTGATGTTTGAAATATCTTTTATTGTACATGGAAGAGGGATCCTTCACCCACCAAGATTCATTTTTGTGATGTGACGAAAACTGTACGGGCGATTCAATGCCACCCAAAGGAGAAAATATTGATTTGTAGTGGTTGAGTCCCATTGAATTGTGTGCATAAGGCTAGGTATAGTTTTGGTATATAAAGGCCTGATAAGACCCAATGTTAGAGTTTGGGAAGGACAATGTCATTCATTTATTCCCTCATGTTCTTGGTGTTAGTGTGTATGCAGGATGCTCAAGGAGGGTTTGGTGTGGTACATTGTGGATTTGAATTCTTATAAAGGATGGGAACCTCACCCACTAAGATGTGTCCTTGAGGTGTTATCCAAAACCATTTGGGGGAGTCATTTCCACATAATGTGGATATTGTTGAGTTTTGGTGAATGTATTCTTTTAACTTGTGAGTTTGAGGTAGGTTCCATGTGTTATTGGTGGTTTCGTAAGGGCTTATAAGACCCCATGTGTACACTTGGGAGACCCTGTTTTATCTCCATGTGGTGAATACATTTTTCTTAAAGTTTTGTGGTTTTGTTTCAAGGTCACACCTGACATGATATCTAGTGGGAATTTTTTAGATGAGTTTTCCTTAATTTGGGGAGTAAGTCAATTTTCTGAGGTTTGGCATTGGCACTAGTCAAAGGGAAAGTCATGTTATTGTGGTGGTATTTTCCCTAGCATCGTTTTGGTATTAGAAGAGACCATTAAGAGATGGTTGGGGTCTGTTGGGTCTCTTTTTGGGTAGATACAGACCATAGAGGATGGAACTGGTTATTCAGTGATGAGTTCTTGTGTTTGTTTGGATCATGTTGAGGTTTTAGAGTGTTAGGTGAGGCATCGGGCTACCTATGAGGTTTATAAACCATCTATTTTAGTACTGGTGCTCTGGTTACCATTTTTGTGTATTTTTAAAATAAAGAAACCTTTGGTGAGCTAGATGGTTTGGGGGTCCCAGTGGAGTGCATAGGTTCTTCCCCTTATTCCTAGAATTTTTCTTTTTAGGGATGAAAATCCTTAAGGTGGGGAGAATGTTGCAACTCAAATTTCTCCCTATCAAACATTAGAATATTTATATGAATATTTCCAAATCTAGGCACAAATATGGAATGGGACTCCATATCCTAGAATGAAAAAATAAATTTAATAAAATATAAAGTATTTTTATACTATTCACATGGTGGAAACAATGTTTCTCTCAAATGGTAGATCAGATTAGAAATATGAGGCCAAAGTTTCAACTGGAGCGGGTCATTTAACCAAGGAGGGCTATAAATTTTTTCAGTGTAGTACTATTGTAGAAAAATTTATTGAGGGAGTTTTCAAAAATAAATTAAATGAATTTATTTTGGACATTGCCCCAAATATGTCCTAAACGGTGTCTTATAATTAATTTCTGAGAATGTGGATGTGTCTAGAACGTCACATTTACCCTATGTGCGACAAAAAAAATGTCAGTGTTGGGATGTCAGATGAGAAGTATCATGGGAGGTATGTTAAATGAGAGGATTAGTTAAAAAAATTAATTAAACACATACCCTCCCCAACACCCTTTGTGCTCATGAAGGAAGAATGTCGCATACTACATTCCACTTTGCTGAAAAATGATCTGAGTACTGAATCAAAGAAATAAAGAACAATCGGTCTCCGATTATGATGATGTATGCTCCCAAATTGTGCAATAGTGGGTTAGAAGTGAGGATCTGACCCCAAATCATAGTCTTTTCTCCATAAGGTGGGTGGTTTTAGATTTTATCATATCCCCCCTATTTATGCACCATTTTCTCCAATTTATAATTGAGTCTATATAGATCTTGTCTTGAGGGTCCTGGTATAGGGATCAAATTGATTTCTGGACCACCAGAGTGGTCTTGGTAGTCCGTAAAATATCCAAAGGAATTTTCTTGCATTACATAGTGGTTTATGGTCAGGAAGTGACTCTAGTGATGGTGTTGGTTCAGTCAGGAAAAGGTGGAAAAATTTGGTGATCAGGTTATTGTTCGATAGGCGTAAAAGGTGGTTTGACCTATTTTTGTTTGGGGGTTTCAAACCACCATTTCTCGCAAATAATGTGTCCAATTCATGTGTCATATATGGATACATGACCCATGCTTCGAGGCGGACCTTTTAAATATTCATTGAGATCTTTTTTAGTTGGGATTGAATCTTGGTGGCATGAAACGTCCCAAAATAATAATAATATTTTAATTTTTATTACATGTAAATTCATGTATCAAACATATCTCTTACATTTGATATCTATTTGATGTGTCTTCAGAGGAATTGACACCCTAACATTAAAGAAATAGTTTTTTGAGACTGATTTTATGAGTTGAATCTGAAAGTGGGGTGAGGGACCTATGATGCAGGTTTTGGGTGTTTTTTGCAAAATGTAACTTTTTTTCTAGGTGTCTATTTTAGATGTATATTTATTCAATATTTTTTTTATTTCAATAGTACCAAAAAGACATGATCCGTTCAATGCATTATGGGATTGAGGTGTTGTTCCCATGTGACTCATTCGGGGTTATTGCTTTAAATAGTTCCTTTATCACCAGTTGTTCATTTTGGGTGAGTAAATAGCATATCATGCATGTGTTTCCACATAGAACATGGCGGTGGCCTCTATTTTAGTTGTTAGGGCGTGATGTGTTCTGAATCATGAAAGATTCTTATGGAGTGGTGCATGGGATGATGTTGGAGATTAGTGGTTCGTAAAGAGAGATGTTGGGTTTGGTACTCCCCTATCACATGAGGGAGTGAGTTTCTCACACCTCTCTACTTTGGTTGAAATGGGACTCCCCATATTGTGTACCTAGGTTTTTTACCCTTGGGTAGTTTCATTCAAGTGTATTACTCCCAATATTTACTAGGGTGAGGGTTTTTCATGACGTTCATGCAGTTGGAATTCTCCCCTTCCATTACATGGTGCAGGCTCTCCAATCTCATTGGATGGCAGAGTTGGTACTCCCTAATCATACTATGGTGTGGGTCCTCTTGCCTTTGTGAGTTGATCCCCTACTATGGGTGTTATCATGCATTACATACAGTGGTTTTCCCCAAATAAGGGTGTGGGATCATGTTTATAATTGTGGTGCACTACTAATGTTGGTGTGGGCTCTCTTCTATCATAGTGGTGCTCCCCTACTCTGGGTGCAAGATCATATATTATGGAGTTTGGATCCCCTACCGTGTTAGGGTGTGGGATCACAATTCATAGGGTGTTACTCACCTAACATACAAGGGTGTGGGTTCATGCCAATGGAGTAGTGCTCTCCCATTGGTGAGTTTTAATGGTGGGTCACGTATGATTCTAGGTTAGGAGTTAGCGCTCCCCTGAAGTTCTGATGTGTGTTCTCCTCTAGAAAGAAGTGACAAAGATTTCCCAGGATGGTTTTGGATATAGTACTCCCTCGACTATGGGATAATGGTGAGGAGCGGGGCTCTCCATAGTTCTTTCAACCCTGTTTATGGTGCATGTCAACATTGGTGGCATCACTTGGTTGAGTGCCATTTGTGATCGTGTGGTTAGATCATTGACTTTGGAATATTTTTTTTGTCCCATATCAATTTTTGTGCCATTAGAGATGTTTTACTCTCTTTGTGTGTGCTCTATGGAAGGTTTCTACCTTATCTTTGAGTCATATCCCTTTTCTATCTATGAGGATGGTACATCATGAGACCATTGCGAGTGTTGCATTGGATCCTCAAGTTGTTCATTATGGATAGTATATGGAATGGAAGAAGAGACATAGAGAAGATTATATCAAAGTATGAACTGGGAGTCTCGTGGTATGTGTCATTTTGTTGACAAACTAAGGACGTCAATATTACTGGTCTGGAATTGTCGAGGATGGTCTTGAGATGGACCTTCTCTCTCATTTATGCTCCCTCTGTCTAGGTTGAGTTATTTAATGCCTATCAATTTTTCCTATTTTGGTTTGGGTATTTGGGTACCCTACTGAGTATTCTTTTACTCACCCCTATAAGAGATTTTCCAACACATGTATTGTGTCTTATGAAGACCACATGGCCTTCAACAAAGTATTAGTTGGACCTAGATCAAGCAAAGTGTGGTAGCTAGATTGACTAGGGTTTTCACCGGATCTTGGATTAGGAGCTTACCAATGGGTGTTTTATAGTTATTCCCTCCTTCATATAAGGTTTTATGCCTTTTCATTTTCCATTTGGTGGGGCATGTATTTTATTTTTTTATTGATGTACTCTAGTTTGGGATAGATGTATGCATGCACATTAATTTTCAGTTATATATATATATATATATACACTATTTCATGTAGGTGTATGTGGGGAATGCGTATAGGTACTTAGGTCTAATTCCTCTATGTGTGTGATAGCCTACTCAGAACTAGATACCATCCCCTGACCTATGTAGGTGGTCCTAGGGAGTAATAGCTTGGGCTTCATTGTGTCGGGAAATGATAGCAATATTGACCAACATTTTTGAGTATTCATTATATGCAAGGTGTTCCACCTCATGTTCCTCTATTGAGGAAGTTTTATTATAGGAAGAAACAATAGGGTATTCCATTTTCAAATAATCGTAGAGGAGATTGGCAATATAGATTACATCCTTGAGACACTCCTTTTCCATTGAGAGTATATCACGATCGTTGATGTGGTTATGAGTATGGTGTGAGAGGTTGTGAAGTAGGTTGAGGTCAACTTCCTGATTTAAACTTAGCATCTAGAATTTTAATTTTAATTAGAGGGATCCTTTTATTTTTTATATATTTTTTCATGATTTTATTTATTTAGTAGAGAAGCACACATTTATATCACATACCCTCATCAATGCTTTGGAACATGGGGTTGTGAGGCTTCCAGCTCACATGGTTTTGACTATACTAGTTATAATAGGGATGAGTTGTATGAAGTATGTATAGACTATGATATAGTGTTGGGGAATAACTTCTCTTGTGGATAATTTGTAGGTTTATGGATAAAATCATATGACATTATCCTCTAAAAACATTGGTTGTACTCAGTATAGGATATCATGGATTTATTCCATGGTAAGGTTAGGTTTTATGGTACTGATGGGGGGGAAACAATGTACGTAGGTGGAATAGACTCATGGATGGGATGAAGTCATGTTCTACACAAGTCATATTTGATGACTGAGCTTATGTTGAGTTCATATGAACATAAAAAGTTGATATTTTACAGGGTTGTGAAAGAGTATCCTTGTGTCTTTACAGTGGAGGCTATAACATTAGATGCCCAATGAGATTTCAATATTCAGATATAACTATGAAATTTTGTGTCTCTTGTATCATTTTCTCCATATTAGATGATGTATTATGATTTTTGAGAAATCTGAGATATAAAATAATATGTTTCTATAATTTTTTTAAACTGATTGTATCACCTTAGGGTAAACTAGTTATGTTCATGAATAAGGATGATGATAGTTTAATGATTTTAATATATTATTGTCTCTTGAAATTTGTGATGATGAACAAATACTATCATATTTGTTGAATTTATTATTTATTCAATCATATGAATAGAGAAAGTTGATTCTCAATGACTGATATACTTTTAGATATCACTAGATGTAGATTAAGGATATGGTTATTTAAAAGATAGAATTCTATTATCATAATGGGAATTATGAATTCATTGTTATTCCATTAGTTATTTTGAATTGACTATCAACATTCCTAGGGTTGATTAATACTATGTTCAGAGAGTTCCTGGATAAGTTTGTGGTGTTTTTCATCAACATTATCCTTGTGTACCCCATGTCTGAGGATGAAAATGTATATAATCTACATAACATTTTGGGAGTTTTTTAATTGAAATTTTTTATTGGGATGTTGTTGAAATGTGTGTTCCAGGTCTATGAAGTATTTTTATTGGGTAATGTGGTATCTTGATATGGAGCAATTGTTTATCATTTAAAAATAGAGGTGTTTGTTTCTTTAGTATCTCCCAAGACTTCAGTTTAGGCGTGGTGTTTTATTAGCCTCTCAAGATATTACATAATGTTCATAGTCCTTTTCCTTTGAGTTGTAACTCCCCTTACATCCTCGAAATGAAATAATTAGTCATTCTTATAGATTGACCATTGTTAATTAGCTTCTGATTACCTGAAGAAGAATATGACCAGTTTTCAAGTCTATTGTTTTCAAATATTTGGAGTTTTGTTATCATATTTCTATGACAAGTTTTTCTATTGATTGGGTAGTGTTAATATGAAGTATAGAATATTAATTTCTTATGTGTTTCAGAAGTTATATTCCCATGAACATAACTATGACACCCATGATCAACAGTTGGTGGTTGCTGTGTTTTTCTTGAGGTTGTGGAAACACTACCTCATCGGTGAGAACATTGTGGGTTTTAAAAAACATATGATCATAAGGTATGTATTATATATGTTTTACTAGAATATTAATCAACCATGTTATATGGAATTATTTATAGATTATGACCATGACATTTTGTATGCACTGGGATGGTGAACTTTTGTGGACAATGTGCTGAGTAAGAAGTCACATAGTGATGTCAAGAGTGAATTTGGTGACTCAGTGAGAGTGATAGAGAATATATTTGAGATTAATATAGATATGGGTGTGGATACAGGTTGAATATTAATATTATAGAAGATGATTCAGTCATCATTGGTTCATCATGTGGAGGATTCCAAGATAGTCGATTATGTTGTGGAGGTCTAGAGAGACCAAATTATTTTTTTTGATGCCCATAATGGTAGGTATAAGGTTGAAAAATGCCATGGTTTTTTGGGAAATTATTTTTATCACATCAATGATGTATTAAATGGTTCCCCATGAGTTTCATGTCCCATCCTTGGTGGTATGTTCGTATATGCTGATGATGTTCAAAGATATAAGGGGTCAGTTTTTTGGGATTTGGTTGATGTGTTTAGTTGAAATGTTTGTTTATCAATTTTTTTCTTCTATATTGTGATATCTTAAAACCATATCTCTTTTGGTTTCCATGATCCATTAGATGTTCCCCAGAAGATGTGGAAGGAATTCTTTATGGACATAGTTACCATTTTACCTCAAGAAAAAAGGACTCCATAGTGTTATATGGGTAATAGTTGACAATTTGATAAAATTATCCCACATTGTAGAAATTAGGGAGTCAAGATAAATAGAATATTTTTGATGAAATATATGTATGAGGTTTTGTGAATCGACAAAATATCAAGGATGGTCATCAATTATTGAGATCTTCATTTTACCTATATGGTTTTGAGAGGTCTGTAGTATGATTTTGCCTCTCTATTATGGGTTAACATTACTTTTCATAAATATATAGATGGAAAGATAGTTTGAACCATTTCTAAACTTGGTGAAATTTTATGCTCTTATATTCTAGATTCTACAGGTTCAATGGATGAGTCACCTTCAATTTGTTGATTTTTCTTAAAATGACAGTTTCTACTAAAACAATGGTTTGGAAAATTTATAATATTTTTTTAGAAAAACATGATGTTCTCCCTTATGATAGACCAATGTCATATAGGTAGAAATTATAATTCCATAATTTGTAATTAATAGTATTTATATGGTTTGAGTAATTCAAGAAAGGTTTAAAGAAGTTAATGATCATCAAAAAATATATAATGACTTGCAAGGAGACCTCTGGTGTTTTTTTAGGGATAAATTTTCTTAATAATGAATCCTCTTAATGGAAAATGATGGTTCTGTTGTGGTATTAATATTTATCCACTGTTTTTTTGGGATTTCATTGTGTTAGATTTTGTTGGAGTTATAAAAAATGAGATATCACTTCCCCAATAGATAATAATAACAGATGATGATTTTCATGTGTCATAGGTCCATTGTGAAAATCATGATGAATATCAAATCATCGATTGTGGAGAGTTAAATTTTGATGATTATGTGGCTATTATAGATTGGACTATAAATATTTTATACCACCAAGAGATGGTGTTGTGCAGACATACTATTCCCTTAGTTCATTTATTATGGTATAAAGGTAGCGTGGAGGAGAGTATTAGAGAATGTGAGCCACAAATGTTCACTGAATACCCTGGGATGTTTGATTTTTATCTCTTCTATTGTAACACTATTTTATGAATTATAAGAATTTGGATATATTATATCATTCCCTCTTATTACTCAATGATATCCTCATTTTCATTTTAGATGTTTCTCTGGTGGGAGAATATTTAGAAAAAGGGTTGTTAATGTTTCACAGTTTCACATTTTTTTGGAGACGAGGTGGTTGGGCTCCTATGACAGAAATATCCTTGAGATTTATATCATAGAGTGTCTATTACATTTAACCCTTTTCATTTTATCATTTTCCTTGTTTTAGATTCTAGAGGATGATTATTGGTCAAGAGGTATCAAATATATGGGCCTAGATCCTTCATGTCTAAACCTTTTCAAGGTTATGAATATCTTGGTTCTTAGAGAAGTTCTAGATATGGTCTCTAGGTTTTTTCTACAAATTTATATAATCATAGATATTTCATGAGGTGTAAGGGTTTCACATCATTAATATTTGGTGAGAGTTTTCTTCATATCTCGAAATCCATTCATGACTTGTATGAGTAACTATCAAGGGTTACTGCATTACATGTAATGGGTATAGATAATTAATGTGTTGTTTATGGATTTTTTAAGGCTAGTTCATCAGGTGACACATTATTTGGAATAAATCAAGGTTGAATGGTCTTATGTGACACATTTTTTGTAGGTTGTAAAAACATGATACTTACATGATGTTAAAATGTTTCACACTGTGAAATTTTTCTCTGAAACATTCATTTATAATATGTAATGCCTCATAAATTCTCAGACACTGCATATTTTATTTGAATTTGTAGGTGATCCATGATGATCTTTTTATTTTTTTTGGGATCCATTCAGTGAGGATCAATTTTTGACATCATGTGTTTGGTCTAAAGTAATCTATGGTACATTATACCTTTTCTCTCACGGTTCATCAATCTGGATCATTACACGTCTTCGTAAAACATGATTTTGGATTCTCTAAATTATTTTAATATAATTTTCTTGGTTTTTTAGTGTAGTTCTCTACAAAATCATTTGAGTTATACAACTTCTTATGGTATTTGTGATCATTATCTATGAAATGGGTCTATTCTTGTGTAAATAACATTGATTCCTTTGAGTTATGGATACTTTTCTTCTCCTACTAATTTCTATGAAATCATAAAGTCAACATGGTTTAGTATTTTTCATTGAAATTGAATGAACCTAATAATTATTGAACTATATTAAAAAATAATTGGTTGAAGAAATAAAATTTCATTGCTTTCTATCATGATAATGGGTTTCCTCATGATTTTATAGATAGTGTTCTACCTATGTTATACTTGTTATATTTTTCTATAATTACAATGATTGTCATGTTGATGTTGGAGTAAATTGTAGATGAAATAATTTTTGTACATATTAATTTTTTGGATGAATAATTAAAGTAGATGAATTCATAATAATTCTGTTTTATCATGTAATTTAATGTTAATTAAAATTTATACAATGCACATAATTAATTAAATTCTCTCTTCTGAGATAATAGAATTGATCAATAAATTGAATCACAATAATTTTTATTGAAAACGATGACATAAAAAAGGAATGAAAATGAAAATGGACCTCTTATATATTTATTTAACTATTTCTAATTCTTAAAACATGTATTAGATGAAATCACATTATGCAAAAAAACTATTTTTTCAGAGAGGAAACTCTATTTCTCTTTAAATTATATTTTTTAATTTATATCCTATTGATAAATAATGAATTATTTTTATACGTTTGTACAGAATAATTTTTCCTAATTTATTTACTAATATTCAAATCCTACAATCCAACAACTATGAGATATCTTCTATAGTAAATAAAAATATATTAATAGTATATCATGATTTTATTTAAATTATTATTGAACGTAATGAATATAATAAAGGAAATTACATTTATTTAAAAAGAAATATTTTGAAAATCACAATGTTTTATAGATGTAGTCAGCCAGATGGGAAATTTCAAGTGTCTAATTTCTTATGGTATGTACAATCATTGTGGAGCATCACCAACTCATATCCAAGATACCCAAATAGTGAGAAACAAAAAAAATATATGCTAGATAGATTGATAAGGATGAAAAAATGATAAATATTGACGATGCATTCAACTGTAAAAAATATAAGTTTTAGTTTGATGTTACATTTGATCACTTAGCATGAAAACCATTTGGATTTATGTAAAATGAAAAAATATTAAGAGTCATATTTTATGAATTTATATTAATATTACACTTAATATAGGGTATAAGTGTTGTGGTGGTGGGAATAATTGACAAAACATAGATATTTTATATTTCTATTGTGATTATTGTGCATTATTTTATGATGATTGGGTGGGGGAAACTAATAGATTCACCTATTTATTCCTATAAAAACTTTTAGGGTTGATCACATGTGATTAGATGATGAGTATGATTGAGTATTTTTAATCTTCTTCCATTTATATGGTAGAATATTTTTTTGAACTACCCCCACCTTGGAGTAGAATATATGTATAAACTGTGTAAAACTTATGTTTTTCATTTACATATATTTAATTCTACTATTCTATTTTTATAGTTCATTTTTTATTCATACATGTAGTTTTTCAATTTGGGGTGGTGATCTGATTTTGTAGTCATCTAGGTTCTGGACACTATAGTTTGGGATCATTATTGATACATTCTTTCTGTATTCATTTATTCTAATGAATTTTGTAATCTAGTAATACCTGAATATAATATAGGGGGAGCACATAAAATATGTTCTGGGGAAACTTCATCTCTTGGTATCCTTCAATCTCATTGAATAAGATAATGATGATTGTCCTCATGTAATTAAATAATACACTTGATCCACTTTTTATGTTCATAGATTAGTAAACTTTTTAACTAAAGAATGCCTGAGGACTATATTAATTAGCACGACTATTCCCATGATGAAAATGATTAATAATTAACATTACTCATGTAAAATATGGATAAATACATGTATTAATATATATATATATATATATGATAATATTATAACCTCTTATTAGAATTCACTACCTTGTTTCCCATGTAAAAAATTTGGTTAAAATAGGCTATGAAAAGGATGCATCCATCCCCTAGTTCCATACTGGACACTAAAGTGGAAAAATAAATTAAGGCAAGGTTCATTTAAAATTCATCATACCTAAAAAGTATAGATAATATTTTTTATATTAATGAAATGAATGAACATATTAGGGTTTGTATCAACATCAGGTACCATGTTCAGTACTCCCTAAATATTGATTTTCTGGTATAAATTATGAGTTTTTTATTGATTCAATAATTTGTTTCAATAAAAGATCCATTATTGTTATATTGTAAAGATCTAAATAAAATTTATTATCCTCAATGAATAGTGATTTACAATAATTAGATAATATCAAGGGGAATTTTTATATAACATGATGAATTTTAGCTAAAATAGTTCTAGATGCACCTATCAATGGGTGGTGTGACTCATTTAAAACCTCATATCTATGGTTATAGTTAATTTTCATATGTAATAATTTTTTAGTAAATTTATAAAAGTATTCTGACCATTTTTATGATCATTTGGCAGTGTTCAACTGAAAATTTCAATATATACAATACATTAATCCTCTTAATAATTATTTTTCATTCAGTTATAGAAATTTTTTAATTTTTTTTACAAATATAAATCGAGGTTCTTTATGAAAATTATTAGGTAATCATTGAAATTTTCCATCCTCAATACCATTTAAAATTTTAAGGACTTAAAATGTGACTCACTAATGTATAAAACGTTATTTCAAGCACATTTTAAGGTGATTTTATTTCATGAAATAAATTGAATAGGTGAGACTTATTAGTGGGATGTGTATTTTAAAAGCATGTTTTATAGTTTAAATATAAATCTATCAAACCCTAGGCTATACACCAACATTTGAAGGAAAATTTTGTATCTCCTATGAGGAAGCCATAGATTTTTCATTGGATGGACTTCAACCCCATAAAACTAAAAGAGGAAAATATAAATAACTTTAATATCCTGCTTATATAATATTTTAAACTGAGGGTAAATGTACCTTAATCAAGAATCATTTCCTTACTCTGATATTTGCATTAAAAAACAATGAAACTATTTTTAGATAAATGAAGTAAATTTGTGTCTTTTAGGGATTCCTTGTTATATATCCTCATTGAAATAAGGTTTTACTTATCATTGGAAATATAAGAATTCATTATATTTTAATTTCATATCCAATTAATATCTTTGAAGAAAACTATATGTAATGAATTCACAGTTTAATACAATCCATCATTAGAGGAATCACCCATAGAAATTGATCTTTCAATTTAGGGGGGTATGTTCAATCTAATAATATTATAAATAATGGGAAGGATACTTTAACGGTGAATCATGGATCCTAACATGATAAAGTATGAGAGATATTTAATTCATTTATATAGTCCTTGGATTCATCCTCATCTCCCTTTAAAAGGAACTCCTACAATGTCCAATTCAACTTTTTAAATGACCTACCCACTATGAGGATATATATCAAGATTTAATCCTAGTTTAGGAAAAAATAATTGTGACTATAAAAATCAATGTTAATGAAGATTCAGAGTTGGTGGTTAGATAATTTAATTCATTATATTTCAATAAAAAGATAATAAGATTTCATTTCTTAAAAATGAAAAAAAAATAGTTATGAAAATTTTCACTATGGATGTCAATACATTCAGCCAAAAAATATAAAATTCTTATGAAGATGTATTGATTAATTTATCCACAAACCAACCTAACATTGATCAACATAAAAGGATCAACCAGTATAAAATTTATGATTAGTTTCCCATTTTCTCAGTAAAGAAATATATGAGATAAATGGGGTTAAACTCACTCTAACTCATGTCGAATCCACTCTCTAAATAAATGTAAAATGGAAGAATATATATCCTACATATTGAAAATTTTCCTTCAATAAATTATTCTTTAAGAACAAGATGAATTAAAACAAATCATTATGTGATAAGTGAAATTCATTCCCATTGATAACCCAAATTATACAAATGTAATCTAGAAGCATAGTTCTAGTGGTGTCCACCTAAAGATAAATTAAGGAAGAGAGATCCTCAATATTATAAAATAATTCCAAATATAACATGGGTTTCGCTTTAGATATTTTCCAATCATTCACAAAAAAAGATTATTGGATACATTCTGGTGTTGAAGTGGAACAATTGAGTAATATCCAAAAAGATATAACACATATACAATTATCATGGAAAAATTATCCATCATAACATAATATTTTTTTAATTCCATGATGTTTTGATAACCATTCTACATAAAGGGAATATGGTTTCTATGTTCATACAATTTTTTTATTATTCCTAAGATAAATTTTATAACCATTAATACTAAATTATTCTCTAAATCCATTGATGAATTACACATAAAATACTTCATAAAAACTTCCTAATAAAATTCATACATTTTAACTTCATTATTATATTTAGAGTTACTTATGTTATTCTCATGTATAATGGAAATATTTTTATACACATGTGCCTTTTTCAAAATTAAAATATCCAGTTCAATAAATCTTACCACTACGATGCATTTACTAATATTTATATAGATTCCTTAAAGAATACCATTTTAAATATCCAACAAAATAATTTGGATAGTGAATAAATTACATGTACATATACAATATTCAATTCATTTTGGTCCTATCAATACACTCCACAATAAGACCAATATTGCATAGTTTATTGGATATAACATGAATTGTCAACTGATATCTAACTACCTTCCCTAAGAATAACCATTTATGTCCAAAATGATATGGGATGAATGGTCAATATTTAAAATGGTTTAATTAGAAAATATCAATGATAATAGTTTGTGAGAATTTTATAACATTATGGTCCACTAAAAAGTTCAAATTAGTTTTAAACAATAAATTTGACCTCGAGAAATTTATATATTTATAATTAGAGTTAGCTTTATAGTAACCAATGATACGAGAGAACTCACCAAAAAAATGGATCCCTATTTGGAAGAGACTTATACAATAGACAAGTTCTATTCCAATGGAGTGTATTCCCCAATATCAATAAATGGGGATTACGTCTCACCCCCCACCAATGAAATAGATCTCAAAAATTCAATTTCATGAAGAATCCATTCAATATTCATATGTCCTTTTTATAATATCCAAACCATAAAGGAATGTTGTCCCTGTCATTGGACCCTAAAATTAATGACGTGGTGTTCTTATCACAAGACCTTAATAAAACATATGGTATTTTACATACAAAAATAAAATATATTGTACTGAAATTTTGTTACATTAAATTTCATGAAATGATATAATTTATATAAAAAAATAAATTTCTTGGAGTGCTCCTTATTATTGGATGTTAATATAAATAATGTTATATTAATAAATTTCATCAACATACATATGTGTGAACTAGATGTAAACAATGTGTATTACAAGTCTTTATTATTAATCATTCCCTTCACTAATCAAACCTTTCTAGTGTTATTTATCTCATACTCATGTTAGGATATCCCTATATTTACCACCACAATATGGTGTAACACACTCAAAAATATGTGTTTCTTGATTACTATTCCCAATGGATAGATAATTAACTCACTATATCATATCCTTGGCCCAAAAAAAATAAATTGATAAATATCCCTCATTTAAGGAACACTAGGGTGATGACAGTCTAATTTTTGTCAGGTTTTCCCCCACAAACTGAAAACTAGGATGTGGGATAATATTTTTCAGAAAAATATATGAATTAATTCATATTATTATAAGAAATTGATTTTTGACTCAAAATCCTAGTATGGGATATACTAAAAACTAATCTCCCTTCCACCTATTACTCTATCTTGATTTCTTACCTTTATATCATTCTACATGATTCCTGAACTGCTCCTTATAATTGTTGTTTCATTTTCATCATCTTTTGTGTGAAAAACCTCCTTATTGGGACTGATCGAATATGTAATACATAAATTGAATGACACTTCTATCTATGTTATATTTCATTAAAGTAATAATCATCCAATTTTTTCTATACTATATAACCTTATAATATCTTACTCTTACAACTCACTCTATATCCAAAATAAAGGTTTCTTCCTTTACAGTTTTATTATTTATTCCTGTAAGGTTATCTATTATTTCATTAGGGAAATATGTATCCATTTAGATAAAATATTAAGAACATTAAACATTGATTAATTCCCATATTCTATGTTGTATGAAATTGTATATCACATTAAGTTTTCCCTAAGTTTTAAGATGCTAAACTATGAAATAACATGGACAATATTGTATGACCCTACCCTTTAAGAATCCCCTTTTAAAATTTTTGTGAGATTAAATATCATGCATCAAATAGTTAAAAAATTACAAAAAACTAAACTGTAAACAAATATGAATAAAACCTACTATGAATGAACCCCTTAATGGAAATCCTGAGAAAAATTCCTATCATTTCACACTAAGACTATCCATAAGGTTTTAGGAAAAAGATTTTATATAAAAATAATTTTATATAAATATTCTATTGTTAAAATCCACAATGTGTAGCTTATAAATAATTTATTCCTTTTTTGTGAACAAGCTTTGGTACCCTAATAACCCGATAACTGTGAAAACCCTGAAATGACTCGAAGGGCATTCAAGATCCCCACGGGCTGATGACATTCACCTAAAATCATTAAAATATAGAGTGGGAATGATTTTTTTCACAAAATATAAAGAAACAAAATGAAAAAGAAAGTGTGCATATTAAAAGAAAATCCACTAAGAGAAATGTAACAAAATAAAACAAGGAATAAGTAATCCCAAAATACTAAAACCCATGTACCAGAATAGGGAAAATATCCCAAGGTCCCTAAGGAAAAAACTGACCAAGTCCAAAGTTCAACAGCTCAATCCACCTCTAATAGATCAATTTCCAATGCTCGAACCTGGATGGAGAATGCCTACAAACACTGAAGGAAAAGTATGATGTGAGCCAAATCCCAATAGGATTCCACCAAGGATTCCATAATAGTTTCCAATAATAGATTAACCAAATAAATTTATTCAATTTTAATGTAAACAGGATTGGTATATTAAAAACATATTTTGAAAAATTATACTATACAATTCAAATGATAGAACATACTTTAAAGCATAGGCTTAAAATTACAAGTGATGGATTATTTCAAAAAAATGTCTTAAATAAAGAATTTTACATAAAATAATTTATATAAATTCAAAAAGTAAATGTAAAATAGTTTATAAATGTTGGAATATAGTTATATTTGAAATATAAACAATCGAGTAACATGTTCATCAACTAAATTATAAAATATGTTTGAGGCTATAGGAATTCATGATCTCTAAGTGATATTGATAATATGTGTACACATATGTCCTATGGACACTAGTCATAGGGGACTCATCACAATTACCTTAGGGATGTGACCTGTTGGATTTATTTTTTAGAACATATAGTAATCACAGAGTGTATTGAAATAATTCACAATCTACCAATGGATTCCATGTGATATTAAACAATCAATAATGGGAAATTTATTTTAATATTTATTAAAATAAAATTAAATCATATTCACCCATTTAAAATATAAATCAACCATTTAAAACCAAATATTTTTAATAAAAAACATGCCTCTTTAATAAAAAAACCATTAGTTTTCTATCAAAACAATTTATGCTAATTTCACAAGTTTTAATTCCATTAAAAAACAATCCCATCAATTTACCAATTATTTTCCACAAATAAATTAAAATTTTTAATTGTATAATTTCATTAAATCAACAACATAAATTAATCAATTTAAATTAACCAATTTAAAAAAACACCCTCTAATTTAATGGAATTTAGGGTTTTCCCATTTTTTCAGACAAAACCATTTCCAAATATCCTGATTCATTGGAATTGGGTTTTATCAAATCAATTGAATGTAAGTTTGAGCAATTGAATTTCACTCATCAGTATAAAATAAATCAAGAAATACAAGGATTATAAATATAAATACTTGAGATATAACCACCTAAATAAATTTTTTCAGTGTTAGGTGTTAGTCACTGATCTGTGGGTATCTATAATTCTGTCCATTCAATTTTAGAGCTGACATGTGTTTTGGGTTACTGGGGTACACGGGCTAGTTCATGACAAAATTGTATTATTTCTCTAGGTTAAGTTTATGTCTTGAGTCAGTATTCATTCATGTAATAACTTGAGGCCATGTGTGGGCTGGCATCGTTATCGGGTTACCAAGGTACCTAGGTTTCTTTGTGACACCTTAATCTATAGTGAAATATTTTAGAGTATTAGGAAAAATTAAAGGCATAAATTAAATAAACATAAATATATGAATATAAATTTCCCATCTAAATATATACATGTTACATATAGGGTAATAGAGACAATAAGAGCTAAAATCGCATTATAATTAATTAAGATTAAAATATTTATTTAATATTTACTTTTGGATAAAAAGACAACTTTCATTACTGTAATAATAATATATATATTTTTTCATTATTTAAAATTTATTAAAAAAATATATATTTTATTTTATGAAATTATATATGGAGATAAATTTTTCACTTATATAAGTTCTATATAATAAATGAAACTAATAAATTATAGAAAAACATTATCTTCCATTTTGGATCCTTTGTCCTATAATAATGGAATGATTTTTTGTAGATGTATATATATTTTACCAAAAAAAATCTCTTTATTTATAAAAGGATCTAAAATCCTCCATATTTTCCAACAATTCCAATTATATGGACTAACATAAACCCTTTCCTAGACACTCTTATCACCCTACTCACTCCCTTTAATTATTTTTATTACAAAAATATAAATCTATGGTTCCATAAGGGGTTAGATGATGGATAACATCTAAGGGAGAGGGAAAATACATTACCAAACTTCTCTTATTATTTTCTTCTTCTATTCCCCTGATGTACCACCAATACCTAGTGTTATGATAACAAAGAAATGATTCATATTTGCAGCTGTTATTATAATAAAAGAATATCCATTTTATAGTTTTCCCAAAAATCATTACGATTCATGAAAACATCATCAAGCATATGTGTTGTCAACCGCCACCATAAACAGCATGTTCCATTTTTCATCAAAACACTAAATAGATGGTTAAAAAGGATATTTAATTAATATAATATAATATTTATAAGTATTATAATTTATAATTTAAAATTTCTTCATTTCCCACCCCCTCCTATTCAATGGAAAATTAAAGCACTATCCTTGTGTACATGCTGAATGTCACCTCAATGAAAAGATGCATTTTGTTTTCCATGAAAAACTAACATGAATGACATTAAAATTGTAATTATAATGAAATTAAAATGTATAAATTATAATATTTAAATAATTTATCATTTAAGAATTATATTTGGAAATCTATATTGGTGATTATATATAAATTGTTATAGTTTCATTAACCATGTTAAATGGACTTATCAAGTCACATTTTTTATTTTTTGTCTTTTTTGGGAAAAAATTGAAAAATTATATTTTATTTTTATAAATGAATAAAAAAAGTTAAATTACCCAAATATGGATATCATGTTGTTGTTTGGAATATATTTTTACCATGGTCAAAAAATCAATGTTGTTACATTGAAAATAAATAAACAACCCCGAGTACTTAACACAAGAATAAACTATGTTAAATGTATGTAAAAAATATAATAAATGATATTATATATACATATATATATATATAATATTATTTGATATAGATTTAATTATATAAATTAAAATATTTTGTATGTTAAGTGCACATCTAGAGTGAATTTAGAACTAAGGAAAGAGATCTTCTGTAACACTTTCATTACTTGATGGTTACACATTATCATAATTTTTATCACTTTTAAATAATATTTATCTCATTAAAATATTAAAAATTTACTAAAAATTATAATTATATATTAAAATATTTAAATATACTTTTAATTTTTATAGATATACATGTTTTTAGTTACATTTTAAATTCCCACTTTAAAGTAAACCATATTTAAGTGAACTTTCTTATTTATTCTCTCATTGTTATGATTCATCACCATAGATTTTTTTAAACTATAAAAAACTAATTAAAATCCATATTATTTTTTGAATAATAACATTGGGTTAATTATACTTTTTATATGAAATAATAATATATTTCCTCCCTTAAAAATATCTTTTACTTATTTCATAAATCTTCACCCATGTAGTTAATTTTTATTATTTATTCCTCAGACCCATATTAAGAATTTTAAATATTAGAATTCCTTTTTAAAGACACATATAACATTTTTTTAATTATGAAATTCTAGAATATATTTTTTTCTTACTCTTTTTCAAATCATCATGTGTTAGCCTTTTTTATGTCTTGAATTGGAATTATGAAGCCAACTTATTTATCATGGTGGTGTTCATTCATATTATATATAAATGGTTTCTTTTCATAATGTGGAATATATATGTATTATTTCAATTTTTTATGGGTGGGTGAAATATTATATATATATATCCAATTAATTTAGTAAATCATTATATCCCTTGAGATTCTATGTGAGGGATTAAGGAGTGAACCTAATTTTACCTAGGACTTCATCCACTTTATGAAAACTATGTTAGGAGTGACCATTAATTTATTTTTACGATGTAAAGTCTTATGTTTTTTCCATATATTTCAATATTTCATTATCATATGATTTTATTTCCTTATTCAACTATTTCATAATTATGACCATTCTCTTTATGATATATTTCATATACCTCTTATATCTCATGTTATGTATTATTTAAATATTTATTCCTATAATAGGATTTCAAGATCACCATTTTCCTTATGTACATTCTCTATGTATCCTATAAAATATTAGAAAATCTATGGGATTTAGGAGAACTATGTGGAGTTTTAAATAATCATGCTATTTTTTATGTTTAGGATGATGTATTAATGTGTATAATCCTTAAAATACACCACTCCATTAAACCATGTGTATATATATGTTATAAATCTATCTTAAAATTTATTATAATTGTGTGATTAAGGCTTCATCCACTCTAGATGGTATCAAAGTGTGGTCTAGAATTTTTTTAAATATTATTTTTAGGTAAATTAACCAAATTAATTATTAGTTGATTTAATAATAGGATAACAACTGGAATATTTTTTAATGATTTGAGTATGTGGTTTTCTAAAAAATTAAATCCCTATCTAGATTCTATAAGTTGATGCATTATTTAAGACAAATCTATCTAGTGTTGAAAACACGAAAAAAAATAGTCGATTGGGAACTAAACCTGTTATAACCTGGTTAAGGATAAATATACCAAAATATACACCTTATTTAATGCTCCTTAGGTATATACATTGGATAATTTATTTTCTCTATATAATCTATTATAATAGATTTTATTAATTTTTTATAACATAGTTATGTTAAGGATCGTAAAAGAAAAATTCCCATGGATAATACAAATGAAACATAGATATTGACATTTTAGGTTATCCAAATTATTTATGAGTTAATTATTATATGTTTATAGTTTATTGTTTACTTACAAAATTATCAATGTATTCCCATACCTAAAATTCCATTTATTTATAAAATATCTAGATGTAGGAGGAATCACGTTAGTGACATGTACATTGGGGAATGTGATGAATGTCCTAATAAAATGCCTAAAATAATTATAGTAGGCATCAATAACCTCTTTGAAATACTATCACAACTTACTCATGTTATGAATAATATAAATCATGTGAAACAACCTTTTATGGAGTAAATTTTATTTTTGTCTATTAAATTGAAAATTCCAAATAATTTAGAAGATCTTGTTATCCCATTATCATCGAACAATTTATTAACTAAATTTAGCAATTATTATCTGTCTTTAATTTCATTGAGTAATAGAAGTCCATGTTGTTTTACCTGCATAATAGAGAATCCAATCTATGGTGGAAAATGGTAAATAATATAAATCCCATGGATGAAATAATATATAATGATTTGACTATTTTAATAATTATTTTATCCATAAATATTTTATTTTAACTCTCCATATTAAAAGGGAAAGGTTGTTCCATGTACTCAAAATAATCGAGGATGGATCTATCATATATTACAATTCAAAATTCACAAGGATTGAATGCCAAATATGTGTGTTTTTTATTATCACATATGGTATAATAAACCACTTCTTTAGTATTCTAGAGTTTATCCATTAAAGAGAAATGTAAATTAAATAATTTGATAGTTATGAATAATTCATCCAATGTTCCCTAAAATTTTAGATGTGAATTTGTTTATTCTCCATGGAATCCTAAGACTAGAAATAAGAAATGGTTAATGTATTTTAACTTTGGGTAATCCCAATTACCACTCATAGTTAAATAAATTTCTAACATCCCACATGTAAAAAATGTAGACATAAGAAACAAGAAGTATATTTTTAGGGGTCTAAAAAATTGTTGAAATTTGGGAAATTGAGACATAAAATAATGCATGTAGAAGTGAGTTAAAGATTATCAAAAAAATATTGAATAAAAAAATTCATAGATAAATCTTCCTCCAATTTTTTAATACTTCCACTATATGATATTTGGTATCTATGTCAACCAATGTATCAAGCCCATGTTAGTGGAAGATAACCAACCGAAATAACCCCAAAGGCCAAGGGATAAGGGATGGGATTATCCTATCCCTGTCCAATGGTCGACCAAAAATATAATTTGGTAACAGGTATTCAATTTATTCATTATATAACATTGAAAACACTATTTGGTTCTGGATCCAGTCTTGTCATTAAATATTAGGTAAACTATAAAAACACCATAAAAAACATAGAGGTTATATTATATGTGAGAATAATTAATTAATTTATTTCTTGATGTATCATATGAAAAGAATCCATAATTAATATCTATGGGTTGAATTTCCCTAAAAAATATATTATAATCCTTTTAATGGAATTTGATTATATACAATGAATAGGTTGGTAGTATTTATACAGAGTTCACATCAACCACTAGGAGAAGGGAATCAAATTCAATTTCCCTAAATACCATCCAAATATATACATGTTTAAGGTTTAGGATAAACCTCCTTTAGAAAAATATTTATAATCATTGATATTAAATATTTATAGTAAATCACATCTAATTTTTTTTTTAAACATGGAGGAGACCAATCATGATTAAATTCCAATTTTAAGAGGTTACACTGATGTATTACTAGATTAATTCCCTAGTATTCATTCAAATTGAGATTTTATGTTACTCAATTAAAATTATACCTTAATCTAAGACCATATAAAAGACTTCATATTGAATTCCCATATATAAATTAACGATGTAAATAAGAAATTACATGAAAATATAGACATAGGTTTCATATTCCTGATTTTATCACTATATTGTGCACAAATTCGCTTTATCAAGAGGTAGTATGTGTTGATTAAACTATGTGTTGATTATCATGAACTCAAAAATTTCATGATAAAGAATTAGTATACCATTCCATGAAATGATTACTTGTTTGATTCATTACTCAGTGATAAATACTTCTCAAATATGGACCTTTGATAATAATATCATTAGAGAAAGTTAAATAAGGATGTTATTCCTAAGACCTCCTTTCAAAATAGTTTTGGGAACTATGTGTTCGTAATCATTCCATTTGGAATCATGAGTACAAAAATGGTTTACATTGAATTAATTAGTATTTTCTTTATATATTTCCTTAATAAATTTTTGTTAATATTTATATATGATATTCTCATATAATCAATAATAATATAGGATCATGATTAGAATTTGAGTAATTTTTTTAACACATAGAATAATGATAATTTATATGGAAAATATATTAAATGTGAGTTCTATATGGATAAATGATCATACATAAGAAATATTATCCCATGAAAAAGAATATATGTATTTTGTTAAGAGACTAAAGTGATTTAAGAATGACCAATTCCAAAATCTATTTTAGATATCCATAGTTTCTATAGATTATCAAGGTATTATTAGTCATTTGTGAGAAAAACATATAGATTATCAAAAATTCTAACTATGACAAGATAAAGGTATGTGATATATGTCTGAACTGATGAATGTGATGAGATCTTCATGGAGTTAATAAAGAGTCTAACTACTTCACATATACTCACTCCACTAGAAACCAGGGAATTTTTTTTAATTTTGATTAATTAAAGGATGCATTAAGTTTTGTATTAATATAGAATGATAATTTTACAACCTATACCTAAAAAATGTTTAAGGTACATGAGGAAAATTATCTGATGGATGGTCTATTATTGGTTACGGTAAAATTTGGGTTGAATATATGGAGGAATGATCTTTATCGAGAGAGGTGTAATATATAAATAGCTAATAAGTGCCTAAAATATAAATTTACACTAATGTAGGTCAATACAAAAGAATAAATATGATTATATGTAATGATGTATTATGAATTCTCAATCCACTAAAATCTAAGAAATGTGAACAAAGTGTATACTAATCTTTGTAGAAAATATGTTAAAAATATATCCATGACGATGATAGAAAATGATCAAATATTAATGGAAATGAAAATTATGGAAATCAGAATCATGAAGGATGGAAAAACATCTTACATTTCTCAAATAATTTATCATCTATAACTAATTAATAGGATTATAAAATATCAGAGAGATGATGTGGAGATAAAAAATAAAGAGTATTCTATGAGTATGGGAAAATACTATGAGTTAAATTTTGATAGTGAATGATTTTTGAAATTTGGAAAAAAATCACACCCTCAATCAAGAAATAAAAAATTATATACTTAATGATTCTCATTATACTGTGTTCACCATTAAACTTGGGAGTGCAATAATTAATAGAGAACATTGAGAAACATATTAGTGGGGCAATTTTAAGAAGAATATTACATAATATACATCAATGTTCCAGGTTTATAAGTAGGAGAAGGTAGAAGGGTTGTGGTGGACCTTCATATAAAGATGGATCACTTTATATCCATTTGATAGGAATTATAACTCGATCACTATGAGAAGATATAAAATGGAGATGTGGTAAGGATTTAGGTAACACCACAATTGATTATATAATATTTTGATATAAGGATCACCAAAAATTTCTGAATATGTGTTAAGATTTCCTAAAAAAAGTGGTAATCTACAGTAAACAACTATCACCCACATCTTGATCGTTAGTTAGAGTGATATATCTTGACAAATAAGGGTATGGAGAAAAATATATATTTTTTTTCTAAAAGTATTGATACATATCTAGCTTTAAAATTCTTTTTCAGGAAAATCAATTTAATTGTGTCTTAAACACTTAAATCTAAAACTAATTTTAATCACTTATATAAGTTAATATAAAAAAATTAAATAAATTTTTGGATTTATCATTTGAACTTCATATTAATATTAATTATTTTTCTAATATTTTTTCGGTAGATTGGTGAAAAAACTATTTTTCCAAAAGTATAATTTAAATATGATGTTTTTATTAGATAAGATAGAATTGGAAACTTATAAAAATTTAAAATTTATTTAATGGAAAAATATTATACATTATAAAATATTAGTTTTATCCAATAAATCACATGCATATCACTTTTTTACATAAGTAATATATAATGTTAATAAAGTAAACATCATTGGTCATTAATTTAAAAATAACTTTTATTTTTACAAAAAAATAACTTTTTCCTAAACTCCATAAAAATTTTACATTATATTTTTAATAAACCAATTATGTTCCTTGAAAATCAAATACCTTGATATTGTTATCCAAATCATATATTTTAAATATGAAATTAAATTTTTTAAATAATTTATTTTTATATGATATGTATGATAATGCTAAAATTAATTTCACTTGGTCTTAAAAAATTTATTTTTAACTGTTATTTCTATAATTTAAATTAAATTTTCTAAATTTCTAAATAATTATTACTTTAATTTTGTCCATGAAACTTATTTATAGACTGTGAAAGTGGATTTAATTTGGTATGGGTAAATAAGTGTTAATGTGTTTTAACATAGTGAAAAATGTTATGACATGTGAAAAATGTGTCATATTATATGGTTTTTTGATTATAGTCCTTATGTTTTTCAGGACAACATTATTTTCCATTATTGGAGCCCTTTTCCTTGAATAATGGAATGAAATTATAAAAATGTAATGATCTTTTATAAAAATTACATTATATTTAATTATAAAAGGATCAAAAATCCTCTCACTTTATCCAATAACTCCCAATATTAGACTTAAAATTAACTATAAAATAGTATCTCTTTGAAACCCCAATAATTCCTTTTAAGACATGTTCCAACCAGAAGACGTGAACAAGGATCCTTAAGTAGATTTTGAAGGGAGAAATTCTAAGGGAAGTTCAGTAAACTCTAACCAACTTTTATAGTTGTTTTTCTCTTTTATATTTCTCAAATACCATCAATCCATGAAGGTATTAACATAATTTTTTTTAATATGATTTTTTTATTACACTAATGTAATTTATATTTTATGTGTGCCACCCGAATCATTAATAAAAATGAAATCACCATCAGACGTATGTGCGGACCACTGCTTCCATGAATTTGATGTTCAATTTTTCATTGCAACATTAAATAGAAAGATAAAAAGGTTATTTAAAAAATTAATATTATATTTATGACTTTATAATAATTACTAAATGATAATTTATTCATTTTCCACCCCCTCCCATTTAGTGGGAAATGAATGTGTCATCCATGCTTACATGTATACTTCCTCCTCTACGAAAATGCATGTTTTATTTTCCATGACCGACTAACATGGATGAAATTAAAAATGTGTTTTTTATTAAAAAATTATATTTTTTCACCATTAATATTTGGATATAATAATATTGGGAATTATATATGACTAATTAACAACAAACAGTCATAATAACTTCAACTCCATTAAATTGACATATCAAGGCACCTTTAACAATTTAGTTTTATTTGAGATATACATTGAAAATATATAAGTTTTTTTCTGATGTAATAAAAATAAATTAAACCAATATAATATTACTTTTCATGAAAAAATTTTATAACACCATTTATTATTTTAAATATTCCAAAATTTTTACCGATAAATTTACCAAACAACTACAAGTGACTGATGAAATAAAAAATAAATTCAAAATAAATTAAAAAATGATAATAAAAAATGGACCTCTAAAAAGATGATATTGTTTATTGGGAATGTAATTAATAAAACCTATATTATTATTCTATATATTATGTTCAAGTATATATTTAATTTGGATATGATTTAATAGATAATCCATACCACCCTCGTTATATGTTAGTTACATGTTCTCTTTCTTCATCTAAATTTACATGATCTTCTTCCCACTGACTTTTTTAATTTTTATATATTTTTTTCTTAAATAAATATCTATTTAAATATTATTTTCATTACTATATTTATACATTTTTTACTTGAATTTTATAACCCCATATAAAAGAAAACATGATTTAGGGGAACTTTTTTATTTATTACCTCATATCAATAACCACACCCCATTATTAGTAGATTCTATGAAAAACTAAATTTATTATAGGGAACCATTTGATTTATTAATTTATTTTATTTTTAAAATACATTTTTTCCATCCAAAAAATATTATTTAACTATTTAATAATGAATTCCACAAGTATTTCATTTTTTCATTCTTCTCGAGATCATTTTCTTGAATTTTCAACATTTTAATTACTTATTTAAGATATATGTCCCATTTTAAATTATCAAAGTCAAAAATAATTTAATTTCTCTTTATGTTGATAATTCTTCTGATTTTTTCTTAGGTTATGTCTCGAATAAGATATATGAAACCCATTTCATTTGCATATATTTTTTTAAGATTATGATTTTTTTATGGTTTCTTTTCAACATGTTCCATATATATATATATATATATATATATCACTATGTTTTCAGTGGGGCCAAAATTTTATATATATCCAATGGTATGGTTAGGGATTTATATCTCATTATATTTTATATAAGATATTAGGGTTAAACTAAATCCAACAATATACTCTTTTCATTTTATAATGATGGTATAAGGAGTTACCCGTGACTTATGTTTATTTAGTTATTTCTTATGTGGTTGACACATATTCCAAAATTCTATAATATAATAATTTTATTTCCAAAATCTGTGTTTACATTATTATTATCATTTTGTTAATGATGTCATGTTAATTTTCTTGAATCTCATGTTATATTACTTATATAGTTTATTCTATTAATTATCTTTCTAGATCACTATATTCCTTATTTATTTTACTATGGTATCCTATATAACATTATAAGATCTTTTGGAGGAAGGATGAAAATGTGGAGTATTAAGTATTAATAATATTTTAATATTTATTATGATGTTTTTATGTATCTATTATTCTGAATATGCATTACTTCTGGATGGTTGGTTTTTAATTTTTTGAAGTATTTGTTTAAATAGATGAAATAAAGTATGTTTAATGCATGGGTCACTATACTAAAAATGAAAGAAAATATGAAACTAAATGGAACAAAGGTTATAAGACTAGAATATAGCATCATATAAATTTGAACAATGAGCATTATACATATGGTTCTTGGTAAAAGGATTGAGAAGATTTTTTTCTATATATGTTATTAATATAATAACCTAGAAAGGGGAACAATACATTATAACACTAAAACATTGAGTTCTTTAGAATATGTAGAATCTATAGGAAAATACACTAAATTTTGAATCATTAATTAATTATATACTTTTTAAATACTTTTTTAATGAAATTCCACTACATATCACAAATGAGGTATAGTTTTGAAATCAACACTTTAATTATTATAGTGAATAATAAAATTATATATTTTATATAATTTAGTTTCATTTTAAAATTCATATTCATTATAGGGGTGATTTTTGGAAAATATATTTTTTGGTTTTAATTTTAGGTGTTTTAAACTACTATAACCTATTTGAATATAATATATCAATATCTAGTGTCATTTTTTAGTTATTAAAGGTAGTTAAAACCATACATTATAAATTAATTATGGTTATTTTAATTGGAAATAGTTGAAACAACTAAAAATATATAATAACCCAAAACCAGATACTCAAACACTATTATAAAAGACCATCACGACACCTCAAGTGCAACTTCTGATCACCATAGTCTATCTTAAATTCCTTGGGTTGATTAATCAATATTGATTGATAGTTCCCCCTTATAATTTAAAAATAGATAAAAAATTTCATGATAAAATTTCAAAATAACCCTTGGGGATAATGAACACATAGACCTAAAATAGATTTACCCACTAATAAAATTATAGTTCATTAAAACACACATATAAAGGGGAATTAACATTTTTTCTATCCCAACCTAGGTTATTTAATAATGAATAAATAATCCAAGATTTAAATTATAATGAATTTCATGAACAATGAATTAATCTATTGGCTAAATGACATATATTTTAGGAACAAGAAGAAAACACATGTTTCACATTATATATATATATATATATATATATATATATTCTATAAATAAATTCTCCATTCTTGATTTTTTTTAATCAAATAAGTCATTGATCCTTACAAAATTAATTTTATTCTACTATATTTTCATCAAGTGGATCCAAATTATAATCTCTCTTGCATTGATCCACATGTGTTCTAAAAATCTTAAAGCATTTAAAATGGTACACTGGGTGCTAGTACAGTGGTATCAAAGGTCTTAAATGACTCCATATAGTCACTACACAACCCTAGAACATTTAGTTATTGGTTTGTGCTCTCATTTCCATCATATAAAGTGTCAGAAAAAGTATATTGTTCTTAAAGTGGGTTCTAGATAAATCCATCTCTAAAGTATATCGAATATGTAGTGGGATATGTTGTGTGAATCAAAGTAAAACGCTAATAAATGATATAACGTTGTATATATAGATATTTTTTAGTGAATATATAATTTCATATATGCCCTTTATTATATTAGTATTGTCCCATAATCCCCATGTCTAATTAATAACAATAATATTATTTTTTACATGAAATGACCAAAACCAATGAGTAAAAAAATATCATTTTATTAAATAAATAAAATAATATGTATTGAAATGATATTTGATATATTATTCCCATTATACCCAATATATTAGTCCAAACTTCATCCACATTTTACAAAACACTGAATAATAAATATAGTTTATTCGGTAAAAGTATTTATATTTTTAATATTCATGTACTTGTCAATAAATAATCATTTTAATATTGGAATCACACATAAATATGGTTATTGAGTATTAATGATCAATATATCACATAATAAATATTACTCATTGGTCTATAGAATAATTTTTATGCTAATAATTAAAGTAAATTATAATTTAATGGAAATCAATAGAAACACTATGTGTGTTCCCCTCTAGTATACATCATTAGTGGCTGTTGGTGGGTTCACATAAAGTGTATTATCAACATCAGACAATATGTATAGGAACCCAATTTAAATAATTTAATGTTTCATGGATGGAAAATAAATTTTAGATAACCTAATGTAATACAATCCCTTTATCTTATTATCCCATTAAGAAGGTTGTATACTCATGTCATCAACATATATGCTTGATAAAAATTTCTTTAACTATTTGAAATGAACCCATCAATGCATCAAGATATTGAAGTTTAGGTTAATTTTTTTATTCTAATAAAAATAAAAATACATCTACCTCTATAAAAAATGGAAGGGATCATCCTTTCTCAAAGTATTCATTAATAACATATAACTCACGACACACAAAATCTACCGTTATCACCCCAATCATATGGAATCAAAATTTCCATTGTTACATCGAATGAATCAACATGTGATATGAATTAATATTAATATTAAATCATAAGTATCATTAAAAAATTAATATTCTAATATCTAGTGGAATGTAATCATATTTATTTCTTATACATGTTGTTTTTCTCATAATCTCTCTAATTTGAGATTACCAAGTTAAAACTAGTGACAGACCAACCAAAAGTACCATCCAAACCAATATCTGAGCCAATTTTTCACTAAATCCAGCAGCATTCTCGATATCCATGGGAAGATAATAATAACATGGGGAAAAATAAGTAATTTTTTGGAAAAAACTCACAATAAAATTATTCCAATAGACAATGTAAACTATAATAATAAAATTATTTATATAAATAAGTATAATAATATAATTTATAATGAGTCAATGCAAAACTAGAAATAAAAAAAGCATCTAAAAAACCCTTCTTTTAGTGGTCTATAACCACCCTCCATTTCCCATGTAACCCTAACTTGGTATCCCAAGCACAAATACACAAATGAAGATGAAATCATGAGCACCAACTATAAGATCAAAAAGGATTGTTAACACCAAACGGTACAATAATTATGTGACATATAGATCCTTGTTAGATTCCATTAACTATTCTATGCAATTAATTCACAACGTAATTCATATATTCTAAAATAAGATTTTAATAAATATGGTAAAAATCAGAGTTTTAATATAGATTTTTAAAACATTTCAAAACATTTATCAATCCATACCAATAAAAATTCCATTTCACTATTTATAAACTATTTTTTTAATAATATTGGAAAACCATTTCACAATCTAGATTCATACAGAAAACAAAATATGATAGTATGAAAATGATATAAATATATATGAATGCATAACTACAATAGTTTTATGGGAAAAAATAAATGAATCAATGAATAGAAAGAATCAATCATGAAAAGAAACTATAGTTCCAAGTGGGGGAATGAAAAATTTCATGTATTGAGTATCATATATGTTGATGCAATGGGTATAATGTAACATCCCAGGTAAATAAAGAATATAAAATTTTCATATTTATTAATATTTTTGAATTAAATATTAATTTTAATTTAAAGGTGATGATATGTTTGATGGTGTACCAAATACATAACAACAGGTTTCTTTGAAATCTTATGTTGCACACAACATTGAGTTGTATTGGAAAATAATAATATAATATAATTTTAAATGGTAGTTAACGTCTATCTATTGTATTAGCGATAATGAATAGAAATAACTATTATATGATTATTTATGTTTGTTAAATTATTTTACATTTATCCAATAAATTTTAGAGGCTTAAAATGTGAATGAATCTAATTTTAAGTATAAATACTTTAATATTCATTAAAAGATCGATTTACCGACTTTTGATGGTGAAACATCTTTAAATATAGTTTTGGGCACTTTTATATGTTCAATTTATCAAAACAAAATACTTATTTATAATTGGGACAAAAAAATTTACTTTGGGTAAATTTTTGGTATTTTTCTAATAAAATTCATTTTTTAAATGAATAGTGAAAAATATTGTATTTTAATTCATAGCTTCTTCTTAATATAATTTATTTATATGTTTAGATTATATTTTTTAATTGGTTTTAAAGTTTAATTAGAATATATTTTTACTATTTAATCCAATGTTTGTCATTGGAAGTAATTTAACTATGAAATTGGACATAAATAAGTATCAATCTTTTGATAGTTAGTATTTCTTAAAAACAAGCTTTTTGTTTTGACAACGAGAATTAATTTTAAATTAATTAATTCAACTTATATGTTTTGAATTTGGTAAAATAGACATAATTTTTTAATTCAGAATATCAAATATAGCTTAGGTGGAATTTTTTGTATTTTTCTGAAAATCCTCAATTTTTTATGAATAGTGAAAACACTAGGTAGTAGTTAAAAAACTGACTTCTTCATTTAAATGAAATTTTACTGCTTCTTTGAATTGAAATTCAAAAATATGACATATATGGTTTTTATTATTAAGTAAAATTTGGTTCAATAAGATTAAAATAATTTTTTGTGTATAGTAACTTTTGACTTTTATTTACCGCAGTTAAAGGTAAATAGGGAAATTCAAGGTAAAAATAATATTATAATAATATAAAATTACATTAACACTAGTCATAACCTTATTGGATGAGTCATGGCCTACCGGTTCAATCCTTGGGTGAGATTTTTTGCCTTTTAAATCCATTTGGGTAAGATAACGTCATTAATAACTTTTTATTTAAAGTAAAAATAAGAATATCATAAACATATATTGTTTTGATAAAACAATTTTAAAGTGGGATTATATAATTGATATATTTGACTATAAATATTTATTAGAAAGATAAAATGATTTCCTATATCATGGTATTTTATTAATAATTTTTATACCTAAGATAAATAAAATTATTTATGACACAATAATGATGCAGTGTTTACCTCATTAATGAATGATTTAAATAAATAAGGTTATAAAGATTAAAACAACATCCAAAACATATCCAATTATTATTTGAAGATTTTATTTCGAACAAGAGTCATCTTATCTTCTACTTAAATAATTTTTATACCCTTAGAAACCAAAAATTATTATATAGTAAAATAATATTTTCAAACTTTCCTAAATTTCCCTCTTCCCCCTTATAAAAAGCCCTCACGTCTAACTCATTACTCACACTTCTCAATCCCCTTGTCTCTTCCAAATCCCTACCCAAATAAGCTCTCAAGATACCTCTCTTCCACCTAGAAGCCTTTCCTTAGGCATAAGACACTTCAATTAAACCTTTTGGTTCAAACCAAAGGGATATACCCTATTTAAAAGAAGAACAAGGAACAAACGAGTCAAGTTGGACACGACGTAAGGGGTTTCTTATCTCAATTTTAATTCCATGAGATTTCTGTTGTTCTCCAATTATTTATTGAATGCAGTGTATTATGTACTGACATTTAATATATTATCATGATTCTATTTATATTCATGGTATTCTATTATTCATTTGGTGGTTATTAACTTTTGGTCATATGACTCAATTGAGACAACATTGTAAGGGGTTTTTATCTCACTTTTTATTCCCATGAGATTCATGCTATGTTTGCTACTATTTATTTTTATGTGGTTTATATACTACCCATGATTGTATTCTTCATGTAAAGTACTTTAATTTATGGGTATTTACATCTTCATTATATGATCCTTCCTTCATGGGGTGTATGTTTCTTATGTTACCAAATCGGTAAGGGAACCTTTCACCGTACTCTTTTAGTCAAAGACTTATTTTATGTCATGTATTTAAATTTCCTTTTTCTTATGTTGGGATATGTTATTAAATATCATTATTTCTGTAAATCTTATTTCCATGTGATGGAAGACCCTTTTCCCTCTCATCAACTCACTTTCTGAATTTTAAAGCGATGTTGTTAGGCTATTGAATTTCTGTTAGAGAACTTCTTAACTCAATTTCAATTATTTTGGTTAAACATCTACTTCTTGATTATTTCATGATATAAATATGTTGTAATTACCTATAATTGTTTTACACTTAATATCCACTTATATTGGGTGTATTTATATTTGTCACACATAACTATTTCATTGATTTATCCTTAATCTAAGGATATGATCTTTGCAAGGGACTTTGTCTCAATTACATTCCTTTGAGACTTATTTGTTTTTATACACTAATTCTCGTTTATATGGTGTATTTACAACCCTTTGACATATTATATCCTGAATCTCGTTATTATCATGATATTATAAGCTTTTATTTATGGTATTCCTCAAATATTTGTATTCAAGCGTCTATCATTTGGTTAGGAGCTCTTTAACTAAAATATCGTTTAAAATGTTTTAAATATTTATAATTCTAAATCTTTATCATTAATGTCCATGTTTTAAAAATGGTTTTAAGGATTTATTTTTATAGACGTGAATGTTTTAAAATTAAAATTTCTTTCAGGATCTTCAAAGTGGTATGGGACCATTTGATCCAAAAATATCATTATTAAATGTTTCAAATTGTTTTGAAAATTGTTTGATAAAGCATTGATTATGTCAATATCTTTAAATGATATATTGTGATTTCAATGTGGAAATTTTATTGTTCCTTTATTCTTGTTTTATGTGTTATGAATATGTTATGGTTATTGGGAATTGTTTATGTATACGGGTGGTTCTATGATAAACCTAGGGTGGGTGAGCTCGAGATAGCTCTCCAATGCATTAGGTAATGTAACGGAGGTAAACATTAAAAGATTCTCTTAATAGATTTTGGGAATATACTGTGATGGGTATTCCAAGTGTAACTCCCTATGTAGCTATGAATGCTATAATGTATGTATGATATCGATTCTATAATTTACGATTATGATTTATGATTTATATTTGTTATTCATAATTATTATGATTTCATGAGGTATGTAAAAGCACTTATATTTTTTATGTATTGATGAACTAATGTTTTCTTTCTTTATTTTATAACCCTTAATAATATTTTTTTTCTCATACCAAGTTTTTGAAATGTTTGTTACATGGTATAAGGCAGGGTAATAGAAAGTAAGAACTCAAGAATATTTATATCAAGAAAAGAAATATTGTTTTCATTTAAGAAATTTTATTTTATGAAAAAATGGATACTGAGTAGAAGTGTCTACTTTTTAAATTTTGAGATGTAATGTAGTAGTTTCAACCTAATTATCTAAAACTCTAAATCTGAAAAGATCCTCAATGTGAATTATTAATTTAATTCAATATCATGTAATGTTTTAAGGTTGGGTTCTTATAGTTGGTATCAATGGTCGGTATAGAAAATATTAGGGATTATGATTTTTTTAGACACATGGTTAGTCTCTATGTCTATTCTTTAAGTCAAATACTTATTTTGTAACTTTTTCAAATCAAGTAAAGTTAGTTATAAATTGAAGGAGGAGGATTTCAAATGACATTACTATCTCTTCCTAATGACTTTCTTACAATAATTATTGCAAAGTCATGTCTAGATGACTCTAAAACATTTTATAACATATAACTCACTTGAAAGAAATTTTTTGAGATATCAAACACCTCCTCTATACCTCAATACCATTGTGGATCATGGTTTGTATTTAATTAAATTCTAATATCTCAATATTCTCATATTTTCAAGAAAGGTAAATATTATTAAGGTATTTTTAAGTATTTTACCTTATCACAAGATTTTGAAGCATATTAAGATTTTGAAAAAGGTGCTAAAGAAGGATACCCTTGTGCAACCTATTTATATTTTCATTTAAATTATAGTCTTTCATAACAAACATATGGTATTTTAAAAGGACCATTGATTGAATGATTCAACTCAAACTCGGTCAGTCTATTTTATTGGAATATTGTTTTATCAGATGTTTTGAAATTATATGTCCTACATGATTATTTTCCGAAACTATTTTTCAGTAATCACCCATATGACCCAATTTGTATGAGGTGTATTTGGATAAAGTAAGAAGATGATTTTGAAGGATCTCTAAATAATTTTTACAATCCATGGACCATCTATCTACGTGAACAAGATGACGATGAAACAAGATAAACACCATGATCAAGGTATGATGTTCTTTCTTTGGGAATAATGTTATTTTATGGAGGTAAAAAATAAAAAATAAAAAATAATATATATAAGGCTTCACGAATTAAGATATTGAGGTCATTATGAGTTGGGGTGAAAATGAGAGGTATAAGATGACCATTAAGTTTAAATCATGTTTGGTTATTTTTTAAGAGTTTATCTCATTTTTGGGAATGTTATATTATTATATAGTTTTAAAAAAAGGAAAACACATAGACTGTGTGACAACCCATCGTGTCAGACCAAGCTATGGGAATTGAACCCACAACCAAAGTGAGATTCATATTTATTGCCTACCACTGTACTACGTGAAGTCCCTGGTTAGTAGAACTTATTATTTTTTGTTAAATTATTTTATTGATCAAGAATAATTTGATTTTGGATATTATTTTTTCTCAAATGGATATACTTATTATAGTAAAATGATTTGGGATTATGTGTTAAAGGTTATTTTGTAAGATGTTTTCTTTTTTTGGAAAACTATATGCCTAAGAAAAATAGAATACATTGGGATTTCAATTTAGAAGTAATGGTGTAATTTTTTTTAAAAGAATCTATGTTTTTATTATGAACATATAGTGATTTGGGTTATTTATGGAAATGATTAAACTATCATAGAAAATATGTGATTTGGTTAATTACACTTCAGTATAAGACTTTAAGAGTAGTCGATGTTATTTGGAGATAAATGTGAAGATTTACTATGGAGGACTATGTGATGAAATCCTACTTAATATTGGGTTTTAGATATAGTTTGGATTATATTAATTAATTTTAAGGACATTTGTGTATTAAATAGTCTTTTTTCGAATTTGGGTACTATTTGTTGAATTTTGGAGATTAAGAATAGTATTTCTTTTTATAAAGGATTATCCTTTTGTAGATTGTCTGATCTCATATTAACCATTTTGGTTTTGGTTGATGTATAATAATAGGGGAAATATATAGTTCATCTTTTGTAGATATTTTGGTACTCTAGAAGTTAATTATAGCACTTCATGTGTGACCAAGTCATCTTTAATACTTACCATTTGGAGAAAAGTTGTGTTTCTGGTAGAATTTTATTAAAGGATGGAACTCTACCTGAAAAGTAAGTGTATTTGTTTACGATATCAATCTAGTTATTAATAAAATTCATCGAATCTATAAATAGGATCTTGAAGAAAAAAATTTATAAGCTCTCTTTTATCATCAGACTTTTACCCAACCACAAATTTATGGTATTGTGGTGGTTAACTTTTTGTGATCAAGTTCTATATCACTCTCTATTAATCTATGAGATTTAGTTTCTATTCCATATCCAGGTTTTCCTACATGGAATCCTAGTATGGGCTATCTTGGGTGAGCTTTGTACTTATCTTTATTTCTTTTAAAGTGATAGTTTTATTGACTCATTTTCTAATGTGGGAATTTTAATGATGTTTCCGAGCCCAATTTTAAAATTACGAGGACTCAATTTCCAAAAGGGGGGAAGGATGTAACGTCTCAGGTAAATAAAGAATATAATATTTTCATATTTATTAATATTTTTGAATTAAATATTAATTTTAATTTAAAGATTATTCTATGTTCGATTGCATAACAGATATGAAACATCATGATTCTTTGAAATCTTACATTGCACACAACATTGAGTCATATTGAAAAATAATAATATAATATTATTTAAAATGGTTGTTAATTTATAGTTGTTGTATTGTCGAGAATGAATATAACTGACTAAAATATGATTATTCATGTTTGTTAAATGTTTTTATATTAATCCAATAAAATTTATAGGCTTAAAATGTGAATAAATCTAATTTTAAGCATAAATACACTAATATTCAACAAAAGGTCGATTTACCACCTTTTGATGGAGAAACCTTTTTAAATCTAGTTTTGGTCACCTTTATATGTTATATTTGAAAAAATAAAATTCTTCATTAGAATCAGGACAACAAAAATTTATTTTGGGTAAATATTTGGTATTTTTCTAAAAAAAAATTGTTTTTTAATGAATAGTGAAAAATACTGTATTTTTTTCAAAACTGCCTTTTAATTTAATTTATTTATATGGTTATATTATATTTTTAATTGGTTTTAAAGTTTAATTATATTATATTTTTAGAATTTAATCCAATTTTGGACATTTTAATTAATTTCACTTTGAAATTGAACATAAACAAGTGTCAATCTTTTAATAGTTATTATTTATTAAAAACACGCTTTTTATTTTTGACTACATGAATTAATTTTATATTAATTAATGCATCTTATATGTTTTTAATTTGGTAACATAGACATATTTTTTTAATTCGGAATATCAAATATATCTTAGGTTGAATGTTTTGTAATTTTTCTGAAAAACTTCATTTTTTTATGAATAGTGAAAACACTGAGTAGTAGTTAAAAAAATGACTTCTTCATTTAAATGAAAGTTTAGAAATTATTTGAATTGAATTTAAAAAATCCAACATACATGGTTATTATTGGTAAGTAAAATTGGTTTCAATAAGATGAAAATATTTTTTGGTGAATAATAACTTTTGACTTTTATTTACCACAGTTAATTGTAAATAGGGTAATTTATGGTAAAAATAATATTATAATAATATAAAGTTACCTTAACACTTTTCTTAACCTTATTGGATAAGTCAGGGCTGACCAATAAAATCCTTGGGTGAGATTTTTGGCCTTTTAAATCCATTTGGAAAAGATAATGACATTAATAACTTTTTATTTAAAGTTAACATAAAAATATCATTAAAATGTATTATTTTGCTAAAACAATTTTAATGTGAGATTATATAATAGTTATATTCAACTATAAATATTAATTAAAAACTAAAAATATATCCTACATCATATAATTGTAATTTTAATTTTTAGACATCAAATAAATAAAATTATTTATGACATAATAATGATGCAGTGTTTGCCTCATTAATGAATGATTTAAATAAATAAGATTATAATATTAAAACAATATCCAAACCTATCCAATTTGTATTGGATGATTTTATTTCGAACAAGAGTCATATTATATTTTACATGAATAAGTTTCATATCTTTATAAACCAAAAATCATTATATAATAAAATAATATTTTCAAACCTTCTTAAAGAGCCCTTCCTCCCCCTTAAAAAAAGCCCTCACCTCTAACCCATTACTCACACCTCTAAATCTAATTGGCTCATCCAAAACCTACACAAATAAGCTCTCAAGATACATATCTTCCACCTATAAGCCTTAACTTAGGCAGAAAGCACTTCAGGTAAACCTTTTGGTTTAAACCAAAGGGAGATACCTGATTTAAAGGAAGAACAAGGAATAAATTAGTCAAGTCAGACACGAGGTAAGGGGTTTCTTATCTCACTTTTAATTCCATGATATTTACATTTTTCACCACTTATTTATTGCATGTGGTGTATTTTTTACTTCCATTTGATATATATTATCATGATTCTCTTTATATTCATAGTATTTTGTGATTCATTTGGTGGTTATTAACTTTTAGTCATATGACTCAATTGATACAATGTGGTAAGGGGTTTTTATCTCAATTTTTATTACTGTGAGATTCATGCTATATTTGACACTATTTACTTTTTTTGTGGTGTATTTAATTCCCATGATTGTATTCATTGTGTAAAATAATTTAATTTATGGGTATTTACATCTTCATTGTAAGATCCTTCCTTTATATGTTGTATGTTTCACATGTTTCCAAATCGGTAATGGAAACTTTCATCGTACTCTTTTAGTCAAATACTTATTTTATTTCATGTTTTTTAATTTCATTTTTATTATGTTGGGATATGTTCTTATATATCCTTATTTCTGTAAATTTTATGTCCATGTGATGAGAGACCCTTTTTCCCTCTTTAACTCATTTTATAAATTTTAAAGCGACGTCGTTTGTCTGTCCAATTTCTATAATAAAAATTCTTAAATCAATTTGAATTCTTTGGGTCAAACATATACTTATTGATTATATCATTCTATAAATATGTGTGAAAGACATCTGATTTATTTACACTTAATACCCACTTATGTTGGGTATATTTATATTTCTCACACATAATTATGTAATTGATTTATCCTTAATCTAAGGATATGATCTTTGCAAGGGACTTTTTCTTAATTTATATTCCATTGAGACTTATTTGTTTTTATACACCAAATCACTTTTATATAGTGTATATACTACCATTTGACATATTATATCATGAATATCCTTATTCTCATTATATTATAATCTTTGATTAATGTTATTCTTCAAATATTTGTATTCAAGCGTCTCTCATTTGGTTAGGAACTCTTTAACTAAAATTCTATTTAAAATGTTTAAAAGATTTATTCTTCTAAATATTTATAATTAAGGTCCATGTTTTAATAATTGTTTCAAGGATTTATTTATATGGATGTGAATGTTTTGAAATTAAAATTTTGTTCAAAAGATTCAATGGAGTATGAGACAATTTGATTCAAAAATATATTTATTAAATGTTTTAAATGGTTTGATAAAGCATTGATTATTTCAATATCTTGAAATCATATATTTTTATTTCAATGTGGAAATGTTATCTTTTCTTTTATTCTGGTTTTATGTTTTATGAATATGTTATGGTTATTGGTCATTGTTTATGTGTACGGGTGGTTCAGTGATAAAACTAGGGCGGGTGTATAAGGATTGGGCCTTAAACATTACATAATCTTGAATTAAGTTAATAATTCACATTGAGGATATTTTCAGGTTAATATCTTCAGAAAATTAGTTCATAACATAAACATAACAACTAGAATATTACATGTAGACACTTCTACTCAGTATCCATTTTTCTCATAAAATAAAAACTCTTGGAAAAAAGAGTCATGTCTAATTCCATGTTTTAGATAGCATGACTTTTACTTGATCCCATCCTTGACCCTATTCCACTTTATGTCCTATGAAAAACATTTCAAAAACTTGGTATTAGCATAAAAATCTTAGTAAGGGATACACAAAGAAGGAAAACTATTAGTTTTTTAAAACAACAAGTAAACCATAAATACTTTATCATAAGTAATACTTTTTACCTTTATGATGTAATAAATAATATTCATTGAATAAAATATCATTGCTTTCCCTCTTATATCCAAAATATTACCATAAAACCCATATAATTAACACATAACGTATAAAGGCAACTTGGGACATAAACATACTTAAATGGAATAACCATATGGTCGACTTCCAAACATATCACTAAATAGAATAGACATATGACTGAATTCCATACCCAATGCATTAAAGGTTATAATGTAACCGCCCATCCTAGTTTATCATATCACCACCCATCATTTGGTTTATCACATAACCACCCGTCAAATTTCCAAGTATCGTTACAAAATCATAACATATACAACAAATATAAAGGAATGAAAACATTTCCTCATTTCAATAACAATATATCTCTTAAATATATTTACATAAAAAATACATTATCAAAACCATTTTCAATACCAAAATACATAAAAGAGTATATGGTATTTATTTTCCTTTTAAAAACAATTATAGCTTGTTAAAGAATCTAAATATCAAATAATACTTGCGGTGACTGAAGGTCATTGTCACCTCTTACGTTAAAAGAAACATTCTTTTTTTGTAGTTTAGTAAAATGATTCATTAAAAATATTCCCTTTCAATTAAATTAAAATTAAAAGTTTTTTATAAAGCATATAAAATAAATTTTTGTATTAAAACAAAATATCCCTCGATGAAAGTATATTGAGACGAAGTCCCTTACCTCATGTCTGAATTGACCCGTTCGTTCTTTAATCTCATGAATAATAAACTAAAATTAATTTATAATTGCTTCAGAACCTTTTTTTAAAGTTTATAATTCCTTTTAAATCACTTATTACCATGTTATAAAATTATGTAATCATTTAATTTAATTACAGTCATCTTGTTGATATTTGGTACTTGAGTCAAAAATGAACTTCTTATAATTAAAAATTGTTCATGTGGTCAAATATACATTATCTCCAGAATGATATTCATGATGTAGATATCATATATATCATATATATCTAGTATATGTATGTATTTATAATAGTACATAACATTTGGAGATAAGAAATGAAATTCACCGTTCATAGAGACGGTAAGCCATATATACGCATGAATGCTAATTTCATTTCTATTTCTTATTTTAATGGAATTAAAACATAATGATACATAGTTATATTATAATTACAGTATTATATCATATATAAGGTCATTAAATCCATCCTTTATACATTCCACATATGGAATTAACGAGTCATATCACTTTGAGGGGGCGGTAGTCCGCACTTCCTCAAATGAAATTATCGCATTTACCCATAATGGAAACCATAAAGGTATACTATAAATAAAAAATACAGAAGCATAAAAACAATATAAATATAATATATATCATATATAAATATATTTCTGTCATAATGGCCACCATGATAGGTGGTTGTAGATACTCGAACAATCATCGTTACGTGAGGTAGTAGTTCGCTGTCCAAAAAAAACGGTATGTCTGTAACCCATTAGACGAAGGTGTGTGTAAGTGTAGTTAGAATCATTCTCATAAAAACAACATATTATATTGAGGATACTATTTTTGTTATAAAATAAAAAAATAAAAATAGTTTTTGGGGTTTTAGAAGTAAAATAAAACAAAATAAAACAAAGTAAAACAAAAAAAATTAAGAGAAATAGTTATCTTTAATTCGGGTAAATCCCTTTGGTTTGAACCAAAAGGACTTCTTTAAGTGACTTATTCCTAAGTTAAGTCTTATATGTGGAATATAGGGATTTATGGAGATTAATTTGGTATGTTTTGGACTATCCAAGGGGCTTTTGAAGTGTGAGTAATGGGTTATAGGTGAGGGATTTTTATACGGGGGGAGGGGCTCTTTAAGAAAGTGTGAAAATATTATTTTATTGTATAATTATTTTTGGTTTATAAAGGTCTAAAACATATAAAGGTTGAATATAAGATGACTCATAGTCGAAATAAAATCATCCAATAGGAATTTTATAGGTATTGGATATTATTTTAATCTTTATAATCTTATTTAATTAAATCATTTATTAATAAGGTAAACATTGCATCATTATTGTGTCATCAATAATTTTATTTATTTGATGTCTAAAAATTATAAACAAAATACCATGATATAGGAAATATTTTTATCTTTCCAAATAATATTTATAGTCTAAATTAAAACTTACATAACCTTAGGTAAAAATTAATTTACTAAAAGATATTTGTTTTTGTCAGTTTTGTCTTTACTTTAAGTTAATTAAAATAAAGTGTCATTAACACACCCAAGTGGCCCCATGGAGTCCCAAAATAGACCCAAGTATTATCATGGTCGTAAGTGTATCAATAAATAGTGTTAGGACACATGTTAGGGTAATTTTATATTATTATAATAATATTTTTTTACCCTTATTTACCATATTTACCCTTTAACCATGGTAAATAAAATATTTACTGATGAAAATATTCATAATGTCTAAAAATAAAAGTTACCTATTTACAAAATTTGGACCTCCTAATTCTAAATAAGGAATAAAATTTTCCAAATTCAAAACACACAAGTGGGAGAAATTAATTTAAAATTAATTTTCGTTGTTAAAATAAAAAGCGTGTTTTTAAGAAATGTTAACTATCAAAAGATTGACAACTGTTTATGTCCAATTTCAAAGTGAAATTAATTAAAATGACTAAAATTGGATTAAATAGTAAAAATATAATCTAATTAAACTTTTAAACCCATTAAAAATATAATCTAACCATATAAATAAATTATATTAAAAGACAATTTTGAATTAAAATACAGTATTTTCTACTATTCATTAAGAATAAATTTTATCAGAAAAATACCAAAAAATTACCCAAAGTAAATTATGATATCCCAATTCTAAAGAAGAATTTTATTTGGTAAAATATAAAATATAAAAGTGAAAAAAAAAATATTTAAAGAGGGCTCTCCATCAAAAGGCGGTAAATCAACCTTTTAAAGTAAATTATGCTTAAAATTAGATTCATTCACATTTTAAGCCCCTGAATTTTATTGTATAAATGTAAAAACATTTAAAAAACATGTATAATAATATTGTAGTTAGTTCTACTCATTCTCTCCAATACAATGTCTTGTCTTTAACTACCATTTAAAATAATAATATTATATTATTATTGTGCAATGTAAGATTTCAAAGAAACTCGTTGTTGCGTATCGGGTACGTCATCTAACATACCAACCCCTCTAAGGTAAAATTAATATTTAATTCACAAATATTAATAAATATGAAAATTTCATATTTCTATATTTACCTGGGATGTTACAGGGTCATCCCGAGATATCTCTCCAATGTGTTGGGTAACATGACGATGGTAAACGTTAATGTTTCTTCTAAGAGATTTATGGAATATACTATGATGGGTATTACATGTGTAACTCCCTATGTATATGAGAAATATACAATGTAATTATGATATGGATTCTATAAGTTACCTTTATGATTTATTAATTCTATGTGTTATTCAAAAATCTTATGATTTCATGATGTATGTTAAAGAGCTTATATTTTGTATATACTGATGAAATAATGTTTTCTTTCTTTATTTTATAACCCTTATTGAGATTTTTTTGTTGATACCAAGTTTTTGAAATATTTTTTACATGGTATAAGGAAAGTTAAGGGAAAGGAAGAACTAAAGAAGATTTATATCAAACAATAATTATTGTTTTCTTTAAATAAATTTTATTTTAAGAAAAAATTGATACTGAGTAGAAGTGTCTACTTTGTACATTTTGAGATGTAATGTAATAGTTATGGCCTAATTCTATAAAAATATAAACCTAAAAATATCCTCATTGTGAATTATTAATTTAATTAAAGATTATGTAATGTTTTATGATTGGGTCCTTATATATAACCTTGGTAGAAATGTATGTTTACCATAGAGTAGACAATAAAAAATCTCTAACTATTCGTCGGGCTTATAACTACTCTGATAGTCTCTCATGAAAACTAGATCCATGCACACCAACTTTCATCGTTTCATTTCTATTTCATAATATTTTAATGTTCTCTATGGATCTGCTAGACGTGTTTTTAGAATTCTAATTAAGAATATATATATATAGGTCATCCCATTTTACTATTTATCTTACCATGACTTGTCAGAATATCTTAGAGAGACAATCATGTTATGAGTATTACATGGGTATCATTATCAATATCAATCATGGGATCATTTCAGTAAATCACATCTCACTCTCACCCCCATGATCCATCAAAGAATATAATCCCTTCTTTAACACCCATAAATGGTAAGTAATGAATCCACAGGTCACAATAAAAAATTAAAACAAGGTAGTATCATAATAACATTCCAACTAGGCCGTCAAACTTTATAAATTTATTTCAAATCAATTTATACAATTAAAAATTAAAAAGGATAATAATTTCCACATCCTTCATAAATAATGATAATAATTACTAATGAGACTTTAAAATAATAATTTATTTCAAAAGAAACCATAAATCCTTAAATTGATATATTTAAATTTAAAAATATTATATATATTTCAAAACATGGGATTAAACGAAATTTTGGTGAGGATAAATCACTAATTTCAAATAAATCAAGAGAACCCATTTAAAAACAAAGAAAAAATAATTTTAATGTAGATATTGGTCATTTCAAAAATTCAAGAATTCATAATAATTTAGAAAAAAATAAAATAATTTTAATAATTTCATTCAAATCATGGAATTTAATTTTAAGTAAAAATCCTAGGAAAAATCCATCAATTTGAAAAACTATCTGCTTGAATTTCTGTAAAAATAAATTCAAATGACCCTGGAAATAAATAATTAACGAAAAATTTGAGAGAGGTCAAGAATCTAAATATTCAATTAATTCCACATTCAATTCGAATATAATAGGTTAAAAAAGATATGAAAAAGAATTTTTTAGGGTGAAATTCATAGAAAATTTGTTAGAAATTAAGAAACCAGTATATGTAAGTGATTAAGAAATAATTAATTACTTGATATAGAAAAATAATAGAAAAACGTACTTTGTAAATATAATATCTAACATTAATAGATCTATGATTTTCCTCCTATGATGGAAATTACCATATCTAGGAAGAGATATCTCGATTGAAAAGAAAAGAGATCCTTAATCCAAAATTTCATATCAAACATCGATGGAACAATAAAATAAAAGGTCAATATAACCTCTTGGAAGAAGGAAACTAGAGAATAATAGAGATAAAATTATGAGAGGAGAAACCCCTACTAAAAAAGGATCACCACATATATTTTTACATTGATTCTCTAAGAATTGAGGTTCTCTATTCCAAAACACCTATAGAGGGCCCGAAAAATACAATGGATCAGATTATGTTTGAATGTTATGTGTTTTGTGTTAATTTTGGGGTTTCTGGATTTTAATTTCAATTTTTGGGCCATTAAATCCCATCATCATTGTATCTTGTCTTTGTTAACATGTATATTATTGACTGTATTCCTAATTTTTCACCCAAAATAAATCCACTACAATATTTTCAATGTTTGGATTTGTGACATCCCAGTCCATCTCACGATCATGATATTGTACACTTTGGGGATAACATGCATTGTTATTTATTTTCCTAGTCCATATCCCTTAGGAATCTCCCAAAAAAGGGCCTCATAATGGGAGAGGTATCCACACTAACTTATAAAGGGGTTATTTGTGATACTCCTACTTTTATATGGGATTACCAGAATCCTCCCCCTAGAAGGGCCCAATGTCCTCACTGGCACATCTAATGGACACTAGTTCCGATTCCATTTATTATATAAATATATGAATCCTTGTAGTGGAAACTTATTTCTTTACTATGACTTACTTTACAATGCTCCCCAAAATCCCATACTCATATCACTTTTTTGAAAATTTTCATTATTTTTTTTCTCTTCCTATTAAACACATTTAATAATACATTAAATAAATCTCATTATTAAATATTTTTATATTTATTGAATATATATATATATATACCTACTCATTTATACACTCTCAAATATATATATAACATATATCTACCAATATTGTATGTATATATACACTAGAACATGAAAATACGTACATATATATTTAATACATATATTATTTTTCCAATAATAATAATAATAATTAAAGTAATCATTTATTATTTTTATTCAATCCATTTCATAGTTATCACCATGAAAATAATAATCCCATCATTCATTAAAAGTGTGAAGTTAATAAATTAACCACACTAAAACATTTATTTAGGACAATTAATAGTATCCCATTTATTATATTACAATTAATTGTCCCAATTAATGGTATCACAATTATTATATTTCCTAATTATTATTTTACACTGAAACACTATTTATAAAATGTGGAAGTATTTTTTTATTTTTTTTATTTCAACACAAATAATAATATTCATAAAAAATTATTCTTATTATTATATCTTATATACAAAAAAATTATTTATAAACCAATTAAAATATATTCGGGTGCGATTTGACCAAATATCTTACACTCACAAATATTTTACTCTGTCTAGGGTATACCCCACATTCCGAACCCAACAGTGGTCTTAGATTTCTCATACGAAACACCATTTGTGAGAAAATAATTATTTATTATATAAAAAAATGAATAATTTCATAATTAAAAATAAATATGTTATTATTACATGTGAGGTTCTCCAATCACCCAATGCACGTTAATGTCATACCCTACCTAGTGTAAACCCAACATTCTTGACCTAATGGTGGTCTATTATTTCTCATAGAACACATTGTTAATGTAAAATTAAATAATTATTATATATAAAAATAAATATTAAATTAAATAAAATTAAAGAGGGTTTTATCATGTGTGATATTCCCAAATACCCGACCAACATAATGTGTATACCATGAATAGGGTAAATCCTATATTCCAAACCTAATTTTGGTATCATATTTCTCATACAATGCATAGTTTGGGAGTTATTTAATTTAAAAAATGAACAATCATTTGAATAAAATATATGAAATATTTTGAGTCTATCAACATTGAGGGTATACAAGCCTCAGATTCCGACGCTGACTCATAATCCAATTCTGAAAATATTTAATAAAATATTTAAAAGTTTTAAAGAAGGATTTTATCCTTTAGTAAAGCCATAATAAACACATTTATTGAGAAAATTAAATTTTCACACAAAAATACTTGTAACTTATTAACAAAATTGTGATTTTTTATCATTTAAAAATGAGGTTGTTATAACCTCCCCACCTTAGAACATTTCATCCCCGAGAAGACTTGGGGAAAAATGATAACATAACCCTACTTAAAAGGGTAAGGAATTCTCACTCAAATGAACACATTGTGTTTTCCAATTCAAACACACCCTTATACATTTATTATGGAAGAGACACTTTAGCCATTATGATATGATCTAATACCCATTTTTCAAATAAAACATTTGAATGGAACTTATCAAATCATCTTTAGCAAGACACAGAACCATGTTATCATATCCTGAAATAACTAACTTGTGGTTCTCCCCACCATTGAATTCAACCACTTAAAAATAAGTTCAATTATGATTCATAGCACCTATAATGTCGGAATTTCTTTAAAAGTCATGCACCTAAGAATTTGAGTGATTCTATAGGCTTGATTTCCTTTAATATAATGAACCTTATTACTTCTGAGTTCATATTAGGGACCCCATCGTAATGAAAGAGTTGAATTCCATATTTATCAAGAAGAATTGTTGTGAGAAGCTTTCTAAGAAGACAATGACAACAATTAAACCACACCATCCCTAACATGATGTCATGCTTCACTAGGAGAACACATAAACAAGGAAAAAAATTAATTATTTACTGAGGCATAAGACCAATGAAACCTTAGTGCATTAAGTATGAGGTCATGATAGGGGATGTTCCCTTGTCTTAAAGAATACACTAAGAGGATTAAAATATTACCAAGATGATCAGTCGAACCACTACTGGTTGACTTCACATACAAGAATCTTAGAATAAACATCTAATGTAACCCAATATACTGATCAACAATTCTTTACCAACTGATTCATATTCATGATCGTTCATGGATTAACCAATGAAGTCCACCCATGACCAACTATGTTTCACAAAGGATGCATACACTACCAACCACACAAAAATTACGATGTCTAGTAAGCCCTGACATGTAAACACTAAAACTGAGGTGACGCAATCATTATTAGAAGTGTCATAATTAAAGAAACACGGGATAGTCTAGCCGTACAAAAGTGCTCTAGGTAAGAACCACCATAAATATAAATTTTCAAATGATGGTCTGGAAAATAAAAACTGAACCGACTAGCATTCCTAAACACTCGAGCCTTTGAAAGTCATCATGAGTATTAGGATGAACATTATTGCTTTATTCATATGTTACTCTACCTTAAATATGACCTAAGACTGCACCCAACAGTGAAATCCTTGATAAGAATTCCACACTCAACTAGTTTGTTACATCATTTAACATTAGACGAGCACCACATACGTGAATAAATTCTAACCCAAGGTTCCAAAAGAAAGATGACACATCATGAATACAGTGCATAGGCTATCATTCATATGCATTCAAGAATCAGGTGGTTTGTGCAAGAAATTTTACCCTATGTGTTATCACCTCATATGACCATTAACTCAGATGATATTATAAGAAGTCGCCCATTATTAAGGAAAATAAAGGGTCAATGGTATCATGACCACCCATATGAACAAGGGTTTCATTAGAAGAAATATGTCCTACAAGTTACAATGACACCTGAATGAAACCAAACATCATAAACTCGCATGATTTAGAAAAGAATTCAAATTATAAGGGTGATACATACTATAACCTAGCCCCTTATGAATAAAAAATCCTCAAACCTATCACTAGGTCACAACATACGAAAAAAAACTAGGTTGAAGAGCCGATCAGTTAAGAAATTTCTAAAATGGAAATGACCTATGGAAATTTATCACATTTTTTATCCATGAGTAATCAAAAGACAGTATCAATCTACCCTTATATAAGAGTTTAAATCAGATAAACCTATACTATGATGCCCCCCAAAAACTAATGTAGGAACCTTGTGTTCGATATCATGTATGAAATACAACAACAAGAACTTAAGGAGATATAATATAGGTATACTTTATAATAAATTTACTATTTTAAGTATATTCTCTATATTTCAACACATGTAGCACTGAGTAAACTTGGAATCAACATGAAAATATGTTAGCGTACATCATACACAAACATGACCTTCCTCTATAGCTTGTGTTACATGGAAAATCGGTCATCTTTGTTGGATATCTATATATGCAAAATTAGTCTTACTGAGAAAAAATATACAATTAAAACATTATTATTTTAATATAATAATATATAAAATAGTTGTTATGAATAGTATTAACTAACTTATGAAAATATATTCATTATAAAACTAAAAATTTGGATACAAATAAATTATAAATTAATATAAGAACCAATTGAATACTAAAATAATATCTTTATAGAAAGTTATATTTTTCTCACAATGTGGTTTTACCCTAAAAGAATTAATTAATTAAAAATAGTTAGTGATATTAATTTAATAAATATGTTACATATTCAATCAATTATTTTTAATATTCATCCAATATATTTGGTAAGAATAAGATACGATCAATCCCAATATTTCACACAAAAACCTATATTCATTCATTTTTAACCGCCTTATCATGAAGAACCTATTTTAAATATTAATTTTTGTCACTTTTATGAATTTAATGTGATAAAATAAACATGATTTCTGAATTCATAGTTTCAAAATTAGATTTTAATTAATGTTTGGAATTTTTCTATGAAATGACTTTTTTAGTGAATAGTGAATAATACAGTGTTTTAGTTAAAATTTGTCTTTTTGTTTAAATAATTATTTATTGTTGATTTTATTATATTGTTTTAAAGTCATATTGGATAAATTACACATCTATTAATATAATTTAGTTCATTATATTCAATATAAGATTTAAATTGAATATAAAAACATTACAATCTTTTGAACATTTACCTTCTAAAACAAGTTAATCTATCTATCTGCGAGATTAGTATTAATCATAGTTTTTTTGCTTATCTTATTTGAATTTTGAAAATCTGAAATAAATCATTCTAATAAATATAAGGTTTTTTTTTCTAATTACATCAACTTAATTATATGAAATAAAATTATTAAAAAAGGTGATTAATGTTTATTATATTAATTACAGTGAAATTTGGCTTTAAAATGGACTAAAAACGTGTGTTTAAGTACCCGTACAACCTATAAACTTGTTCAAAACCCATTTTCTAGACTTTTTTAGGCTATTAAACTTCCATTAATTAGTTTTAGTGTTTTATTATGACTTTTTTAGGTGATAACTTGGGTACAGATAACTTCTTTTCAAGAATACCAAGTGATTCTATTTCCTTCCATATAAAAGGGAACTAACTCTACTAATTCCTCACACCTCTCATACAAGTTATGTTTAGAAAATCCTAGCCAATATAGTTTCCCAAATACCCCCCCCCCACTGTAAATATAATCCTACCATTTGAATAAAACCTTCCATGTATTCCATTTGGTTTAAACTAAAAAAAGTTGCCTGATTAAAAGGGAATGTCTTTTCTCAATCTCTCTAGATTCATTTCCATTATCCAACACCTAAAATCTATTTATTTTGTTATATTGTAAAACAAAAAGTATAATAATTATACTTGGATATTTTTATGCTAATTTTTCTACCTAAACATATAGACAAAACCATCTAATGGGTAACAAACATAATGTTTATGTGAATGGAAAATTACTGCCTCACGAAATGATGACAGTCCAACATTCCCTACCAAATATCATGGTGGAAATTATGATGTAAAATATATTTATATATAATATATATTTGATTTATAATTTCTTATTGATTCTATAATTTTTATTTATAACTTTCTTGTAGTCTGCTGTAATGTGTAAATATGATAATTTTGTTTGAGGAAGTATGGATTACCACCCCCTCAAAACTATATGAATCATTAATTACATACATAGAAAATAAAATGGTTTTTTATAATTAAAATATTCCACATATATAAGATAAATATGATTTTTGATATTATAATATACATATTTATCATTTAGTTTTAATTATTTTAATAAAATAGTGAAATGAAAGTAGCATTCATGTGTGCGTACGACCTACCATCTTTATGAATGGTGAACTTAATTTCTAATCTAAAAATGTTATGGACTATCCTAAATATATATGTACTGAAAATATATTATAATTTAAATTCATGATATTATGAAACCGCAATATTATTAATAAAACCAATAAATAACAGGTCAAAATGTAATTGAGAAAATTAGGCAATTAATACCCAAAACAGATAAAATAATGAAAGAGTGTTAACAAATGGGTAATAAAATATTTTAATAAGTTAATATATGGTATTATAAACATGTGTTTGTTTTTTTATTAGGTAGTATCATATTTCAAACCACTATATAGGAGGATAAGGACTGTAAAACAAAAAGTTTGATAATGTAAGATATTCATGTCTCATTTTCATTCCGTAAGGCATAATTAATTGTTGTACACCTAATTTATTATATATGGTATACATACTTACATATTGACATATAATATCAGGAAACATATTATATTCATTGTATATAAATTTTATATTTTATTAATAATACCATTGGGGTTTTAAATTCATTTCTTACAACATTGGTAAGGGATTCTTATCTCATTTTCATTTCATGAGGCATACTTAATTATTGTACACCTAATTTCTTATAAATGGTGTACATAATACAACATTAACATGTAATTCCATGAAACACTTATCTTCATGGTATTTAATACATTAATTTAATATTATCATTTCATGAGGTTTATGATTTTGAAATGTTTCAATGTGGGTTGGGGCTCTTTGTAATGTTTAATGGTTATTTTCCTCAAGACAAATGCTAGTAATCAGTCAATGTAATTTAGATTCAATGAAATTATGTAACAATTTTTCAATAATTCCATTCACTCTTATCTAGTTATTCATTACCATTTTCTGTTTTTATTACCATTTTTACACTCTATGTTATTATAATGTTTTTAGAAAATGTTTTTCATAAAACCCGACATTATATATCTCTTTATTCAGATAAATATTTTAATTCAAAAAAACATAGTTTTAATAAAAATAATTTCAAGTATTTTTTTAAAATGATCTGGTAAAGACATGTTTACCCCATTTTTATTTTACTAATGATTCAAATGAATCTTCTTGTCACTTTTATAATGATGCATTTCCTAACCTTTTGATGTACAAAAGAAATATTCCTTTTACCTCGTACAAAATTTACGAATCATCCATCATAATTTCTATAAATCCTTATTTTAATGTTTAAAAGGATTATTTTTAAATGAAAACATATTTTCAAAATATTCTTGAAAATAAAAGGATATTTTCCTCAATAATATTTTTTAATTTTAATATTTTATTTTAACAACGACAACGACCCTCTATTTTACTCCACTTGGGTTTATTGAATTGATACAATCATTATTCTTCCTTTAGATGGTTTATAATTGATTTGTATAATGATTGAATTAATATTGACTTCCTTGATTTATTTTTTAGTCACCTTGAAGTATTAAATTTTCTTATGATCATTGAACAGTGAATTTCCCCTAAATTATCCACTTTATTTATCATTAATATTAGTATTTCTTAAACTGTATACCCATTTAATTAGGGTATCCACATTGATATTTATTTGATTATTTGGAGAAATATTGATAAATCCATATACTTTATTCCAATGGAAATTTGATAAGAAACATTATTTATTTGACATATGAGGAATGCTTTAAACATAAAACACAAGGGTTGGGGACCGATGAATCAAATCCCCTTGATGCCTCAGTAGTCTCAGGGGATGAATTAGTTTCTCAAATTGGAAAGGTTAAACTAACTTTTTATGGTAAAGGTATCATGTTACTAGGAAACGTGACATTTTAAAAATAAGAATTTATTTTATTGATAATTCAGTTATAATTTATCCATGAGATTTTTCTTCAACATATCTATGGATACATTTCATTTTCATTTATCTGTATGGAATGTGTTTTAGTTTCCTACCTTTCCATATTTATTTTTCCATATATAGTTATTTTTATAGAATGTGTGTTTTTTTATTACAATTCCATATTTTTTACATTATTACATTATGTTTATTTATTACATGGATTGTGTGTTCAGTTATTTACCTTGTTATATTGACTATTCTCATTGATTTATTATTTCTTCTACTATGTTGTTTCCCTAATGTAGAATTTGAGCTCACACTTATTATGTTTCTTTCCCAAGGAATCTAAGAATAATACTATGAATAATATGCATGGATTTACTAGACGTATTAGAGTTATCCTTAAATTTATTTATTTAGATAGAATAAAACAAATTATGTTATAATAAATGTATTCATTCATAATACAATACTAATTTATGTATCTGGTTTACCAGGACTACAAAATTGATTGTTCCATTTGGGATTGAATCCTTAAAATCATGCCAATGTAATTTATAGAAGACACTAGATCTGGGATTTCTAGGTTTGGTTTTCTACAGTTGGTATCAAATTAAGCTTAGTAAAAAACATTGGAACAAGATTTAAGAAAAACCTAGTTTAGAGAGCATACCCCTATGGTAGAATTTGATGAAGTGTAGATGAAATCCATAAAATTATGGTAACATATAGAATATTTGGGTATTCCTAGAAATACATCCCTATATAGATACTACATGTGGATTTGGTTCGGGGACAGATGTACCTAGGAGTAACAACTCCGACATGGTGTTCGGGGAATCACACAGTGTAACATGGTACACAACAACAGGCCTTATTGTGCACCTAGTGTTACACTCCTGGGGGTACATGCAAAGGATAATCCAATTTTTCTTTACAATCCATTATGAAGGATTTGCATACATAATAAGTAACCTAGGTTTAACCAAAGGTTTTTTAGATTGAAGACAAGTTGTTATGATTTATAAAACTAACTAATGATATTATAGATAAAACCTAGACCAAGGAAGGACCTATGTGGAAATAAAATGGATGAGGTATTTATGTATTCAAGTTATATTAAAAACCATAGTTAAAATGATATTTATAGATTAACCTAATTTCAAGGATGTTAATCATATTTATATTTGGAATTTATATTATTATGGTTTTAGAAAAGGTCAACCCAATTCTAGTAAGGCCACGGGTCTTGAACCCATGACCAAAGGATGATAAGGTTTTCACACCAACCACGGATCTATGCAATTTCCTTGTTAATTTTCATTGTTTTTAGTCAAAAAATTTAATGATTATATATTAATGATGAACTATTAGCAACACTTTTGATTATTAGAAATTAATATATTAACTATATTTATTTTTTGAGATATTTAATGAAAAATAGTAAGTTTTATCACTCTTTTATTGGCCTTATAATCTTTAAATGGTTCTTTTAATACATAAACTATAAAAAAATTGTTTTTGGTAATTTTTTGGAGTAAAAGGATTAATTATAATTTGATCGAAGAACAGCCAAAAGTTAGGATTGTTCATATGATATTGAAACCTATCATTTTTTAATGTTTCTTCATATTCGTTATCAGTAAAAGGATTACCCAACATTGGTAAAATGACTTAGAAATAAATTTTTCCCCAATTCCTAAATTTATGTTGAACTAATGTCCTTTAAATCGTCATATATTTATGTATTTGATGTCCTAAATTTTACATTGATCATTAACTTGTTTGTGATTGATGGCCTCATTCACTCCCTATATATATTTACTCTTTTCGTCCATGTATGTATCTCTACTTACCACTAATATTCTCCAAAATAGAGAACTATTTATGTTGTATTCCATGTAACCTTTGTACTTTAAATTCACTATTATATAGAGGATGACTTATGCACAATTATCATGATGTGGGATTTCAAAAATATGAAGTATGAAAAAAAAAATATCACCATTATCGATTTTAAATTTCTAGGAAACAATTTAAATAAGGTGGGAGAATGTGATACCCCGAAAACAAAGGTATAAACCTTATGTTTGATAGTGGGTATAACATGAAACAACAAGTACATAAGGTAATATAATATATGTATACTTTATGATACATTTACTATTTAAAATATATTCTATAAATTTCAATGCATGAAACACCAAGTTAGCTTACAATGAACATGAAAATGAGTTAGGGTACCTCACACACAACCATAACTTGAATCTATAGCTTACATTACATACAAAAGAAGCATTATTCGATGGCTCACTCTATAAGAAATATTACCGAGAAACAATCTATAATTAAAACATTTTAATTTAATATAAAAAGATATAAACTAGATTTTATGAATAGTATATACTATGTTATGAAAATATATTTTTTAGAAAAATAAATAATTGGTTACAAATAAATTATAAATGAATATAAGAACCAATTGAATATTAATATCATATTTTTAAAGAAAACTATTTTTTACTCATAAAGTTGTTTTACCATAATATATTTAACTAATTATAAATAGTGATGGATATTAATGTAATAAATAGGTTTCATATTCAATCAATTATTTTTTATAATCATCCAATAGATTTTGTATGCATAAGATAAGATTAAACCCAATATCTCACATAAAAAACTATATTCATGCTTTTTTAACTACCTTATAATGACGAACCTATTTTAAGTCATAATTTGATGCTATTATGAATATAATTTGATAAAATAAACCTAATTTTTGAATTTTGAATTTCAAAATTATATTAGGATTAATTTTTGTGATTTTTCTAAGAAACATAATTTTTTAGTGAATAGTGAAGAATATTGTGTTTTAGTTAATACGTGTATTTTTTTTAAATAAATATTAATTTTAATTTATATTATAAATTTTTTTAAAGAAAAATTTGCTAAATTATACATCTATAAATATAATTTAGTTCATTATATTTAATTTAACTTTTAAATTGAATATAAAAACATAACAATCTTTTGAACACTTTTCTACTTGACCCAGTTAATCCATATGTTTTTTAGATTAGCATTAATCCAAGTTTTGTCGGCTATGTGATTTGAATTTTAAAAATCATAAATTCACCATTGTAATCAAGATAATATTTTCAGTCTAATAAGATAAAATTAATTTTTTTACAAAAAATATTAGTGAAATTGATTAAAAATAATTACAATAATTAAGATATAATTAGGCTTAAATGGACTACAAACCATAGTTTAAGGGGCCAAGTGACCTAAAAAACATGTACAACACCCATTTTCTAGAAATAATTTGTCCATTAGCATTCTATTCATGAGATGTGGTGGTTTTTTATGACTTTTTTTGGTTAGAACATGTGTACACATAACTTCTTTTCAAGAATAAGAAGTGAGTCATTTTCCTTCCCTATAAAAAGGAACTCCTATTCTCATTCCTCACACCTCTAAAACCTCTTAAGATCGGCCATTACATACCCAAATAGTCTTCCAACATTCATCCTCTATACATAGAGGCATCACTTTGAGAATAATACCTTCCATGGATTTCTTTTCATTTAAACCAAAAGAAGTTACCTGATAAAAAGGTATGGTATTTCCTCAATATCTCTAGATTAATTTCCATTTTAGAACCGCTAAGATATTTTTATTCAGTTCTGGTGTAATTAAACATGTATACTCAATAGACTATGATGGTTTTATGTAGATATTCCTACCTAAAAATACTCACATAACCATCTAATGCGTAACAGATATAATGTTTCTGTGAATGGTGAATCACTGCATCACAAAAAAATTATTGTTCAACATTACCTACCACCTGTAATAGTGCCCATTATGATGGAAAATTTATTTATATATAATATATATTTCAATTTTAATTTCTTTATGATTATTTAATTTCTATTTTGAACATACCTTTATGGGTCCATCATATATAAATATGATAATTTTGTTTTAGAAAGTGTTGTAAAGACCTGTAAATTTCAATGAAATTTTTTTCCTTAATTTTCTTTGGAATTTTACAAGAACGCAGCCTCTGATGGCACCTGATTCCAAGGCCCGGAGTGCCCAGAATCATTTTCCGAAGTTTGGCTCGGGTACGTTCAGTGAACGGATGAGCGGGTTTTTCTAAATTTTGAACCGGTGCTCGGAATCAAATTCTGAGGGCACTGATGAAATCGCAGCGCCGGTATTTGCTTAGAAACACCTATTTCGAAGTTGCGTTTGCTCGGGTGTGGTTTTTAATTTTTGGGCTTAAAGTTAGGAAATAAAATAATTTGTGCGACAAACTTTATTTTATTTCACTTAAGCTGCTTGGAAGCCACTTGAAGCCACTTAAAGCTGCATAAGTGGAGTTGTTAGTGATAGGGTGCTATCCAAAAATATCCTGCCCTCTTGGTAGGATATTTGTGAGGTGGGGCCCGCACGAGACCCACCGTTTCTTTTCCGCTAAGTAACGCACCCGCGAAAACCAATCATTATGAAAGTCAACTGACGCGTTTTATTAATTTCTTAACGCACCAATTAATTGGGCGGTTTATTTCATTGAATTAATTCTACGAATTATTGGGTCATTACTTATCTCTTTTTCGTTTGTTGGCGTAATAATAAAATAAGACCAACGCCGACATCTTGAGGATTGCACGTTGAGAGGCTTTTGACAGAAATTCTTGTGCCTTCACCCTCCTTCGCGAAGAACGTGAAGAACGCGAAGAACGTGAAAAACACTGGCCTCCGACGAAGAATGCCGAAACCGCAGAAATCGACGACGTGACGTCGTGTGTCGCGACGCCGACTTTTCCTCTTCCGCGACGTTCTTCTGCGAAGTTCCTTCCTCCGCGACAAAAATCTTCGATCATCCGTTGAGGTGAGAGTTTTCGATTCTTTAAATTCCTTTGTGGTTTTTAACTCAAGATGGATTTAATTAATAAAATTAAATCTGTTGTTTCTTGGACCTCAGAGTTCGTCGACGCAGTGCCGGATACCACGACGACGCGACGATCAATTCCACAAAGAACGCTCGTGCGACGACTTGACGAGGTAGGGGTTTGTTTGTGAAATAACCTTTTTTTCCCGTGATTGTTTCTTTTTAAGCAAAGAACTCGGATCAAGTTCAATTTTAATCCTATTAAAATTGTGCCTCTCCTTTATTCATGTGTTGAATAATTTCTCCCGACTGTTATTATCTAACGCGGAGGGTGCGGGCCAAATGAACACGGCCCGACAGCCCTCCGTCGTTCTTCGTGGTTGTGTGGATTTGGCGGGCGATGACAAAACGTGACGGAAGGGCGCTTTGATGATCCCAAAGTGATGAACGGAACCCGGGAGGAACAATGGCGCAGACGGGAAGGAAAACGGACCACCGGAGCAACTCCGGTGGCCCGCGGAAGCCACCGGCGGCGCTCCGGCGCGCCGCCGGACAAGGCAGCCGCGGCGGCAGTGGCGCCAGCAGACCCGTGGCCACGCGGGTCCGGCGCACACGTGGGATGCGGCTTTTTCGGCGTCCGTTGACCAGGGCAGCCCCCCGCGGGGGCCGCGGTGCTGTCACGTGAGGGCAGCGAGCCCCCCGCGCTGCTCGGCCGAGCCTAGCTGGACCGGCTGGCCGAGCCAGGCCGCGCCCTGGCCTGGCCAGACTGGGTCCAGCCGGGTTGGACCGGGTCGGGTCAACCCGGTTCGGCCGACCCAGGGGGGGTCGGGTCGGGTCGACCCGGTTCGGCCGACCCAGGGGGGGTCGGGCCGGGTCAGCCCGGGCCCAGACCCCCGTCTTCGGACCGTTTTCGGTCTTTTGCTCATAACTTGAGCTACGGGCCTCCGAACGACGTGCCATCAGTGGAAACGCGATCCTTGGATCGAGACGGTCGTTTAGGTATATTACACTCAAGGTTTCGGAATACTTTGGGTTCGGCCGGGTTGGTTCGTCCACGAAACCAACCGGGCCTTCGGAGCGGAAACGCTCATATCTTGAGCTTCGAACGTCCGATCGATGTGCCGTCAACTTCGTTGAATTCCTCTAAGTGAGATGGATCTTTTGGCATACCCCTATCAAGGTTTGGACACAAGTGGAGTACGGTCGGGTTGGTTTTGCCTTAAAAACCAACAGAGCCCCTAGGATGAAAAAGCCAATAACTCTCAGGTCGGGCGTCTGATTGACGCGCCATCTGTGACGTTGAGTTTCTGTTGGCGATACGGAACTTTTGGATACATAAACCTCGGAATTTGTGTCAGGTGATGTATCAGCCTCTCGGCTCATGGAACGGACCCTCCTGAACGATCTTGCTGTGTGCGGGAACCCTAGTGCCGGCTGCGACTCCGACGACGACTGTGTAGGGATCCTCAGTGGACTGCGACGACGACTGTGTAGGGATCCTCAGTGGACTGCGACAACGACTGTGCAGGGATCCTCATTGGACTGTGACGACGACTGTGCAGAGATCCTCAGTGGACTGCGACGACGACTGTGCAGAGATCCTCAGTGGACTGCGACGACTACTACACTCAGCGATCCTACGTGGATCCGTGCTACGGATCCTGTGTGGATCTGATCCTGTGTGGGTCAGCGCTCAGCGGTTCTGTGTGAGCCAGTGCCTACAGGTCCTGTGTGTACCCGATCCTGTGTGGGTCTTTGTGGGGGTTAGTTACCTATTGATCCTGTGTGGGTCTGATCCTATGTGGGTCATTACGGGGGTTAGTATCTTTCGATCCTTTGTGGGTCTGACGACTTAGATGGATCAGTGATCATCTTTATCGTCATACGAAGATGTATACCTATGTGAGCTGAATCTTGTGTTACTCTCCTTTGTGGATTGTGTTGAACTATCCTGTGTGGATTTACTGTTTACTCTCCTTTGTGGATTATGTTGAACTATCCTGTGTGGATTTACTGTTTACTCTCCTTTGTGGATTGTGTTGAGCTATCCTATGTGGGTATACGTTTGCTTTCCTGTGTGGACTGGGTTCTGCTTGGGCTCGGATGTTGGAGCCGAACGGGGTGATGACTTAAGTATATGTATGGTCATATACCTAAGTAGTGTCGGTTGTTACTTCGTGATTGTATCTTTCCGTTGTGGTTTATCCTTTGTGGATTTCGGGAGACCTTATGGGGTCTCGGGGTCCCTACTGAGTAGCTTATACTCACCCCTACACGGGCTATGCCTGCACTACGTTGTGTTGGTTGCAGACGACGGACAACGCTGATTTTGGTGGAGGCTTGCGGAGCAGGATGGTACCTGGAGGTGGACCACTGGGCGGGACGTACTCGGAGCGGTCAGGTGGACCCGAGGAGTGGTGGACGCTATCTGTACCCACCCTTCAGGTGGGACTTCCAGAGGACGGCTCGACGCTGTGGTTTTTCTTTTCAGTTTTGTTTTTCCCTTTCAGTTGTACTTTACAGTTGGGCTTGTATTTCCGGCCCCTTTTACTTTCAACACAGCTTGTTACAGTTTTTACTTAGTGTTTACTTTTCCGCTTGCTTACTCTGTGGTGCTTGTTTACTTTACAAAGGCAATGCCTTCCCATTTTCTGGGATTTACGCCTTGGTGCTAGTCGCCAGCCCCTGGCCTATGGAAGGCGGGATTGGGGTAGTCACGGCACGGGCCCCGAGGACGGGTCGTGACAAGTGTGGACTACCACCCCCTCAAAGTGATATGACTCGTTCATTCAATACATGGAACATATAATGGTTGGTTATAACAAAAGTATGAAAAATATACAAAAAAACTTATGATACTATAAATTATAATATACATATGTTTCATTTATTTTTAATTATTCTAATTCAACCATGTAATGAAAGTAGTGTTCATGTATATGTATGGCCTACCGTCCCCATGAATAATGCACATCATTTATAATATCCCAATAATACAAACAGTTATAAATACATATTTACTGAATATATATGATAATTTAGTCATTATTTACATTCTTTATATCATGAAACTATGAAATAGTTAATAATAACTACTAATAACATGTCAAAACATACTTGAGAAAAGTAGGCAATTAACACACCAAACAGTTAAAATAACAAAAGAGTGTTCAAAAACATGTAATAAAATATTATTATAAGTTAATATATGATATTATAAACATGATTTATGTTATTCTATTAGTTAGTAAAATATTTTAAACCACAATACACAAGGATAGAGACCACGCAACAAAAAGGATGGATTAGGTAAGGGATTCCTGTCTCATTTTCATTCTATGAGGCATACTTAATTATTATAGACCTAATTTCATATATATGGTGTAAATAATTATATATTGACATATAATATCATGAATCTTATTATCATCATGGTATTAAAATGTTTTATTTAACGAATAATACCTTTGGGTTTTCCAATTCAGTTGGTACCACATTGGTAAAGGATTATTGTCTCGTTTTAATTTCATGAGGCATACATAATTGATGTACAAATAATTTCATATATATAGTTTACATACTACCACATTGAAATATAATAGAATGAACCCCTTATCTCCATTGTATTTAATACTTCTAGATAATATTATCCTTTCACAAGTATTATGATTTAATAATGTTTCAAGGTGGTATGGGATACTTTGGAATGTTTAAAATTTATTTTCTTCAAGACTAATCCTAGTTATATTTAATTTCAATTTCCATTTGATAAAATTATATAAACATTTCACAATAATTCTTTTCACACCTATCTGGTTACTCATGACCATTTACATGTGTTAGTACCATTATTCTAGTATTTGGTACTAAGATTTTTTTAGAATTTTTTTTCCAGAAAACCCAACATTATATCACTCTTCAATTGAAGAACCTATTTTATTCAGAAAAACATGTTTTATTTAAAGGGTTTTTAAAAATATTTTTAATGTTATTTTATAAAGTCATTTTTACCCATTTTTCATTTTATCAATGTTTTAAAGGAATATTCTTGTCTCTTTCCTAACTAGGCATTTTCTAACCTTTTCCATACAAAAGGAATGTTATTTTTACCTAATATGACATGTAAATATTCATCCACCTAGATTTCATTGAATCCTCCATTTAATATTAAAAAATATTTTTTAAAAAATAAAAATATTTTCAAAACTCTTTTCAAAAGAAAAAGATATTTTCCTCAATAATATTTATAAAAGTTGATCTTTTATTTCATCAATGATAATGACCCTCTGTTTTACTCCACTTGGGTTTTTTGTATTTATACAATCCTTATTCTTCCTATAGATGGATTATTAATGATTTTTCCAAGGATAGTATTCATATCCACTTCCTTGATTTATTTTTTAGTCACATTTAATTATTCAATAAAATGGTATCACTAAACATTGAATTTACCATAAATTATCAACTTCATCTATCATGCATATTACTAATGCCTAAACCATACACCATTTTACGTATGGTGTCTAGTTTGACATTTATTTGATTATTTGGAGAAATATTGATAAATATATATACATTATTTAACACAGATTTTTTATAAGGAACATTATTTATTTGATATATGAGGAATTCATTAAACATGAAATACATAGGTTGGGGAACGGTGAATAAAGTCCATTTGATGAATCAATAGTCTCATGGGATGAATTAGATGTGAAAATTAGAATTGTTAAACTATATTTTGATGCTAAAGGTATCATGTGATTATGAAACATGAAGTTGGACAAATAAGAATTTCCTTCATTGAGAATTTAGTTATTAATTATCCATTCTATTTTTCATCGACATATCTATGGATATATTTCATTTTAATTTATCTAGATGGAATGTGTTTTAGTTTCTTACCTAGCCATGTTTATTTTTATTTATCTAGTTATTTATATGGCATGTGTGTTTAATTATTACCTTGTCATATTTCTTACATTATTACATTCAGTTTATTGATTAAATAGTATGTGTTTTCAATTATTTTCCATCCCATATTAACTATTATAATTGATTTATTTTTTTCTCTATATTTTTTCCAATAATGAACATTTGAGCTCACTCTTATTGTGATTATTTCCCAAGGAATCCAAGAAGTTTACTTTGAATGATATGCAGGGTTTTACTAGATTGATTAATGTTTACCTTGGAGTTATTTATTTTGAAACAAGAAGAAAAAATATTTTGTAATAAATGTATTAAAGTGTAACACAATACTCATTTATGAATTTGGTTTACCAAGAATACTAAATGGATTGGTCCTTTGGGGATTGATTCCTAGTAATCATGCCAATGTAATTGATATCAATTACCAGATACGGGATATCTGGTGTTGCGTCACTACATATATATGATTCATTTTCAAGTAATTCAAATTATTCATGATTTAATATTTAAACATTTTAAGGTTAAGTAACACATGAAATAAAAATAGAATAGTCTCAAAGAACATCGTTTTTAAAAATATAACAATTATTAACATACCATCATTCTTAGGCAATTTATCGAAATAAATTGCTTCAATGTTATTAAATATAATTTGACCTATGAGGGTCCCACTAAGCCAACCTAGAATCATCCAAATGAAACCCAATAGTAGTTTCATGACATTTAATGTTGTTAACACCCAATAATGTTATCCCATAATGATTATGGCCCATATAACCTACTTTGGTCCAATTGAGCATTTATATGGTTAACCATTTCATATATAATTAATTTTAAACATCCTTAATCATATTTAAGACTTGAAAATGGACTGAGTATATGGGTTACTATTTCCTATTTGTAAAGAACCGATAAACCTTAAAATTGAAAACTAGATCCCATTTTGATTGCAACCAATTAAATTTATCACATCCCAATAATTATATATTTAAAACAATGTGAAGTATGTTGCTACTAGTAGAGAACATAGATAATAATCCTGAAATAAAATAATCATGGAATAATAAACAGGAAATGAATGCTAAGTATTTAGGTAACAAGGACTATAAAAAACTAATCATGTTATAAAATCAAGTAGTGTATAACACTCAAAGCACACAATTCGAATATCTATCAGCATAAATATGAAACTACATGTCATGGAATATGTGTGTCATGTGAATTATTTATGTTTCTAATATATTGAATGTATTGATTCATTCTATACATACAAATCCAAGGGTGAAACACCATAAGTCGTAGAAATCACTAATCAGCATAAAATACCCCAATCACTCTAGGTGAAATCTAATTCAACTATAATATAGAACAGCATGAACAATAATCATAGCCATTAAAACATGGTTATTTCCTATATGTGGGGTCATCAGCACTAAGAACAACTATTTACCATGATCTGATACATTTTTTGTATCCTGACTACCAAACCCAAAGAGAATGAAAAAGGAAAAAAAACCCTCTAATAGCACTTGTGATGGCCCTATCCAGCCCAAGATCCTGATATTGTCCACTCTGGACCTACCCACACAATTTTTCATTCCATAGGCTCTGCCCTCAAGCATCCCCCTTCCAAAGGCCTCACGATGGGATGGTTATCTACACCCTCTTATAAAGGGATGATTTTTTATCCTCCTCTTAGAATGTGGGATTTTCTTAATCCTTTCCCTAGAAGTACCCAATATCCTAGCTATCACATTGAATGGAACCTTTCTTTGTACCTATTGGTGATAGACCATACCAACCCAAAATCATGATATTGTCCACTTTTGGCCTAGCTTGCATGATTTTGATTTTCATCGAAAATGTTCCTTAGGCATCCCCAAGGAAACAGCCTCATGATGGGAGAGGTATCTACACCACCTTATAAAGGGGTGCATCATACTCCTCCTTCACCAATGTGGTACCCTATTTATTTTAAAATAATTTATTATTCTATTTTTATTAAATAAATAAATATTTTCTCAGAAATTGTCTCTCATATAGGAAATTGGAGACCACCATTAATTCTTAAATGATGGGTTTACCCTAGGAATTGTATGAATTTAATATGTATAGGGTGTTTTGAAAACTCGCACGTAATAATACCCTCTTTATTTTTAAGTAATTTATTATTCCATTTTTTATATAATAAATAATTTTTTCCTCACAAGTGGTGTGTCGTATAAGAAATTTAAGACCACTATTAGGTCTAGAATGTCGATTTTAGCCGATATGGGTTACAAAATTTTCAAGCAGTGAACATTTGGTTAGATCATACCTGAAAATAATTTAATTACTTTATAAATATTTTCATTGGTAGTTAGAAATAATAATAATAATTTTATTATTAATATTATGATTTATCTTGAAATTAAAAATAAAAATATACATCCACAATTACTAAATTGTGTTGTGGTGTAAATAATATATGGGAAATTTAATAATTGTGATATGATTAATTATTCCAAATAAATAAAAAATTATAAATGTTAGACTTTTATAAGGTGGTGTGGATTTCTCTTCCATCATGAGGATTTTTCATGGATTATTCTGGAGGGAAGATCCCATGGAAAGAAAAATCGTGTTGGAGAGTCCCAAAGCGTACAATATCATGGTCAATGGATAGACTGGGCTATTATAAAAGGTTTCATATCCAATGTCTATTTAATGAGCTAGTGAGTATGTTAGGCCCTTCTTGGGGAATGGATTATGGAAATCACACATCAAAGGAGGAGGATCATAGAGAAAACCATTACAATATGTTGTGGATTCTTATCCCATCATTAGTCTTTTTTTTGGTAAATGTCGAAGGGTTAGAGCCCATGAAAGTAATTTCATGTGGGTTTGGCCCAAAGCGGAAAATATCATGATCGTGGGCTAGACTAGGTTGTTATAGGATTCTTAGAATATTTAATAATAGGGAGTATATGTCATCTCTTATTTCTTGTTTACATGGTTTGGGTACATTGTTTTTCAAACCATACACAAACTATAAACCCCTACCATGGAAACTAGAAGTGTTGTACATTTTGGCTATATGGGTTTTTAAAAAATGCATCAAATATGTAGAGGCCTGAAAAAATATTAAAAAAAATTCAATAAACATTGGAAAAAACTCTAAAGAGATATAGTCATTATATTATCAAAATAATAGGTCAAAAAACCTAAAAAACAATGAGATTTTACAACCTCTCAATTGTAAGAATTTCTATCCCCATAAAGATTCTAGTCCAAAATGTAGAACATGAATACACATGAATGACTCCCTCACTTATCTTATAAGGTGGATGGTTCATGGTCCATAAGAGAGACTCACCCAATTTATATCAACTAACATAAAACTAACAGATCATCACAAGAATATCAGCACATGTCTCCAAACTATAGAATGACTAGAAGCCTACAGTATGTATCACCACAATTTAAATATTCATTAAAACTATGTAATATAAGTAAAAAACATCCCTTATATTCAAAGTAGATGTGCCAACCACTAACCATGGAGAACATATAATGGCCGACATTGAAAATCATAAGGGAACAAAAAATATAAACAACTTGGAATTTCCATGAAAGATAACACTCTCAGTGTCCATATTTTATCAAAATTCCATAGGAAATTCAAATAACTAATAATCATTTCTACTATGGGTAAATAAATTAGTGTATCATTGTATTTTTAAAACAAAACCAATGAGTTCATAAAATCAAATGCTAGCACCACTAAATGATTGGTCCATCAAAAATAAACATATTCCTAGTTACATTAGAACATTACCAATCTCTATCCATGTCCAAATAGTAAATAGGTTCAATATGTAGCTCAATGCACAATAGAAAACTAGACTAATATTATATTTATTATCCAACATATCAAAATTGAGATCTACTCATCAATGAAAAAACAAGATAACACTAAAGAACAAAAATAAAAACAAACTTCTCAAGGATTATCATTACATGATTCCACTGAATTACCTAGAGAATAGTTAACATTAATGATCTACATTGGTTTGAAGATAAGGATATGTAATCTAGTGTGAACATCCAATAGGAACAACAAAAGATATCTCAAAAAAAGGAAACCATATGACATTATAAATCCAAAAATTACCCAATCCATGGTCTGAAATATATAATTAAAAATGATCCCAAAACAAATAGATTATATAAACATGAAGGCAATATGAAGGAAATTCTCAAGAAGTGTGCACTTCGAATTTAGAAACAATAAGATGGATTAATTTTAACCACATATAAAAAGGGATAACAGATAGATCCTTCAATTAATGAAATGATTATCTCTAAATTAAATTTCCAGAGCCCTATTATATTGAATCATCTATTAACCCAATGTTAGAAGATGATGATCCTGAACAAAACATCCCTTTATGGTCTACCACCAAATAGAAATCTTGAGGTGAACTAAAAAGCCACAATATTTAGAAACACTCATATATTTTCAACATATCCTCATAGAATGAATAGGTTTTACAAATTGGAATCATAGGGTAGGTCACTTATTTTGCTGAAGAGGTTTTCCTTTATCACCCACTAAAGATGCATTCTTCCCTTTGTGATATTTTACTAACTATACTTCAACTGAAAATTTCATATTGAGTTTCTCCTAAAATTAAATCACCTAGTCCACTAATATAGAAGTTAAATTGTTTTGGTGAAGAAATTTTCTAAAATAGATAGCCTTAATGATGTCATCAGCAACAAACCTAGGTATTAAACATACCAAACATTAGAATCTATTTTCATATTATGCAACTGATATTTCATCTTGACTGAAACACAAGAAATTAGAAATATTATCCATATTCACACCCCCAGGATACTTCCAAAAAATTAATATTGAGTAGAATAATTCCCTAGATATTGCATCACATAGAACAAAGATAATCACTATAACACCCCAGGTAAATAAAGAATATGACATTTTCATATTTATCCATATTTTTGAATAAAATTTTAATATGACTTTAAAGGGGACGCTATGCTCGATGGCGTACCCAACACGCAACAACGAGTTTCTTAGGAATCTTACGTTGCACTCTAATAATAAAATAATATTATTTTAAATGGTAGTTAACATGTAGTTGTTGTATTGGAGGGAATGGATAGAAATAACTAAAATATTATTATATATGTTTTTAAATTTTTTACATTTATCCAATAAAATATAAAGGCTTAAAATACGGAAAGAATTCAATTTTAGGCGTATATGCCCTAGTTTTCACTAAAGGTTCACTTGTCGCCTTTTGATGATGAACCATCATTAAATATAGTTTTGTTCACTCTTATACATTATATTGGACCAAATAAAACTCTTCTTAAGAATCGGGACATCAAAATTTACTTTGTGTAAATTTTTGGTATCTTTCCGATAAAGTTCATTTTTTAATGAATAGTGTAAAATGTTGTATTTTAATTCAAAACCTCTTTTTAATCTAATTTATTTATATGATTAGATTATATTTTGAATTGGTTTTAAAGTTAAATTAGAATATATTTTTACCATTAAATCCAATAGTGGTCGTTGAAATTAATTTCACTTTGAAATCAGACTTAAACTAGTGTCAATCTTTTGATACTTACTATTTCATAGAAACACGCTATTTGCTCTGACAGAGGGAATTAATTATTAAATTAATTAATGTGACTAATATTTTTTGAATTTTTTAAAATAGACTTCATTTTTTAATTCGGAATATCAAATATAGCTTGGGGTGAATTTTTGGGATTTTTCTGAAAAACATCAATTTTTGATGAATAGTGAAACCACTATGTGGTACTTATAAAAACTGATTTTCCCGTTTAAATAAAATTTTGCCATCTTTGTGTTTTGAATTTCAAAAATCCGATATACATGGTTGTCATTAAGAAGTAAAATTTGGTTCAATGGGGTAAAAATATTTTTTTGGTGAATAGTAACTTATTAAGTTTTTAATCGCGATTAGAGGTAATTAGTGTAGTTTATGGTAACAATAATGTTTTAATAAAATGAAAAGACCTAGACACATGTCCTACCCTCATTTTATGTGTCATGGCCGACCAATAAAATCCATGGGTCAACTTGGGGACCCCATGGAGCCACTTTGGTTCGAAAATGACATAAATATCTTTTTATTTAATGTTAAAGTAAAAAATGACACAAACATGAGATATTTTACTAAAACAATTTTTACATGGGGTTATATAAGTCGTATTTTTTACTATAAATAGTCATTGGAAATCTAAAAATATTTCATACATCATAGTATTTTTTTATAATTTTTAGACGTTAAATAAATTAAATTATTTATGACATCATGATGATGGAGCGATGACCTCATTATTTAATGATTTAAATAAAATGGAGAGATAATGTAATATCTAAGACCTAAACATGTCCAAAACCTATTGGATGAGTGGATTTAGAACCCTTATCACCTTATACTCGAAATACATCAATGTGGTACCTTTAAAATCCGAAACTCTTTTGAAAATAAAGTAACATTTTGTAACTTTACAAGAGTGCCTCTCCTCTCCTCTTATAAAAGGCCCCCACCTATACCTCCTTACCCACACTCCCAAAGCCTTTGGCTCGGCCAACCCCTACCCATTTTTTCTCTCCACTTCCCTCTCTTACTCCTTGAAGCCTCACTTTGGGCAGAAGTCTTCCCAAGGAAGCCTTTGAGATCAAACCAAAGAGAGTTACTCGATTTTAAGGTAATGTCTTCACTTGTGTCCTTTTGTTTTATTTTTCTTCTACAACCCCCTAAACTCTTTTTATTCATTTATTTTGTAAAAAATACAGTATCTTAAATATACTAGGATGTTGTTATAAGAATTATTCGAGCTACACTTACACACACATACATCTAATGGTTAAAGAACATACTGTTTCCGTGGATGACGAATTTCTGCCTCCCGAAACGATGATTGTTCAACATTCTTTTAACACTTTCAAAGGTGGCCATTAAGATGTCAATATATTTATATATGATATATAATATGTTCATGTTTTCCTTAAGATTATGTATTTTTCATTTATGTCATACCTTTATGGCTTCCATTATGGGTATACGTGATATCTTCATTTAAGGAAGTGCGGACTACCGCCCCCTCAAAGTGATTTGATTCGTTAATACCATATGTGGTACATATAAAGTATATATTTAATGATATCATATATGATACCATACTATAATTAAAATACTATTATGTATCATTATGTTTTAATTCCATTAAATATGAAATAGAAATGGAAGTAGCGTTCATGCGTACGTACGGCTTACCGTCTCCATGAACGGTACATTTCATTTCTTATCTCAAAATGTTATGTAATATTATAAGTACATATATATAATGGATATATATCTAATATATTACATCTAAATTATGGATATAATTCTGTAATTATAACATATATATATCTCTCTCATTTTGTTTTAATTCCATTAATATGACAAAAAATGAAAGTAGCGTTCATGCGTACGTACAGCCTACCGTCTCCATGAACGGTGCTTTTTGTTTTTTATCTCCAAATGACATGTAATAGTATAAAATTAATATTTACTGGATATATATGATATTTTAATCATTAATACTATTATGGAAATTATTTACTTATAACTACATGGGAAATCTTTTTTCAAACAAGTTCGTTTTTGACTCATGTACCAAACATCGGCAAAAACGTCTGATATGAACTAACATTATTAAACAATTATTATAAAATTATAATATGTGATATGAAATGAATAATAATCTCTAAAAGAGGTACTTAGGAAATTATTAATTGACCAAAGTTTATTATTCAGGAATATAAAGAAATGAACAAGACAAGTTGGACTTGAGGTAAGGGATCCTACTCCTCTCTTTCTTTTTAAGTACACTCTTTTATGTCATTCCTTCTAAGCTCATCTTTATTGTTATTGGGATGTTATTTTATATTACTCTTACTGTAATTTTTATGTTCATAATATGAGAGACCCTATTCTCTCTCATCAATCCATTTTGGAATTTTTGAGTGGCGTCGTTAGGCTACCAAATTTTCGTAAGAGATCTAACCTCTCTCTTTCTCTTTAAGTACTCTCCTTTATGTCACTTCTTTTAATCTCCTCTTTGTTATGATGGGGGATGTTCTTTTATATTCCTCTTTCTGTACATTTTATTTTAATGTGATGAGATACCCTATTTTATCTCATCAATCCATTTTTGGAAGTTTTAAGTGGAACTGTTAGGCTGCCGAGTTTTTGTAAGGGATTTTTCATCTCACTTTTATTCCCGTAAGATTTATGCTACATTTGCCACAATTTCCTTTGAGTGGTGTATGTACTGACCATTATTTTAATCATTGTGTAGTATACTTTATTTTATGAGTATTTACATCAATGTTTTATTGTCCTTCTTTCACGAGGTGTATGTTTCGAAAGATACCCATGTCGGTAAGGGAACCTTTCACCCTCCTCTTTTTAAAAGACTTATTTTGTTGGGTCTTTTAATTTACATATGGTTATGTTGGGATATGTTCTCATATATCCTTATTGATGAAAATTTTATGTCCAAGTGATGAGATACCCTTTTTTATCTCTCATCAACTCATTTTGATGTGACGCCATTAGGCTGTCAAGGGATCTTCTTAACCCAATTTCGATTTCTTTGAGTTCAACATGTAGTTATTGAATATGTCATCCTTTGAATATGTGTGAATGACCTTTGATTATTTTACACATAATATCCACTTATATTTGGTGTATTCATTTTTCACACATAATTATGTAATTGATTTATCCTTAAACCAAGGATATCGTCTTTTTAAGGGACTTCGTCTCAATCTCCTTTCATTGAGGCATATTCTGTTTTATACACAACCTTATTTTTTACGGTGTATAAACCCCTTTGACTTTTATGTTTATCCAAAAGGAATCTTTTTATACGAATCGTTTTACTAAACGACAAAAGGGAATGTTTTTGTCGTACGTATGCGGCGACAACGACTTCTCCACCGCCGTGACCATTATTTGAGTTTCAGCTTCCTCTACAAGCCATAACTTCTTTTTAAAAGAAAAATAAATACCATGTTTTACTTTTATTTTATTTTGGTATTGAAAATGGTTTTCATAATGTATTTATATCAATGTGTTGTATTGATATCTTGTTATTGAAAGGTGGAAATGTTATGTTTCCTTTATGCATGTTTTATGTGATAAGATTATGTTATGGTTCTTGGGCATTGTTATGAAGACGGGTGGTTCCGTGATAAACTAAGAGCGGGTGAGCCCGATATAGCTCTCCAATGCATTGGGTAACGCGAAGGAGTGAAACGTTAAGGTTTCTCCGAAGAGATTTAGGGAATATACTGTGATGGGTATTCCAAACGTAACCAAGAGGGTTACTCCCTACGTAAGAATGTTATGAATGCCTCAAGTTACCTTTTATGTCTTATGATTTCTATGAATTATTCATGATTTGATGAGGTATGATAAAGTGCCTATGTTTTATGGGTAAATTATGATTTCATTCTTATGTATATATGAACTCATGTTTCCTTTCCATATTTTTATAACCCTTACTGAGATTTTTATGCTCATCCCAAGTTTTTTGAAATTTTTTTCACAGGTCAAGGGAAAGGTACATGATGTGATGATAGTGTCAAGGATGTGTCAAGAAAGAATCCATTATTTATTTTAAATATGTTTCCATTGATGGGAAGAATGAATATTGTCTTTTATGTAAACACTTTGTTTAAATGTGAAATGTAATGCAAGTTTCATGATCTAATTATCTAAAACTCTAAACCTGAAAAGATCCTCAATGTGTAATCTTGTAATAAATCAAGATTAAGTAAGGTTTAAGGCTAGGGCCTTATGGTTGGTATCATAGGTCGGTTTAGATAACTTTAGAGGTTAGGGTATTCTTTAAGCATAAGTGACGTTACCATATTGGCTAGGATTTTAGAAAGTGTCATAGATTTTAGATAAAGTGAATGAGTAAGTATATCTTAGTGTTTATCTTACTCATTAGTACATGATGGTTATGTTGATATACTCACACTGACCTTTTTGGTTTTAGTAAATGTCTGGATCTAGAAGGCACCAAATTGACAATTGGTTTGAAGGAAACTGTGGTGGTTCTCTGATTAAGAGACTGGATGAAATGGGGTATTCAATGAGGAAACTCGCGGTTGTTCTAAACCAGATATCAAGGAGTCATGATCAACCACTTGAACCTTGATATGTTCTATAATTCATCATGTATGAGATGACCAATCGATGTGGAAGTTCAGGTAATAATTATAAAGGTAACCATTAGGGTTTATATGATCCTTACTTTTGAGGTAATTATGGGATATTATATGTTATGATGGAAAATGAAAGGCATGAGATAAACTTGAGGTTAAAATATGTTATGGTTATTTTTGATGATTTTATATCTTTTTGGGGAATTATTTGAGAATTATATAGTTTTGTAAAAAGGACAACACGCAGACTGTGTGACTACCCATCGCGTCGGACAAAGCTACGGGAATCGAACCCACAACCAAAGTGCGACTAGTATTTATCGCCTTCCACTGGACTACGTGAAGTCCCTAGTTAGTTTGACTAATTATTTTTTAGTTAGATGATTTTATTAATTAAGAGTAAGTTTATTTTGGGTTATCTATGGAAATTTATTAACCTATCATGGAGGGTATGTGATTAGGTTAATTACTTTTCAATACGAGACATTAAGAGCAACTGATGTTGTTTGGAGATAAATGTTACGATTTAACTTGGAAGACTATGTGACTAAATCCTTAAAATATTTGGGTTTCAATCTTAGTTTGGTTTACTTTGAAGAATTTTATGGAAAAATTGTTTATCGAATGGTCCTCATTGAACTTTGGGTTTTGTTGGACAAATTTTAGAGATTAAGAATAGATTTTCTTTTTATAAAGGGTTATCCTTTTCTGGATTATCTGATCTTGTACTAACCTTTTTGGTTTGGTTTTGGTTAATGTATAAAGGCATGGGAAGTATATAGTTCTCTTTGGTGGATTAGGTGATTCTCTAGAAGTTGATTATAGTACTCTTAATGCGAACAAGTCTCCCTAAATACTCATCTTTTGGAAAAAAATATGATTTTGATTAAGGAATCTAGTAAAAGTTGAAAGTCAACATGATAAGTGAATATGTTTCCTTATGAATAAATTCCTCAATAAAAATTAACTTAAAACAAAAATTTTGTCTATTAAATTTTCCTACTGGGGAATCGAATACCGTTTAACCCATCACACGTTTGTTATTTTCTTATGGTTAACTTTCTCCTAGACATGTTTACTATCATTCTCCCTCAAGAACATGACCATTTGCTTTTTCTTCCATGTCCATGTTTTTCTACATGGAATCCTAGTATGGGTTAACTCGGGTGACCTCTGTACTTATCTTCAATTGTTTTAAAGTGATTGTTTTACCAACTCTTGTTCTGATGTGGAACTTTCAAGGATGTTTCGAAACTCAATTTTAAAAATTACGAGGACACAATTCCCAAAAGGGGGGAAGGATGTAACACCCCAGGTAAATAAATAATATGAAATTTTCATATTTATCCATATTTTTGAATAAAATATTAATATGACTTTAAACGGGACGCTATGCTCGATGGCGTACCCAACACGCAAAAATGAGTTTCTTGGGAATCTTACGTTGCACTCTAATAATAAAATAATATTATTTTAAATGGTAGTTAACATGTAGTCGTTGTATTGGAGGGAATGGATAGAAATAACTAAAATATGATTATATATGTTTTTAAATGTTTTTACATTTATCCAATAAAAGATAAAGGCTTAAAATACAGAAAGAATTCAATTTTAGGCGTATATGCCCTAGTTTTCACTAAAGGTTCACTTATCACCTTTTGATGGCGAACCGTCATTAAATATAGTTTTGTTTAATCTTATACATTCTATTGGACCAAATAAAACTCTTCTTAAGAATCGGGACATCAAAATTTACTTTGTGTAAATTTTTGGTATCTTTCTGATAAAGTTCATTTTTAATGAATAGTGTAAAATGTTGTATTTAATTCAAAACCTCTTTTTAATCTAATTTATTTATATGATTAGATTATCTTTTGAATTGGTTTTAAAGTGAAATTAGAATATATTTTTACCATTAAATCCAATAGTGGTCGTTGGAATTAATTTCACTTTGAAATCAGACTTAAACTAGTGTCAATCTTTTGATACTTATTATTTCATAAAAACACGCTATTTGCTCTGACAGCGGGAATTAATTATTAAATTAATTAATGTGACTTATATGTTTTTAATTTTGTAAAATAGACTTCATTTTTTAATTCAGAATATCAAATATTGATTAGGGTGAATTTTTGGGATTTTTCTGAAAAACATCAATTTTTGATGAATAGTGAAACCACTAAGTGGTACTTATAAAAAACTGATTTTTCCGTTTAAAGGAAATTTTTCCATCTTTGTGTTTTGAATTTAAAAAATCTGACATAAATGGTTGTCATTAAGAAGTAAAATGTGGTTCAATGGGATAAAAATAATTTTTTGGTGAATAGTAACTTATTAAGTTTTTAATCGCGATTAGAGGTAATTAATGTAGTTTATGGTAAGAATAATGTTTTAATAAAATGAAATGACCTAGACACATGTCCTACCCTCATTTTATGTGTCATGGCCGACCAATAAAATCCATGCGTCAACTTGGGGACCCCATGGAGCCACTTTGGTTGGAAAAGGACATAAATATCTTTTTATTTAATGTTAAAGTAAAAATGACACAAACATGAGATGTTTTACTACATCAATTTTTACATGGGGTTATACAAGTCATATGTTTTACTATAAATAGTCATTGGAAAGATAAAAATATTTCCTACATCATAGTATTTTTTTTATAATTTTTAGACATTAAATAGATTAAATTATTTATGAGATCATGATGATGCAACGATGACCTCATTATTTAATGATTTAAATAAAATGGAAAGATAATGTAATATCTAAGACCTACACATGTCCAAAACCTATTGTATGAGTGGATTTATAACCCTTATCACCTTATCCTCGAAATACATCAATTTGGGACCTTTAAAATCCGAAACCCTTTTGAAAATAAAGTAACATTTTGTAACTTTACAAGAGTGTCTCTCCTCTCCTATTATAAAAGGCCCCCACCTCTACCTCCTTACCCACACTCCCAAAGCCTTTGGATCGGCCAAACCCTGCCCATTTTGTCTCTACACTTCCCTATCTTACTCCTTGAAGCCTTACTTTTGGCAGAAGTCTTCCCAAGGAAGCCTTTGAGATCAAACCAAATGGAGTTACCCGATTTTAAGGTAATGTCTTCACTTGTGTCCTTTTGTTTTATTTTGATTCTCCAACCCCCTAAAATCTTTTTATTAATTTATTTTGTAAGAAATATAGTATCTTAAATATACTAGGATGTTTTTATAAGAAGGGTTTGAGCTACACTTAAACACACCTACATATAATGGTTTAAGAACATACTGTTTCCGTGGATGGCGAATTTCTGCCTCCCGAAATGATGATTGTTCAACATTATTTTAACACCTTCAAAGGTGGCCATTAAGATGTCAATATATTTATATATGATATATAATATGTTTATGTTTTCCTTAATATTCTTTATTTTTCATTTATTTCATACCTTTATGGCTTCCATTATGGGTATACGCGATATCTTCATTTAAGGAAGTGCGGACTACCGCACCCTCAAAGCGATTTGATTCGTTAATACCATATGTGGTACGTATAAAGGATATATTTAATGATATTATATATGATACCATACTGGAATTAAAATACTATTATATATCATTATGTTTTAATTCCATTAAATATGAAATAGAAATGGAAGTAGTGTTCATGCGTACGTACGTCTTACCGACTCCATGAACGGTACATTTCATTTCTTATCTCAAAATTTTATGTAATATTATAAGTACATATATATAATGGATATATATCTAATATATTACATCTAAATTATGGATATAATTCTTGAATTATAACATATATATATCTCTATCATTTTGTTTTAATTCCATTAATATGACAAAAAATGAAGGTAGCGTTCATGCGTACGTACGGCCTACCGTCTCCATGAACGGTGCTTTTTGTTTTTTATCTCCAAATGATATGGAATAGTATAAAATGAATATTTACTGAATATATATGATATTTTAATCATTAATACTATTCTGGAAATTATTTACTTATAACTACATGGGCAATCTTTTTTCAAACAAGTTCATTTTTGACTCATTTACCAAACATCGGCAAAAACGTCTGATATGAACTAACATTATTAAACAATTATTATAACATTATAATATGTGATATTAAATGAATAATAATCTCAAAAGGAGGTACTTAGGCAATTATTAATTGACCAAAGTTTATTATTCAGGAATATAGAGAAACGAACAAGACAAGTTGGACTTGAGGTAAGGGATCCTACTCCTCTCTTTCTTTTTAAGTACACTCTTTTATGTCATTCCTTCTAAGATCATATTTCTTGTTATTGGGATGCTATTTTATATTACTCTTACTGTAATTTTTATGTTCATATGATGAGAGACCCTATTCTCTCTCATCAATCCATTTTGGAAGTTTTGAGTGGCGCCGTTAGGCTGCCGAATTTTCGTAAGAGATCTAACCTCTCTCTTTCTCTTTAAGTACTCTCCTTTATGTCACTTATTTTAAGCTACTCTTTGTTATGATGGGAGATGTTCTTTTATATTCCTCTTGCTGTAAATTTTATTGTAATGTGATGAGATACCCTATTTTATCTCATCAATCCATTTTTGGAAGTTTTTAGTGGCACCGTTAGGCTGCCGAGTTTTCGTAAGGGATTTTTCATCTCACCTTTATTCCCGTGAGATTTATGCTACATTTGCCACAATTTCCTTTCAGTGGTTTATTTACTGACCATTATTTTACTCATTGTGTAATATACTTTCTTTTATGAGTATTTACATCAATGTTGTATTGTCCTTCTTTCACGAGGTGTATGTTTCGAAAGATACCCATGTCGGTAAGGGAACCTTTCACCCTCCTCTTTTTAAAAGACTTCTTTTGTTGGGTATTTTAATTTACATATTGTTATGTTAGGATATGTTATCATATATCCTTATTGATGTAAATTTTATTTCAAAGTGATGAGATACCCTTTTTTTATCTCTCATCAACTCATTTTGATGTGACGCCATTAGGCTATCAAGGGAACTCCTTAACCCAATTTCGATTTCTTTGGGTTCAACATGTAGTTATTGAATATGTCATCCTTTGAATATGTGTGAATGACCTTTGATTATTTTACACTTAATATCCACTTATATTTGGTGTATTCGTTTTTCACACATAATTATGTAATTGATTTATCCTTAAACCAAGGATACCGTCTTTGTAAGGGACTTCGTCTCAATCTCCTTTCATTGAGGCATATTCTGTTTTATACACAACCTTATTTTATATGGTGTATAAACCCCTTTGACTTTTACGTTTATCCAAAAGGAATCTTTTTATACAAAGCGTTTTACTAAACGACAAAAGGGAATGTTTTTGTCGTACGTATGCGGCGACAATGACTTCTCCACCGCCGTGACCATTATTTGAGTTTTGGCTTCCTCTACAAGCCATACCTTATTTTTAAAAGAAAAATAAATACCATGTTTTACTTTTATTTTATTTTGTTATTGAAAATGGTTTTCATAATGTATTTATATCAATGTTTTGTTTTGATATCTTGTTATTGAAAGGTGGAAATGTTATGTTTCTTTTATGCATGTTTTATGTGATAAGATTATGTTATGGTTCTTGGGCATTGTTATGAAGATGGGTGGTTCCGTGATAAACTAAGGGCGGGTGAGCCCGATATAGATCTCCAATGCATTGGGTAACACGAAGGAGTGAAACGTTAAGGTTTCTCCGAAGAGATTTAGGGAATATACTATGATAGGTATTCCAAACGTAACCAAGAGGGTTACTCCCTACGTAAGAATGTTATGAATGCCTCAAGTTACCTTTTATGTCTTATGATTTCTATGAATTATTCATGATTTGATGAGGTATGATAAAGTGCCTATGTTTTATGGGTAAAGTATGATTTCATTCTTATGTATATATGAACTCATGTTTCCTTTCCATATTTTTATAACCCTTACTGAGCTTTTTATGCTCATCCCAAGTTTTTTGAAATGTTTTTAATAGGTCAAGGGAAAGGTACATGATGTGATGATATTGTCAAGGATGTGTCAAGAAATAATCCATGCTTTATTTTAATTATGTTTCCATTGATGGGAAGAATGAATACTGTCTTTTATGTAACCACTTTGTTTAAATGTGGAATGTAATGCAAGTTTCATGATCTAATTCTCTAAAACTCTAAACCTGAAAAGATCCTCAATGTGTAATCTTGTAATAACTCAAGATTAAGTAAGGTTTAAGGCTTGGGCCTTATAATCACTACTTCTCACTAGTCCTGGCTAGGTCTCCCAAATAAAGATCTCAATGACTTGACCTTTTGTGCATCATGATTCTTGAGAGAATCAATAATAGGGTACATTTATGGTCAACATCTGAGACATTTATTTTAAGTGAGTCATAACACAAAACATAATAAAAGTACATGAAATATATATTATTTCAAACAATCCATAAAATGTGATACCAACGAATCATTGATTTCATAAAAAACATGATTTCATAGGTTATAAAACATTAATTTTTCTTATAAAAATGATAAATCTTGTTTTAAATCCTCATATATTTTATAAATTATTTACAAGATAAGTTAATTTATTATATGGTTTGAAAAAAATTATCCCATTTTTAAATTATAAAAAAAATTATTTTAAATCTATTATAAAAAAAAATTATTCATAAAAAATTTATTAACACCTAATCAAAGTGTCGTTGAGAATTATTTTTCAATCCTAAAAATTTCATAAGACAAAGCTTTTGGTAATGGAAAAAATTTATCAAATAACTCAATAAAAACTTGTTTTAATACACACTTTTTCTTTAGAAATGGAAATAAAATCATCAGGAATGGATAAAAGATGAAACAACGACACAAGAGCATGAATAAAATGACATCCATAACCCTCCTAAATATCCTAACACAAGTAAAGTAACCTAGAAGAAAATATATAAGTATTAATGTTTAGAAAATAGTTATAACTGTACATTACTTAATCATTTAGGTTACAAAACCAAAAAACAACCTCACAACTATTCATTAATGGATTTTCAAATAAGTCACATAATTCTGAGAAATTTACAAGAATGTGGAAACATCATGCAACTATGGTCATCTGTCCATTCTATTTCCAAAACTCATAATAGATTCCAAAATAAAAAATAGTATCATTAGGAAACTAATTCACATTTTTTATCTAGAAAAAAACTACTCAAATTAAATACTTCATTCCCAACATCCATGGTAAACCATTAACCATCATGAGGATGTGGTTATCAATAACCTACTCATGAACTACATATTCTGTCCCAACAATTTCATAATCACCTCTATATTATGACTCACCACAAAAATACATATGTTATTTCAAATATAAATCCTTACCTTCAAAGAAAACCCAATACTAATACCATTTATGATGAAATCGCACATTATACCATCCAAACCAATAATCAAGATGATATTTCAGGGAGAAGAAGATAGTAACTGATCTATAAAGGCTATATAAAAGCACATTTGAATCAATTTATAACCATCAAGAATGAATTCTCTAAAAAATAATAAAATAAACAAATGTAAACTACAGGATAATCAACAAATATATAGATAAATATAATCATATCATGTTCAAGGAGATGATAAGAAACTCAAAAATATAAAAACATCAACCAAAAAACTACATCTTGGTGGTCCATTAACTTCCCACCATGTTGAAAATCACCTGCCCTTGGTCACCATATCTCGAAACAACAAAGGAAGATGAAATAACATACACCAATAATAATACCATAAAGGGATGCAAACACCAAATCATAGGGGTAGGGTATAATCTATAGATCTCAGTATGATTCCACCAAAAATTCTATATAGTTACTTCATAAGGTAAATCAAAAATACAAAAAATGAGTATAATAAAGGGGGTAAAAAATAATTGTTTGAAAATAGTGTTTTCAAACATATCAAACCATTTATCAGACCAAACTAGTAAACATTCCATATCACCATTTAAAAACAAATAAATATTTTAAAAATATTTTTAAAAAAAATCACAATATATAGTCATATTGTAATGAAAATATGAGAATATGATATTTATATAAAAATATTTATAATATTAAACACAATATATTAAAGGTTAATAAATATAATAAATCAATTGATCAATAAAAAAATCCATATATCATGGAAACTCCAAAGAAAATTTATGAAAATGAACATTTTCTTGTTTCATGTATCATATAATTTAATTTCATGGGTAAATAAAAGGTATCATAGTGATTCCACCATAGAATAGTTAATTAAAAACCATTATATATAATAGTTATTCGTACATCTAGTTTCATGGGGTATCATGTAAACATGTTTTAGTCACACCAACATCCCTGGATGCACATTCTTAGACTAAAACATTAACATTATACATGGACCCAATAGATCAGGTGTGATTCCACTAATAAAACATATATCCAAGTCATATCATCTATCTATCAAGATTAACATGAATATTTAGAAGAGGTGAGTGATATGATCATGATATTATGATCACATGGTTATCCTTTTCACTTTTAATAATGGGATCATTCCCTCAAATCACATCTCGTTGTCACCCCTAAGATCCATAAATATAGATAATTCTATATTCAACACCCACAAATGGGAGGTAAAGAATATACAGGTTAATATAATGGATAATTACAAGATAGGATAATTATTAAGTAATAAATTGGGTGTCAAACTGTCACGACCCGTCCTCAGGGCCCATGTCGTGACTACCCCAAGCCCGCCTTCCATAGGCCAGGGGCTGGCGACTAGCACCAAAGGTGTAATTCCCGAAAAAAGGGAAGGCATTGCCTTTATATAAGAAAACAAAAACCAAAAAGTATGGAAGCTGAAGTAAACACTAAGTAAATTGAGTACAAAAGTAAGTTCTGAAAAGTAAATGGGCCAAAATACAATCCCAACTGAAAGTAGAGTACAAATAAAAAGAAAGAACAACTTTAGTAATGTAAATCAGCAACCACCAAGTCGTCCTCCGGAATTCCCACCTGAAGGGTGGGTACAGATAGTCTTGTCGGATCCTTGGGTCTATCTGTCCTCTTCGTGTACATCCCACCTGATAGTCCACCTTCGGGTACCATCCCGCTCCACAAGCCTTAACCATAATCAGTGTTGTTCGTCATCTGCAACCAACACAACTTAGTGCGGGCATAGTCCGTGCAAGGGTGAGTATACGATACTCAGTAGGGACCCCAAGACCCCCGAAGTTCTCCCATAATTAACAATGGATAAACCAAAAAGGAAGGATACAAACACAAAGTATCAACCAACTCTACTTAGGTATATTCACATACATATACATAAGTCATCAATTCCAGCTCGGCTCCAACACACAAGCCCAAGTACAACCCAGTCCACACAGGAAAGCATAACCCAATCCACATAGGAAAACACAACCCAATCCATACAGGAAAGCCCAACCCAATTCACACAGGAAAGCATGAAAATCACATCGATGATAATGATTGAAATTAAATACTCAGTTCACATAGGTATACTACTCACGAAGAGGGGTGGAGATTATAGATGTAGCCTCTGAATCATCTCCCCTGTCGAACCCATATAGGATCCAAGTACAGAAGTCGTCGCGGCCAAACCCACGTAGGATCCTAGTATAGTAATCATCACTACCGAACCCACATAGGATCCAAGTACAGTCATCCTCACTGTTGAACCCACATAAGATCCCAGTACAGTCGTCCTCACTGCCGAACCCACATAGTATCCAAGTATAGTCGTCATCGTCGTCGCAGTCGTAGCCATCTCTAGGGTTTCCGCACACACCATACTCGATTCCGGGAGGTTTTACACCTCGAGTCAAAGGGGTGGATACATCAACTGTTAGGAAGACTAGAGTCAATGTATCACGTAGTTCCGTCCCACGTCATAGGGGAAAACAAGAAAAACGTGCCCATGTCATAGAGAACAAGATAATGAAGCCATTTTCCTAAAGTACACGGCGTGTAGGTAAGCGATACACGTCGTGTCATCATACACCGGGTACTGCCCGTGTGAAACAGCCCGTGTCGCAGGGCTGGTCATGAAAATAAGTAAGTACACGGCATGTGGTATGGTTACACGTCGTGTCTTCAGTCCACGGGTATTGTCCATGTACCACAGCCCGGGTCGAAGGGTTGTTCATGTAAAAAGTAAATTCATGGCGTGTGGTATGGTTACACGTCGTGTACAAACTTCTGGGGTTAGCTCTGTGTATTCTGGTCATGCCTGGCCATGTGGTGGAGTACATGCTCATGTACTCCACCCCATTCCTGTGTATTCCCAGAATACATGCCGAGTCATCATGAATCTGCTTCTTCTATGTTGAAGGTAGTACACGCTATGCCTCTTGGCTGTGTGGTTCTTCTCATGTCTGTGTATCTCCCAGATTACACACTGATCCTCGTGAAACTTCTTCTTAATTTCTATGAATAGAATACACGACGTGTTACATGGTCGTGTATATCTATCTGTGTCCATGTATTTTCCCCCAAGTATACGCCATATCCATCGAAGTCTCCATTGTCAAACAATGTGAAGAGTGCACGCCATGTGTCTAGAGTCACATGTCGTGTGTTACTTTTCTAACATCTAAAACGGAAGCCACAGTATGCTTGTACTACATGGCATGTGCTCCTAAAGTACACGCCGTGTATTCTGGAATTTTCCAGAAAATGATGCCTCTGGCCAGCACGCCTCCCGATGTGTCTGTTTGTCATTCTGATGATCTGATTTCTATGAAACTTCCTCATCCAGGTTGCCCTGATTCCCTAAGTCCATTTACGTTGTTTTCGGGCCTCCGATTGGATCTTAAAAAATAGGTTGATTCACTGCACATGAACGGTCGAAGAACTCCACATATATTCACAAGAACGGAGGAGGAATCAGACCGTGTTCGTTTGGTATGGTCCCTTCCGCATTAGTCCAATAACATGTGGTTTAAGAGGAACAACAACATGGAAGGAAAACCAATCATTTCTCAATACAAACACACCCCTACCTCGAAGGAAGTTCGTGGGTGTCAAGTGGTGCGAAAGTTTCGCCGATTCTGTCATTGTTGGTGTCTCCTTCCTTGTCACGGAGGAAGAAGAGGATGGAGAAACCGAGCTGCCGAGTCAACGTTATTCGTCGGAGAGTTGGTATTCTTTGTTTAAGGGTGTCGTTCTTCGCGGGAGGATGAATTTATTCAAAGAAGGATTTAGAGCTCTCTCCCAAAATCCGCCCACAAAAAGCCAACTCCCCAAAATAAAATAAGTCTCATCTTATTTTATTAATTCATTCCAAGCATTTAAAATTCAAAATTCAAACACATAACTCAATTAATTGAAGAGGTTCAATTAATTAAATTAATGTGTGTTGGCATAATTAAAGTGGAAGAGGATAAGTCACTTAATTAAAGGAGTTAGGGAATGTGAAGAGTTGGGGCTCGTGTGGGCCCCACCTCGCCTTTATCCTCTCAAGGGTAGTTAGTAACTAGTGGGTCCCACCCCAACTCCCACACTTAGGATATAACCACTTAGAATGAAGAATAAAAATTGTACCACAAATTTTATTCAATTCTTTATTAATCCCAAAATTTTAACAACTCCTCCCGAGAAAACCCACCTTTGGTAAAGGTCCTCTTAAGTAATTATCGTCATTTCGGTTCCATTGGTGCCCTCGGATTTCAATTCCGAGAACCAGTTCAAAAGATAGAAAAATTGGTTCATTCTTTCACTGAACGTAACCGAGCTAAACTTCATAAATTGATTTCGGGCACACCGGGCCTCGGAATCAGTTGCCGTCAGAAATTGCGTACTCGTAAAATCCCAAAGAATTTAAGAAAAAAAATCCCTTGAAATTTAAAGGTCTTTACATTAATCCCACCTCAGGTCTTTATGTCCCCATAAAGCTACATCATAAACTAGGGAAACAAATGAGGATATTGTGCACGCATCTAAGCCTCCCACTCCCATGTGCTCTCCTAGAGGTTCCCGTGCTGCCACCTGATGCGCACTAGATGAATTGACCATCCACATAGGACCCACTCTTTTCAATCCTCGATCTCCACTAGGACCTCCGCAAAAGTCTCCCCATCATCAATGTCCAACTCCCCATGATCAATGATATGCATCGGGTCGTGCATGTATCTCCTCAGCTGAGATACGTGGAAGACGCCATGCACCCGGTGTAACTGAGGTGGAAGAGCCAGGAACTAAACCACCTCGCCTATCCTACTGAGAACCTTGAATGATCCAATGAAGCGCAGAGATAACTTGTCGCCCCGACCAAATCTCCATAATCCATGTTGAGGTGAGACCCGTAAGAAAAACGTGGTTGCCATCCTCGAACTCTAGTGGTCTCTGCCTCCTGTCAGAATAGGACTTCTGTCAGCTCTGAGCTGTCCTCATCCACTCCTGGATGATCTGTACCTTCTCTGTCATGGCCTGGACCATCTCTGGTCCTACAAGTGCTGACTCCCCAGGGTCTGTCCAGTACAGAGGTGATCTGTAAGTTCGGTCGTACAATGCCTCGTATGGTGCCATCCCGATAGTGGAGTGGTAGGTGTTGTTGTACGCAAACTCCACCAAGGGTAGATGATCCTCCTAGCAGTGACCAAATTCAAGGACACATGCACGGAGCATGTCCTCGAGAGTCTGAATAGGCCTCTCCATCTTGACATCCTTCTAAGGGTGAAAGACAGTGCTCAGGCGTAGCTGTATCCCAAATGCCTCATGAAACCCCTTCCAAAGCCGAGAAGTAAAACGAGCATCTCGATCGGAGATGATGGACGATGGAACACCATGAAGATGTATGATCTCCTAGACTTAGAGGTGTCCCAAGCTATCTATTGAGCCATGTTCTCTGATGGGTAAGAAGTGGGCTGACTTGGTGAGTCGGTCGACAATCACCCAAATGGAGTCGTGTCCTCTGGAAGTACATGGAAGTCTGTCACAAAATCCATAGATATCTCGTCCCACTTCCACTCCAGGACCTCCAAGGGTTGTACCAAGCCTGCTGGTAACTGGTGCTCTACCTTCACCTATTGGAAGGTGAGGCATTGAGAAACAAACTCTGCCAAAACCTTCTTCATACCTGACCACCAGTGCTATCGTCTGAGATCCCAGTACATCTTCGCTACTCCAGGATGTACCGCTAGAGGGGAAGTGTGAAACTCCCTCATCACCTCCTCCCGTAATTCACTTGGTACCATGGTACGTCCCCTGAAAACAATGGTGTGCTCTCCTCCTACAAAAAATCCATCAGGTGCCTATCCTGAGGATATCTGTGCACGTCACGTCTCACAGTCAATGTCCTCACGCTGAGCCTCTCTGACCCGCTGAAATAGTGGAGGAGTGACTATGAGTGACTGAAGAAAGGCTTCTCTATCTCTATCCACGAAGGATATCTACAATGTGGGTAGGTTCTTCATTAGCTCTCCAAGTAGCTGAATGCCCGACCTCTTGTTGAGAGCATCAGCTACTACGTTCCCCTTCCCAGGAGTATAGATTATCTCAAAGTCATAGTCCTGGAGGACCTCAAGCCGTCGCTGTTGTCTCAGGTTCATGTCCTCCTGCGAGAATATGTACCTGAGACTCTGGTGGTTAGTGTAAACTGTAAATCCATCACCCATCAGATAGTGTCACCACATCTTCAAGGCGAAGACCACTGCTGCTAACTCCAGGTTATGGGTAGAGTAGTTCTGCTCATGATGCCTCAACTGTCGTGAACCATAGGCGATCACTGCCCACTCCTGCATTAGAACACACCCGATTCCGGTCCCTGATGCATCGCAGTAAACTACGTACCCTACTCCCTCCTTTGGTAGCCTCAAGATGGGTGCACTCTTCAATCTCTGTCTCAGCTCCTGGAAGCTCTAATGACATCTATCTGACCAAATGAAGTGTTTCCCCTTCTTCTTCAAAGCTAAAAGTGGTGTTGCAACTCTGGAGATGTCCGGCAAAAATCTATGATAGTATCCAGCCATGCCTAGGAAACTCCGCACCTCTGTCACACTCCTGGTTGGATCCCAAGATATCACTACCTCAATCATTTTAGGGTCCACTGCAACTCCCGCCTTAGAGATGACGTGTCCCAAGAAGTGGACCTCTTGAATCCATAACTGACACTTCGAGAGCATACCATAAAGCTGGTGCTCTCGGAGCATATCCAGTACAACCCGCAAGTGGTAGGAGTGCTCCTCCTCAGTAGTCGTGTAAATCAATATGTCGTCGATGAAGAATATGACAAATCGATCGAGGTAAGGCCGGAAGATCCTATTCATGAGACTCATGAACACTATTGGAGCATTGGTTACGCCGAAAGGCATAACCAAGAACTCATAGTGGCCATACCGACACCTGAAGGCCATCTTCTACACATCCTCGTCTCGAACTCTGAGCTGATGATAGCCTGACCTGAGGTCTATCTTTGAGAACCATCGTGATCCCTTAAGCTGATCAAAGAGGTCGTCAATCCTTGGTAGTGGATACCTATTCTTCACGGTCACCTGGTTCAAGCGACGGTAGTCAACACACAGTCACAATATTTCATCCTCCTTCTTGGCAAACAAAATCAGAGAAACCCAGGGTGAAACACTAGATCTAATGAATCCCTTTCCCTGCAAGTCCTCCAGCTCTACTTGTAGCTCTCTAAGCTCAGTGGGAGACATCCGATATGCTGGAGTAGATATCGGGGTTGTCTCGGGGTACAAGTCAATATAGAAGTCTACCTCTCTGTGAGGATGTAGTCCTGGAATGTCATTAGGAAAAATGTTTGCATACTGATCCACCATAACAGGAAAACTCAGACTCCACACATCAACTGCTCCATGGATGAGACTAGCCAACTGATGGGTGATCGGCTGCCCTCTCATCTGCGTAAGTCCATCTTGTGCTGCAAAGGTTCCCTTCTCACTGATGAAGGTGAACCTGCTCCCATCTATGCGGACACACCGCACCTTGCACCTAATACAGTCGATCTGATCATGGACTGTAGATAACCAATCCATGCCCAAGATGACGTCATAAGGCCTCAACGCCACAGCAAGAAGATCACAGCTGAAGCTCTCGCCTCCTAGAGTAAGTTCACATTGTCGGTACCAGTGCATAATCGTCGAGTCTTCTTCTGTAGGAGTCTCTATCTGTAAGGATCGAGCTAACGACTCTGTCGGAATCTCCGAGCCTTGAATAAGGGTAGTGGCAATGAAATAATAACTCACTTTTGTGTATATAAGAACTGCCGAAAGGGTAGAGTAGACACAGATAGTACCTCGAATCATCTCAGGTGCATCATGGTCGTAGGCCTCCACTTCCTGAAGCTAAGCATGCATCTGACCGCCAGCTCCCTGTGGTCGGGGTGGACCTCCTGGTGGTGGTGGTGGTAGAGCCCCGAAGCATCGTCCACCACTTGCTGCTCGGCCAGCTCCTCTACCTCGTCCGCCTGCTCCCTGCGGACCGCCACGGTCGAACCTCTACCTCTTCCTGGGTGGTCCCTCAACCGTCTTCTGCTCTTCTACATGGCGGGTTGGGCATTCATGAGCCATGTGGCCCTTCCCACCACATGTATAACACTGTTTGCCTCTCATATGACTAGCTCTACTACGTGTGCCCCACACCTCCGAACCAGTATCCTGAGGTAGTCCACCTGATGGTCTGGTCCACTTGGACTTCTGTGACGTCTGTCTACTACCAGCTACAGAAGACTCTACTACGTGTCATCCTGTGGTAGCCCTCACTACTAGTGTAGGCTCAGCAAGGAAGCTCTCCACGAGTAGGGATCGCTCCAGTACTCTTGCCAGCGTCAGAATGCTAAGAGATATCATTGAAGCTATGATCTCATGCCTCAATCCCTCCTCTAAGGTCCGAGACCAGAAGAATGGGTCTCGCACCATGTCCATGGAGTAGCTCGAGAGGTCAGCAAATCTTGTCGAATATTGGGCTACTGTCATTTGGTACCCAGAGGTGGAATATCAGGTGGGACGTACACGGAGCGGATGGACGGACCCGATGAGCTAACGAGACTATCTGTACTCACCCTTCATGTGGTAATTCCGAAGGATGACTTGGTGGTTGCTGATTTACATTACTATTGTTTTCTTTCTTTTCAGTTGTACTGTACTTTTAGTTGGGTTTGTATTCTAGCCCATTTACTTTTCAGCACTTACTTTTCTACTCAGTTTACTTAGTGTTTCATTCAACTTCCATACTTTGTGGTGTTTGTTTTCTTATATAAAGGCAATGCCTTCCCTTTTTTCGGGAATTACGCCTTTGGTGCTAGTTGCCAGCACCTTTCCTATGGAAGGTGGGTTTGGGATAGTCATAGCAGGGGCCTCGAGGACGGGTCGTGACAAATAGCTATCAGAGGAGTTGGTTCTACCGCAGAACTTAAGACTCAGATAATTTCTTTTGTGTGAAGCAATAGTGTTTAGGGTATTGAGTGTGGTTATCAGTCCAGGGAGTCCAGTGTTGGTGTGGCGGCGGACGTATCCATACACCAGGACCCTGACTTCTGATTTACGACTTAGTGCTTGAAAACACTGATTGCACGTGTGATTCAAAAGTTTTCTTTGTGATTACTTTGTGTTATCTCACTAGGTATATTGTATTAACCATGGCACGCCTATTTTTTTGGGGATGGCCCCACGACGGCAGCCAGCTAGGGTTACAAGCTTTGTGCAAGATGGCAGACCACCGAGCGATGAGGACTCGGTGTAGGGCCCCATTACAGCGGAGGCACCGGTGGTACCTCTACCCGCCGAGCCACCGATGCCACCAGCCCTAGCAGCTGAGAGTGCACGTCGCCTGAGTGCACTACACGAGTTTCAGCGTCAGAGTCCGCCCATGTTCCGTGGGGAGACGGACCGTCAGGCAGCCGAGGATTGGATGGTGGCTGTTGTTTGAGTCTTCATATTGGTAGGGACACCAGCAGACCTCATGGTGATCCTTGCGGCGAGTCTCCTGTATGTGGTAGTAGGTAGATGGTGGAGCCTGATGCTCCAGGTGCACGACGAGGCATCTCTTCTTTATTTTTCATGACCCGTCCTTGAGGCTCGTGTCGTGACTACTCCAAGCCCGCCTTCCATATGACAAGGGTTGTAGACTAGCACCAAAGGCATAATTCCCGAAAAAAGGGAAGGCATTGCCTTTATATAAGAAAACAAACACCACAAAGTATGGAAGCTGAAGTAAACACTAAGTAAATTGAGTACAAAGTAAGTGCTAAAAATTAAATGGGCCAAAATACAAACCCAACTGAAAGTACAATACAACTAAAAAGAAATAATAGTAGCAGTAAAGTAAATCAGAAACCACGAAGTCATTCTCCGAAATTCCCACCTGAAGGGTGGGTACAGATAGTCTCATCGGCTCCTCGGGTCCGTCCGTCTTCTCCGTGTACGTCCCGCCTAATAGTCCACCTCCGGGTACTATCCCGCTCCACAAGCCTCAACCACGATCATCCATGTCCATCGTCTGCAACCAACACAACGTAGTGCAGGTATAGCCCATGCAGGGGTCAGTATACGATACTCAGTAGGGACCCTAAGACCCCCGAAGGTCTCCCAGAATCCACAAAGGATAAACCACAAAGGAAGGATACAAACATGAAGTATCAACAAACTCTACTTAGGTATATGTCCATTAATATACCTAAGTCATCAATTCCAGCTTAGCTCCAACACACGAACCCAAGTACAACCCAGTCCACACAGGAAAGCATAACCCAATCCACATAAGAAAACACAACCGAATCCACATAGGAAATCACAACCCAATCTACACAGGAAAGCATGACAATCACATTGATGATAATGATTGAAAGACAAAACTCATCACACATAGGTATACTACTCACGAAGATGGGTGGAGATGATAGATGTAGCCTCTGAATCATCTCCCATGACGAACCCATGTAGGATCCAAGTACAGAAGTTGTTGCTGCTGAACCCATGTAGGATATTAGTACAGTAACCATCACTGCCGAACTCATGTAGGATCCAAGTACAGTCATCCTCGCTACCGATCCCATGTAGGATCCAAGAACAGTCGTCCTCGATTCCAAACCCACATAGGATCCAAGTACAGTCATCATCGTCGTCGCAGTCGCAGCAAGCTCTAGGGTTTCTGCACACAGCATACTCGATTCTGGGAGGGTCCGCTCCTCGAGTCAAAGGGGTTGATACATCAACCGTTACGAAGACTAGAGTTAATGTATCATGTAGTTCTATCCCATGTCATAGGGTAAAACCAATAAAATTGTGCCCATGTCATGGAGAATAAGATAACCAAGCCATTTTCCTAAAGTACACAGCATGTATGTAAGCGATACACGTCGTGTCATCAGACACCGGGTACTGCCCGTGTGAAACGGCCTGTGTCGTAGGGCTGGAAATAAGTAAGTACATAGCATGTGGTATGGTTACACGTCGTGTCTTCAGTCCAAGGGTATTTTCCATGTACCACAGCCCGTGTCGAAGGGTTGTTCGTGTAAAAATTAAATACACGGTGTGTGGAATTGTTACACGCTGTTTCCAAACTTCTGGGGTTGGCTCCGTGTATACTATCCATACCTGGCCATGTGGTGGAGTACATGATTGTGTACTCCACCCCGTGTCCTTGTATTCCTAGAATACATGCCAACTCATCACGAAGCCACTTCTTCCATGGTGAAGGTAGTGCACGTCGTGCCTCTTGGCCATGTGGTTCTGCCCGTGTCCGTGTATCTCCCAGATTACACGCCGATCCTCATGAAGATTCTTATGCATTTATATGAAGAGAATACATGATGTGTTACTAGGTAGTGTATAGCTATCTGTGTCCATGTATTTTCCCCCAAATACACGCCATGTTAATCAAAGTCTCATTTGTCAAACAATGTGAAGAGTACACGCCATGTGTCTAGAGTCACACGTCATGTGTTACTTTTCTAATATCTGAAATAGAAGCCACAGTACAATGGTACTACATGGCATGTGCTCCTAGAGTAGAGGCCGTGTATTCTGGAATTTTCCAAAAAATGACGCATCTGGCCAGCATGCCTCCCGAGGTGTCTGTTCGTTGTTCTGATGATCTGATTTCTACGAAACTTCCACTTACAGGTCGCCCCGATGTCCTGAGGCCGTTTATGATGTTTTCAGGCCTCTGATTGGCCCCGAAAACATAGCCTGATTCACCGCACAATAACGGCCGAAGAACTCCACATATATTCACAAGAATGGCGGAGGAATCAATCCATGTTCGTTTGGTCCAGTCCCTTCCTCATTAGTCTGATAACAAGCGGTTTAAAGAGAACAACAACATGGAAGGAAAACCAATAATTTCTCAATACAAACACACCTCTACCTCAAAGGAAGTTCGCGGGTGTCAAGCACTACAAAATATGGCGTCGATTTCGTCATCATCTGTGTCTTCTTCCTTGTCACGGAGGAAGAAGAGGATGGAGAAACCGAGCTGCTGAGTCAACGTCCTTCGTCGGAGAGTTGGTGTTCTTTGTTGAAGGGTGTCGTTCTTCACGGGAGGATGAAGTTATTCCAAGAAGTATTTAGCGCTCTCTCCCAAAATCCTCCCCCAACAAGCCAACTCCCCAAAATATAATAAGTCTCATCTTATTTTATTAATTCATGCCAAGCATTTAAAATTCAAAATTCAAACACATAACTCAATTAATTGAAGAGGTTCAATTAATTAAATTAATGTGTGTTGTCATTATTAAAGTGGAAGAGGAGAAGTCACCTAATTAAGGAAGGAGTTATGGAATGTGAAGAGTTGGGGTTCGTGTGGGCCCCACCTCACCTTTATCCTCTAAATGGTTGTTAGTAACTAGTGGGTCCCACCCCAACTCCCATACTTAGGATATAACCACTTAGATTAAAGAATAAAAATTATACCACAAATTTTATTCAATTCTTTATTAATCCCCAAATTTTAACAACTCCTTCTGAGAAAACAAACCTTTGGTAAAGGTCCTCTTAAGCAATTACCAACGTTTCAGTTCCATCGGTGCCCTCGGATTTCAATTTCGAGCACTGGTTCAAAAGATAGAAAACCCCGCTCATTCCTTCACTGACCGTACCCAATCTAAACTTCGGAAATTGATTCTGGGCACACCGAGCCTCGGAATCAGGTGCCGTCAGAAACTGCGTACTCATAAAATCCCAAAGAATTTAAGAAAAAAAATTACTTCAAATTTATAGGCCTTTATATTACTCCCAAATCAGGTATTTACATCCCCGTAAAGCTACATCATAAACTAGGGAAACAAATGAGGGTACTATGCATGCATCTGAGCCTCTCGCTCCCATGTGCTCTCCTGGAGGTTCCTGTGCTGCCACCTGATGCGCACTAGAGGATTTGATCATCCACATAGGACCCTCTCCTGTCGATCCTCGATCTCCACTAGGACCTCCGCCAAAGTCGCCCCGTCATCGATGTCCAGCTCCCCATGATCAATGATATGTGTCGGGTCCTGCACGTATCTCCTTAGCTGAGATACGTGGAAGACGTCATGCACACGGTGTAACTGAGGTGGAAGATCCAGGTGATAAGCCACCTTTCCTATCCTGCTGAGAACCTAGAATGGTCCAATGAAGCACGGAGATAACTTGCTGCCCCGACCAAATCTCTATAATCCACATCGAGGTGAGACCCATAAGAAAACGTGGTCGCCATCCTCAAACTCTAGTGGTCTCCGCCTCCTGTCAGCATAGGACTTCTGTCAGCTCTGATCAGTCGTCATCCACTCCTGGATGATCTGTACCTTCTCCGTCGTGGCCTGGACCATCTCTGGTCCTACAAGTGCTGACTCCCCAAGGTCTGTCCAGCACAGAGGTGATCTGCAAGGTCGGTCGTACAATGCCTCATATGGTTCCATCCACATGGTGGAGTGGTAGCTATTGTTGTACGCAAACTCCAACAAGGGTAGGTGATCCTCCCAACTGTGACCAAAGTCAAGGACACATGCACGGAGCATATCCTCGAGAGTCTGAATGGTCCTCTCTGTCTGGACATCCGTCTGAGGGTGAAAGGTGGTGCTCAGGCGTAGCTGCGTCGCAAATGCCTCCTGCAACCCCTTCCAAAGTCGGGAAGTAAAACGACCGTCTTGATCGAAGATGATTGAAGATGGAAAACCATGAAGCTATATGATCTCTTGGAAGTAGAGGTGTCCCAAACTCTCTACTGAGCCCTGTTATATGATGGGTAAGAAGTGGGCCGACTTGGTGAGTCGGTCGACAATCACCCAAATGGAGTCATGTCCTCTGGAAGTACATGGAATTCCTTCAAGAAATCCATAGATATCCCATCCCAATTCCACTCTGGGATCTCCAAGGGATGTACCAAGCCTACTGGTACATGGTGCTCTGCCTTCACCTACTAGCAGGTGAGGCATCGAGAAACGAACTCTGCCACAACCTTCTTCATACCTAACCACCAGTGCTGTCGTCTGAGATCCAGGTACATATTCTCTACTCCAGGATGTACCGCTAGAGTGGAAGTGTGAAACTCCCTCATCACCTCCTCCCGTAATGCAGCTGGTACCATGGTAAGTCCCCTGAAAAGGATGAAATGCTCTCCTCCTATAGAAAATCCATCAGGTTCCTGTTTTGAGGATATCTTTGCACATTGAATCTCACAGTCAATGTCCCCATGCTAAGCCTCTCTGACCTACTGAAGTAGTGGAGGAGTGACTGTGAGTGACTGAAGAAAGGCTGCTACATCTCTATCCACGAAGGATATCTTCAACACAGCTAGTTGATCTGTCGTCTCTCCAAGAAGCTGAATGCCCGACCTCCTGCTGAGAGCATCAGCTACTACATTCCACTTCCCAGGAGTATAGACTATCTCAATGTCATAGTCCTGGAGGAACTCGAGCCATCGCCACTGTCTCAGGTTCAGGTCCTTCTGGGAGAAGATGTACCTGAGACTCTGGTGGTCAGTGTAAACTGTAAAGCGCTCACCCATTAGATAGTGTCACCACATCTTCAAGGAGAAAACCACTGCTGCTAACTCCAGGTCATGGGTAGCATAGTTCTACTCATGTTTCCTCAACTGTCGTGAACCATAGGCGGTCACTACCCACTCCTGCATCAGGACACACCCGAGTCTGGTCCCGGATGCATTGCAGTAAACTACGTACCCTACTCCCTCCTCCTATAGCCTCAAGATGGGTGCACTATTCAATCTCTGTCTCAGCTTCTGGAAGCTCTATTGACATCTATCTGACCACACAAAGGGTTTCCCCTTCTTCATCAAAGCTGAAAGTGGTGATGCAACTCTGGAGAAGTCTGGAACAAATCTCTGATAGTATCTAGCCAGACCTAGGAAACTCTGCACCTCCATCATGCTCCTGGGTGGCTTCCAAGCTAGCACTGCCTTGATCTTCGCAGGGTCCACCGCAACTCCCGCCTCATAGATGACTTGTCTCAAGAAGTAGATCTCTTGAATCCAGAACTGACACTTCGAGATCATACCATAAAGCTGGTGCTCTCGGGGCATATCCAGTACAACCCTCAAGTGGTAGGCATGCTCCTCCTCAGTAGTCGATTAAATCAATATGTTGTCGATGAATACTATGACAAATCGATCGAGGTAAGGCTGGAATATCCTGTTAATGAGACTCATGAACACTACTGGAGCATTGGTTACACCGAAAGGCATAACCAAGAACTCATAGTGGCCATACCGACACCTGAAGGTCGTCTTCTACACATCCTCGACTCGAACTCTGAGTTGATGATAGCCTGAACTGAGGTCTATCTTCGAGAACCATCGTGCTCCCTCGAGCTGATCGAAGAGGTCTTCAATCCTCGGTAGTGGATACTTATTCATCACGGTCACCTGGTTTAATCGACGGTAGTCAACACATAGTCACAAGCTTTCATCCGCCTTCTTGGCGAACAAAATCGGAGAAGCCCAGGGTGAAACACTGGATCGAATGAATCCCTTGCCCTACAAGTCCTCCATCTGTACCTGTAGCTCTCAAAGCTCAGAGGGAGATATCTAAAATGCTGGAGTAGATATCGGGGTTGTCCAGGGGTACAGGTCAATATAGAAGTCTACCTCTCTGTGAGGAGGTAGTCCTAGAACGTCGTCCGTAAAAACATCTGCATACTGATCCACCACAACAGGAAAACTCAGACTCCGCACATCAACTGCTCCAAGGATGAGACTAGCCAACTGATGGGTGATCAGCTACCCTCTTCTCTGCATAAGTCCATCCTATGTTGCAAAGGCTCCCTTCTCACCAGTGAAGGTGAACCTGCTCCCATCTGTGCAGACACATCGCACCTTGCGCCTAATACATTCGATCTGAGCATGGACCGTAGATAACCAATCCATGCCCAAGATGATGTCGTAAGGCCTCGATGCCGCTATAAGAAGATCCCAGTCGAAGCTCTCGCCTCCTAGACAAATCTCACACTACTGGAACCAATGTGTAATCGTCGAGTCTGCTGCCGTATGAGTCTATAGCCGTAAGGATCGAGCCAACAACTCTGTCGGAATCTCAGATCTCTGAACAACGGTATCAGCAATGGAAGAATGACTCGCTCCTGTGTCTATAGGAACTACAGAAAGGGTGGAGTAGACACATATAGTACCTTGAATCATCTCAGGTGCACCGTGGTCGTAGGCCTCCACTGCCTAAAGATGAGCCTTCCTTTACCCGCTAGCTTCCTGTGGTTTGGGTGGACCTCCTGGTGGTGGTGGTGGTGGTAGAGCCCCAAAGCGTCGTCCACCACCTACTGCTCGGCCAGCTCCTCCACCTCATCCGCCTGCTCCTTGCGAACCGCCACGGTCGAACCTTTGCCTCTGCCTGGGTGGTCCCCCAACCGTCTGCTGCTCCTCTGCATAGAGGGTCGGGCATTCACGAGCCATGTGGCCCTGCCCGCCACATGAATAGCATTGTCTACCTCTCATATGACTGGCTCTGCTACGTGTGCCCCACACCTCCGAACCAGTATCCTAAGGTCGTCCACCTGATGGTCTGGTCCACTTGGTTCACTGCGACGTCTATCTACTGCCAGCTGCAGAAGACTCCTCTATGTGTCATCCTACGGTAGGCCTCGCTACTGGTGTAGGCTCATCAAGGAAGCTCTCCATGAGGAGGGCTCGCTCTAGTACTCCTGCCTGGGTCGGAATGCTGAGGGAGATCATCGAAGCTCTAATCTCATTCCTCAATCCCTGCTTGAAGGTCTGGGCTCGGAAGAATGGGTCTCGTACCATGTCCATGGAGTAGCGCAAGAGGTCGGTAAATCTCGCCGAGTACTGGGATACTGTCATTTGGTACCCAGAGGTGGACTATCAGGCAGTACGTACACGGAGCGGATGTAAAGACCCGAGGATCCTACGAGACTATCTGTACCCACCCTTCAGGTGGGAATTCCGGAGGACAATGTAACACCCCAGGTAAATAAAGAATGTGACATCTTTATATTTATCCATATTTGTGAATAAAATATTAATATTACTTTAAAGGGGATTCTATGCTTGATGGAATACCCAATACACAACAACGAGTTTCTTGGGAAGCTTATGTTGCACTCTAATAATAAAATAATATTATTTTAAATGGTAGTTAACGCCTAGCCGTTGTAATGGCGGGAATGAACATAACTAACTACCAAATGATTATATATTTTTGTAAAATATTTTCACTTTTTACAATAAATGTTAGAGGATTAAAAATGCGAATGAATCCAATTTTAAGCGTAAACATTCTAATATTCTTTAAAAGGTCGATTAACCGCCTTTTGATGGCGAACCTCTTTTAAATCCACTTTTTGACAATTTTATGTGTTATATTTGAAAAAATAAAATTCTTCTTTAGAATTGGGACATCAAAATTTACTTTGTGTAAATTTTTGGTATTTTTTCGAAAAAGTTCAATTTTTAATGAATAGTGAAAAATGTTGTATTTTAATTCAAAACCTCTTTTTAATCTAATTTATTTATATGATTAGATTATCTTTTGAATTGGTTTTAAAGTTAAATTAGAATATATTTTTACCATCTAATCCAATTGCGGTCTTTGGAATTAATTTCACTTTGAAATCGGACTTAAACTAGTGTCAATCTTTTGATACATTTTGTTTCATAAAAACACGCTATTTGTTTTGACAGTGGGAATTAATTATTAAATTAATTAATGCAACTTATATGTTTTGAATTTTGTAAAATAGACATCATTTTTGAATTCGGAATATCAAATATAGCTTAGGGTGAATTTTTGGTAATTTTCTGAAAAACTTCAATTTTTGATGAATAGTGAAACCACTAAGTGGTACTTATAAAAACTGATTTTTCCGTTTAAATGAAATTTTTCCACCTTTGTGTTTTGAATTTCAAAAATCCGACATACATGGTTGTCATTAAGAAGTAAAATGTGGTTCAATGGGATTAAAATAATTTTTTGGTGAATAGTAACTTATTAAGTTTTTAATCGCGATTAGAGGTAATTAGTGTAGTTTAAGGTAAGAATAATGTTTTAATAAAATGAAATAACCTAGACACATGTCCTACCCTCATTTTATGTGTCATGGTCGACCAAGAAAATCCATGGGTCAACTTGGGGACCCCATGGAGCCACTTTCATTGGAAAATGACATAAATACCTTTTTATTTAATGTTAAAGTAAAAATGACACAAACATGAGATGTTTTACTAAAACAATTTTTACATGGGGTTATACAAGTCAGATTTTTTACTATAAATATTCATTGGAAATATAAATAGATTTCCTACATAATAGTCTTTTTTTATAATTTTTAGACATAAAATAAATTAAATTATTTATGACATCATGATGATGCAGCGATTACCTCATTATTTAACGATTTAAATAAAATGGAAAGATAATGTAATATCTAAGCCCTACACATGTCAAAAACCTATTGTATGGGTGGATTTCGAACCATTAACACCTTATCCATGAATTATATCAATGTGGGACCTTTTAAATCCAAAAATCATTTTCAAATAAAGTAACATTTGCTTACTTTCCAAGAGTGCCCCTCCTCTCCACTTATAAAAGGCCCCCACCTCTACCTCCTTACCCACACCTCTCAAGCCTTTGGATTGGCCAACCTCTGCCCATTTCATCTCTTCACGTCCCTCTATAACTCCTTGAAGCCTCACTTTGGGAAGAATACTTTCCAAGGAAGCCTTTGAGCTCAAATCAAAGGAAGTTACACGATTTAAAGGTAATGTCTTCACTTGAGTCATTTTGTTTTATTTGGCCTCTCCAACCCCCTAAACTCTTTTTATTCATTTATTTTGTAACAACTCCAGTATATTCAATATACTAGGATGTTTTTATAAGAAGTATTCGAGCTACAATTACACACACATACATCTAATGGTTAAAGAACATACTGTTTCCGTGGATGGCGAATTTCTGCCTCACGAAACGATGATTGTTCAACACTCATATAACACCTTCAAAGATGGCCATTAAGATGTAACTATATTTATATATGATATATAATATGTTTATTTTTTACTTAAGCTTCTGTATTTTTCATTTATTTTATACCTTTATGGTTTCCATTATGGGTAAACGCGATATTTTCACTTAAGAAAATGCGGACTACCGCCCCCTCAAAGTGATATGATTCGTTAATTCCATATGTGGGACGTATAAAGGATGGATTTAATGTTATTATATATGATGTTATACTAGAATTATAATATACCTCTATATCATTATTATTTCTTTCCATTAATGTATGAGATAGAAATGAAAGTAGCGTTCATGCGTACGTACGGCTTACCGTCTCCATGAACGGTGCATTTCATTTCTTATCCCCAAATGTAATGTACTATTATAAGTACATATTTATAATGGATATATATAATGTATGTTACATATAAATGATTAATATAATTCTGGAATTAAAATATACATACCTCTCATTTAGTTTTAATTCCATTAATATGACAAAGAAATGAAAGTAGTGTTCATGCATACGTATGGCTTACCGTCTCCATGAACGGTGCATTTCATTTCTTACCTCTAAATGATTATGTAATATTATAAATACATGTATATTCTGGACATATATGATATATATGATATCCAAATCCTGAATATCATTCTGGATATAATTAACCATTGACCACACGAACAACATGTAATTGTAAGAAGTCCACTTTTGACTTAAGAACCAAATATCGACAAAACAAACATTATTAACTTAAATGATTACATAATGTTTATAACATGTAAATAATTGATATAAAAGGAATAATGAACTTGAAAAAGTCTCTTAAGCAAGTAGAAATTAACTCAAGTTTATTATTCAGGATGTTAAAGAACGATTGAGTCAAGTCAGACCCGAGGTAAGGGATCCTACTCCTCTCTTTCTTTTTAAGTACACTATTTTATGACATTCCTTTTAAAGCTCATATTTGTTGTTATTGGGATGTTCTTTGATATTACTATTACTGAAATTTTTATGTTCATATGGTGAGAGACCCTATTCTCTCTCATCATTCCTTTTTGGTAAGTTTTATGTGGCGTCGTTAGGCTGCCGAGTTTTCGTAAGGGATTTTTCATCTCACTTTTATTCCCGTGAGATTTATGCTACATTTTCCACAATTTCCTTTGATTGGTGTATGTACTACCAATTATTTTACTCATTGTGTAATATAAATTCATTTATGATTATTTACATCAATTTTGTATTGTCCTTATTTCACGGGGTGTATGTTTCGAAAGATACCCATGTCGGTAAGGGAACCTTTCACCCTCCTCTTTTTAAAAGACTTCTTTTTTTATGTCTTTTAATTCACATACTATTATGTTGGGATATGTTCTTCTATATCCTTATTGATTTAAATTTTATTTCCATGTGATGAGATACCCTTTTTTATCTCTCATCAACTCATTTTCTGAATTTTGTAGTGACGCCATTAGGCTGTCAAATTTTTGCAAGGGAACTTCTTAACCCAAATTTTATTATTTGGGATAAACTTATACTCCTTGAATATGTAGTTCTATGAATATGTGTGAATAACCTCTGATTGTTTTACACTTAATATCCCCTTATATTTGGTGTGTTCTTTTGTCACACATAATTATGTAATTGATTTATCCTTAAACCAAGGATATCGTCTTTGTAAGGGACTTCGTCTCAATCTCCTTTCATTGAGGCATATTTCGTTTTATACACAACTTTCTTTTATACAGTGTATAAACCCATTTGACTTTTAATTTTATACAAAAGGAATCTTTTTCTACGAAGCATTTTACTAAATGACAAAAGGAATGTTTCTTTTAATGTACGCGGTGAAAATGACCTTTTCCGCCACCGCAAGTATTATTTTATCTTTGGCTTCCTCAAAAAGCTGTAATGTTTTTAAAATAAAATAAATACCATATAATCTTTTAAGTATTTTGGTATTGAAAATGGTTTTGATAAAGGATTCTATTTTGTCAATATATTTAAATGATATATTGTGATTGAAATGTGGAAATGTTATCATTCCTTTATATTGGTTTTATGTGTTATAATTTTATAATGGTACTTGGACATTTTACGGGTGGTTACGTGATAAACCATATGACGGGTGGTGCTGTGAATACCAGGACGGGTGGTTACGTTATAACCTCCAATGCATTGGGTATGGAAGTCGGTCGTATGGCTATTCCATTAAGTATGTATGGAAGTTGGCCGAATGGCTATTCCATTAAGTGATATGTGTGGAAGTCGACCTTATGGTTATTCCACTTAAGAATATTTATGTCCCAAGTTACCTTTATATGTTATGTGATCTTTATATGGGTTTTATGGTAATCTTTTGGTTATAGAAGGGTAAGTAATTAACTTTTATTCAGTGAAGAGTTTTTAATACTTTGAAAAGGTGAAAAGTATTACTTTGTTAAAGTATACATGGTTTACTTATTGTTTTGAAAAACTAACAGTTTTCATTCTTTGTGTATCCCTTACTGAGATTTTTATGCTCATCCCAAGTTTTTGAAATGTTTTTCACATGACTTAACGTGGAATAGGGTCAAGGATGGGATCAAGGGAAATTCATGCTACCTAAAACATGGAACTATACATGTTTCTTTTTAAGAGTTTTTATTTTATGGAAACTTAGTAGAAGTTTCTACTTTGTAATCTTTTGAGATGTAATAGTTATGTCCTAATTCTCTAAAACTCTAAACATGAAAAGATCCTCAATGTGAATTATTAATTTAATTCAATATTAAGTAAGGTTTAAGGTCGGGGCCTTATAGTTGGTATCAGAGGTCGGTTTAGACAACTTTAGGGATTAGGAGTTCTTGTGAGACACATGATTAGTCCCTATATCTATTATTTCAGTTAAATCCTTGTTTTATAACATTTTTTCAGGTCAAGTAAATTCGGTTACGAATGGAAGGAGAAGGATCTCAAACGCCATTCCTATCTCTTCCTGATGACATGCTTTCAATAATTATTGCAAAGTCATCTTCGGATGATTGTGAAACTTTTTCTAGCATACAACTCACTTGCAAGCAGTTGTTTGAGATATCAAACACCTCCACTATACCTCGTTATCATCGTGGATCATGGGTTGTTTTTAGACAAATACTATTTTCACAATATTCTCATATTTTCAATAAAGGTAAATATTATCATGGTATTTTCAAATATTTTACTTTATCACAAGAATTTGAAGCCTATTATGATTTTAAAAATGGTGCTGAGGAAGGAGACCCTTGTTCAACCTATTTATATTTTCTTTTAAAATATAGTCTCACATCACATACTTCTGGTATTTTAAAAGGACCAATAATAGAAAGTTTCAACTCAATTTTGGTCCGACTATTTTATAGAAATCATGTTTTATCAGATGTTTTGGAATTATATGTCATACATGGTTATTTTCCAAAACTATTTTTCTGTGAACACCCATATGACCCTTGTTGTACGAGGTGTATTTGGATAGAGGAAGCAAATGATTTTGAAGGATCTCTAAATCATTGTTATAATGCATGGGACTTCTACCTACATGAGCAAGATGATGATGAAACCGAGTGGACGCCATGATCAAGGTATGATGTTATTCATTTTGGGAATCGTTTTATTTTATCTTATGGTGGTGAAATAAGACTTCAAGAATTAAGATGTTGAGATAGTAACGAATTCGGATGAAAATTAAAGGTATAAGGAAACGATTGAGGTTAAAACATGTTAGGGTTATTATTGGAGTTTTATAAAAAGGAAAACAAGCAGACTGTGTGACAACCCATCATGTCGGACAAAGCTGCAGGAATCGAACCCACAACCAAAGTACGACTGGTATTTATCGCCTACCACTGGACTACGTGAAGTCCCTGGTTAGTTTGACTGATTCTTTTTAGTTATATGATTTTATGAATTAAGAGTAAGTTGATTTTGGGTTATTTATGAAAATTATTAACCTGTCATGGAGGATATGTGATTAGGTTAATTACTTTTCAATACGAGACTTTAGGAGAAACTGATGTTGTTTAGAGATAAATGTTACGATTTAACTTGGAAGACTATGTGACTAAATCCTTCAAATATTTGGGTTTCAATCTTAGATTGGTTTACTTTGAAGAATTTTATGGACAAATTGTTTATCGGATGGTCCTCGTTGAACTTTGGGTTTTGTTGGAAAAATTTTGGAGATTAAGCATAGATTTTTTTAAAGGGTTATCCTTTTCTGGATTATCTGATCTTGTACTAACCTTTTTGGTTTTGGTTTTGGTTAAAGCCTAAAGACACGGGAAGTATATAGTTCTATTTGGTGGATTAGGTGATTCTCTAGAAGTTTATTATAGTACTCTTAATATGAAAAAGTCTTCCTAAATACTCATCTTTTGGAGAAAATATGAGTTTGTGTAAGGAATCTAATAAAAGTTGAAAGTCAACATGATAAGTGATTATGTTTCCTTATGAATAAATTCCTCAATAAAAAGTAACTTAAAACAAAATGTTGTCTATTAACTTTTCCTACTGGGGAATCAAATACCGTTTAACCCATCATAAGTTTGTGATTTTCTTATGGTTAACTTTCTCCTAGACATGTTTACTATCACTCTCCCTCAAGAACATGACCCTTTGATTTTTCTTCCATGTCCATGTTTTCCTACACAGAATCCTATTATGGGTTAACTCGGGTGACCCCTGTACTTATCTTTCTTTATTTTAAAGTGATTGTTTTTCCGACTCTTGTTCCGATGTGGGACTTTTAAGGATGTTTCCAAGCTCAATTTTAAAATTGTGAGGACGCAATTCCCAAAAGGGGGGAAGGATGTAACACCCCAGGTAAATAAAGAATATTACATCTTTATATTTATCCACATTTGTGAATAAAATATTAATATTACTTTAAAGGGGATGCTATGCTCGATGGCGTACCCAATATGCAACAACGAGTTTCTTGGGAAGCTTACGTTGCACTCTAATAATAAAATAATATTATTTTAAATGGTAGTTAACGCCTAGCCATTGTAATGGAGGGAATGAAAAGAACTAACTACCAAATGATTATATATGTTTGTCAAATATTTCTACTTTTTACAATAAATGTTAGAGGATTAAAAATGTGAATGAATCCAATTTTAAGCGTAAACATTCTAATATTCTTTAAAAGGTCGATTAACCGCCTTTTGATGGAGAACCTCTTTTAAATCCACTTTTTGACAATTTTATGTGTTATATTTGACAAAATAAAATTCTTATTTAGAATCGGGACATCAAAATTTACTTTGTGTAAATTTTTGGTATTTTTTCGAAAAAGTTCAATTTTTAATGAATAGTGAAAAATGTTGTATTTTAATTCAAAACCACTTTTTAGTCTAATTTATTTATATGATTAGATTATATTTTTAATTGGTTTTAAAGTTAAATTAGAATATATTTTTACCATCTAATCCAATTGTGGTCTTTGGAATTAATTTCACTTTGAAATCGGACTTAAACTAGTGTCAATCTTTTGATACATTTTGTTTCATAAAAACAAGCTATTTGTTTTGACAGCAAGAATTAATTATTAAATTAATTAATGAAACTTATATGTTTTGAATTTTGTAAAATAGATATAATTTTTGAATTCGGAATATCAAATATAGCTTAGGGTGAATTTTTGGTAATTTTATGAAAAACATCAATTTTTGATGAATAGTAAAACCACTAAGTGGTACTTATAAAAAGTGATTTTTCCGTTTAAATGAAATTTTTCCACCTTTGTGTTTTGAATTTAAAAAATCCGACATACATGGTTGTCATTAAGAAGTAAAATGTGGTTCAATGGGATTAAAATAATTTTTTGGTGAAGAGTAACTTATTAAGTTTTTAATCGCGATTAGAGGTAATTAGTGTAGTTTAAGGTAAGAATAATGGTTTAATAAAATGAAATGACCTATACACATGTCCTACCCTCATTGGATGTGTCATGGCCGACCAATAAAATCCATGGTTCAACATGGGGACCCCATGGAGCCACTTTCTTTGGAAAATGACATAAATACCTTTTTATTTAATGTTAAAGTAAAAATGACACAAACATGAGATGTTTTACTAAAACAATTTTTACATGGGGTTATACAAGTCAGATTTTTTACTATAAATATTAATTGGAAAGATAAATATATTTCCTACATAATAGTTGTTTTTATAATTTTTAGACATTAAATAAATTAAATTATTTATGACATCATGATGATGCAGCGATTACCTCATTATTTAACGATTTAAATAAAATGGAAAGATAATGTAATATCTAAGACCTATACATGTCAAAAGCCTATTGTATGGGTGTATTTCGAACCATTATCACCTTATACACTAATTATATCAATGTGGGACCTTTTAAATCCGAAACTTATTTTCAAATAAAGTAACATTTGCTTACTTTCCAAGAGTGCCCCTCCTCTCCACTTATAATAGGCCCCCACCTATACCTACTTACCCACACCTCTCAAGCCTTTGGATCGTCAAACCTCTGCCCATTTCATCTCTCCACATCCCTCTATAACTCCTTGAATCCTCACTTTGGGCAGAATCCTTTCCAAGGAAGCCTTTGAGCTCAAATCAAAGGAAGTTACCCGATTTAAAGGTAATGTCTTCACTTGAGTCCTTTTGTTTTATTTTGCCTCTCCAACCCCCTAAAATCTTTTTATTCATTTATTTTGTAACAACTTTAGTATATTCAATATACTATAATGTTTTTATAAGAATTATTCGAGCTACACTTACACACACCTACATCTAATGGTTAAAGAACATACTGTTTCCGTGGATGGTGAATTTCTACCTCACGAAACAATGATTGTTCAACACTCATATAACACCTTAAAAGGTGGCCATTAAGATGTCACTATATTTATATATGATATATAATATGTTTATATTTTACTTAAGCTTCTGTATTTTTCATTTATGTCATACCTTTATGGGTAAACGTAATATCTTCATTTAAGGAAGTGCGGACTACCGCCCCCTCAAAGTGATGTGATTCATTAATGTCATATGTGGGACGTATAAAGGATGGATTTAATGTTATTATATATTATGTTATACTGGAATTATAATATTCCAATATATCATTATTATTTATTTCCATTAATGTATGAGATAGAAATGAAAGTAGCGTTCATGCGTACGTACGGCTTACCGTCTCCATGAACGGTGCATTTCATTTCTTATCCCCAAATGTAATGTACTATTATAAGTACATATTTATAATGGATATATCTAATGTATGTTACATATAAATGATGAATATAATTATGGAATTAAAATATACATACCTCTCATTTAGTTTTAATTCCATTAATATGACAAAGAAATGAAAGTAGTGTTCATGCGTACGTACGGCTTACCGTCTCCATGAACGGTGCATTTCATTTCTTAACTCTAAATGATTATGTAATATTATAAATACATGTATATGCTGGATATATATGATATATATGATATCCAAATCATGAATATCATTCTGGATATAATGAACCATTGACCACACGAACAACATGTAATTGTAAGAAGTCCACTTTTGACTTAAGAACCAAATATCGACAAAACAAAAATTATTAACTTAAATGATTACATAATGTTTATAACATGTAAATAATTGATATAAAAGGAATAATGAACTTTAAAAAGGATCTTAAGAAAGTAAAAATTAACTCAAGTTTATTATTCAGGACGTTAAAGAACGATCGAGTCAAGTCGGACCCGAGGTAAGGGATCCTACTCCTCTCTTTCTTTTTAAGTACACTCTTTTATGAAATTCCTTTTAAAGCTCATATTTATTGTTATTAGGATGTTCTTTTATATTACACTTACTTAAATTTTTATGTTCATATGGTGAGAGACCCTATTCTCTCTCATCATTCCTTTTTTGTAAGTTTTATGTGGCGCCGTTAGGCTGCCGAGTTTTTGTAAGGGATTTTTCATCTCACTTTTATTCCCGTGAGATTTATGCTACATTTTCCACAATTTCCTTTGAGTGGTGTATGTACTACCCATTATTTTACTCATTTTGTAATATACTTTCATTTATGAGTATTTACATCAATATTGTATTTTCCTTCTTTCACGGGGTGTATGTTTCGAAAGATACTCATGTCGGTAAGGGAACCTTTCACCCTCCTCTTTTTAAAAGACTTCTTTTGTTATGTCTTTTAATTCACATACTATTATGTTGGGATATGTTCTTCTATATCCTTATTGATTTAAATTTTATTTCCATGTGATTAGATACCCTTTTTATCTCTCATCAACTCATTTTCTGAATTTTGTAGTGACGCCATTAGGCTGTCAAATTTTTGCAAGGGAACTTCTTAACCCAAATTTGATTCTTTGGGATAAACTTATACTCCTTGAATATGTCGTTCTATGAATATGTGTGAATAACCTCTGATTTTTTAACACTTAATATCCCCTTATATTTGGTGTGTTCATTTGTCACACATAATTATGTAATTGATTTATCCTTAAACCAAGGATACCGTCTTTGTAAGGGACTTCGTCTCAATCTCCTTTCATTGAGGCATATTTCGTTTTATACACAACTTTCTTTTATACGGTGTATAAATTCCTTTGACTTTTACTTTTATACAAAAGGAATATTTTTCTACGAAGCGTTTTACTAAACGACAAAAGGAATGTTTCTTTTAACGTACGTGGTGACAACGACCTTTTCCGCCGCCGCGAGTATTATTTGATCTATGTCTTCCTCAACAAGCCGTAATGTTTTTAAAATACAATAAATACCATATACTCTTTTATGTATTTTGGTATTGAAAATGGTTTTGATAAATTATTCTATTTTCTCAATATATTTAAATGATATATTGTGATTCAAATGTGAAAATGTTATCATTCCTTTATATTGGTTTTATGTGTTATAATTTTATAATGGTACTTAGACATTTTACTGGTGGTTACATGATAAACCATTTGACGGGTGGTGCCGTGAATACCAAGACGGGTGGTTATGTTATAACCACCAATGCATTGGGTATGCAAGTCGGTCGTATGGATATTCCATTAAGTATGTATGGAAGTTGGCCGAATGGCTATTCCATTAAGTGATATGTGTGGAAGTCGACATTATGGTTATTCCACTTAAGTATGTTTATGTCACAAGTTACCTTTATATGTTATGTGATCTTTATATGGGTTTTATGGTAATATTTTGGTTACAGAAGGGTAAGTAATGAACTTTTATTCAGGGAAGAGTTTTTACTACTTTGAAAAGGTGAAAATTATTACTTTGTTAAAGTATACATGGTTTACTTGTTGTTTTGAAAAACTAACAGTTTTCATTCTTTGTGTATCCCTTACTGAGCTTTTTATGCTCATCCCAAGTTTTTGAAATGTTTTTCACAGGACTTAACGTGGAATAGGGTCAAGGATGGGATCAAGGGAAAGTCATGCTACCTAAAACATGGAACTAGACATGTTTCTTTTTAAGAGTTTTTATTTTATGGAAACTTATTAGAATTTTCTACTTTGTAATCTTTTGAGATGTAATAGTTATGTCCTAATTCTATAAAACTCTAAACCTGAAAAGATCCTCAATGTGAATTATTCATTTAATTCAATATTAAGTAAGGTTTAAGGTCAGGGCCTTATAGACAACTTGGTGGTTTCTGATTTACTTTACTACTGCTATTCTTTCTTTTCAGTTGTACTGTACTTTCAGTTGGGTTTATATTTTGTGCCATTTACATTTCATCACTTACTTTTGTACTCATTTTACTTAGTGTTTACTTCAGCTTCCATACTTTGTGGTGTTTGTTTTCTTATATAAAGGCAATGCCTTCCCTTTTTTCGGGGATTACGCCTTTGGTGCTAGTCTCCAGCCCCTGGCCTATGGAATGCGGGCTTGGGGTAGTCACTGCATGGGCCTTGAGGACGGGTCATGACAAATAGGTATCAGAGGAGTCGGTTCTACCGCAGAACTTAGGAATCAGATAATTTCTTTTGTGTGAAGCAATAGTGTTTAGGGTATTGAGTGTGTTTATCAGTCCATGGAGTCCAGTGTTGGTGCGGCAGCTGATGTATCCATACACCAGGACCCTAACTTCTGATTTGGGACTCAGTGCTCGAAAACACTGATTGCACATGTGTTTCAAAAGTTTTCTTTGGGATTACTTTGTGTTAGCTCACTAGGTATATTGTGTTAACCGTGGCACACCTATTTATTTTTAGGATGGCCCCACGACAGCAACCAACTAGGGTTCCAAGATTTGTGTGAGATGGAAGCCCACCGAGCGATGAGGACTCGGTGTAGGGCCCCATTACAGCGGAGGCACCGGCGGTACCTCTACCCACCGAGCCACCGATGCGACCAGCCCCAACAGCTGAAAGTGCACGTCGCCTGAGTGCACTGTGTGAGTTTCAGCATCAGAGTCCTCCCAGGTTCTGTGGGGAGACGGACCCTCAGGCAGCCGAGGATTTGCTGGAGGCTGTTGTTCGAGTCTTCAGATTGGTAGGGACACCGGCAGACCTCATGGTGATCCTCGCGGTGATTCTCCTGCACGCGGCAGCAGGTAGATGGTGGAGCCTGATGCTCCAGGTGCACGACGAGGAATATTTTATTTATTTTTCATGACCCTTCTTCAGGGCCCGTGTCGTGACTACCCCAAGCCAGCCTTCCACAGGCCAGGGGCTGGTGACTAGCACCAAAGACGTAATTCCCGACAAAAGGGAAGTCATTTCTTTATATAAGAAAACAAACACCACAAAGTATGGAAGCTGAAGAAAACACTAAGTAAACTGAGTACAAAAGTAAGTACTGAAAAGTAAATGGGACAGAATACAAACCCAACTGAAAGTACAGTACAACTGAAAAGAAATAACAGCAGTAGTAAAGTAAATCAGCAACCACCAAGTCGTCCTCCAGAATTCCCACCTGAAGGGTGGGTACAGATAGTCTCGTCAGCTCCTCGGGTCTGTCCGTCCGCTCTGTGTACGTCCCACCTGATAGTCCACCTCCGGGTACCGTCCCACTCCACAAGCCTCAACCATGATCAGCGTTGTCCGTCGTCTACAACCAAAACAACATAGAGCAGGAATTTCCCATGCAGGGGTGAGTATACAATACTCAGTAGGGACCCCGAGACCCCCAAAGGTCTCCCAGAATCCACAAAGGATAAACCACAAAGGAAGGATACAAACACAAAGTATCAACCAAATCTGCTTAGTTATATTACCATACATATACCTAAGACATCAATTCCATCTTGGCTCCAACACACGAGCCCAAGTACAACCCAGTCTACATAAGAAAGCATAACCCAATCCATATAGGAAAACACAACCCAATCCACACAGGAAAGCACAACCAAATCCACACAGGAAAGCATGACAATCACATCGATGATAATGATTGAAAGACAAGAATCAGCACACAAAGGTATACTACTCACAAAGAGGGGTGGAGATGATAGATGTATCCTCTGAATCATCTCCCCTGCCGAACCCACATAGGATCCAAGTACATAAGTCATCACTGTCGAACCCACATAGGATCCTAGTATAGTAACCATCGCTGCCGAACCCACATAGGATCCAAGTACAGTCGTCCTCGCTGTCGAACCCACATAGGATCCAAGTACATTCTTCCTCACTGCCGAACCCACGTAGGATCCAAGTACATTCATTATCATCATCGCAATTGCAGCTAGCTCTAGGGTTTCTGAACACAGCATACTTGATTCCGGGAGGGTCCGCTCCTCGACTCAAAGGGGTGGATACATCAACCGTTACGAATACTAGAGTTAAAGTATCCCGTAGTTCTGTCCCACGTCATAGGGGAAAACCAAGCAAAACGTACCCCAAGTCATGGAGAACAAGACAACCAAGCCATTTTCCTAAAGTACACGGCATTTAGGTAAGAAATACACGCTGTGTCATCAGACACTGGGTACTGCCCATGTGAAACAGCCTATATCGCAGGGCTGTTAGTGAAAATAAGTAAGTACATTGTGTGTGGTATGGTTACACGCTGTGTCTTCAATCCACGGGTACTATCCGTGTACCACATCCGGTGTCGAAGGGTTATTCATGTAAAAAGTTAATACATGGCATGTGGTATGGTTACACGTCGTGTCCAAACTTCTGGGGCCGGCTCTGTGTATGATGGCCATGCCTGGCCGTGTGGTGAAGTACATGCTCGCGTACTCCACCCTGTCTCCATGTATTCCCAGAATACACGCCAAGTCATCATGAAGCCGCTTCTACCATGGTGAAGGTAGTACATGTTGTGCCTCTTGGTCGTGTGGTTCTTCCTGTGTCCGTGTATCTCCCAGATTACACACTAATTCTCGTGAAGCTACTTCTACCTTTTTATGAAGAGAATACACACCGTGTTACTTAGCCATGTATAGTTTTCCGTGTCTGTGTTTTTTCCCCCAAATACATGCCATGTTCATCAAATTCTCCTTTTTCAAACAATGTGAAGAGTACACATTGTGTGTCTAGAGTCACACGTCATGTGTTTCTTTTCTAATATTTGAAACAGAATCCATAGTACGCTTGTACTACACGGCATGTGCTCCTGCAGTACATGCCGTGTATTCTGGAATTTTCCAAAAAATGACGCCTCTGGCCAGCACGCCTCCTTAGATTTCCGTTCATCATTCCGATGATCTTATTTCTACGAAACTTCCACTTCCAGGTCTCCCCGATTCCCTAAGGCCGTTTACGATATTTTCGGGCATCCGATTGGCTCTAAAAACATAGCTTAATTAACTGCACAAGAATAGCCGAAGAACTCCAAATATATTCACAAGAATGGTGGAGGAATTAGACTGTGTTCGTTTGGTCTAGTCCCTTCCACATTACTCTGATAACATGAAGTTTAAGAGGAACAACAACATGGAAGGAAAACCAATCATTTCTCAATACAAACACACCCCTACCTCGAAGGAAGTTCGCGGGTGTCAAGTGCCGCAAAAGATGGCGTCGATTCTGTCGTCGTCAGTGTCTCCTTCCTTGTCGTGGAAGAAGAAGAGCATGGAGAAACAAAGTCGCTGAGTCGACGTTCGTCATCGGAGAATTGGCATTCTTCATTGAAGGGTGTCGTTCTTCACAGGAGGATGAAGTTCTTCCAAGAAGGATTTAGATCTCTCTCCCAAAATCCTCCCACAACAAGCCAACTCCCCAAAATAAAATAAGTCTCATATTATTTTATTAATTCATGCCAAGCATTTAAAATTCAAATTTCAAACAAATAACTCAATTAATTAAAGAGGTTCAATTAATTAAATTAATGTGTGTTGGCATTATTAAAGTGGAAGAGGAGAAGTCACTTAATTAAATAATGAGTTAGAGAATGTGAGGAGTTGGGGCTCGTATGGGCCCCACCTCACCTTTATCCTCTCAAGGGTATTTAATAACTAGTGGGTCCCACCCCAACTCCCACACTGAGGATATAACCACTTAGAATAAAGAATAAAAATTTTACCACAAATTTTATTCAATTCTTTATTAATCCCCAAATTTTAACAACTCCTCCCGAGCAAACGCACCTTTGGTAAAGGTCCTCTTAAGCAATTATCAGCGATGTGGTTCCATAGGTGCCCTCAGATTTCAATTACAAGCACCGGTTCATAAGATAGAATAACACGCTCGTTCGTTCACTTAACTTACCCTAGATAAACATCTAAAATTGATTCCGAGCACACCGGGCCTAGGAATCAGGTGTCGTCAGAAACCGCGTACTCATAAAATCCCAAAGAATTTAAGAAAAAAATTCCTTGAAATTTATGGGTCTTTACATAAAAATAATAAATTAAATTAAAATACTTTTATAAAATTCATCGTTCAAAAGGTTAATCATAACCACTTCCGTTCACAAATCATTATAATAAATCCAAAAAGAAATTTAAAAAAAATATATCTTTAAAAAATTCCTAATTTATTCAAATGATATATTAAAATTTAAAAATATTTACATGCATTTGAGAACATGGATTTAGACCATCTTTCAATATGGATAAATAACTTGTTTCAAATAAACCTAGAGAACACATTTCAAAAAATGTAAAATCAATGAAAAGGGGATGTTAGTCATTTAAAAATTTCAATCATTTGAAACTATTTAGAAAACATCAAATAGTTAAACTCCTTTCATTAAAATCAAGGTACATCAGTTTTTTTAAGAGAAACCTCGTCTGAAGCCCTCAATTTCACCATAACATCCATTAAAATATCATTGAATGTAATTCTAAAAAAATGGCATTTATAAAATTCATACAAAGGTGAGAGAGATGAATATTATATATATTCAATTAATTACATGTTCAACTCTAAGATAATAGGGTCAAACAAGAATTAACATAAAATTTTGGGATAAAATTCATAGAACATGTTATAGAAATTAGGAAACACATGTCCTTTAATGATTACTCAATAATAAATTACAATATGATGAAAAAAATAAAAAAAACTACTTTAAAAATCTGCGATCAAAATATAACCGATATATTATGTGTCACCTCTAATTATGATCAGCGAATATTGGAATATGGGTCTCGATAGAAGATATAATTGATCCTTGATTTAGTGTCCCACATCAACAAACCATGGAAAAACAAAAAATAAGGAAAGCATAAACACTATAAAGGGGTAATCAAGAACATAAGAGAGATCAAAGGATGATAGGAGATGAACATACTAGAAGAGTATCATATCTTTGATCAGTAATTTAATAAAATAATTATCAATATTAAAGTAGTGAGAAACACCTCTATAGGACTAAAAAAATCAGAAGGATCATATTGTTTTTGAATGTGAGAAGTTTACAAATAATTATGGGGGGTTTTGGATTTTAATTAAAAATTTTGGGGAATTAAATCCAATCCTCAAAATGCACTCAGTTAGATCACTTGAATACTACTAATCATACATAAAACCATGAACCCCAAATAGTGGCATTGGGATACCATCATAGTTAGGCTACAAAGTTAGATGAACCATGCACCAACTGTGAAACCCCTTCAGTCCATGTTTCATTGTTTTGATGCATGGTTTTATTATCCATGCATAATCTATGTTCCCCTACCCTGGGTAATAGAAATGTTGAATGGTTTGGCTCCATTTTTTTGGAACCATGAACTAACAATAAAAAGGCCCAAAAACAATAAACAGTTCTCATAAAGAATTAGAAACAACCCACAAAGTGATGAAATCATTGGATACTAAATTCAATGGGTCAAAACACTTAAAATGTAATTATATGTTAAAAACATCATGAGATAAATTATTGTCTTTTTTTTTGTATATTTCACCCAATACTATGAAATTTATTTTTTCTCGTCATATAACAACATCCCACAATAACACTTTTATGAATATCATTATAACATTTAATGTTTTATGCATTATATTAAATGTACTATGAAATTTTCAATGTGAACAATACAATTGAAAAATATCACATTAATGTTAATCATTATAATAATAAATAGATCATAAATTTTTTATTAATATTGAAATCAATGAATACAATATATTCCTAAATAAAAAGTAGTTGATTTAATGGATCCAACTATAATAGAATCCCTCTTGTAATAGAGACAAATTATAATTATATTGATTCTAATACCTCTAAAATTATGTTCATAGTTATACTATAAAATTTATCTATTTAATGGGACCTCAATTATTTTTTAGAAAATTATTCTTATGAAAATGTTACTTCACTATTAAAAATCCCTCTAGTGATGATACATCAAATGTTTATAAATTTTCCATGGATATAAATTTGGATCCTTGGAAAGATCCAATTATAAAATATTATAAAATTATAGTATGATATGATCATTACTTCTTTGTCCCATTTAAAAATCCTAAAAAATATTCATATCGAAACAACTTCTTTGGATATATTATAAGCCACAATATACATAGACACTATTTTAGAATTAATTAACATTGCATAGTTTATTCTCTTCTAGATCATGAAAACATCATTAATATTGAGGGTATACCTTAATTGTGATTTAATATCATATTAATCTATTTGGAATATAGAATATGTATATTTATTGATTAATAGGTCATAATCCTATCTATACACCAGGAAAAAATTTAACGTACACCTATGATACTGCATGATAATCCTAACATCCATCAAATGAGAATATTCAAATTTATCATGATATATACCGATATAGAACATGTAAAAGGAAAAATATAACTTGATTAAAATCATGGAATACATGATGGAACCTATTATATATGTTTTTAGGTTTCATTTCATTCTATATATCACCTAATGTGTTTGAGCGAATTTTTTCTGAGACAGATGTATACCATGTGACATTGGTAGTAATCCCATCTTGGAATCCTTTATACTCAATGTCTTCATTATGTTATCAATGTATGTACAATGATTTAGTCTAGGTATCCTCTTAGATATATCACAAGATATTTTTATCCAATGAATGTATAGTACATCACCAAAGAATTTTATGGATAAGAATGTGTTTAAACCATTTCCTAACATTTTATAATTTAGTAAATTCATTTCTAATATAGGTAATATATCATTAACAAATACTATTAATAAAAATAATACAATCCTACTAAACCACATATATTTTGAAGGATAAAATTTATTCTTTATGAAACCAAATTTGTTATGTCTTCATCATAGAAATATATTAATGCCCCTGATGCTTGTTTTATTCTATAAATAGAAAATTTCAATTTTCGTACTATTTTTTAATCCTTTATAATAACATATCCTTTTAGGTGTGTCCTATAGACATATTTATAAAGGTTCCAATTATGGAAATATTCTTTGAATTCTATTTATTAATATCATACACATGAAAAATTATGTTGCATTGAAGAATTATGTTGGATTTATGTATAGAAACTCATGAAATGTTATCATCCAAGTCAATTTCAAGAAAAAAATTGAACATTTTTAAAATCATTAATACATTATATATTTTTTATTTTCCATCCATGCATTATTTATTCATGAATAATAATTTTAAACCAGGAAGATTGACTTTCAATAGAGGATATACACAAATATATACACTTATTTTGTACATAGAATTAATCTAATAATTCATGTCATATTACCACATTTCATCTTATATTCTCCTTAGTGATTCAATATATGTTACATGTTCATTATTATCATATAATAATGATTCACCATCCTTAGTGACTAGAAAACCATATCTTTCTTATTCTATAAAGAAACTTATATTCTAATGAAATACTTATGTTTCTAAAACATTCCATTTTGTTAAGGAATCATTTATTATAGCTACTATTGTGTATATTTATTCATATCTTCATTTAATTATATATTTACCTCATATCCTTGTTAAGTATATTCTCTCTATAATGTCCCACTATTAACTTTTTTTATTTGTGATAGTATAATTGATATCCCCTTGTTTAATCATGTTATTATATCAAGATATTCATTTTTCCAAAGGGTTCCAATTTTTCAATTGAAGAGGGAAAAACAAATATTAAAAATCATCATGCTTAAAAGACAACCTAGAATTCCATGAATTGCATAGTTCATATGGAAATCAATTTATGATTATGTTTTCACTTGGGATAGTGTATAGACCACTATATATAATGTGTATCCCCAAATGTATAATAAAATATATGATTGACTCATCATTGATATCCCAATGTCTAACAAGGTGAGGCCCCTATTTTCACATAAAAAATTCCATTATAGTGTACACAGATTAGTGTATTGTGATAATATCTCAAAATACCAAATATACTAAATAGATTGTTTTTTATTGATTCTCCACCCTGATCTAAGAATTTTTTTATCTTCTTATCAAGTTGGTTCTCAACATCAGTCTTGTATTCATTAAACATTTTGAAGAAATTAAACTTATACCTAATTAATTAGGAATATCAATATATATATAATTATTAAATAATATTATGTAGTCCAAGTATCCAACCAATACATAAATAATTAATTTTCCAAAAATGTTAATATTTATCAAATCCAAAAAATATAGGGTCCCTTCAACATTTCAACTAAATAGAGATTTTATCATTATTCCTTGCATCCAATAATGACATATACCAAGTGATTTTTGTTTAAAATTTTATAAAAATCAATCATGGAATTATTTTTTCAATCTAATTTCATCACTATTGATTAAATAGTTAGTTTTGATATGAGTCATTCTAGTGAGATTAATTGTTAAAAAAATTATGTGGTTTTTGTTATGTAACACAAAATACAGATTTTTAAAATATGCCTCAATGTAAAAATGTTTCTAAAATAAGAAACATTAATTTAAAAATTTTAAAATAAATTAATATATATCTACTTTATATATAGAATTAATGATGTTTGTGATCTATGGAATATAATAATATATCTTCAAAATAAAATCTAGTCAACAATGATTGGTTTTAATATCCAATAGCTACAGTTGTGAGTTTATCTCTATTGTAAGATTATAAATCCACATAACCATGTGAATTTTTTATTAATATACTTTGTTATTGTAATTTTATATATATGGTTGTAATACACGATATATCTAAAACTTAATTTTTAGAAACGTGTATTTTTTACACACAAAAATAAGAATATATGAAGAATCACGTTGGTTTTTTATGGTGAAATGGTTGATCTTGTGGTCCTTATTTATATATGAAAAACACATGACATCTCATTCCTTATATTTCCCCTTGATCTTCATTATTTTGGAATAATGTTTTGTATAGGCCTTTTACTTGGAGTTAGTACTGGGGCCTTTCACATTTTCTTTTATTTTTTTTACAAATATAACAGATGTATTTTTATTCTTCATATCCTTATTAACATAGATATGTAGAGTAAAGTGATATGGGAGAGACATCATAATATTTTTTTATATTAAAACTCAAAAAAAACTTGATGATCTCTAAGGGAGTGAATGATGAATGGGGTCAATGTGTAATTCATTGGGTAGGTCAAACTCTATTAAAAGTATATGCTTAGTGTCACTAATAATCTTGACTACATTAGGTTTAGATGGAGTACCTTAATCCTGATACCTTATGAATAGTTATTTGTAGACATTAAACCAATCCTATATAGCTCTCTCTTGAAAAATATCAGGATGATTCTTGAGCATTCAATGTGAATCCATTTTCTCATTTGTCTTCATTATTTTTTGGACATTTATTATAAAATTAAAGACTAAACATATATCACATCATTTATGTGTTTTAAATAAACAATGATATCATCATCACTCACCTCCTTAGTAAGAAGATCAGAAATTTTGGACTGGATCACTTAATTATTCTATTCGTAGCAAAATATAAAGTGAAATTTCATATACCATTCATCGATGTTTATACTAGTAAATAGATTTTAATTCTTATATATTTTCTTATAGGGATATTGTGGTTAAAAATATATACAATTTTCAATAATAATATAATTGAATTTTGATATAATTTTATTCGATTTCCAAGATATTTGAGATGAAATACATTTAATTTTTGTATTAATATTACACTATTTCATCAATTTTAAAGGATTGTAACCATTGAACATAAAATTTACTATATCATAGAAATTATAGTTTCTTGGATCTATATTTATATTCCCATAACCATAATGAGGGCCTTGTAAATTAATTTAAGTTATTCATGTTTTATGGTATTCCAACCATAGGCTTATAGCTCTTAAGTCCATTGAGTGGACTCCGCAATCCTAAACTCCATAAATTAATTTCCTAAACTCTTTAATTCATGATAAATAATGTCTATAATTGGAATCATATATTTATCATAGCTATGTTAAATTGTCCCAAAACCATCCAAATAACTCTCAAGTAAATTTATGTTTTCTGATGAGGGTTACATCAACAGTTATTTCTCTGGTTGCATCATTAATCAACTAATAAATTATATTAATGGATTAATATTAACATGATGATTTTTTCATAGTTTCCATAAAATAAGTAATTTTATTCTTTTACACTACTTATTAATATTATATGGATTTTATTTAATTGATTAATCATATGTTGATAAAATATATATGCATTATCTATTTATTAAAATCTATTTGAAAAATATTATTATTTAATTCATTTAATTTTTTCATTGTGATAAGTCATCCAAAAAATAAATAACAATAAAAAACAAATAATATAATATATGGAATAATGTGAGTTATCCACCAATTTTATAATTTAATAGAAAATAAACAAAACATTAATCATAGGAAAAAATCATTGATCTAGTCTTGGTTTGATAATATCATTCCACCTCTTTCTTAAGTATCTCCTAAGATTATTTCAAATTGGAACCATTTATAACTACCACTAATCACATGTGATCTCAATACATATGTTTGTTTATGCACTCAATAATGATGGAAACCAATGGAATGTTTATACGGTTTAAATAAAATAAATCATGGACACAAACATACATCTCTCCATAAGAGGTGAGGATGATGCACATTGCATCATTTTCATTCACAAACATTATTTGAAAAAAACATAAAATAATTAAATTGGGATAAATAAAAACCATACATATTTTTTTTATGATCAGGGCCATCAACACATACATTAAATATGCTATTAATAAACTAGAATTAATTTTAATCATTATTAATGAAGATAATAAATTGATTGAATTTAGTACTTTATTTATTAATTAATATATTATATTATCTAAATTTTCAACCAAATTTTATGAGACATGTTTATCCAAATTGATTTTCAATTAATAAAAAATATATTTTAATATAGAATAAACTATGTATAGTGTATTTAAATAGAGGAAATATGGCATGTACCTATCCAAACTACCCAACATGTATTATGGTTATGTACATTGAACATAGAAGTCATGTAGAATTCATGAAATTTCATGTAATTTCATGGAATATAATGTCAATATATGAAACATGAACACATGTCAAATTTTGGGACATGTAGGGATTTTAATTCACATGAATTAATAATATTTTTAAAAACAATACTTGATATATAGATAAAAATATTTATGTAAATTTATTAATCATTTAATAGTAAATAAATCATATCACAAGATAGGCATTGTTAATTAATGAAATACATAAATGAGTCGATTTTTTTGATGGATTTTATAATTAATTAATTCATTCCATTTAAATTTGTATTGTTTATGAGTAATGTATAATAAAACTACAAACCAATTTTTTTAGTAATCACGTACTTAAATCACACATGTAAGTGCTGTGTATATTTTTTTAGTTTCATACATTTATCAGGTAAATTATGTGTACACCTGCTACATTCTATGTGACCATGGTATTTAATTATATTTAGTCCAATTCTTTATTTAATAAATACACAAATAATTTATGACCATGTGCTTTATGACATGAAACTCATGGACTACATGATATGTACAATGGTTACATAGTGGGATGTTCAGAAAACCATGTTCCATCTTTTTCTGGTTAACACGCATTTTATTAATCAGTCCAAGTGTTAATCCACATTATATAAATTATTCAAATTTAAACAAATATTTTCATTAAATAATTTCAATTAGATAAAAATTACTTCTCACAAAATAATCTCACAATCCCTGGAAAGGAAGGTTTGGTGTCTCTAGGGACAAGTTACATAGGAAACTTATTTTTGAAAACCTATGATTTTTTTATAATAAAAACATTATATACTGCCTTTTTTTCTTAGATAAGATGTACTTTTCTTCACAACCTAGGGAAGGGAAACAAATTTATGTTGTGAGGTCAAATGATCCACATGGGAAATCTTATCAACATTTAATTTGGGGATTGATCAAAAGTGTATAAGAAAATATTAACATGGGAGATCCATAATTCATGATGGAAGAGAATTTAATTTAAAATGAACAAAACATGTCATGTAGAATGTGTACAAAATCATGATTTAATAAACAAGTTCTATGGAGTATAACATAATCATATAACCTATAATTATGGTATAGGTATAATCATATGTATTTATAACATTGTGATCATAGCCACCATATCATGATAATTATCATTTGGGTGAACATGGATAATCTTCATTGTAATCATGATAAATATAGTGAATTTATATAATCTACATAATGTTTTTTATAATACATTTAACATAGATAATCCTCATTGTTTTCAAGATTAATCATGTAAACATTTATAATACATATCATTTTAAATATCAACATATTTACCTCATGAGGTATAAAACAATAACAAATGAATTAGAGGGTGATATAGGACCCTACCAACCATCATTCATACACATGTGATCCATAAGACACAAATAATTCAATATTTCGTGGATACCATTTGGAAATAAAAAGAAAATTATTCTTCACATCATTAAATAACCAGGGAAAGAAATATGGTTTTCATAACACTACAAGATGGTATCACAGAAATTAACCTCTTTCATGTAAACTATTGATAATAATAACTCAATAATATAATAAATACATTTTATCTAAAAATTTAGAGGGGATTAATTATTATTAACTTCTTTGTAAATCAATCATTTCATGATAAATAGAAAGTATAATAGAAAAAATATTAAAATATTTTTTATATAACACTTTTAACAAAGGCATCTCTGATAAAGTTATGCATCACATTACAAAAGATAATTTTGAGAATGGTCACTTTTTAAAAATATTAAAAATTAATTTTCAAAAATAATATTTTATTTTTATATATCTCAAAAATAAATACATGAATAGTTATAGATGATTCAAAAGGGTTATATGATTTTTTTTGATAAATTTTACGTCCTAATTAGAACCGTTAAGAAATGATCCTTGAGAAATATATAAAGGATTGAAAAAAGTGATGTGAAAACGTTGGAAAAATGTACTTCTAAAAACAAACATCAATAATAGATCCCTAAAAAGATATAAAATTCAAAAAATGAAATATAGAGTGGAGGACATAACATTTTATTTTGAAAGTATGGAAAATATTTTCAATACATTGATATAACCATATTTTCAACCATCACCATAAAAATATTAAACAAACCATATTTTTTATAAGTGGATATGGGAATCATTAAGGTCATATTATACAACACATAATTAGGATTCCCACTATAATAAACAAAATTTTAAGGAAATAAAATTATAGACAATGAGGGGAAACTATCATTAATCATGGTGGGAATTATTCTCTATAGTGATATTATTTCTTAAATGAAATTAATCAATTGATGATTTGAATCAAAAATGTCACATTTATTAGATAGAGGAGTTATAATATAATATTTTATTATAATAAATAAATATTTTAAAATTATAATAGAAAATGAATCATGAAATAAGTTGTGTAATGAAAAAAACTCTTACAACTTTTAAAAATTGATTCCAAACACCATGAAAAAAGTAAGATTGAATAGAAAATTTAATATTGAGAAATAATAATGAATTATTTTTAATAAATAATTAATTTAATTAAGTAAACCATTAAAAATAACAGATTATGTATAAAATGATATAAATATCAATGGGTGAATATATACTCAAGAATCCCTTACACAAATTCATGATATCAACTAATGTGCTTTAATATATTACATGAAAAAATATTTATCATAATAACTTATTTAAGGACCTTATTAACAATTATTACCTTTATGAAATTTTATTTATAGTAATTTTATAAATTTATATTACTTATTTATTATATATTTTTAAAGATCGATGCGAGTAAAGATTATTTTTTTATCACAATTTCAAAATGGTAGTGTTGTTATTAATTATTGAACCATGTATCACAATTATTATATCATAAAAGGTACTATAATTTATTTTTAAAATATTATTTATAATTTTATAATTTAATTTCCTTTTTATTTTAGTTACTATTCCTGATATTGAAGATCCTGATATGCTCACTTTGGAAATTTATAAAGAACGAATGATTTTGCATTAATTAATGAGATAAATATTTATATTTACACAAAAATTAAATAATTATTTACATATAAATATCCCTCATTGTGTTTATTAATCAATCTAGGATTGAAATATTTATCATTTCTAATGTAAGAGGTTAAATCGTCCCAATAAAATCATGCTATAATCTATGTGTGACTATGGCTATTGAAGAGATTATTCTATAATAATATAAATATCACAAAAGTATAATGTCATTATTTGATTTTCATAAGGTAATTAATTATAATTTGTAAGAGTTATACAAATATTGTAAATTAAAATTGTGTTATCTCCTATAAATAAATTTTTTTCCCTCAAAGTATGATCATAATTGGGTGATAGTTATACAATGATAACTTATTGATACTGTTACAAAAAGAATCCCAATTTTTTATTTTCCAAAAATTAATTATTAAAAAAATAAAATATATATTAAAAAAAATATTCATTGATCCATGCATTAAAGGAAGTAACTAAAAACAAAATGTGTTGTTCATGGAGGTGGTAGTTTGAACACATAAATAAGCATCATTTTAAAATTTTCAACCGGGTGAGAATTTGTAATGGTTATACAATAAAAATAATAAAATTTCAGTATATTTCATATAATGATTTCATTATATATATATATATATATATAATGGAGTAGGTAGGGTGTATAATAATGACAATGAAAGAATGATAATGTGTATTTAATACATACAATAAGAATTTATATCTTCTTTTGAAGTATCCTTTGTAAATGATTCACGTGAGGAATAAAGATAAGGAAAAATAATATTAAACTTGTATTAGAGATATATTATAAGTACATTTAACATAATTTCATGGGAATTTAAAACTAGATGTGTGTCTTGAAATAATTGGATGTGATCTCAGTTTATAGGTGAAAAAGATGGGAAAATGGTTGGAAAATAAATTTTGGTAAGGGATAAGAATATGATTTCATGATATTTTGTTGAGTAGTGTGGGGAAATGTTAGAGTAAAATATATGAGTAAATTTATAGCATAAAAAATGGAATTCTATAAGGACTATGTTTCAAAATGATTTATTAAGATATGAGCCAGAATATATCACCCATTTTAAAACTTATTATTCAAGACTAAGATTTAACCACTATTATTATTTTATTAAAAAAATATAAGGTAACCCTTATTAAAAAGTTTCAATTTACTACATTTTTATTATGATTCAATTTAATATAATTAATATATAAATTTATTAATATTAACTTACAATTTAAAATATATAATGTTTTGAAAAGTATTTATGATGAAAAATGTCATTTAAATAATTATGTTTTATTAATCCTATTTAATATTGATAAATGATTCAATGAGTGTTATTTTTTTATAAATGTTTAAAAATAAAATTATTTTCTGTACTTTATAATTATATTAATTTATTTAAATAATCAAAATCATTAGAAAATAATTATTCTTTTAAAAATAATTCTTCTATAATGGTAACTAATATTTATATTCATAACTAAATTTTGTGACTAAAAATGAAATTGACCAAATTAAATAATTCTAAAATTATGATTAAAACTATTCAAATAGTTTTTTCTGATTGAGTTTCTAAAATTCATAACAATCAATTATAATACAATCATGCACAAGACAATAAAATAATTTTTAGATTATTATATCATTAAAGAATAAAATAAATTTATTACTAACATAGTAATAACTATTTGATGGATGTTAACCTATGTTAATTTAGATAATAAATAATTTCCATTTAAACAATTATTTAATTATAATATATCCTACTTCATAGTGCAATAAATAACAATTTGTCCTGAAATTTTTTTTTTATGCAAAAAAAATATTTTATTGGTCATTTAGCTAAAATAATTGAATTTAACCAATGAATTACTATTAAGAGTGACCTTTTATATATATATATCATAATTATATTACATATATATTTTTCCTTCATTTAAATGACTATATTTAAATGGTTATATAATGTTAAATGGTTTGTTTTGTTTCAATGTTTCATGTGAAGAATGTAATTAAATACATTAGGCTTTAAAGGAAGAAAACTATATTGTAAAATATTAGGGCCCAAAAGTATTCCCCTTAAATAAATATTTTTTCCCAATTTATAATTTTTATATTCTAATGAAAATACATATCGTTAACTATGATTTACACGTGAATCAAGTTAGAAATTCTAAAAATGTATTCACCTTAAAAACACATAAAACATATATATTTTTTTATAATAGGCTTACCCCAAACCTTGGGTATTTTATCCATCCATTTGTGCCAAGAGTTTTTCATTATGATATATCAAGACCCAACTTATATAATATTATTATAATGTGTGATTATAATCATCCTTGAATTGATTGACTATAATGGGTATATAAGTAGATATATTTGGACCTTTATTAAATAATAAAATAAATATAATAAAATCTTCACTAGGAACATTCACATTTTAATAAACATAGAATGTAATACAACATGAATTTTGAATCAATATTCAATCCATCTGGGTGGTTATTTAATTATCACAGATAAAATTCTAGATATACTAGGGTCTATAGAATCAAAAACAAATATGACCCTATCAATTAAAGAGTGAAGGATAATTGGGACACAATTACTAGGATCCAATTTACTGGTAGTGTTTTCATAAGTTATTCCTATATCCTTTGGTTTTTTAGGCATTTATTTTCTAATATAATCAATATTTTTGAGGTTATGACATTAATTTTCATAATGATTAATCTCATTCCATTTGATGTATTAGAAATTCTCCTCCTCGATTTCATTTTTCATCCTATTTGTAGATTCATTGTAACACCCTGATAATTTTTTAAATATATATTTTTCAAAAAAGATAAAACGTTTCTATATTTTTCATTACATTCAATATCGAGCATCACTTTCATTTTTTCTGAACACTGCATTTAAATAATCCAAAGAATACTATTAAAATATTATTATAAATTATGATAGTTATCACCAACATGTTTGAATAGAATGTATGAATAGTATTAAATAAAATATGAAAATGTGATTTAAATATTTATATATATATATATATAATTATTTTTTGATCAATTATTTTTAATTTAAAATAAAATCTATTTAAAAATAAAAGGAAATATTTTTCAAAAAAACTATTTTTATGCGCTCAATTTTTTTTATAAAAATAAATTTAACAAATAACTATTTTTTAATTATAATAAATAAATTTAGATATTATACTTTACATATAAATTTTAGCATTTAAGGAATATTTTTTATAGACAAGAGTTAAAATAAATCAAATTTAATGATTATAATTGTATTATAAAAGCAGTTTTTTCATCTCTTTATTTATTTATTTTTTAAATCTAATTTATTAGACTTTTAAAAAAAAAATCGAAATAATAAACTTCATTTCATAAATTATCATGTCAAATAAATCTTAGGGTGGTAATTTTTTTGATAAGATTCATTTTTTATGAATAGTTAAAATACTAAATTTAAATTGAAAACAGTCATTTTTTTAAATGTATTTATAAAGATGATTTATTTTTTTACATTGGTTTTAAAGTAAAAATAATTAAATTTTATATATATTAATACAATTTATGTACTTTCATTCAATTTTATGTTGAATTTTTCTAAAAAATCAATCTTTTGAACTATTTCTCTTTAAAAACCCACATTCTTGTCAAATCTGAAGGATTAGTTTTGAATTAATTTTTCCCATTATGTAAATATAATTTCCATAAATAGATTACATATTTATAATCATTATAATTTATAATTTCCAATAGGGTAAAATTAACTTTTCACTAAAATAAATAGTAAATTTAGTAAAAATTAATTACTAAGGTAATGGAAAAAATGGGTTTATCGGGTAGTTAAACTAAAAATATATGGGTAAAAATAACCATAATCAAGTATATAAACTATTATATAGAAGTATTTAAACAATTAACCATTTAATTTTATATAATTTAATTTTTACTCTTTAACATATGAAAAACAAAGGATGACTAATTTCTTTTCAAAAATACCATGTGTTTCCTCTCACAGACTTATAAAAGGCCGCCCACACTTTTCTTCATCTCAAACTATAAAAAATAGTTTAGAAATTCATAAAAAATAACTTCAAATATTCCATCTGATCATCTTATATTCCAATTTTTAAATAAATACAACCTATTATGTTTTTATGGAAGACCTAAGGAGGATTCCCAAAGAAGATGCAATGTTCTTCAATGAGCATCTTTATTTTATTTCATTCTCAAACTCCTTAAATTATTATTAAAACAAGTTTATATAATAATATGATCATATTTCATATAGTGGTATGTTTTAATAATAATTTCAGGACCCACAACCTTATCCACTTCCATCAAATTTGTGTTGAAATCATTATTTATGTGTATAGAGGACTACCACCTCACAACCTATTATCAATTGTTTTTCAATTACCACCTCTAATAGTAAGAAATAATAATATATTTATTGTTTAAATATGTTATCTAAGTTATTAATATTCAAATTTAATTATTTTTTCACCTAAAAATTTGTTATTTCTATTTTTTTTAATACAATAACATCCCTCTTCTGTATGGTGGTCTACCGCCTTGTAAGTAAATATGATTTTCTCACGCTTTACATGGATGCTGATAAGGGTAAATTTAATGATTTAATGAGATATATATTAAATAATTATTATATTAATGATATATTTATAATTATTAAAAGATAATATATATCATTTTATTTCTTTTCATTTCACTAAATGAAAGATGATATCAATTATCATGTATGGGAGGACTACCACCGCGTTCAAAAAACAATGCGACTATATTTTCATCACCACAGCACATGTATGAAAATAATAACTATATTTAAATAAATAATATTTTATTTTTGATATTATTATAATTCTATAAAGTTATAATCTTTCTTAACTCATTTCCATAATGATCGTATAAAAATTTAAACATTACTCATGCGCACGTACGACCTACCGTCTTCCTGATCATAATGTAATAAATTTTTCAAAACCATGTCTCATAATTGGTATTAAAATTATATTTTCTAAATAAATATGATAATTATTATATTATTATTAATATTTATGTGATGTAACTATGATCAATGTATGTGGAAAAAATAATAATAAAAACACATATGAAAAAAAAGCAGTTATTACCTAAAACATGACATTTACATAGAATTGTTAATAAACTGGTAACAAATAGTAATAATAAACTCGTATATATTATTATATATATTATTAATGATATTAAACGATTTATAATAATCATATATTTATTATACATGATGTTTTACTGAGTAAAAAATAAATCAATAATTAAGGTGAGGGATTTACATCTCACTTTTATTTTCTATGTGACATAAGCCATGTTCTCCATATCACATTTTTATATGGTAAAAATACTAAAATTGAATGTATTATATTAATATTATCATTACAATTATGAGTATTTATGTATCCATTTTATTTTCTCTCTTTCATAGGGTTTACAACTTCAATGGTATCAATATGGTAAGGGGTTTTTAACACAATTTTCCCTCTCTAAGATGTATGATATGTCATGCACCTAAATTATTTCCTGAGGTGCATATCCAACCCCTATGAAATGTAATATAAATATTTTATTTATCACCATTATATCTTATGTTTCATTTTATTTTATTTTTCTTTGGAATTACTATTCAAGTTTACCAAAGTGGTATCAATTTTATATTACAATGTCATCATTTATTGGTATTTTTTATAACCATATTCCTATTGATAAATATCTATGATTTATATATCAATAATTAACATGAATGTTTTTTCATATATTTATTCATGATATCTTTAATTACTTTTTCATTTTCCACTCTTTTTTACATAAAATAATTAACAAAATGTTATTAATAAAATATAACTTCTCTTTACTTATTAGTCAGAAAATCAATATTCATTAAAACCATGTTTTTCCAAAAAAAAATGTTTTCAGAAATATTTTTTTAATCTCTATTGATTATAATAGAAAATGTTTCCTCAATTTTGTAATTTCTTATAAAATATATTTAAATGAATCTTTATTTCATTTTCTAAATAATTTTCGTTCATATTTTACCAATAATATATAATGAATATTCATTTTAATGTGTACGACCTGAAAAAAAAATTATGATGTCATGAACAATTATTTCATAAAAGATTAATTTATATTTTTTCACTGTTTTTTTTTTCAATGTAAATTAATTTTTAAAATGTTTAATTTTTTATTTATTTTCAATAATAAGAGAATATTATCCTTAGGAATTTTTTTTTAAATGATTTAAAGGATTTCTTTATAAGTTTTCAATGTTATTTTCAAATTAAGAGATATAATACAAGTTTTTTTATTTTAAAAACCGATTTTGAATGTTTAAAAGATAATTTATCATGAAATGTATCGAATGATAATATAAAAACATTTTATATCTAATATGAAATTTGTTAATTTTATTATTCCATACTAGGTATATGATCTATGAATTCAATTATTCTTATTTTCTTGAATGAATTATATTTATAATGACATGATGTTTATGAAAATGATTACTCCTCCATGGGCTTTACCATGATGGAATTATTATGAAACCTGATTCTTTTTTCAAGGGTTATACCATTGTAAAATTTTTATGAAACCCACTTCAATCTCTATAGGTTATATCAAGATGGAATTCATATGAAACACACTTATTTTTTCAAGGGTTGTACTATAATGAAATAATGAAAGGATTATAGCCTCACATTATAGATATGAAATATATTCCTTCAATAAATTCATGTATTTTCCTTTTTTTTGATATGTGAGGTTTGATAATGAATTGGGAGGACACCTATAATGTTAATGTCAAATAATTTTTAGACTCTCACATTTAATCGTCCTTTTAGGTAGGATGACAGAGGGTTACATGCCATGTAACTGGGTTACATGTCATTTAGTGGTTTCTAGTTTTAGGTCATGAATGGATTCATTCTATGAAGGTTACATGTTGTGATTATACTTTATACATCACGAATTAATTGAAGATCCATTTTTAATTCTAGAAAAATTGTTTTCTAGTGATTACAGAAATTAAGTGTTTCATGATGTGTACTGGTATTAAACATCATGTAATACCCATACTTTTATGTTTTTAAAAGAAAACATGGATTTAATATCTTTTTCCATCCACATTAATTTCACTCTTCTTGACCCAAATCCTTCCCAATGTGATCTTGAAGCTCTCCAACCCTTCTACATTTATTCGTTCTGCATCAGATCATAGTTGCACTTGTGGTTTTATTATTGCGTAAGCTACTCTAATCATTCATCGTCATTATATATTTCTCATACATTGGGATTTCAATATATCATATTGAAATTAATGGATTCATCCCTTATAGTGTTGGATCTCATTTATAGTTTGGTTTTCAAGGTCCTCTGATTCTATGTTCTCATTGATGGGTATCATTTCAAATGTTTTGTTTGAAGATAAAGGTAGGTGGTTTCATTCTTATTATCGAAATTAAATAACATTAAACATATTGATTTATTTCAATTATTTACTTAATTTCAATTTATCAATCACTCATTCGATTTATTTGATAAAAAACAATTCCATTGAATTTGGATATTTGAAAAAAAAATCCAAAGAATTGGTAAAACAGCCTAATTTAATTTAATTAGAGAGTGTTTATGGAAATTATTTGATTTAAATTTTTGATTTTTTGGAAATTATTTCAATTAAAATTTTGAATTTAATTTCGGAAATGAATTAAAAAATTGATGTAATATTTTTTGAATGGATTTCAAACTTGTGAAAATGGCTTAACGAAGTTTTGATATAAACCGAGTGGTTTTATCTTGTGATAGAGCCATGTTTTTTTATTAAAACCTATTATGGTTTTAAAAGTAAAAATAGAATTTAATTTTAATAATGTGATTTAATTTCTTTTTAAGAAGTTTTAAAATAAATTACTCATAATTTATTATGGAAGAGAATATTCATTCCTTAGGATATTGGTGAGTTGTTTGGACACACTCTATGTTATTAAAATATTTTAAAAAATACATTCAGTGGGTCACATCCCTAATGGGTTGGTGGTGAGTTTCCTTTTTTTAGTGTTAGGGTAATGTGTGTATACACATGTTGTTGATATCACATAGAGAGTGTTGAGTCCTATGGCCAGAATAATATCATAACTATTTAGAATATGACCATGTTTCTCACTTTTTATTTATATAAGAGATATAAATGTATACCAATTTCATAAAAATTTATTATATTCTATCTAAATTTATATAACCTTTTTAAAATAAATTTAATATTAAACCATTATTTCATGAATATTCCATCATTTGTAAGGACTTTTCTTAAAGTATTTTCCATTATTTGAATTGTATAGAATGTTTTTTTAAATATGATTTAAAAAATGTAAAAACTATTTATTTTAAAATTAAATTTATTCTTTTGGTTAATATAGAGTTTTTGCATCTATTATAGAATATGTGGTGATTCCCTAACTTCATTTTCTACTAAACCCCTACTTGTTCCATCGGGTGTTGGTAGATTATATCATACTAAGAGCGATCAAGGGAAATTATATGTTTATAGTAGATCCACCAATTGAACCATGTACATGGTGAGTGTTCTACATTAGAAATTGGGTTTTTTTCTCGGTTTGGTTGATTGGGTTCTAGTAATTTTGGATTTAATTTCTTATTAATTTTTGGTACATTACTCCTAATAGAGTTTCTTTTATATGCATATTGACCTGTTTTTATTGATTCCATATTGTTTTTGTGGAAATTTTTTTTGTATTTTCATGTTTTATAATTCCGGGTTCTAGTCAATGAACTATGGGGATCATAAATTTTCTATGGGAAATGTCATGTATGGCATAGTTATCAAGTTACCAGGGTACCTGGGATGGTTCATGACAAAATTGTATCAGATCTATTGCCCATTTGAAGTGAAAATAAGGATGTTGGGAACTTGTAGGGGTGGATTATGGAAATCTCAAATCGAATGAGGAAGATCATGATACGCCCCTTTAAAATATGGTGTGGAAACCTCTCCCATAATGATGGAATTTCTTGGGGTTCCTGAGATCTAGAGCCCAGGGAAAGAACAACCATGTGGTCTAGTCCCAAAGAAAACAATATCATGATCATGGGATGGATTGGGCTATGAAAAATGGTATTAGTGGAGGTCGTTGAGTTTTTTTCTTAATGTTAGTATTCATTTTTGAAATCATGTTGGATCTTAGGAGGTATTTTTTACTGACTTCATGGTCATCTATTACTAAAATGAACCTCAATACTCCAAATGTGATTAGGGAAGGATGTATTGTGGATTAGTCATTTTTTTCCCTATTATGATTTCGATAGAGTGAAATCCAAATATGATTTTTCTATATTTTTTAATTATTTACCTTGTTTCATAGTTTTAGTTCTAATATAATTTGTTCTTTGTTGTATTATAATGATGTGTAGCATAATTACTATGAAAATACATTTGAATCAAATTTAGGAGGAAGATTTTTCTGAACAGAAGCAAGAGGATCATTCAGTGGACATGAATCTTCTAGAGGTTATTGTGAGTAGTGTCCATTCTCTGGGACATGCACCACCTCCATCTCTCATTCAGGCTTCATTTATGGAACCTTAGGGTCATGTTATTGAGAATCGTTCTCAATATTTCCTTCAACAGAAGCCACCAATTTTTGAAGGACAAATTTTCGAAGGACCATTGATCCTCAACATGATGAGGAATGGTTGGGCATAGTAGAATGTTTTTTTGAGTTCTTGGAGACACTAGATGAGATCAAGGTGAAGTGTGACACCATCGTGCTAGAGGTACCAAGTAAAAGATCGTGGGATATGATGGTGATAGTGAAGAAACCTCTGGGAATTGTGGGGAAAGACATCAAGGTTCTTTTCAATGAATAGTTATATCCAGATTCTATAGTGTTGGCCATGGTTATTTAGTTTTTCAAGCTAGATCAGGTTGGAAGAACTGTGATTTTGTCTTCCAATATCACTGCTTAACTTGTTCAGTTTTCACATAAACTTTTATATAATTATAGAATGAAGGTTCAATGATTTGATTTGGTACTTTTATTAGATATTCATTCTCAAGTTTTATTGTGGATTCTTCCCACTTATTCTAATGTAATGGATATAGAGATGATGGTCAACATGGACCTGGCTGGAAAGCATAGTTGATGGGGATTTCTTTCTCCCCCAGTGACAGTATCAGTTCCATAAAGGGAAAATAGAAGCATCATCATTCTCATAGTAGTTTTTGACAATGGTGTCATTCTAGACCTCCTACAGCACTAGGAGGAAGCCCATTTATTTTTTATAAGTGTGGAAATCTAGGACATTCTAAGAGGTTTTTTACTGAGTAAACCAAGAACTATTTCTCATGTTGATATTCAATACACATACAAAGATTATACCAGTACATCTAAACTCCACGTAGTAGGTGAGTATCACCATCTCCTCAAAAAACTAATGTAAAATTAGTTTCTTCATGTATAATAGGGTTCCAACCATACACATCATGAATGAAGCTATATCATGTAGTTTATGATTATCTAGAGGAAGCATACATGGACCCATCTTCTAGGAGAGGTACGATTACTATAGATTTGTCCTTAGAAAATTCTCTATTTGAAATTAGAGCATTTCACACATTAATTTATCCCATATTCTTAATATTCTTAATCTTTCTATGCATATCTTATCTTGTGCAATGGATATTACTACATCCCTTGGTATTAAGAGAGAGAAGGGCCTCCATAGCCTCACTTATATATTCTCTCTATCAAATGTTAAGTTTTTGGTAGTTTTCTTATTCTCGACATGAAATATCTTGATGTCATATTTAGGATTGATTAGATTGGATCATTTATAATAAAGACATGATTTATAGTAATCTTTGACAGTTATACCTTACTACACTAAGTTGTGTGCCTCTTATCTTTCAAGAATAATGAGACCCAAGTTCAGTTAGATCCAGACCATATTATCTAGATCTAGAAAGGTGATATCAATGTTTAATTTTGATCTGTAGTGGCATTCAATGAGTGGTGATATTCCTCCAGTCATTGATGATTTTTACAACATGTTTCCTTCTAACCTCTCATGTTTTATATCAGTAACTGAGGTTGAGTTTTCTATTGTCATAATACTAGGAAGTCAACCAGTTTTAATTATCTCTTAATTCATCGATCCAACATAAATGAAATAGATGAAGTTTAAGTTAGATGATATTTATAAAAAAACTTTATACACCATATTGTGTCACTATGGGCAATCCCAGTTCCCTTCATTAAGAAAAATGATGGTCTTCTTCACATCAGTGTTAATTGTCAAAATAAAAATAGAGTTACGATAAATAAAAAATATTTTTTTCCATTAATTAATGATATGTTTGATCATATGAAATATGATAAGTGGCTTTCAATTATTTATATTTGATCTGGTTACCATCAGTTGAGGATAAAAGAATCAGAAATTATGAAAACCACCTTTCGGATAAGGTTTGACTATTATGAGTACCTTGTTATGCCCTTTGGTATAACAAATTATCCTACATTTTTCATGGGTCTGATGAATATAATTTTCCATGATTATTTAGATACCTTTGTGGTTGTCTTTGTGGATGAAATTATCATTTAATCTAAATATGATGAGGATCATTTGAATTATCTGAGAACATTTTTGAGTCTGATCATAAATTGCATACTTTTTGAAAAGATTTCAAAGTGTGAATTTTGGAATCATTATGTTAAATTATTGGGATACATGGAATTTGAGTAGGTTATATCAGTTGATCCTAAGATGTTAAGGGATGTTATGACTCCAGAGAAACCATGAAATGTCTTCGAGATTAGAAGATTCTTGTGCTTAGCCAGATATTATTATTGTTTTTTGGATAAATTATTGAAGTTGTCATATTCGATGACTGCATTGACTCGAAAGGGGGTGAATTTTTTCGAGAATGATAAAAGTCAGAGTTATTTTGTTGAGATGTAATTTTTTTTACTATTTCACTTGTGTTGACTCTTCTTGAGGATGGGCAAGGATATATTGTCTTTTTGGATGTATCGAGTGGTGTCTTGTGCTTTGTTCTTATGCAAGGAGATTACATAGTGGCTTATGGATATCATCAGTATAGGAAACACGAGAAGAATTATCCTAACCATGCACATGAACATGTTTTTGTCATGCGTGTTCTTATTATTTGGTGCCACTACCTTTTTTAAGAATGGTATACTAAGTATTCATACCACAAAATCTAGAGTTATATCTTCCATTAAAAATATTAGAATATTCATCAGAGGTGTTGGGTGGATTATCTGTAATCATTTGACTTTGACATCACATATACCTTAGGGAAAGGAAATGTCATTTAAGATGCATTGAGAAGGAAACTTCAAACCCATGAAGTGAATTAATCTTCAAAAGAGTGAAATTTGATGGATCAACTTTTATAGTTCGTTATTGGAATTTAGAACAAAGGTGTTTAAGTTTCTTTATCTTGGGTTTATTTGTCCTTAGCTCATTTAGAAATGATTATTCAAGATCATAAGCATGAGGATGAATTTTTTAGAATTACAGACTCCCTTTATGGGGGGAGATATTATCCCAATGATCATTATCATATGAGGGTGGTATATGCTATTAGAATCTCATTGTTGCGCCGGTAGCAGTAAGAGAGTCTGTGATGGTGGATTTTCATAATTCCTAGTGGGTTGTGCACCCAGGAACCACTAATATATTCTATGACATTTGGAAGAAGTTCTATTGTGTAGGGATAAAATGGGGCACTACTGAGTTTGTATTTGGTTTTTATACATATCAGCATGCTTCTAATAATCATGATATGTGGGAGAGTGAGGAACTGATAAGAGAATATTGGCCCCATAATTTTTAGCATGGAAGCTTTCTAAAAGGATTTATGGGTATAGAATGTTTTTTATGGTGGGGAGGTTGTGACATCCCATTAAAGATCTAATAGTTATGCCTTTAACATTTTCTTAGAGCTTATATTTCCTTTAATGTGTGGGGTTGAGAATGAATTAGAAGGATACCTATCTTGGTAATGTCAGATATTTTTTAGACTCGTAGCATTAACAGCATGTTTCTATAGTCTTCAAGAGGGTTACACACCATGTAACATTGTTAAACATTGTGTAGTGGTTTTTTAATGTAATTTTTTAAAGGAATCATGTTGTGAAGGTTACACGTCATAATAAGCCTTTACATGTCTTGAATGAATTAAAGAACAATTATTAACTTAGGGAGACATATTTTTCTATGATTTTATTTATTAAGTGTTTAACGAAGTGTATTTTTATTACATGTCATGTAATACCCCGACTGTGGTTTTTAAATGTGAAACATGAATGAGATCTCCTTTCCCTCTACTCCATTGTCACTCCTCTTGACCCAAATCCTTTCCCATGATATCTTGAAGCTCTCTAACCATTTTGGATCTATTCATTTGTCATCCGATCATAGTTTTTATTGAGGTGTGATTCTAGGGTAAGATTCCTCCCTTATTATTCATGTTTATACCTTTCTCATCCTCCAGTATTTCAATGGATAATCCTAAAATTGATGGATTCATGCCCTATAGTGTTGGATCTTATTTCCCGATTGGGTGTGATGGTCTTCTACACCATCATTCTCATTAATAGGTGTCATTGTAAGTGTTGAGTTTTGAGATAAAGGTAGAAGGTTCCATCCTGATTATTCAAATTTATTAACCTTAAACTCCTTGATTTATTTCAATTATTTATTTAAATTTCATTGTTATTACATTAATTCAATTGATTTGATAAAAACCTAACTCTAGTGGATTGGAAAATTTGAAATGGTTTTGTCATTAGAATTGGGAGAACTACTTATTCTATTAAAATGGGTTGTGATTATAGAAATCAATTGATATATTTTTTTAAATTTAAATTATATATTTAATATAATTGATTTCTATTAAAATTGTGAATTTAATTGTTTAAATGAATTAAAAAATGGATGGAATTAGGTTTTAATAGATTTCTTATATGTGAAAATGGCTAAAAATGTTTTGATTTAAACCCAGTTGATTTATCTTGTGAATGAGGAATTTTATTATTAAAATAAATATTTGGTTTAAATGGAAAATTGGTATTGAAATCAAAACAAAAGAATTTAATTGTATTTTATGTAGTCTTAAAATAATTTTCCCATCATTGATTATCGAAGATGACATGATAGCCTTAGGTTGTTGGTGAGTTATTTGGACAAACTCTATGCTATTACAACGTTCTAAAACATACATGAATCGAGTCACACCCCTAATGGGATGGTGGTGAGTTACCTTTGGCCATTTTTTGGAGGATTTTTGTATACACACATTGATTAGATCACCAAGATAGTGTGGAGTCCTATAGTTGAAATTTTATCATAACTATTTTCATAGATCTTCCTGTTTCTCAATGGTTATTTATTTTTGAGGTATAAATTTATTTCAATTTTTTAAAACTACTATAAATCCCTATTTAAATTATAAAAAATGTTTTATATAAATTTTTTATCTCATGAATCGTTTTAGAAATATTCCATCACATGTAAGGCCTTTTCATAATGCATTTTCCATCATTTGAACTGTATATAATGATTTGTTTAAATATGCTTTAAAAATTCAAAACCGTTTTATTTTAAAATTGATATCATTGTTTTGGTTAATATATAGTCTTTTAATCTATTATGGAATCTATGTTAGACTATACTAGGTTTTTTATCTCACACACTTCTTGTGCCATTGGGAGTTTCTAGATTATATCATTTCAGGTTCGATCAAAGAGAAATTATATCTTGGATCTTTATCCACCTATTAAACAATGGATATGGTGATTTGGGTCCTTATAGACTTGAGCTGTTTTCCTTTGTCTTAGTGATTAGGTTTTAGTAATTTGGGATTTAATACCTTGTTAAATTCTGTTACACTACTCTCAATGGAGTTTCCTTTTTATGAATATTGAATTTCTTGTCTATCTTCCACTATGTTTTGTGGAAAATTAATTCCCACTTTTATGTTGTATGATTCCATTTACTAGTCATAGAACCAATGGGATTAGGAATTATTTTCGGGCTATGTTAGGGTTGGCTCAGTTGTTGGCTTACTAGGGTACCCAGGCTAGTTCGTGATAAGGATTATGAATACTTTCTACTTTCCACTGGTTTTGATATGATGAAGTGTTTAGGAAACCCATTTCATTTGATGGGTTATAATAAAATTATTGTTGTATGATATTCTAGAAAACATATATATGATTTTCATTATATGAAGGGTGATACTTATACCCCATCCCCCTCCTTTGACTTGGGTAATGATTTATATCTCATGTGATAGAAATTAGTGGAATATGAATTAAACCTAGTTTAGTAAGACCAATATTGTATAGAGTGTGAAATTAGTTCAGTAAGAAGGGGATGGAATGGAAAGAAAACCTAGTTTAATTAGAAAATTGTTATGCAATGATGTTCTTAAGATTTATCACTGACTATTATGATTGTTTGGGGATTGAATCCACTCCATTATAGAAAATGGGCTTCCACTGGGTATGGTGGTGTGTCCTAACCAGGTGGATTGGTTGATTTAATTATTATTTCTATTCTGAAATTAAATATTTTATTTCAATGTTATGCCCTCATGGATCATTTACTTTTATTTATTAATGATTTGAGTATTATGAACTGCCAATATTTATTCCATGAAGTAGTATTATGATCATTGATTTTTAGTTTATGGTTTTCAAATGTCATTATAATTTTATCATACCATGATGACTATGTAATGATTATGTATTTACCTTTTTTTACCATAACTAGGCTTCTGGACTCACCCTTTATTATTTTTTCTTATCTTGAGGTTATATAAAAAGAATTTTGTATGGTATTTTTGTAAAGAGAGATAATTGAGAAGATCATTATCAGAGACAGTGAAGATATTTCACCATGTATAATGATTGTGAACCTAGTCTCTATATTTAGTAAACTATTATTTTCCTCTCACATGTGTGGTCTCTCCCAAATTTACCCATGTTTTTAGGGTTATGTGGTCACTTGTAGTGTATCTTGGATTGTAAAATCCCCAAAGTCCTAAGAAGAATGCTAAATACACATGAATTATATTGATTTTTTTTCTATGAAATGGATAACTTGAGTTTCATTTGAGATGGATTAAATTAACAATGAGTGTCATAAGAAAATTCAATTTAAGAAAAATGGTAGATCATATGTTATTACATGGTATGTATTAGATGAAATTACTTTATAATGATTTCAATTTCCTAGAACCAAGAGTAATTAATTTAAGGAGACAAAAAAGACTTCATCACTTATTGGTTAAATAATAAAAAACCTAATTCTAATCAAATATAAACATGGAGGATAATTTTCATGATCAATCCAATGTAAAGGTTCTTGTTAGAATATTTAGTATGTTGCTTTAATATTTCAACAAGGTTGAAGAAATATTTATATCCTCAACCATAACACTAAATTAAAATAAGTGATTAATCCTTATTATATTGAGAAATAACATCCATTCTTGAACCTAGATACTCTATTAGATAAACCCATAAGATTGTTATACCTTTATTGATGCTATGATCTCAATGGAAGTGAAATGTAGATTAATTTGGATAGATTTTAAGAAGTGAAAATAAATAAAATAATGATCACTCTATTGTTTTGTGAAGGATTTATCTCTTCAATTTCTGAATAAATTCAAACCATTATGAAACAATTTCAACATGTTAATAATAAGAACATAAAATGTGAATAATTAGAAGTTTAATTAAGAATCCAAGGTTATTTGTGATACTAACAATTGATATAAGACCATTATAATAACAAATGAGAAGAAAAAATCACAATGAAACAAAACACCAAGAATCCAAAAAAAACAAACACTTACTTCAATAGGCATTTTGGAAGCCTTAAGCAGAGCCTTTAGAAGTTAATGTCATGCCAATTAATGGCGGTAGGCTTAGGTGGGTGGAATGTTAATAGAGAGAATAAAGTTCCACCCTAAACTAAAATATGATCCAACTTCCATCCACCAAATACATGTGAAAAAATTTCCTTCCTAATGGATGAATTGTGGTTTAATGCAGCAGTATAAAATGAAGCCCCAATCATCCCCTAATATGTTATAAAATTTTATCCTAATTGTATTTTGGTTTTTTGAAAAATAATTGAAATGGTGGGTTGTTTTTATGGGACACAAAATCAGGCCCATAATTTTATATTCAAATTGGTCCTCAAATTACTCCATTCAAATATCAAAATTATCTGGGGACACTATTGAAATATATGTTTCTAGGATTTTCTCTATCTCTAGTTCAAATTTTAGATTCATTAGTTTTTTATCATGGCCTATATAATCATTTTATTAGGAATATATGATGTTCAATTTGTACAGAAGTTACTAGAATAGTAGCCCACTTTGTTCATCTTTTAATTTGAATATTCAAGTATTCTAGAAGACTACAATATTCCCAGTTGAATGGGAAACATGAAAATGGAATATTTAATTAAAATCAAGACCATATATTGTTTTAATAGGTTCTCAAATATAAATAATCTAACATTGGTTTTTAATAATTAATTCTAATATTAATGTAAAATAATGTTAAATTTGTAAAATGAACTATAATTAGTGCTTTGAATAATGAATCTTATATAAATTATATATATTAAGAATGAATATTATCCTCTTTGTGTTGCTAATCAAACCCCAAAATCATGTTTTACTAACATCTAGAAAATGTATCTTAAAAATATGAAATTTGAAGTTCATATTCTAAAAAAAATTAATATACATTGAACACTGAGAGACCTCATTCCAAGATATTTTGAAACCCATCCAAAGTATTTAATAGAATATCGGTTTATAAGCATATTTCAATCCAAATAACATAACTTTTTTCAAATTAAACACCATAGTTCATCAAATTTCTATTATGAATGATGATTTTTTGTGCATCATAATAGAGATGGGGGATCATATTTATTCAATGGGAAATGATGGATGTTGTAGGTGGAATTGAATTTAAATATTAATATGATTATTTTTTATTATTATTTTTTATTTTGTTTTTTTTTCACTATTTCTATGGTAATTGAAATTGGAATTGATCATGTAAAGAACTGTAGCAAGACAATACTGACAAATCTCGTATTATAAGTCCTTATGGAAATTGGTAAACCCACATACTTGGTAATCTTATCAGGTAAAACAAATAATTAGATAAAATTAACACAAATAAAGATAAAATTCCCAACTAATGGGTAGAAAACTATGGTTTCAATATCTGAAAGTGCTGAAATCCACAAATTAGGTTATTTTATTCCTCTATGTGTAAATTTATTATTGTTTTTTTTTATTTTATGATTTTTTTGGATTGTTTAAATTAATCATATTAGAATTAAATGATCACTAAACCTATTAAATTTATTATGGGACCCTAATAAATCAAATTAAAACTCCACAATCCAAAGGAAATACATTGTGATTTTTATTATTAATTGGATGAAAATGTAAATAGTAAAAAATCACATTTAACAGCCATACTTTCCAAAATCTATACTCATAAACAAAAAAAATGTATTAAAATTAGAAGCAAGGCATTAAATATTTTTTTAAATTCAATTTAAATGTCAATAATTCCATTAACACGCATTTTTTTCATTTCAAGTCATTTTTTTTCTAAATTTTATGAATATAAAAATAATTTTTTGTTTTCATCCCCCAAACATAAAATAACATTGCCCAGTGTTTACGGTAGAGAAAATTTAGAATTGTGTAGAGGTTGAGGAGAGGAGTTCCAAAATTTAAATACGAATATGAGTTATGGACCAATGTCACCTGGTGGTATACTGATAAAGGTAGTGTAGTAAAAAATTGATTCTTTGATACCCATGTCACTCATGTACTCTATGTAGTGGATGATAGAATGGTGTGGAATTTCTAGATGTAGATGATTTCACTCAAAAAAACATCAACCTAAACATACACTACTTCTCACATAGAAAACAAATTAGAACCCATGGAAACACATAGAGTCTCCCTTAACTAAAATCAAAGAAAAAAGTCAAGGAAAAAATGTACCTGTTTATATTAGAACACTAAAGACCAATATTATGATCATATAAAATATTAAAAAATATATATAAATATATATATATATATATTAACAAATATAAGTATACATATAAAGATAATATAATAATTAAGTAATTAATTCATTAGTTCAGTGGGAGGTACACCCACATGTCTCCCTTATATCACTGGTTCAAGTCTCACGGCTTCTATGGTCGCAATAGGGTTTCACCCATGATATATGATGTGCCCATTTCAATTTTTTTTCTTTTTTAGTATTTTTAATCTTTTTCTTAACTGAAAAAATAATTAAAATTAAAATGAAATAAAATCTATACAGATTCTAGGGTACATCTCAAATAGTTCTTAGTTTAAATTCATTAGTTCAACTTGGACACCCTATCTAACCAAATACCAGAATTGAACAGTCAATGGATTTAATTTTTCACTATGTATACTTGTTTGATACTAGTACTTTGGTTAGAATATATTTCAAGTACAAAAATATGTGCTCTAACGAGTAGTAAATACATAGATTTCTAAATATTATTTATCAAATTGGTTATATAGTTTTTCTAAAATATCAAGTATCATTCCTAATTTATTGGTTTATAAGGAATAAAAAATGTAAACAAGAATGTTTTAGATACCCACAATGAATGAAAACATTAGGGGGGCGGAAAATTCATAGGATCATATTTGAGTGGGATAACAATTTAAGAGATGGGTTGGGATTTTGAATTATACATAATTTCATTTTGAAAATTTTGTAACAGAATTTGTTCCCTTTGAACGAATGATTCAATAAAATAAATTGACAAATTAATGTCATGAATGGGTATAGACATTTTTTTTATATATCTTACAGTTCTATTGAGTGATGATCCTAAATAATTTTACTTGGATCCATCCAATATATTTTTAATACATGGATACATGTTTCCCTTAGGTGAATTAAAAATTTTTAATTCTACTTGATTTAAACACTCATTAACAGTTTCATCACGTTTCTCAGGTTTACATTCCACATTCCCTAACCAATTTGCCTAATTTTCCAATGATTATTTCTCATATTAAAATTTTGGTTATTTAGTATTTTTCAATTATTTTGAATACTTTTATGGGTTTTTAATCAGTATTTCATGGTTTCCATTTATTTACACTCATGTAAATTTTCACGTCTTGGATTTTTTTATAATGGATTTGTTGGTAGAAATGTTCTTCTATTAATGAAAAAGAAGAGTCATCGTGGGTGTAATTGAGTTATATAACAGTTTAAATACATTTAGTTCTACTATATATGATGAAATATTATAATTAATTATCTACATTAGTTTGATAGAGTTTCACATGTAATAGTTAGGGATCATGATGGAGAAGGGGTTGAGCCAAATGGTCTATTTCTATATGATAATTATATTGTTGGAATTGGATAGAAGGATGTTAAAATTAGCCTTGTTGTGATTGAAACTCATTATAGGATTGAATGTTGTGTAGTTAATATGGGTTATAATTTTTTACAGAATTTAGTTGTTGATTATACCACCAATAGAAACTAGAATGGTGATTGTACACCACATTTGGTTTCGGGTAGTCAACGAAGGGATAAATTTTTCATGTTTGAGTTTTTTATCAAAATGGTCCTCCATACGAGTGAAATTGAGGGTTATAACATAGATTTGAAGTGATAATAATATTTGAGTGTCTATAATATCATACATAAGCCCCAATAAATGGTGAAAAAATTTCATCTCTCCCAAATTTACCAATTTTTTTAGGGTTAACAGAACGGTTCTAGTGTAGATTGGGTTGTTGAATATTCATAAACCTAAGAAGAAACCCATGGAAACATGAATTTTTTATATTGTTTTCACTATTATGTTTACTAAAATAATTTCATTTGAGATTTTTTATATTAACAATAATATACCTATGTGAATTTAATTTATAAAACTATTGTGATAATAGGTCATTATAAGGGATGGGTTAGATGAAATTCCATTTTAACGATTTCAATTTCTTAGACACAAGAGTGATTCATTTAAGAAAATTAAAACAACATCATCACTTATTGGTTTAATAATAATAAAAACCTCATTCTAATCTACTATACACATGGAGGATAATTTTTATGATATCTAAAAGGTGAAGGTTCTTATTAGCACTTGAAGTTTTTTGCATTGAAATTCAGTAAAGATGAATAAGTATTATAATTATTAATAAAAAATAATAATTAAAATAAGTGATGAAAAATAAATAGAGTGATAATTAAAATCCAATGTAGACCATAAATGAACCCTTGGATCAACCCATAATAGGGTTAGCCCTGCATTGACTATATACTATCAATTTAAGTGATAAGTAGAATCATTATGATAGAATTGAAGAAGTGGAAAACAAAAATTAAAATAGTCCTTCATTTTTTGAAGTATTTTTCTCATAACTATGGGAATAAATTCATACCGTATTTAAATAGTATTAATTTTTGAAAATTAATAATAGAAAATGAGAATAATTAGGATTTTAATTAATAAGATAATGTGATTTTAGAGCACACAATTTAAAGGATAATGTTACAAAGATAAATTGATAGAATAACAATACGATTAAACAAAACACCAAGAATCCCTAAATCCATCACCGTTAATACCTTAAATAAGAAATTTTAAACCCTTGGGTTGAGTCTCAAATATATAATGTCACGCCAATTAATGGTGGTAGGCCCAGGTGGGTGGAAAGTTATTGGAGAGAATAATATTCCACCATTGAAAAACATTAGATCCAACATGAATCCATAAAATAGAGGTGAAGGAATAAAATTATATATAAAATAATTTGGGTGGTCTATAGAAGAAAAAAATAAAACCACTAACATCATATAACAAACTGTAAAATTTCTTTCCAATTGGATTTTTTTCTAGATATGATTGAAATGGTGGGATATTTTCCTAGGCCATAGAATCTTGATCAAAATTTAATCCTCAAATTGGGATGATGTTAAATCCATTTAATCATCAGAATATTTTCTTTAAACACTTAAATTTAATATACCCCAGGATTTCCTCTTTCTATAGTTAAAATTTTAGAATCCTTGGGTGTGGATCATGGATGTTACAGTCATTTTGTTGGGTTGTTGTCTAGTTCATCTCACCCAGAATGTCTTGGAATGAAATACTACGTTTTTCATCTTCCAATGTGATTCATTAAGTGATCCAGAAGAATAATATTTTCCCAATGGAATGGGAAACCATAAAATGAAAAATTAAATTAAAATCTATAACGTTTTGTGTTTTAGGATGCGTTCAAAAATGTATCATTTAATAGTGTATTTTAAGAAGGAAATAAAATAATAATGTTAAATAATGTTAAATAATGTTAAATTTTTAAAATGAAATAAAAATATTGTACTTGAATAAATAAGAACATGGAAATTATATATATTTATAATTAATATTAGCATATTTTAGTGGAAAATATTTGTGTATTTGTAATTGTTTTAATATTAATATAAAAAGATGCAATATATATGTATGAAAACCCTGATTTTCTATAGTACATATCCTATGATAGTTTTAGTAAAAATTTAAAAACTATGATGAGAAAAAACATAGTATGATACTTAAGTAAATGTCTATGGATAGTTTTAAGGATGAGACAGTCTATAAGAAAAAATCCTAAAATTTTGGTAATAGATAGAGTGAGTTGTTTCGATGAAATTATATCACTGTCTAGATACTACAAGTGGATGTGGATATGGAACAAATGTACCTAGGGGTAACAGTCCTAAAAAATTACTAGGATAGAATCCATTGATAAATGTTAAAATATAATGAGACATTATGCACACTTTGTTCAAAACATCTGGGGGATTTGATTTGGAAATTGAAAAACTAGTTGTGAAAAATCATGAAGGATTTAAATTGATGATTACTATGACTAAACAAGGATAATCTTGTAGTTTTATATATAAAAATAGTTTCATGATTCAGACATACAATAAGTTATTTTTCATGATTATATGGTTTTCTAATTTCATTTTTTCTCAAACTTTGCCTTTTGGTTTTAGTCAATTAAAGGAACTAGAGTTATTTTTGTTAACATTGAATGAGACAGATGATTTTCCGATAAGAATCTGAATGGGTTGAGGACTATATTAGTGGATATTGTGATTATTCCTAATATTTTATAACTCAACATGATTAGAAATGTGTACCTTAAACAACTCTAAATATCACAAAATAAGTTAAGGAATATGTTTGATGAGAGTGAGGGTAATGGAGACCATGGAAAAAAGAAGATTAAATATCATATATATTTAGAATGTAGGATGAAGAACTCAATGGAATGTCTCAGAGGGATAAAAAGACGTTTTGAGTGTTGAATAGAAGAATACAAAGAATGTAACACTAATACAAAACATGCCTTTAACAGTTATAGCCTTTATCCACACAAGAAAAAATCACTGATAAAGGCCCACTATATGAGTGAAAAAAAATAAACATTAAAAAATATTATATATAGATACATGTAAAATGATAATTAAAAAATTAAAATTTAATTCTAATTAAATAAGAAAAAATATTAAACATTTTTTAATTAAATAATTATAGATAATGGTAATAAAAAGTATATATTAAATATATATATATATATAAATGTTTATAAATATGATTTATCTAATAAAAAATATTTATTAATTACATTAAATGGCCATATATTTAGTGATTAATGGTTTATAATTAAATATTAAAATGAATTAAAAATATTGATTAATTGCATCAATTATTTGATATAAATTAATGTCATTTTATTTTTTATTTTTTACATAGATCAAAAGTGTATTACATAGATTGAACAAACAGTTAATTAATGAATTTTTATATACAACACACACAAACATATTTACATAACTAATGAAATATTATATCGAAATACATACGCATAATATTTATATAATTTATTCATGTTTTAGTATTCATTTTGGAATTTTAATACGACATTATTCATTAAATATATCATTTATTTAATTGTGTTAAATATTACTTATTTATTTAATTTTCTTACAGTTATTTTTTAATTCATTTTTAATATGTTTTTTAAATTTAATCAATTTCAATAATTTGATTTATATTTATTTATTTACTATGTTTTCATATGTTTTATAGGTATTCAACTTTATTTCAATATATGTCCATATTTTTTAGTAAAATATTTTTAATTAATAATCTTATCCATTTATTCAATATTTTTAAAGTATACTCATTTTTAATTATTCAACTTCACTCCTTTTTAACATGAATTAATATAATAATAAATATTCATTAATAATGTTAAAAATATGTCTATAAAAAGTATTTATAAATAAATATATTTATAATTTTATATTTAATATATTTTTATATTTATATAGTTATAATTACAAATAAATAATTATTTTAAAAAAAATTATTTACAAAATTATAAATAAATAATTATATATATTTAATTAATTATAATATTTATAATATATTTTTTTAATAATTATACAATATATAATAAATTTATTTAAAAAATTAATATATTTACATGAAAATTTATTATAATTATAATTATAAATCATTTATTAATAATAAATTAATTAGTGTTGATAATGATGTATATATATCTGTTAATTTTCTGGAAGCACTCAAAAAAATGTCCTAAACTATTTTAAAAACTCAAAATAGATGCAAAGTCGTCGCGATATCCAAATATTTCATTAAAATTTTCCCTCTATTGGTGCTCCTCCTCGGTGAGTCAAAGATTGTATCAAAGCATGAACAATTCAAAGTCTCAAATCTAAGGCTCAAATGATTCAATGGTAGAATGAATCCAAGGATCAAACAAATTCTAATTTTCTAATATCTGTACATATCCTAGAATTCTTTATGTTTGAAATGATCTTTTAGACCTGACCCTTGGGATGTATTGATTAATTCCATATCATGCTTCAGTAAATTGTTACCATTGTTGATTGTATTATATATATTATAAGGGAGATGAAGATTCTCACATTGAAGAAAATTTATTAGAGGCAGGTTGTTCATGACCTAGCTATTTGAAACTAGAAAAGAACATGCCCCATATTTCTGACATGATGACAGACAATGTGGGAAAATAATGAAATGATTTTTCACAAATGGGTTATTGGTTTTAGGATATTTTTATTGATGGCCTTTTTATTTTTAAACCTATGAGAGATGATTAATTTTCTATAAATCTAATAAATACATCTCATCATATTTCTAAATTACATTATTATATGGATTTGATGGAGTATTATGATCTTAAGAATCAATTATTGTACAATGAGACTAAGGGACATGATTATCCAAACATAACCAATTAAAGATCCCCCATTTCATTTTCCCTGAAGGATGATTTCTCATTGATGTAATGTGTTACCTACAAGAAGATTGATAGTTTCATAAAATGTCAACATCCACAAAATAGAACATATCCAAGATGAATCCTCACATGGAGCATCACAGTGATTGTTTAATTTAAATTTCTATTTTTAATTACGAAAAATCTCACTATTATAATTAGTAAAAAAATATGAAACAATTATATATTTTTGTCAAAAAACATCTCAACCCACCCTTTTTATGCCAATATTTAAATGTCTCATTATCTAATATGGTAAATTTTCCACTACCACAAATTAATTTCCCCTTCCAAACATAATTACCATGAATTTTTAACTACCATAAATTCAAATACAGATCAAGTAGTTTTCTATAACTTTTAAAAATATAGTTACATTTAAAATAATAACTCACTCACTAATAATTTATAAAAATAACTTCATTTCATTTATTACACCTCAAATAAACACTATATATATTTTATTGTAATCCCTCTAAAAATATATCATTCATTATAATTACCTATTATTTACAACATCATTTAAATGAAAATAATTTATTATAAGAGATCCACCATTTTAAAAATAATAAGTACCATTTGAAATTATAAAAAATAATTAATTACATCAATTTTTCTATCATGTGATATGATCTACCAATATTTAATATGGATGGATTTTTCTTTTTTAAATCCATTAGTGTGACATAAACTATAAATTAATAATAAATTACATTATTTTTTCTATAATTCATTTATAATTAGTTTTGACATTCATCAATGTTTAAATAAAATGATGGAAATACTTCATAAAACCATTTCATTTGTCACATATTCAATAGAGTTAATTCAATGGTTGAAATTCATCATCCAACATTACTTATGATGATTCATGTCACATCAAAAACAGTTTTTGAAAGAGTTGGTCATCTCTCATTTAACAAAAAACATCTATATCTTCAATAATTATTGATATTTATCTCATTATGACTAGAATATTATAAAATATTCCCAAAAACAAAATAGAACCCATAATGCAAATGAAAATGAATTTTTATTATAAATCTTACTCTTTATCTTCTTGAAAATAATTCATTTTTTTCAACATTTATATCCATAATTTTTGAATGAATTTATCAATTAATAATTTTGAGCTTTTGTAAACCTTTATTATTATTGTGAATATTCATTTCATGAAATTATTTATTCAATTCCTTATCAGTTTTTAATTGAAATAATAACTTGGATAATTTTTTGAAATATTTATTATAACATTAATAATAAATGTAATAATCCTAAGGTTTTTTACATCACTTCTCCCAAAAAATATAATTTTGGTTATCAAATTCTATATATGTTGGAATAATTTTAAGAATTTTTTTTAGGTATTCATACTTTAATGTCATTATATATTAGTTTTATACATTGGAATATATGAATAACATCCATGTATATGAAATAAATATTTGTTTATTAAAAGTTTTTATCTATATATTTTTATATCATCTAGATTATTTAATGAGATTTTATTATAATTTTTTTTCAAATTTGGGTTTCTTATTACTCTATAATTGAATATATTATATTTTCAAAATTTTAGGTGATTTAAGAAAGTCTTAATGGTTAATTTTAATAGAGGTGGGACTTTTATTAGTTAGTGGATCGAAATTTATTTATAGTGGTATTTATCATATAAATATATAATTCATAGATTCCCCAAAGATTTATATATCACAACATGTACATGATGATACCCCTAAAGAAAATACAAGAATAATTATTCCCACACAAATACCACATTAAATAGACTACAAGTTAATAACTAGTTCTAGTGGTGTCATTATCAGAAATGTGTGGTGTCTCCCCTTTTATATAACACAATATAAGTACAACTATATTCCTCATCAGATTCTACTTATGAATAGTTTTTATTGTACTTTTTTCTTGAGAATTACCCCCATATCATATATTCTTCTTCTACTACTCTTATCATCAGTCATCCCATGGATGAATCTCCTTATAGTAATTCAAGAAACATTGGTGTGTGTCCACAAGTGATGGAGTATGTGTGTCAAACAACACTATGAAATTATAAATTTCTTGGATATGAGATGACGAGGATGACAGTTATCTATAACTTTGACCCTTGAATGAATTTAGAGGACAACACCTACCCTAGTGGAGTAACTCATTTCTTGAAGTCAATTACTCATTTTCTTCAAGGAATTCTGAAATTATTTAAAATAATAAACTTTTGGGTTTCCATTATAATAATTATCTATAACATTAACCATTAATAATGAATATCTTATGTATGTTGATTTATTTATTTAAATATATAAATATTTTATTGGCACAATAAGAATTATTTGAATCAAAAATGGATGAATGTTAATAATTTGAAAAAAATAGTATGATGATGGAGTTATAAAGTTCATCATTATTTTAATAGATCATTTATACAAACCCTCTCAAATCCAAACACATGTTTACATAATTGGTATTCAAGAAAATTTAGTTTGAAATATTTAGAAGAATATTTTATTTTTTAGAAAAAATATATGATCTATAAATGTTGTACAAATCATGGGGAAAAACTGAATGTTCACATTAATTGGGATGATGACACAGTTTATGGATCATTTGATATAAATACTAGTGTAAATGATGATATAGGTTTAATAGAAGAATTGAAACTTGAAATGGAAGGTTACCTTTGTGATTATCCATTATTGATTGAAAAGTTAAATATATTTTCTAAGAGAACATTGTACACTAGTTTTACTAAATACACAACCTTTTTAGTTGAATTGATGTTATATAATATGAAACATGGTATTATATGGAGTGACACCAGCATTCTAAAAATACTTGGTATCCAAAATGATATGCTCCTAGGAGAAAATGAAAATACATTTAGAACATATGATGTTAATAAAATGATATGTTTAGTGGGAATGATCTCTAAATAATACATTATTAACCAAATGATTATATATTTTCTTGAAATGACCATCAATCACTTATAAAATACCTTAAGTGTTGTGAAGATCGATTCAAGAAAAATGAATGCATTCCTTCAAAATTTATATGGTACATTCCTATAATTAAATGGTTTAGAAGACTATATCGATGTCAAAAAACTACAAGAAAATGAACATGCCATGCATATACATGAGTTAAATATGGGAACCTTTTTCATCCAAAATATTATACTTAGTGGTAGAAAATTGATTATGAGTATCCTCAATTTATAAATTAGATGAGAAAATTTCATCATGAGTTATATATAGTTGGAATAAATCATTTTGGTTTATATAGTAGTACTCATAGTACATGGTCCATCATGTTAGAAAGTTATAACATTAGTCCATGGTTATGTATGAAGTAAAAAATATATTTTTTGTCTCTATCTATATCTAAACTAAAGAAAGCCGATAATGATATTGATTTCTGTTTGGAAACATCGATCAATGTTTTGAAATTGGTATGGGATACCAGTGTTACAATTTTTTATTCTCATATAAGTAAAGAATTAACATTGAGGGCCTTATTTTATGGAATAATAAATGTCTTCCACGATTATTGAAATTTATCAATCTATATCTTTAAAGTAATGTTGGGGTGCCACATTTGTGAAAAGCACAAACACTTAGTTTTGTTGAAATATTTTTTGATGAAAGTGATTTTAAAAAATCATATATTTTTACCTTGATGACATAAATACTGATCCTAGACAATAACATTTGATGGGAATATCAAATAAGGTACAACACCATCTCTAATAATGGGTGATCATATATTTGATAAAATGAAAGATATTGACACTATTTTCGAATAAAATTTTTTTTGAAATCCATATGAAGTCATACAAGGGGATTATATCAATATTAATTTAATTACAATATTGGAATTATTTGTTTTTTATATATTTTATTGATGTAATGCATGTAGAAAAAAATGTGCATTGTAGTGTAATTGGAGTGTTATTAAATACTCTTTAAAATATGAATGATGGCATCACTATAAGGTTGTACATTATTGACATTAATATAAGGAAAGTGTTAGGACTAGTGAAGGGTAAATGGAAGAATTTTCTTCCTCCAATAGCTTACACACTATCCATATAGAAAATCTTTATTATTTTTCTTTTCCTTAATAGTGTAAAAGTTCAAGATGGGTGTTCATTGAATATCAAGAATGTCCTATCAATGAATAATTAGATGTTACAAGCACTAAAATCACAATACCATCATGTTTTGATTCAATATTTTATTCTTTTTTCCTTATATTTCATTATACTCAAAATATACAAAATATATTAACCATACTCTGGTTATTTTTCAAAGACATATGTTGAAATTTTATAGACCTGATAAAGTTTCCAATCATGATTAAGAAGGTTTTAGTGATATTATATTAATTAGATGTATTCATACCACCATCATTATTTGATATAATGGTCTATATGATGGTTCAAAAGGTTAGGTAGGTTTAAAAATGTGGTTTTGTCCACTAATTATAGATGTACCTCATTGAATGTTATATGATGATTTTGAAAGAGTGTTCCATGAATTGAAGTCATCCATAAGGTTATATTAGAGAATTATATATTTTTAATGATGTTATTGAATTCAATGCTGATTAGCTATCATATTTTAACAATATAAGTCTCCCAAAGTCTTAGCACATTGGACACTTAATGGGATAATGGATTTCTAGAAGACATTTTGTTACAATTACACTGATAGAGCAGGAGAAAGGGAACCATTAAATTTTAAATACTAGTTATGTTTTTGTCCCATATATTGAATACAAAAAATAAATTCTTAGAGATTTTAATCCATCAAGGTATGATATATAGATATCAAATACACATAATATAATGTTTATATATTGGTTCTGAGAAAAAATTTATATGTATATATCTGAAAATAAAAATTCAATTACCAAACAACTTTAATAGCTAGGTGGAGGACTGAATGAAAATTTTATATCTTATGATGGTTTTTTTATTAATGGTTATGAATTCTATAAAAAATGACATGATAATTGATGTGTGATGGAAAAAAGTGGTTTTACGCTTGTGGTAAAATTTATACACATAACTATTTACGAGGGTAGAAATCTAATTTATGTAAATAATTAGTATTATGTAAATATCGAACTAATATACGAGTTATATTATAAAAGTTTTCAAGTGACAGTTTTCAATTGAAAATTGGTTAACAATATGAGTGTGGTGAAGGTAGAAAAAGTAGGTTTCATGAAGGTGAATTTAAAGGTGGAATGGGAAAAGGTTTCCCCATTAATAATTGAATCACAAGTAGTGTGTGTATTTTATTTATTAGATCTAGGAAATGAGAATTGGTTGATTGTCCAGTTGGAAGCTAAAATGAATCTTGGGTCAGATGAAATTTCAATTGAGGTTGAACCTTTAATTGGGAGATCACAATCAATTCAAGTCAATCCCAATATTTAAAATGTCTTATATGTTATAGGGGACAACAAATGGGGCATTTAGACTCTCTATAGAGGAACCAAATACCTAAAACCAAAATAAACAAAATAGAGTTCAATGAAATGGGAAAACAATTTAATATTCCAGGTTTTTTTATAATATTATATATTATCTAATAAATTAAAATAATATAAATTAAATGTATGAATAATAATTAATAGAATGTCTAATTCACATGGAGATGTTAAAAATCCCATATAATAACAAAATATAATGAAGGAAACCCTTTGGGAAGATATAAATGTAATGTTATTATATAATTTTTCTATTTTACTGAAAAAATATTTAATGAAACATTGATTTAATTTTCCATATTTCTTTCCTTTTACACAAAAACATCCATAGGATTATTCTCCCTCAAAACATTTTCATCCCTACAGTGTTGTCATTTATCACTTTTCTTCAAGTTCCCTTCACATCAATTACATGAATGGAAATGACCCTAACTCTGCTCAATAGTAGAGGTAATCTTGATGTTTTTATAGTAAAAAATTTTACCATAGAATTAATGTACCTTTTCATATTTAGGTTTAATTTATATCTTCTTATTATTACTCACATAATAATTTCTTTCGTATGCATGGGGATTCTATTGTCAGAGTTGGGGAGGTCTATCCATATTTCATTCCTTTTTTCACCAAAATATTTGATATACTTCTTCTCCCTCAAAACCTTTTCACCTGTGTAGTTTTTTAATTCACCACTTTCATTAAATTCTCCTAAACTTCCTTTGTAGTAAGAGAATTGACGATTCCGCTTCTCAATGACATATGTAATCATTATGTTTTCATAGAAAAATGATTTTCTATATAATTAATTTATTGTATCATATGTATTTTTTTATTATAACTCACATATAAATTAATTTCATATAAAATTTGATTCTTTTTTCATATTGGGGTGGTATTTCATCATTTATTCCTTTCTACACCAAATCATGCAAGTAAGTATTTTACCTCAAAAACATTTCACCCATATAGTGTTGGTGTTTATCATTGTCCTTCAAGTTCCCTCTATTTCCTTTGTTGGAAGGGAAACGACGTTGTATCAACTAAATCATAGTGGTGATATTGATTTTTTCATATTAAAATCACCGTCAATAAAATTAATTTTTTTTCATATTTATGTTTAATTTATTTCATTTCATTTTTATCATATAATAATTGTTTTTTATATAGGTGTATTGTTTTTTTCGAGTTAGTGTGGTTTCTTTAAGAATCACATTATCGTGAGAGATTGGACTTCGAGCCTTAAACAATGATAATGATCATAAGGAAATGTGTTAAGAATGTATAAAACCCTAATGAAATGGTGAATCTTTAGTACTTATTTCATTAATTTTTTAATTATTTTTTCTACTATTTATAACTTAATTTCCTTATCATTTTTATGTAATAATTATTTCATTTTATTCATAGATACATTGGGATATTGTGTGTTATTTTAATATATATAATACCAAACAAAAAAGTAATAAAATGTTTTTTTCTTCCATTGTTATCATTTTTTCCATTTCCTTTCTCTTTCGAACAACAACACTTTAGATTAATTCAATATTATTAGACGAAAAATGGTTTTTTTCAAATAACATCAGGTCAATATGTAGTGTAGGTAGTTTGAAAAATGGATACAATGTAAAACATGGAAACATTTTAATTTAGGATTTTTTGAGACATTGGAATGTGTACGAATCATTTTCACATCAATTTGACACACAGTGTGACTGGTATGACTCAAATAGCTTATTTATATTTTATATTGACATTACTTTTAGTATCAAAAAACATGAAATATGTAAAATTGTGAAACCATATTCATAATTTTTTGATAAAATAACAATGCAATCCATATTACATTTCTTATGTATAAGAATCACTTATACCTCAATTTGATACATGATCGACCCAGTATGACTCAAAGCGTCTGTTAAGAGTTTAAAATTGACATTTTAGTTCAAAAATTTACTCATTGAAAACATAAAAAATGTTCTATAGTTGTCTTTTTAATTTATTAAAATGATTCATAAATAATTTATGACATTCGTGAAATTGTCTCATGTCCTACAGAAACACAATTTTATCAGTATGTGTCATAATGACTGTTTTTAGTTTAAAATGAAATTTTAGAAAAAAATACATGTGATGTAGTCAGGTCCGTGAAATCACATTTGTATTAGTTTTATTAATTCTTAAAATTTCCCATAAATTATTTTATATGTGTAGTATGAATATGAACCTCAATATGAAGCATGGTGTGACCAATATGGATCTAGTTGCATCTTTTTATTTAAATTTTACATCAACTTTGGTAAAAAAAGATAACTGACCTACTCATAACCAAGAAAATATTTTTTTTTTGATTGATTATAAAAAATTATCTATATGTCATTTTTTACATTTAGGAATCAACCTCATTTTAATCTAATACAAGATGTTCTTGGAATGACTCAATGTTTCCATTATTAATTTTTTATAGTCAATCAAAAAAAATATTTTCCTTTGACATTTAGGAATCAACCTCATTTTAATCTAATACAAGATGTTCTTGGAATGACTCAATGTGTCCGTTATTAATTTAAAATTGACCTTTTAGTGAAAAAAGTGTCACCCACTAAAAACTAAGGAAACATGATTGAATAGACTTTTACTTTAATAAAATGATTCATATATCATTTTTTATGTGTAGTAATTGGTCTCACATCAAACAAACACATGATGTGACTTGTATGAGTCAAAGTTTGTGTTTCCATTTTAAAATGACATTTTAGTAAAAAAGATAATTGGCATAATCAAAACCTATAAAACACATTATATAGATTTGATACATCAGGATAATGATCAATATGTCAATTTGGACATGTATAAATCATCTTCACCTCAACCTGATGCACGGTGTGACCGTTATGACTACAAATTCGTCTTTGTATTTAAAACTGACATAAATTTTAGTAAAAATGTCAACATACCTACTCAAAATCGATAAAACACAATCATATTCCATTTATATGTTAGGAAAAATACCCATAAGTAATTTTCTGACATTTAGGAATCATTCAAACCTCAAATAGATACATGATGTCCCCATATGACTTAATGTGTTTATTATCAGTTTGAAATCAAAATTTTAGTTAAAAAAATTTTAGTAACTAAAAACTAATCAAACACTCTTATATTGTCTTGATAATTTAATAGAAAATTTCATAAACCATTTGTTATGTGTTTTATTTTGTCTCATGTCAAACCGACACACTATGTGTCCAGCATGATTCAAATTGCTTGTTTCCTATTTATAATGACATTTAGTAAAAATGAAAAGTGACATACTCAAAATTGAGAAAATGCATTTGGATAATTTCTATACATTATTAAAAAAAATCATTTATTCATTTGGGAGATGTAGGAATAAACATCACCACAATATGATGCATTGTGTGGTCGATATGACTCCACATGCATCTTTTTTTTAAATGACATGATTTTTTGTAAAAAATAAAACTACCCTACTCAAAACTGAAAAAATTTAATTTAGATTCTTTTTATATGTTATAAAAATGATCTATATATCATTTTGTACATATAGTAATCAAATAATACTCAATTTGATACATAATGTAAATGATATGACTCAATGTTCTTGTTATTAGTTTAAAATCAATAATTAAGTTAAAATTGTTTCACTGAATAAGAATCAAGAAAAAATACTCATATTGTCTTTATAATTTTGTAAAATGACTCTTAAATCATTTGTGATTATCTTGAAATAGTATCATCTCAAACTATTACATGATGCTATTGGTATGAATCAATGTTTCTGTATTCTATTTATAATTTAATTTTAGTATAAAATGCATGTGGCATACTCAAAAACTAATAAAAAAATTAAGAATATTTTTATACAATAGAAAAAAAGATCCATATGTCATTTGATACCTGTAAAAATCAACTTCACCTAAATATGATGCATTGTGTGACCAATATGACTGCATGTGTGTTTTTTAATTTATATGTGACATCAATTTTAGTTATAATGAGTAGTGATATTCTCAAAACAAATAAAATTTATTTATATTATTTTTATATATTAATATAATAATTTTTTATTGTTTGTAACATGTAGGAATAAGCCTCACCTAAATTTGATGCACCATGTGACCCGTATGACTCCAAGTGAATTTTTTTATTTAAAATTTACCTCAATTTTAGTAAAAAACATAAGTGAAATGATAAAAATTAATATAAACTATTTGAATGGTTTTTCTAAAATTATTAAAATGATCCATAAGCCATTTTGGATGTGTAGGAATCAGCCTCTCCTCATGATGATACACTATGTTCCTAGAATGATTCAAGGTGTCAGTTATTAGTTTAAAATTGTCATTTTAGGTCAAAAGTAAAACTCAATGAAAATTGAAAAACCATACACATATTGACTTGATAATATGTGAAAATAATTAATAAAACATTTTTGATGTTTAGGAATTAGTCTTACATCAAACTGATAAACTATGTGGCGGTACTGAGTCAAAGTGTTGTTTCTAGTTTAAAAAGGCATTTTAGTAAGAAAGATACTTGACATAGTCAAAACAATGAAAAATTGTTAGGATTATTTTGATACTTTATGAAAAATATCCATATGTAATTTTGGATTTATAATAATTAGCCTCACCTTAATCCAATGTATGGTGTGACAAGTATGACTCTAAATGAATTTTTTATTTATAATTTATATAAATTTTATTAAAAAATAAAATTTTCCTACTCATAACTGATCACACACATTCATATTGTTTTGATACATTTTTAAAATCATCCTTATTTCATTTATTACTTGAAGGAATCATCCACACCTTAATCTGATATAATATGTTCCTCGCATGACTCAAGGTGTCTGTTATTAGTTTAAATTCAACATTTTAATTCAAAAAAAAATCACTCACTAAAAACATAGAAATTACACTTGGATTTTCTTAATAATTTAATAAAAATGATCCATAAATCATTTTTTATAGAAATTAGTCTCACATAAAACCAACAAATTATATAAACAAAATGTGTAAAAGTGTGTTTTTAATTTTAAAATTAAATTTCAGTAAAAAAAAGTGACATAATCAAAACCAAGAAAACACATTATTATTATTTTGATAATTTAAGAAAATGGTCCTATTTTCTTTTGGTACATTTAAAAATAAACCAAACCTAAATTTGACACATAATGTTACTCATATTGCTCCATGAATGTATTTTCAATATGTAAGTGTCATTTAGTTGAAAACACGCATCAAATTTCTAAAACTAAGAAAACGATCCAAGATTTTTTTCATCAGTCTATATAATATTAGTTATTTTATGTCCTTATCATTTTTATATAATAATTATTAATTATTTTTTTCAAATATAATTCCTTTTTATGAATAATAAATGGTGTGATGTGAAACAGTCGACCACAACTCAATCTGATACATAGTGTTCCTAGTATTATCTAATGATTAGTTTAAAATTAAAACATTATTTTCATTTAATTATTTATATTATTACTAAAATAAGAAGTTAATTATTATTTAGGTGTGTTATTTTGATTTTGGAGGGGTGTTGTTTTTGTAAATAGAATGTGTTGGGTTCAGGATCAGAAGAGAAAGGATCGTTGATGTTTTTGAATGTTTGTAATAATTTTTAATTATGTAATTTTATAAACCAATTATTGAAATGTATATAATTTATTGCTTTTTCATGTATATTTATTTAAATTTAATTTCATTAAAATTCTATAATGATTCTTTATTTTTTTGATATCATGTAGTGTTTTTGGTGATGTTGTGTAATGTTAGACCACACTACAAAAGTGTTGTACTGTGATGTTACAGAACACTGCAATATGCTCTGTTACTTAATATTTTTTAGAAATAATAAAATGGTATGAATTTCAATCTATTTATGATAGTCATATCATCTCTAATGATAATAAAATTCATTTTTAGTGATGCTAAATTCTTTTTTTAGTAGTTTAATTTAAAATATAATGTGACAAGTTCGATCAACTAAATGGATGAGAGTAACAATATACTTATTTTATCATCAATTGTGTAATGATTTAAATATACAGAGAATCAGAATTATGAAAATCGATGTCCTAAGGGGAAACCTCACAAATTGAATCTGTAATTTTGTATGAATATTTAATTATCTGTTTATGATGATTATACTATGAATGATATATAAATGGAAAGAGATATTATGGAATAAGATGATGAATCCTATTTACTAGGTTGTGAAGGAAGTGGGGTGATTTAATTATTTATTTATCTGAATTCAAGTATTATTTTTTATGAATCATTAAATATATAAGGATTTTACAGTATAAGATTTATATTAAGGATTTGAAAGAATATTTTTAATTATACTGATGACCTAGTAAATTTAATTAATGTAAATGTATTGTTTTTTGGAAAAACAATATTTGTAAAGGAAGATAACCATTAATATATTACTGATGTGTAGAAAATGTTATTTAGTTTGGAAAAAGAGCTTACTGTTAATAATTAATAAAAATGGATATAATTAATGACCCTAGAACAGATTAAGGATTTTTGGATAAATGGTTTGTGTTATAATTTTTTGTAATTTAAAGAAAGTTTTTATTTCAAGAATATATCCAATAAGCTATGTTTTTTATAATTAATTTTAAAGGATGTATTTTTTCAATATGGTTATATAGTAATTTAGGTTATTACACTTTTTCAATTGAATACATGATGATGTTATTCGCATGTCTTTTATGTACAAATTGAGGGCTACCTCATGTTGATTGGTAGATTAATGATAAGTTAATTTTTTGAAATTTAGTTTCCTTCTATATAATATTATTGATTTTAATATTTTTATAAGGATTCTATGTTTATCCATTTATGGAATGGTTTAGGATGATCTTAGTAGAAGGCATTAGATATTAAGGTATTACATCACTATATGAAAATTTATACATATTGGATAACCGGTTGTAACAATTTTTTTGTGATGATAACTCAAAATAGATATAATGTATTATCATTATATATATAGATATTATTATGCTTTAATACTTTAGGTAGAACAAAATCACCATTATTTCTTGGATTATGTTATGAAGTTTAAATTGATCATGAAATAACCAAATAGTGAGGCTATGCTAATGAAATGGATTGAATTCAATTATCTATATCACCACGTGAAAAGTATTCAGCATTAGGAGAAAGATATATAATTTTTTCCTCTTATCATCATTTTTATGATATTAATGACCTATTTCATCTCTCTATGATTTGAATTTTTTGTTGTTTACCTTCACTACCACCCACTTCCTCATGATCAATGATCTCTACTACTCTCTATAATTATTTACACATTTTATCAATGTCCATATCTTCACATCCATATTATGGTATCCTATGTGGAAACTCAGTTAAAAGTTAATGATGGTTATCATTATGTTTCCATATTTTCCTTTTTGTGGGATGTTTTGTTATTCATTTTTATATTGATTTCTATAAAGGAATTTTGAAATAAAAATCCTTTGATAATGAAGATTAATTTCATTGGAAAATTCATTTTTAGGTGTGTAAAATATAACACCATAAGAATTTGTGAAATGTTTTTATTTCAAATAAAATTAATATTTTATAAATTTTTCATTACATGAAATATTGATCTTATCTCATATTCTACTAAACACCGAGTTTAAACAAAACCCAACATATTATAAAAAAATATTATTTAATATGATAATTATCTTCTAGGAATTGGAATTGTGGTTATAAACTGTATTATATAAATTATTATAATATTTTTTACATGTGTGCACATAATTAACTATTTTGTGACCAATTAATTATAAATTAAAATAAAATACAATTTGAAATTAAAAGGAAATAATTTTCTACAAAAAACAATTTTTATGGACACAAGTGTGTTTTATAGAAATAACTTTATAAAATCACTCTTTGGGAGTTATATTAATGAAACATATATATTACATATTAATTATAATTTTTAATATTTATCATTTTTTTAATAGATAAAAATAAATCCAATTGTATGCATACAATTTTATTTAAAAAAAATTACTTTCGGCACCTTTTTAAGGTCCACTTATTTAAAAAAATATTTCTCAATATTATATATTTTATGTTAAAAAATAATCTTCATTTTTGAATTCTAAACTTCTGAATTTTTTTAGGGAGATATTTCTAGATTTTTATGAGAATTTTTATTTTTTAATGAATTGTGAAATACAGAATTTTAATTAAAAACTATGTATTTATTTAATTTATTTTTAAATTTAACTTAAATTTAAAATTTCTTTTGAAGTAAAATTATTTCAATTTTATATGAATTAATCTATTTTTGATCATTTTAATAAATATATTTTTCAATTTTTAAATAAAAACAATTCAAACTTTTGAAAATTTTATCTTTAAAAACCCTCTTTATCATCACCTCTATTGGATTAATTTCAAATTATATTTTTCTTCTTATTTGAATGTAATTTAAAAAAATCAATTCCAAATTTATAATAATAATAATTTATAATATAAAATAGGTTCAATGTAATTTCTAACCAAAATAATTAGTGAATAAAGTAAAGATTGATTATTGTAGTTATTGTTAAAATGAGTTTATATAGGCATTAAACTAAAAATGTAAGAGTAAAAATGACCAATAAAAATGAATAAAATCTATTTTTTAAAATAATTTTACCATTCCACATTTACGGTTTTATAATGACCTAATTTAGACCATTTTTACATATGAAAAACATGGGATCATATATTTATTTTCAATATTACTAAGTGAGTCCTCTCCCCTACTTATAAAAGGACACCCCCTCTCATCATCTCTTCACGCATTAAAAACAATTTGGATTGAAAAATAACTACCAAAATAACTTCCCAACATCTCTCATATAATCCTATGAGAATTATTTTTCTTATAAATCCACCCAAGAAATGATTTAGTGGAAACCTAATGAGGATACCCGAATAAGAGGTAATGTTTCTCATAGAGCGTCTTTATTTAATTTATTTCTTTAGCTACACAAATTATTATTAAACCATTATGATATAATAACTTTAGTATAATAAATAAAAAAATTACTTTATAATATGGTAATTAGATATGACCTTCTTCACTTCCATCATATCTACTACAAAATCATCATTTGTGTGTACAGCGGACTACCCCCTCACAAACTGATGTCATTAAATTTTCCATTACTATATATATCTTCTGGAAATAATGATATATTTTTTTTATATAAGTTTTTTATAATATTATTATTATTTTGTAATAATCATATCATACATACCATTATTATTTTCATTTTTTGGAAAATTACAGCGTCGCTCATGTGTACGAAAGACTACCACCTCATGAAGTGATGTGATTCGTTCAGGTTTTACATGGCAGATGATGAGGTTAAAGTTAATGATTATATGTGATAAAAATTTAGTAGTTATGTTATTTATGAAATATATATCAATCATAAAATATAATTTATATCATTTTATTTCTTACCTTTTCACTCAATGAATGATGGAAATGATGCACATGTACATGTGGACAGCTGCCTTTAGGAAGCGATGTGGTGCTCTCTTCAACACTGCATGTGGTGCGCTCTTCAACACTGCACCACATTTATATAATGTATAACTATATTTAATAAAATATCATATTATTTATAATATTATGATTATTCTATATGTATAAGATATTAATTGCCTGCTTTCCAAAATTATCATTGAAAAATGGAACAGTTACTCATTCTTACGTACGCCATACCATCTCTGTGATCATAACATACATTATTTTTCAAAACCATCATTCTTAATTGATATAAAAAGTATATTTAATTTAAAAATAAGATAATTATCCCATTATTATTATTTCATAATTTATGTAACAATGATCACAAAAAGTTGATTAAAATTAAAAAAAAACATATACGAAAAACAAAGCGTTTATTACCTTAAACATGAATTTAACATAGATTTGTTAATAAATGTGTAATAAAAAGGAATAAGAAAAACATATACGGTATGATATATTAGAATATGTTTCTTTAAGATATATATATAATAAGCTTATATTTATTTTATAGGAGGTTTGAATGAGTACAACAGAAGTGATGACTTCAGGTAAGGGATTTCCAGCTCACTATTATTTTTTGTGTGAGACAGTCCATACTCACCTTGTGTTTAATTTTTGTGTTATATATACTTTCCATTAATTTATTATATTACTAGTATCCTTAAAATTATTTGGGTTTATATATCCAAATGATTTTCTCTATTTCATGGGGCTTATGGTTTTGAAGTTCTTAGGGCGGTAAGGGATATTTGTCTCAATTTTCCATCATTGAGACCTACAATATGTTATGCACCTATATAATATGACATGTTAAATATAAATATCCTTTTACGATTAATTTCATGATTTTATTAATCCTTGTGATATTCTCAGTTCCATTTTAGGTATTTTCTTAATGGGTCTTATGAATCAAGTTTAACCAAGTAGTAATGATTTTAATTTTACAGTATCGTCATTTATTAATATTGTTTATGACCATTTTTCTATTGATAATATAATATGAATCATATATCAAGAATTATTGAGGAATTTTCTTCCCATCTGGTTATTCAATTTATCTTCAATGAATTCTTCCATTTATCGACTCATTGAAACTTAATATAATTATGAAAAGTTTTTGATGAAAATTCAAAATCATTTCCATATTTAGTAGATAATATGTTTTATTCCAAACCATTCTTTCTAAAAATGTATTAAATTTTATTTTATAATATCCAAATATTTTAAAATAAATTTTTACCTATGCTTGAGCCTTCTGGAAAAATAATTACAAGGAATCTTCTTGTCATATTCCAAATAATAATTCCTTGGATTTTTCAAAATATTTGAAAGGAATATTCATTTTAATGTGTTTAGCATGAACAATAATTACTGATATTATGGACAATAACTCTTTTGAAGAATCCTTTATAAATTATCAAGTTTATATTCAAATAAAATAAATATTGAAAATGTTATAGTTTTATTGTGATTTTCAAATTTGAAATGGATATTTTTCTAATGAATTATTTTATATGAGTTTTAAAGGTTACTTTAAAAAAGATTAATGATATTTTCAAGTAAAAGGATTTTTAGAATGATTTATGATTAATTTTTTTCCTCTATGGAAAATATATTTACATAAAGAAATGTTTTAAATGATCATTGAAAAAACATATTTCATATGAGATGAAATAATTTGATGTAACATATTATGTACATGGGATATGATACAAGGATATCATTATTATTGTTTATTAGAATGGTTTATTTTTTTGATGATAATATGTTTATGAAAACCGTTCCCTTGAATAGGTTATACCATGGTTATATTCATACAAAACTCACCTATTTTTTCAAAGGTTATACCATTATGGAATACGTATGAAACATTATTTTATTCCATGGGTTATACCATGATGGAATTATTATAAACCCAACTTCATTTTCAATGGGTTATGATATTACGAAATGATGAAATAATTATAAAACTAGTCTAACACAATCTGACACGGTTCGAACCCAAAACGGTCATGAGAGCCGATCTATGGCATGGACCGAAGGTCATTCATGATCCCCATGGGAATGAAACTAGTGCCAGGAAACAATAGAGTAAAAAAGGGAACAATTTAGCATAGTAATATATAAGGAAACTATATAGATGAAATATGAACAATAAGTTCAATACAAAAATAAAACTGAATTGAACATTTTTTACATTAATCCAAATAGAACAAAAAAACATACAAATAAAATAACTGAAAAATACCACTACACAAAATCAATGTGACTATACTGGTCACTCTCCAACACAATGATCAACAATCTCCAATGGCGATCAAACTCATGTGGGAACCTGCACCAATAGATAAACCAAGAATAACTATAGTTGTGGGTATTAAAACTCAGTAGTCTATCCCAAAAGACTACTCCCAATGCACTTCGTTTAAAATATATGAAACATAAACTTAAAATTTAAAATAAAATTTATAAAAGTAATCAATTATATATTTTAATTGAAAACAAATTTGGTCCATTCCCCTACTTCATTTCAAAACCAAGTTCATTTCCATGAGTCATATATTAATATTTCAATGGTAATGTGATGCTTTAATTTTCAAATGGAACTGGATAGTATAAGACACTTTTATTTTGAAATAATTTTTCTTAAACCTTTTTAATCTAAAACATCGCATTCCATGAAAATACCTAAGAGAGTACTATAAGAGTAATATAAATAGGATAATGGAAATAAACATAATAGTGTAACAAGTATCTCAATCATAACTACAAGAATATGTTCACTAATAAACATGGTAAAACCATGTAGATCATGAATAATATATAACATACTAATATATGAGACCCATCCTCAATATCATGCCACAAACGATGAAATAAAAAACACCTTAACACATTGATACACCCTAACATCATACATAAAGAGGAAAAATCCCCTAGAAATAAACCCAAATATATACATTTATTATGGGCCACTAGTTAGTACATAAACTATCCAGTGTAACAATAATTATCATAAAATTATCTTACTCTACTAGGTTCCCATGTCCCATGAAAAAGGGGGTGAGCCAACTCATTCTATTAGAGAATCCTATCACAAGAATGTAATTATAATAATAATCTAACAATTGGCCTCACCTCATGTCACTCATAGTATCATTTTTGATCCCTACAAAAAATAGAACACAAGGATTACATATTGAAGATCTATAATAATGGATCCCATATATTCAAAAATGAGGAAATACCATCCATTAAATATAGATAAGGAATGGGAATCATTTGATGAAGGTTTTCATGATAAAAATATTGAACATTTTCACAATGTTTCTAAATGGACCTTTAAGAGTTTTTAAAAAACCAAATTTCATCCAAGATATATAACCAACATTAATAAAGGGTGTAAAAACATGATTTTCCATTTCTAAATCATTTAAAAATCCTTTTAAAACATTTACATAACACTTCCAAGCCATGATAAGTTTGATAAAAATTCCTTACAGGCCACTGAATGGAAACACGAGCCAAATCACCATAAAAACCAATAAAAATTCCTTTAAAAAACAAAAACACTTGGGAAAACAATACAAGAAAACCAATACATTATTCCAAATGACACCAACATCTTTAAAAATAAACAACATGCTTTTTATAAAATAAATCACTAATAAAATCCAACCAATAATTTAACTAAACACTTGGTGTGCATAATATAACCAAAACAACACTATTTAAAAAAATAATGGTATAAACCAATAGTTATAACACCAAAAAATTTATACAAGGATCTTACATCAATATTTATTAAATAAATGTGAGGCAAAAAGAATGAAATAATTGATTCCTAAATTAAAAAAGTCATGTGCAAAAGGAAAACTACTTCGAATCCATAGATCACAAATAAAGCATGCCTGAAATCACTCCATGAGGGTTCCTAGATCCATGATATAACTATAGAAACCCTAAAAGAACAAAACCACCAAATTTAAAATAAGTTTAAAACCAAACCCTAGCTTATCATGACCATGGGATAAGAGAAACTCAAGAAGAAATGGAAGGAAAAGGAATGAGGAGAGGAGAGGATTGGATTTACCTTGAAGATATAGCCCTACCCTTAATGAAAAGCACTTGGAATCACCCTAGAAGGAGGTGGGATGTTTTAGGAAGAGGGTATATCCTTCCTAGGGTAAAACTAGGCATGTAGTGCGGGAAGAGGGTGATTTGGGTTAAAATCTAGAAAGGGTTATTTTAGTGTTTTCAATAATTTTATGTTATGGGAACCTCATGTGGTATGTCCTATACTATTTATCAAACCATTCAACAACCATGTGGTAGACACCTATAGATAAACATTGGCCACCTTTCCAACTCGAATGGTTTTAATGACCATGCACATACTATATGGTGGTTTTTTTCTAACCCACCTCCTTCTACTTGGTTACTTGGGTTTTGTAGTGCAATTCAACAAATCCTGCACTGATAGTGTGATGGTCATTGTGAATCCAAAATTTTTATGTTTTCTCAAAAAAAATCCCAAATGAACAATGGGTCAACCATAGGGTAAAAACTAGACAAAGATACTCTTAAAAATTTAATCCCTGTCACTAGTGGAACTTAAGAAAAAGACCAAGATTACTAATGAACTGGAACATAAGACCTGACAAGAAAAACTGAGTGTGAAAATTATCCCAAAAATTAATACTTTCAACTCCTAAAAAGACATAACATTCACAAGTTTTTCTATAATCACCTTAGGATTCCATAATCACACAATCCAGCAACATTTCATCCACTACCAAGAGAACTTATGCCTTTTCCCTAAACAAAACAACAACCCAAAACAATTTCTCAAGGATCAGTAGAATGATAAAGCTACCACATCCACAACCATGTCATGAATAAGATTGTCCAAATTTCTCCCAAGAATCCCAACTCTCACCCAACCCAAATAGAACAAAAAATCCAATGACTTCAAGGGAGGTCATAATGGAATCACTACCAAAAGAAAAAATATACCACCCAACAACTTCTTAGGAAGAAACTTAATGAGACGCATGGTGGGTCTCTATACCCTTAAAGAACTAACCAAAATTGACCAAACATAAACTCAACACTATATAACTCTAATACATTCCCAAAAATTCCAACCAAAACCCTTTACATTGGCATACCAACCAAAACTATGAAGGATGCAACCAATAATTTAAACCACCCACTCCCAGGTGAAGGGGATGATAATTGATCCAGCACTCCACACACCCCTAGAAGTCTCCTGAAAGCATGAAAAGATTCACTCTGAGACCAATGGATAAAGATATGATGTTTAAATCATATAATACAAAATGGTAAGGAACTAATAACCCCAATAAGAAACATACATTGACCCATTATATTAAAATAGGAATCAGAATTCTAGAAATGAATACCTCACTTATATTGAAAATAAAAGTTCATTAAATGAATTGAAATATTTTTTTCCATTTCAAAAACCAAAACCTCATCAGTACATCCACCATAAAAAAATAACCCTTACATTGAAGGACCCTAACAAAAAATAATCTTTAAATGAGTTCCCAACAACATATCATTTTTGAGATTTGGATCCATGGTGCTTTCTATCCAATCCCCAACAAAACATATGTAAGTAACCTAAGTGTCCACAAGTAAAGAAGGATTTTGGATTATTGGGACATGATGGATTTTTGTGACCCAGTTTTCCACACTGATAACATGATGTGATCTCTTTACTATAAAAGATTAATGAATGGTCCCAAGGTCTTTTTTATTCTTTGGTCCTCTCCATGAACTTTGAACTAAATTCTCATCCCTTTATTGGAATTCTCCCCACCAATTCCTAATATTGAAGGAGGTAAGATGACCAAGAGAGCTCCCACCATATCGAATTCAACATGAATATCTTTCCACACCACATTAGTAAAAGTGTATAGATTAAAATCTCACACCTTCTACTATAGGTCGGTATGAATTCCATCTTAAAAACATCAATCCTTCATGGGAACATTTGTAAGATACTTTGGAATTTAAGGACCCAGTTCCTTAAAATGATGGAAATAATACAACACTATTCAATCACCCTTTTGAAAACAACACTTTTTCATCCCTTTTTAACCCTTTATTTCTCTAAGAAAAAAAGTGGATGAACAAATCCTTCATGAACTCCTATGTAAGATCTTCACGAGGATTTCTCTGAGACACCGACTTTCACCACTTACACGATGAATGTTCAAGCATAGAGTTAATAAATTAATAATTAGATACTCAGGTAACTCAATGATGATAATGTTCCTTTATATATTTTTCATAAACTATTATTATTAGATAGGATATGTTTTTCCATAAAAAAAGTGGTGGATTTAGCTTCGGAAACTCAAGTACAAAATCCTTATGTTGAATGACTAGAAATACTGCGAAGGGAAAATCACCTTTAGCTTCACAACAATCACCCATAAAAACAACATGGGGGAATATATAGACAAGGAAAATATATGAACTATATCAATGCCAAATCAATAAAAAAATCCTCAAAAAATATACTTCCTAGGATTTAAACTTTGAACATTAGAAATCAATCGACTATTAACATAAATAATTTCCTTTTGAAATTTTTTTTTATTTTAAAATCTAACTTTGTTGGTTAAATACTCACCATTGGAATTCCTTAGATTCTCACTCACATTCACATTCCTGTGACACCCCAAGCACCCATCCACTAGTCTATATCAGGCATCATTTCACATTTCCATATAACACCATGAATGTGAGCACCCATGAGAACACCAAGGATAAAACAAAACATCCTCATTTTATAAAAATCTCATTCATACTAATTCTAAAATCATGAACTATACAAAGGCACACTAACCATCAAATAAAAACCCATTTTTAGATTCCACACATCAAACTGTTTTACCATGCTTTAAAAATAAACCCCATATACCTCCATTAAAATTCCCTTTTCACTAAATCAAAAAAAAATCAAGAAATTAAACAAAATTAATTTCATCAATAACCATTTTGTTAAAAACTCACTCCATTTCATTTGAAAAAAATATCCAAATCAAATATCCATTTCCCATAAAATCCAAGTCTTGTTTATAAATGATCAATTTTGTTTAATCATTGTAGTTTTACCAAAAATAGGTCATTTTATTAATGAAAGTTTTTTGAAAGTCTCATAGAAGTTTAATTATGAAAATACATTTTTCCCACATTCCAAACTCTCATCCATTAGCATTAAAACCCCATTTTCACAAATCCAACATAAGGGTTTTCAAAACAATTTTCATAATTAAATGAATACTTAAAGAGACCCACAAAAAAGGAACTAGTGTTAGTGGGTGACTTTATCATATGGTTGGCGGCCATATTCAAAACACATCACTAACATGGATTGACTTCTAGGACCATACCCCATGCTCCACAAGGATTTCGAGGACCTATGGGATCATAAAGATCATTAACAAAACTCCCCTTTTCATATCCCAATCACTAAACAATCCCTAAAGAATAATAAACTAAAAAACTAGAATTTACATTCAATTCAAGAATCAATATGAGCAAGAGTTTTCAATGATATTCCTTCACTGCCTATCGAGTCCCGAAAATCCTAGTCTATATGCCTTAAAATCCCCAAGTAATAATGTGAAATCTAAAAGAAATTTCCCTTAAGAAAAAACTTACACTGATACTATTTTTTCATGAACCAACCTGATTCGACCCTGAACAAGTCACCCGAGCTGATTTGTGGCATGGCATGAAGGGAGTTATTGATCCCTACATTCTGTAAACAATTGTCGGTCATTAAAATAGTACACAAAGGGAATTATTTCATCTATGAATAAATAAATAATCTAAACTTTGGAAATATTAATAACTAGTTCAAAAAAAAGTAAAAATAAATTGAAAATTTTTCATGAAGTTGAATGGTACAACAACTATACAAATAAACCAACCAAAAAAGACAACCACACAACCTCCATGTGGCCTTATAGGTCACTATCTAACATAATGATCAACCATCTCCCAAGGAGATCGATATAAATATGGAACCTTCACCAAAGGATAAAAACAAGAATAACTATAGGTGTGAGTATTATAAATCAATAAGCTAGCCAAATAATATACTTATAATGAACATCATTTAAAATAAAATAAATATAAACATTATATTTTAAGTACAATTAATAAATATAGGATTTTCCATATTTTACTATAAATCAATCAATGGTCCATTTATAATATATAAGGCCCCAACCTTAAATATTGCCTAATTTATAGTAATGTCTAGAATTTTACATTGAGGATCTTTTCAAGTATAGATTTTTAGAGAATTAGGTCATAATTATTACATTATATCTCAATCATTATAATGTAGACACTTCTATCAATACAACTTTTTTCACAAAAATAAAAATCCTTAAAATAAAACAAGAATTATTTTCATGATATAAATATTCTTCAATTATCCATTCCTATTACCCTTATTTATACCTTGTGAAAAACATTTTAAAAACATGGGATGAGCAAAAAAGATCAGTAAGGGTCATAAAATAATGATAGAAATATTAGTCCATTAATACATACAAATCAAGGAACTCATACTTTTCAACAATAAAACATATGCTATTTATCATACCTCATTAGATAATAAGATTTATGAATAACACATAGAAATCATAAACCATAAAGTTAACCGGTGGCATCCATAACATACTTACAATTTATCCTTCACAACTATATAGGGAATTATGTTTGGAATACCCATCACATGGTATTCCATAAATCTCTTAGGCAGAACACCATCACATTACCAAATGAATTGAAGAGCTATCTTAGGATCTCCCTCCCTAGGTTTATCATAGAACCACCAGTATACGTAAACAATGCCTAAGAACCATAACATAATCATAGAACTAGCACAAAGGAATGATAACATTTCCACATCGCAGTCACAATATATCATTTCAAGATATTGACATAATAAATGCTTTATCAAAACCATTTTAAATACCAAAATACATAGAATGGTTATATGGTATTTATTTTCTATTTAAAAACATTACAGCTTATTAAGGAATCCAAATATCAAATAATGCTCATGATGGTGGAAAGGTCGTTGTCACCACATATGTTAAAAAGAAACATTTCCTTTGTCATTTAGTAAAATACTTCATAAAACAAAAGATTAATTTTTATAATAGTTAAATAAAATTAAAATAAAAATGATATAATCATACACAGTATAGAATAAGGTCATGTATAAACCAAAATACCCCTCAATGAAAGGAGATTGAGACGAAGTCCCTTACCTTGAGTCGACTCGTTGTTTATATTCCTTAATCTTACTGAATTATAAACTTAAGTTAATTTATACTTTATTCATAATAATTTTCAAGTTTATTATTCCTTTTATATCACTTATTACCATTTTATAAACATTACATAATTATTTAAGTTAATATCAGTCATTTTGTCGATATTCTATACTTGAGTTAAAAATATACTTGTTATAATTACAAATTGTCCATGTGGTAAAAAGTCCATTATATCCAAAATGAAATTCATGATTTAAATATCATATATATCCAGTATATATATTTATTTATAATATAACAAAACATTTGGATATAAGAAGTGAAATGCACCATTCATGGAGATGGTAAGTCGTACATATTCATGAACACTACATTCATTTCATTTTCATATTTAAAGGAATTAAAATTAAATGATAAATAGTTATATTATAATTAAAGTAAATATAATATTTTATATAAGTTACATAAGTTCATTAACCCCATCCTTTATATGTTCCATGTATGGAATGAACAAGTCATATCACTTTGAGGGGGAAGTAGTCTGCACTTCCTCAAATGAAATTATCGTATTTCCACATTTTGGAAAGCATAAATGTATTATTTAAATAAAAAATACAAAATCCTAGAGAAAAAATAAATAAAATATATATCATATATAAAAATTGTTCCATCATAATGTCTATCATGAGAGGTGGTAGGGGAAATTAAACAATCATTATTTCGTGAGGTAATAGTTCGTCGTCCATAGAAATAGTATATTTATATCCATTAAATGGATATGTGTGTAAGTGTAGTTATAATAATTCTTAAAAAACATCCAAGTAAATTTAGGATACTATTTTTCTTATGAAATCAAGTAATAATAATATAATAGAGATTGACTAAGTAAAATAATTTAAAGGAACTTTAGAGAAGACACAACCTCTAAAATGTGTAACTCCCTTTGATTTGAGACAAAAATCTTTCTTTAATTTCCTTATGCCCAAGTTAAGGCTTTTAGAAAGAATATTGGGATTTTGGAAGCTTATTTTTAGTGGTTAGAAGACCCACGGGGCTTGAGAGTTGTGATTAAATTGGAATGGGTGATGACCTTTTATAAAAGGAAGGAGGGGCACTTTAGAAAATTTTGAGAATATTATTTTATTATAAAATGTTTTTTCTTAAAAATGTCCCAAAGTAATATAATTAAAATATATGATTATTTGAGGTAGAAAACCTCTCAACCAATAGGTTTTAGGAAAGTCTAGGTTACAATTTTAACCTTATCTTTTAGATTTAACCCATATTTAACTAATGTATCTGTTACAATGTCTTCTTGTATGTTCATACTATATGGTTAATATAGTTACTCTAAAATTCCAATAGAACCTCAAGTGGTTAATTAATGTCATTTTAAACATTATCTCAGTAATTTTTCTAAATCTTAGATTTTTAGGACTATTATATCATTTAAAAAAATAGTATTTTTTTAAACACATTTATGACAATTTTTTACAATTCATTTCATGACTTTTTAATAATCTATGAATACTTTATTATTGCGAAAAAAACATAATTAATTAAAATATAACAAGTCATACTCAACCATAAAATTCTTTTATGGCATAAAAAGTTTCAAAGTAAATTTATTTTAATATTTATAATCTCATTTATTTAAATCATTCATTAATAAGGTAATCATTACATCGTCATTTTGTCATAAATATATTTATTTATTTAAATTATACAAAATTATAAATAAAATACCATGATGTAGGAAATTTTTTTATATTTCTAATTCCTATTTATTTTTTAAGTGATCGCTTACATAATCCCATATAAAAAAATTATTAAAAAAGACATGATTATGTTTTATTTTTCTTTACTTTAAATTAATTCTTATAAAAAGTCATTTTAACATCAAAGTGGCACCATGGGGTCCCAGATAATCACAAGAATGTCCATGGTTGAAAATATATCATCCAATAGTATTTGGACACATGTTATGGTAGTTTAATATTATTATAATAATTTTTTCACCCTTATTTACCATATTTACCCTTTAACCATGGTAAATAAAATAATTACTGAAGTTACTATTTATATTGTCTAAAAATAAAAGGTACATATTTACATAATTTTGACCTCAAAATAAAAAATATGGATTCTATTTTTCTAAATTCAAAACACATAAGTAGAAAAAATTAATTTAAAATTTATCCATGTTGTCAAAACCAAAATCTTGTTTTTAATAATTAAAAACTTCTAAAAGATTGGCATGTGTTTATGTCCAATTTCAATGTGAAATTACTTCCAATGACCAACATTAGATTAAATGATAAAAATATAATCCATTTAAACTTTAAAAAAAATTATTTGTACAATATAACTATATAAATAAATTAGATGAAAAATAATTTTTTACTTAAAATGCGGTATTTTTGACTATTCACTAAAAAATGAACTTTATCATAAAATTACCAAAAATTAATCCAACATAAACTTTGATTTCCTAATTCTATAGATGAATTTTTTTTATCAAATAGAATATATAAATGAGACAAAACAATATTTAAAAAGGGTTCTCCATCAAAAGGTGGTAAAACAACCCTTTAAAAATACTAGAGTATTTCATGCTTAAAATCAGATTCATTCTTATTTTAAGCCTCTAAATTTTATCAGATAAATGTAAAGACATTTAATAATAAAATTTTAGTTAGTTATGTCCATTATTTCAAATACAACATCTTTTCTATAACTACCATTTAAAATAATAATATTATAATATTATTTTTTGGTAGAACATAAAGTTTTGTGCAATGTATGATTTCAATGAAACCCATTATTGTGTGTTGAGTATGCTATTTGAAAAAACAACCAATTTAATGTAAAAATAATATCTTATTCCTAAATATTAATAGAAATTAAAATGTATTATTCTATAAATACCTGGGTTATTATATCCTTCCCCCTTATTTGGGAATTGTGTCCCCACAATTCTTTTCATTTATCAAATAAGTATGGGTATTTATCCCTCCTAGAATTTTCAGATTCTCATGTTTCCTCTTCAAAGATATTATTTTCCCAAAAAAACCTTCACTTGATGAATTACGTTATTTTGAAACACTTCCTCTCTTCGGTTAAAAATCTGTACTGATTATTCTTCATAAGAAATATTTTATTCCAACTAAACTTCCTTTGTACTGAAAATATGATATTGATCTGGCATATACATTCTCAACATTGAAACATGAAAAACATTGTTCACCTTGGATAAACATGTAGGTAAATCTACTCTATAGGAAACTGATCCAACATTCCCTAAGATTTCATAGGGTCCAATAAACCTCGGACTTAGATTTATCCTCTTACTAAAACATATAACACTCTTCCATGGAGAAAAGATGAGAAAGACATGATCACCTACCTCAAAATAAAGATCCTTCCTTTGGTTATTCGCATAACTTTTCTGCCTGCTCTGAGCAGTTCCCATGTGCGTCTGAATCGACTGGAATTTTTTTCAATCACTTCTACCAATTATAGCCCCATAAACTTCATTTCACCTACTTCATCCCAAAAATATTATTTTGACACCGCATTATATATAATTCCTCAAATAGTTTAATTTTTATACTGAAATGAAAAATGTTATTATAAGAAAACTCAACCAAAAAAGATGTTTGTCCCAACATCCATAGTTATCCATTGAAGAATCATGTAGGATATCATCCAATGTTTGAATTGTTCATTTTTAATGCCCGTATAATTATGGATGAAAGGCTGTAAAAAAATTTAATCCAGTACCCAATGACTTTTGAATACCCTTCCATAAGTTAAAAGTGAACCTAGGATCATGATATGATACAATGTAGAGGGGAACTCCATGTAACCTGACTATATATTTAATATACAATAGAGAAAGTTAATCTATAGACAGAGTATCTAGAATAGTATAAAAACATGAAAATTTAGTCAATCGATCAACAATAATCCATATTGCATTGTTACCTTGAGAAGTATTTGGTAATCCCACCAAGAAATCCATGGACACATTTTTCCATTTCCACTCTGTCACTGGAAAAGGATTAAGAATATCTTTCAGTAACTACCACTCTACTTTAACCTATTGAAAATTAAGGCATCTCAAGGTAAAGTTAGCAATATCTCTTTTCATTTATTCCCACTAGTAATACTCATGAAGATCTCTATACATCTTAGTACTTCTAGGATGAACTAAAAATAAAGAACTATGAAAATCACATAACAACTCTTTCTTCAATTGGGAACCACAAGGCACACATAAACTCTATCAAAACCTCAAAACACAATCTTTATCAAAGTGAAATTCATATAACATACCCTTCTGAACCAATTCTACATTTTTCTGCAACTCACTATCTTCTTTATATGCATGGTTTATTCTGTTTGCTACAGAAAATTCCAATTCCACCTGAAACAAAAAAGAGTAATTCTATGCACCAACAACTTCCAATCTAAAATTCATCAAATCAAAAACCAAAGGATGTCATTCCAAACATAGTAGGGTTAATATTTCATTAATATTTTTACTTAAAGTGTTATCCACTTTATTTTCCTTTCCTAGATGGTAATGGATTGAGCAATCATAATCCTTGATTAATTATATCCATATCCTCTTTATCATTTTTAATTCTTTCTGAGTGAATATATACTTCAAGATTTTCTTATCATTATATATTTCACACTTTACTTCATAAAAATATTGCCTCCAAATATTTAAAGCAAAAACAAAAGAAGATAATTTCAAATCATGTGTAGGGTAATTTAACTCATTAGGTTTCAACTAACGTAAAGCATAAACAATTACCTAATCATTTTTCATAAGGAAACAGTCAAGTCCTTTCAATTAAGCATCATTATGGATAAAAATTTCACCATTTCTAGATGGAAGTTCCAAAACTAGAAAATTCACCAATCTTCTTATCAATTCTTGAATACATTCATTGCATTCTTATGTCTATATGAACATAACACCTTTTTTAGATAACTTAGTCATTGGGGTATAAAACTATGAAATGTTTTCAACAAACATTTGATAATAACCAGCTAAACCGTGAAAAATACTAATATCAGTTATATTTGTTGGTCTTGAATATTCTTTAACAACTTTTTTTAGTAGGATCAATATTTATGTCATATTTATAAACAATGTAAAAATGGAATGAAATTTTTTGTAACCAAAAATCAAAATTTATGAATTTCCCACCAAATTTATTTGTTTTATGGTTTGAAAGATAACCCTTAAATTAATATACTACACTTATTTACTTTTATAATGTACCAAAATATCATCTATAAACACAACCACTATTTTTCACCTTAGTCAACACATCCATCACCGTAAGAAACTATTCAATTCTGATACCAACCATCTCAGGATGTTTATTTTTAAGGTTATTTTCCTCTTGATTTTATCCCATCACAGATACCAGGTTTTCTCTATGAAAAACCATTTTGAACACAAAAATATCTTAGGCAAAGAAAAATGGTAATCATAAAATGATATATCATTTCAATCTTACCAAGAATTAATTTATGGATATTAATTTAACAATATCATAACCCTTAAATTTTTCTAAACTGACCTCTGATACCAACTATAATGAACCATCCTTAAACATTACATAATCTTGAGTTATTTCAAGAATTATGCATGGAGTATATTTGAATTTTTATATATTTAGAGAATTAGAACATAACTATTACATTACATTTCAAAAATTAAAAGTACACACTTCTTCTCTGTCCAATTTTTTTCACAATAATAAAAATCCTTAAAATAAAACAAGAATTATTTTCTTGATATAAATCTTCTTAAATTATTACTTTCTCTTACCCTTCCTTATACCCTATGAAATTATTTTAAAAAACATGGTATGAGCATAAAAATCTCAGTGAGGGTTGTAAAATAAAGAAATAAAACATTATCCCATCAATATATACAAATCAATGAACTCATACATTTAAATAATAAAACACAGTCTCTTTAACAACTCATGAAATCATAAGATTTATGAATAACACATAGAAATCATAAATCACAAAGCTAACTTGGGGCATCCATAACATACTTACATTGTAGCATTCACAGCTACATAGGGAGTTGCGTTTCGAATACCCATCACAATGTATTCCCTAAATATCTTAGAATAAACATTAACGTTTACCTCTATCACATTACCCAATGCATTTGAGAGATATCTCAGGCTCACCTGACCTTGGTTTATCACAAAACCACCCATATAAATAAATAATTCCCAAGAACCATAACATAATCATAAAACAATTATAAAGTAAATTTAACATTTCCACATCATAATCACAATATATCATTTCAAGATATTAACATAATAAATTTTCTCTAAAAACTTGTTTCAATACCAAAATACGTAAAAAGTGTATATGGTATTTATTTTCCTTTTAAAAAATTACAGATTTTAAGGAAGCCAAATATCAAATAATGCTTGTGGCAGTGGAATGGTCGTTGTCACTGCGTACGTTAAAAAGAAACAATTAGTTTTTCGTTTATAAAATTGCTTCATAAAAAAATGATTCCTTTTGAAATCCATTGAGTGAAATTAAAATAAAAAGGATATAATTATACATTTTATAGAATAAGTTTGTGTATAAACCAAAATATTCCTCAATGAATGTAGATTGAGACAAAGTCCCTCACCTTGAGTCTAACTTATCATGTATGTTCCTTGTTCATCATGAATAATATACTTAATGTAATTTTTACTTTCTTGAGAACCTTTTTCAAGTTTATTTTCCCTTTTATATCAATTATTACCACATTATAAACATTACATAATTAGTTATGTTAATATCGGTCATTTTTTCAATATTCAGTACTTGAGTAAACAATGACCCTGTTATAATTACAAATTATCCATGAGGTCAAAATTCCATTATATCCAGAATGATAAACATGATTTAATTATCATATATATTATATAAATATATATGTATTTATAATAGTACACAACATTTGGAGATAAGAAATGAATTGAACTGTTCATGGAGATGGTAAGTCGTACGTATGCATGAACGCTACATTCATTTCTTTTTCATATTTAATGAAATGAAAACTAAATGATACATAGGTATATTATAATTACAATATAATATAATATTCTATATACATTACATAATTTCATTAACCCCATTCTTTATAAATTCTCTATATGTAATAAATGAGTCATATCACTTTGATGGGGTAGTAGTTTGCACATCCTCAAATGAAATTATCATATTTCCCATTATGGAAATCATAAAAGTATGTTATAAATGAAAAATACAGAAGCATAGAAAAATATAAATATAATATATAAATACATTTCCATAATAATGGCCACCATGATATGTGTTAGGGGAAAATTTAACAATCATATTTTCGTGAGGCAGTAATTCACCATCCAAAGAAACAGTATGTTTATATCCATTAGATGGAGGTGTGTATGAGTGTAGTTTGAATATTTCTCATTAAAAAAATCCTAGTAAATTGAGGATACAATTTTTTTATGAAATCCTTAATAATAATATAATATAGAGTGAATAATTAAAATAATGGAAAGAAACTTTAGATAAGACTCTACCTCTAAAACATGTAACTCTCTTTGATTTTAGACAAAAGGATTTCTTGAATTCCCTTATGCCCAAGTTAAGGAATCTAGGAGTAATATAGAGATGTTGGGAGATTATTTGGGTAGATGGTGGATGAGAAAAGGGTCTTGATACATGTGATTAAATTTGTATAGGTGATTCCCTTTTATAAGAGGGAGGAGGGGTACTTTAGAAAAGTTTGAAAGTATTATTTTATTATAAATTTATTTTCGGTTTCAAATTTTCCCAGAGTAATTTATTTCAAATTTAAGATGATTTTTGGTCTAAAACATCACAACCAATAGGTTTTATAGAAGTATATATCACAAATGTAAACTTTTGTTTAAGCTTTAGTCCTTAGTTAACTAATTTAACCCATACCATGTCTTCTTGTATATTCATACTATATTGTTAATATAGTAACTATAAAGTGAAAATAGAACCTCATGTGGTTAATTAATGACATGTTCAATATTATATAAGTAATTTTGATGAATCATGGATTTTTATTACTATTATATCATTTAATAAAATATTATTTGTTTTAAAACTCATTTATGTCAATTTGTTTTAATATCCATATCATGACTTTTTAAAAAACAATAACAGCATGATTATTTCAAAAAAAACATATTTAATTATAAAATAAGAAATCATAATAATCCATAAAATTAGGGTATGGCATAAAAACGTTCAAAATAAATTTATTTCAATATTTATAATCTCATTTATTTAAATCATTCATTAATAAGGTAATCACGACATCATCATTATATCATAAATATATTTATTTATTTGATGTCTAAATATTATAAATAAAATACCATGTTGTAGGAAATCTTTTTATATTTCTAATTACTATTTATAATCGAATGGATCACTTATATATTCCCATATAAAAATTATTTTAGTAAAAAAGATAAGTTTAGGTTATATTTTTCTTTACTTTATATTAATTTTTATAAAATGTAATTTTCACGTCAATGTAGCTCAATGGGGTACCAAAGTCTAACCATGGATACCCATGGTCTGAAATATATCATCAAATAGTATTAGGACATGTTTTATGGTAGTTTAATATTATTTTAACAATATTATTTACCCTTATTTACTAGATTTATCCTTTAACCATGGGAAATAAAATAATTACGGAAGTTACTATTCGTAATGTATAAAAATAAAAAGTGTCTATTTAAACAATTTAGACCTCCCGATTCCAAATAAGGAATCCATTTTTCTAAATAAAAAACACTGAAGTTTTAAAAATTAATTTAAAATTAATTTCCATTTTCAAAACCAAATGTGTGTTTTTAGGAAGTAAAAACTACCAAAATATTGAAAAGTGTTTATATCCAATTTCAATGTGAAATTACATCCAATTAACAAAATTGGATTAAATGATAAAAATATAACCCAATTAAACTTTAATAATAATTAAATGTACAATCTAACTGTATAAATATATTATATTAAAAGGACGGTTTGACTTAAAATGTTGTATTTTTCACTATTCATTAAAAATTAACTTTATCAGAAAATTAGAAGAAATTTATCCAATGAAAATTTTGATTTCATAATTCTATAAAAGAAGTTTTTTTGTCAAAAAAAACATATAAATGTAAAAAAACTATATTTAAAAATGGTTCTCCATTAAAAGGTGGTAAAACTACCTTTTAAAAATATTAGAGTATTTCATGCATAAAAGAGGATTCATTCTTATTTTAAGCCTCTAAAATTTATCTGATAAATTTAAAGACATTTAACAAACATATTTTAGTTAGTTCTTTACATTCCCACCAATACAATGGCTAGGTTCTAACTACCATTTAAAATAATAATATTATTATATTATTTTTTGGTATAACTCAAAGTTTTGTACAACCTAAGATTTAAAAGAAACTCATTGTTGTGTGTTGAGTACACTATAGAACAAAGAATTGCCTTTAATGTAAAAATAATATCTTATTTATAAATATTAATAGAAATTAAAAGTTATTATTCTATAATTACTTGTTTTTTTATAATTCTCATTTAAAAACTGTGTTCATTTACAAGAGTAAGGCATTTACATTTCATGGGTAAAGTGATGTTCTAATTTTCCAATTTAATTGGTTAGTATTAAAAATTATACATTGAAAAAAATCATAAAACTTTAGAAACCAAAAAATCACTTTCTTAGAAAATAAAACCTAATAGAGAACTATAATAGCCACATAAAGAGGGAAATTTAAATAAACCTAAAGTAGTAACATGTATCTCAATCACAACTACAAGAATATGTGGGATAATAGATATGGGTTAACATGGGAGATCTTGAATAATATAGAACATACTAATACATGAGAACCATCCCCCTATATCATTCCACACTTGATTGAATGATAAATTCCATAACCCTCCCGACCACCCTAATTCAGGACAAACTGAGGGGAAAACCCCATAGTAATAAAACCCAATATATCCACCTACTATGGGCCACCAGTTAGTTTATAAACTAAGAAGGTAAATAGTCATTCTCAAAAAATTCTCTCACTAAGCCAGGTTCCCATGTCCCATGAAAAAGTTGGTGAACCAATTTATGCCAACTGATCATCCAATCACAAGAATTTAATTATAATAATCCAACATCATGTCTCACCCCGGGTCAATCCAATAGCTGATTTCATGCCCTAAAAAAATTGAACACAAAGATTCCATACTGAGGATATCCAATAATTGATCCTGAGGATTCCACAACAAGGAAATCACATCCATTAAATGTAGATATGACATGATCATAATTAAATGGAGGTTTTCATACTAAAAACATTCAAATTTTTCACAATGATTCTAAACGAGGATTTAACCATTTTTCAAAAACCAAATTCCATTAAAGATACAAATAAACTATTCATAAAGGGTGTAATCACACCATTTTCCATTTCAAAATTATTTAAAAATACTTTAAAAACATTTATATCACATTTTCAAGCAAAGACCATTTTTATAAAAATTCCAACCAGGCCTCTAACCCGAAATACTAGACAAATCACTATAAAATAATAAACATTCCATTAAAAAAACTAAAAACACTTGGGAATACTATAAAATAAACCCAAGACAAAATTTCACATGACACCAACATCTTTACAAATTAAAAAAATTATTTTATATAAAAAATCCCTCATAAAATTCAATAAGGAATTTAATTGAACACTTGTTGTGAAAAATATATGCTATCCAATACTATTTAACAAAAACCATGGTACAAACCACCACTTTTCACACCAAAAAATTAATCCAAGTATTATATATTAATATTTATTAAAAAATATGTGAAAAAGGAATGAAACTAATGATTATTAAATTTAAAAATCATGTGCAAAGGGAAACCTACCTCAAATCGATGGCGCACCAACAACACACACCCAAAATCACCCTATGAGGGTTCTCAGTTACACAATATACCAAAAAATCCCAAAAAGAAAAAACCCACAAAAAAATAATGGAAAAACTAAACCCTAGGTCGATATGGCCGAGGGAGAAGATAAACACAAGAAGAAATGGAAGGATAATGATGAAGGATATGATATGAGTAGATTTAAATTGATGATCTTCCACAACCCTTGAATAAAACCACTTGGAATAACCGTAGAAGGATGTGAGAGGTGTGAGGAAGAGAGGAGATCCCTCCTAGGGTCAAATTAGCTAAGTGGGGGAGGAAGAGGATGATTTGAGTTAAAATCTTGAAAGGGGTAGTTTATGGTTTTCAAGAATTTTATTTTCTCAGAAACTCATATAGTCTGTCTGTATGGTATATTAAACCATGTGTAAACCATGCGAAAGGCACTACAATCAAAGAGATAAACCACATGATTACCTATTTTCAGTTCATCGATCTGTTTCCCAACCATGCATAGGTCACTACCAAAATAAAAAGTTAATGTTTTCTTCAAAAACACATAAATTAACTATGGTCCAACCACATGGTAAAAACTAGACAAATAAAATCATTAAAATCTAACCCCTATTACACCTGAAACACAAGAGAAAGGCTAAGATTCCCAATAAACCAAAATTTAAGACAAGACCTGAAAACCCTAGTGTGACATAATCTCATTTCCAAACATTATAATATGATGAAATGTTTATAAAACCCATTTCATTTATTGGGTTATGATAAGAAAAATGTTTTATAAACTTCTGGAATATATGTATATATATATTCATAATGTGATGGTTGGGACCTATATTCCAATACAATGAAGTATGTGAGGATTTATATGTCATAAGATAGAAATAAATGTATTAATCTGTGATGCAAGTTCAATTAGACATGACTATAATAGGAATTTTACTCAATTCATTAAGACCAGGCTAGAATAGAGAGTGAAACTGGTTCAGTAAGAGACTTTATTCTATATAATTATATATAGAGTGAACATTGATACTATGATGTTAGGGGGAGTTAACCCATTCCACTCAGGAAAAAAAATACTACCACTATATATGGTTGTGTGTGCCACCTAGGAGGTGTAGGTACCTCTATAATTATGTGTATGCCACAATTCTATGTTTTATGTCAATGATGTGTTGTCATGGATCATGTTATATGATTTCAGTATGATTCATGTATTATGAACTAAAAATATTTATTCTATTAATCAAGATTATGAAATTTTATTACACTTTTCAAATATCAATATCATGTTCTCATACCTTTATGGTCATGTTATTTTGATGAGTTTCCAATTTTTACTCTTAAAGGGGATATCAAATCACCTTTTTATGTTTCAATTCCCTATCTTGTGAGGAAATGTTTTAGTATGGTATTTTTGTGATGATTGATAAATAAGGATATCATTATGGAGACATTTAAGGTTATTCACCAATTTTTATGATTATATACCTAGTCTGTCAAACACTAAACTATTATGGTCCACATGTGTGTATTTTTTAATTCAATGAATATTTATATCAAAAGATGAAATATCCATGTATGTAATGGTTATGTCTCTATATTCCTAAAAATCATAAGATTGATGGCCACTCTGTCCAAATAAAAATCATTTCCTCATTCCTTTCCAGATTTTTTTTGGTGATTTGTCCAATATTTTTTTTAGTTTGTGGAATTGATATCATTTATACATGAGATATTTTATTTTATTTTCCTTTAATTTACATAATTTTTTTCTAATCATTATAATAATTAGAGTCCCAAAAATACATTTTCATTTCATATACACATATAATCACCCATTAAAATATATCATTGTCTATTATAGATAATACATTTTGAAGAAATGATTATAAACCAGTTTGGAATCAGTCAATCTTAAACTAATGTTAAAAAAACTATAGGTATACCTTTAAACACATTGATGTTTTCTTCAAAGGTACTCACCGACTTCTCCTCCTTTTTTTATATAATTAAATCATTCATAATTTTTTTATGCAGGGTTTTGGGAAAATAATTAGTACACAAATAATTTTATGAACTCCTCTTATTCTATTAGGACAAAATCATAATTCATTATTGTATTCTTAATTAGTGTACACTATTGGTAAAATTCACATTCTAAATGATAAAAAATTAAAGTAAATTTAATATGGAATGATCATTGAATGGAAAAAAATATTCTTTATATCATTGATCTATTGTTTAGAAATTAGTGGGTCAGAAGATCTACTAAATGAGGAAAGATTGAATCACATGAAAGGATCGACAGTATGTTCTTCCATGGTGAGTTTAATAGATTAACATGTTTTTTTATTACTCATAAACTAAGATTTCATATTTATAAAGGGTTTTAGTGAATTTTATATACCATTGGGATTCTCATTGGGACAATAATTACATTATATATTGCATTCGTAGTCATATTTGGTTCTATATATTCTAGTATTTACTTAAAAAATGAATGTTGTTTTATTAGAAAATTAATAAATATTCGAAAATAAGATTTTAATAATAGAATAAGAGACTAATAACATATGTTAATTTTGAAACTAATGAATCTTAAGGAGTTAATCAAGGATATAAATGGTTTTTTCTAACTACACTATTTATACACACAAACCATTCATAATGGATCATATTGAGATTGTAAATTAAAAAAAGTATAACCAATAATATTTTCAAAGAAGGTTTTATGTTTTTTTTTATTTTTTAGGCACCTGGTGGCAATTGAGTTGATAACCAATATACCATTTTCATGTTTACTACCACTGGTTACATCTATCCCAGAGCTTGTATCTATATATAGTTTTAATATAGGGATGTAATATTAAGGATAACCACATAATAACCACATTATAAAAAAAATTTAATGTCATGCAATACATATAATAATCTATTATATGTATCCCTAAGGATTTCAATAATGCTATTTTATCTTATCCACCCAAAATAACTAAACAAATAATAAAAATAACCAATCCATTGTATGATACCTACTGATGTTGACAAAATAACATGTTTCTATTTTATATCATTTCCATTAGATAAATAATAAATCTCACAAAATAATATCACAATACCAATAAAGGAAGTCTTATTGTATCTAAGGACCATTTACACATTAAACTCATTTTAAAAAACATGTGAACATTTCTCCATAATCAAAAAATATGAGACTATGTTATAGACTTCACATAACATATACTCATCCTTATAACATAGGAATATGGAATATAAAAAAGGGATGAGATCACATTCTCGGTAAGATAAATCCTATCTAAATTATCTCAAGGGTTATATGAAAAGTGTTAGATAAAATATGTGTAGGGAAGAAATATCACTGTAAAAAGAACATGGAATAATATGAGTAATCAATATATCACTATAGAAGGGTATTTAATCTCAAAAGAACAACATATTCCATAGAAAAAGAGTGCAAAAAATGTTATAATAAACATTTTCCAAGGATCATAACATATACATATATCATAGAATTATAATAGAGGATTAAGATTTATTATTCAAAAAAAAATTAATGTAGCTAACCACATCAATTTCATGATCATTCCATTGAGTATAGTTAATTCACAACATGTTAATTCTTGCTATTATAAATTTTCTAAATTCTCACCATTTTCATTCTTATTATTGTTATCTTTTTTAATACATATCATGTAAACATTTAATGTTTTGAATGTAGCTATTCCGCACAATGTTCATGAAAAACATATTTACCACATTAGGTAAAAATACATAACCAATGCATTGGAGAGTGCTATAAGATCCCATCCATTATCATCTATATGTATGTGTGTGTGTGTTTCATAATTCAAAAATTATTCAAAATATTATGAAAACCCATGTGGCCGGAAATGGGTTTCATTCATCATATCAAAAACAACCCATGGAAAGAAAAACGGTCTTCACAAAAGTCAAGATGTTATCACCTAAATTGTCCCCAAGCATGTACTTGGTCGATACAAAATACTAAATAACATAAAAATATATTTCCTATGAAAATTTAGAGGAATTTTCATGAAAAATAACTTATATGGAAGTAATTAATTTAGAGATAATGAGGATAACTATTTTGAAAAACATAAAAGTTTTTCTAAATGACGCTTTTAACTTTGGAATGTGTAATAATTTTTGTAAAAAACCCAAAATTCTAAAGTAATAACATTGTAATCGATAGCGTGTATGACAAAAAACACTAAACATAGAAAGGAATATAACCCATATATAATTTATAGTATATTTAATATTTTAAATAAATTTCATATAGTCTATAGCTTGCAATGCACATAATACCGAGTCACATGAAACAATGAGTTTCCTCGATAGCTTTTATTACACAGAAGTCTGAGTTTTACCGAACAACAATATATTATTAAAATAATATAATTTAATATAATAATATATAATATATAATTTAATTATAATTTATGAATATGATTAACTAACATATCAATATATACTATTTAATTCATTGGTTACTAATTAATTAGAAATTAATATAAGAAATAATTGAATATAAAGTTGATGTTTTTATAAGAACTATTATTATGCCGCAAATGTGTTTTATCAAAACAAATTAAATTTATTTCTACTAGTGAATGATATTAATTAAATATAATTATTTTATAGTAAATAAATTATTTTTTATATTCATCCAATAGATTTGATACACACAATAAAATAATAAATCTATTTTTGAGTTTAAAATTTTACTTTTCTAAAAAGGTAATTATTCTCCCATACATTATCACACCTATTTTAAAACCTAATTTCTAAAATATTATATATATTATATGAAAAAAAATAATTTATGAATTTATTACATCAAAAATATCTTTGTGGTGAATTTTTTTATTTTTCTATGAAGTTTCATTTTTGTATGAATAGTGAAAATACTAAATTTTAATTAAAAACTTCATTTTCATATAATTTATTTATATAGATAAGTAAAAAAATCAAATTATATTAGTTCAATTATAATTTCATTAATAAAATTTATGTTATTGGAATAACTTTTACATTGATATTTGATATAAAACATTTCAAAATATTGCACATTTTAACTTAAAAACCACCATTGTCATCCTGTATGCGAGATTAAATTTAAATTAATTTCTTCCATTCATGTTATTTGAATTTTGAAAAATGGATTAAATATATAAAATAATAAAAATTTCTAATTTCTAAAGAGATATACTTTCCAAAACAATTCGTTAATGTAATTAAAATTAATTATTGTGATTAATGTAAAATTAAGCTTTATACGGGACTAAACCTTAACCTTACGGTCCAAAATAACCTAGAAACATGTTCAAAACCAATTTTATTGCCATATATTGACAATAAAATACATTTTATATAATTTTACTCATTATAGGATCTATTTACCATTGATAAACGTTTGTAAAACTACCTCTTTCAAGAATTTACATGAATGCCACTCCTCCACTATAAAAAGGCACTCACTGCTTCCACTTATTCACTTCACTCAATCCCCATGGCTCATCCACACCCAAAAAAAATATCTCCCAAATTCCCTACCCTCATCCTAGAGGACTCAGTTTTTTCATAATGAAAACCATGAAATTATTTTGGTATAAACCTAAAAGAGTCACCCGAATAAGAGGTAATTATCTTCAACGATCACTTGGGTTCATTTAATTCTACACCCATTTAGTTATTTTTATATCATGAATATATAATAAAATAATTATATTCAATAAAATTAATGGTTTTTATTATAATATTTCAACCTATACTTTCACACACATTGATTAAATGGGATAACAATCATCGTCCTCATGTACGACAAACTATAGCCTTTAGAATCAATGTTGTTAGTTCTTCCATTCACCACCAGTAAAGGAGGGAATAATGATGGACTTATACTTTATATATGATATATTTTATATTAAATTTTTTTTATTATTCTAAAAAATTTTATATATTCATACATCCATGCATTCCATTTTCTGGCAATACGATAACAACATTCGTGGTCTTGTGGACTACCACTTTCTCAATGAAATGTGATTCATTCACACTATACATGGATTTATTAGTAATGTTTTAAATAAAAATATGTTAAATATTTGACATAAATATGATAATAAAGTTATAATAAACATATGTATCATTCAATTTTAATTATTTTAAATTTAAAAAATAAATGGAAGTAGCGTTCATGCATACGTACAACCCACCATCTCAATGAATAGTGTATTTAATTCCCTATCATAAAATATTAATAAAAATACATATATAATTAATATATATGATAATTAAATAATTTTTTAAATTATGTATATTATGAAAACCTGATCTGTATAAAAATAACACAAATAAAAAGTCAAAACATACTCGAAAACCTAGGTATTTTAAAACCAAAATAGTGAAAATAATTAATGAATGTTAACAAATGGGTAATAATTTACTATAATAAGTTAATATGTAATATTAAAAATTTGAGTATAGTTATTGTATAATTTAATAGAATTATTAAAACCATTTTACATAATGTTAAAGGATTCTAACCCCAAAGTAAATGTAAGGTAATATATTTTCATCTCACTTTTTTACATCTACAAGATAAATGTCATTTTCACAACTTAATTAATTTTTGTGGTGTAAATAGAACATATTTTAATATATAATATCATTAATTATTTTATCTTCATAGTATTTTAATGTTTCATTTAATTATTATAACATCCAGTGGTTCATATTCAAATATTACCATTATTATAAGGTATTTCATCTCAATTTCAGTTCATTGAGGAATATTGTAATCATATGCCCCTTGCTTATTTTATATAGTGTATATACGACCAATTTTACATTTAATATTATGAATAATTTATTATTATTGGGATTTTGAGTTTCAATTTTAAATATTTTTTATAAATGTATTTGAAAATAATGTCACCAAGTGGTAAATACATTTCATAACACAATTCCTCTTCATTGGTTCATATTAATTTCTATTTGTTTTTAACACTATATGATTATGTCTATAATGAAATTGAACATACATTGAAGTATTTTAAATTCTTATATTTGTATTTTCATCAGATACCCATAATCAATTCATTGACTAAGTCTCACATCAATGTTATGATCATTTTAATGGTTTATTTAACAATCCCATTCTAATTGATTTTACCTATCCTTTAAATTACATTAATGGAATTTTTGTGATCATTTTTCATTAAAATAGATCATTTTATTCTCATCTATTTATTCCTTCCATTCTCAAGTAATAGTAATATTTTCTCACTCTTTGGTACTCAAAATATTTTAAAAAAATTAGGAAAACCCGACTTAATTTGTCTATTAGATTAGAAATCTATTTTATATAAAATGTAAGTTCTATAAAAATGTTTTAAAAAATATTTTGAACCCTTTAAAATTATTAATAAAAGTAATTTTAACCCAATTTTTAATTTTAATTTTTTTTAAAGGAATCCTTTTTTCTCTTTCTGAAGAAGGAACTTTTCTATGATTTTTACAATATAGAATGATTGTTCTTTTTACCTTATATAAAATATAAGGATTTACCCTTCATAGTTTCTTTAATAGATCAATTTCATGTTTAAATTTTTACTTTTAAATATTTTTTTGAAAATCAATTTTCAATGAAAAGTGAATTAAGAATGATTTTAAAAATAAAATGTACATTTTTGTAAAGAATGTTTTTAAAGTATATTTTCAAAATATTTTAATACATCAATGACTTAAAACCTTTATCATTAAACCACATACATATGTCTTTTTATCACAATCTATATTCTTTATTTGGATTTTTTTAATTTATTTAATCAAGAATTGTATTGACATTCACTTCCTTGATTAATTTTTATATTCCCCTTCAAATATTCACTTTCTTATGATAATTGGACATTATATTTACCCTAATTATCCATATCATTTAGCATAGATGTTTTTTTACATCCTAAACCGTATACCATTTTTATAAACATTGTTGACATTGAATGTTAATTGATCGTCTACATAAAATATTTATAAATTTTAATTCTTTACTCAATATAGATATTTTATGAGGAATATATTTTATTAATTAAATGGATTTCTTAATATATGAGGAATGATTTTGACTGGATGTGGAAAGTGGGCACAAGACATTATATACCCCCTTGATGCATTGAAATCATAATAAAAATTAATTACAAAATCTAAATGGGTTTTAATGATTAGTTTTAAACCATATTGTGAAAGGTATTTATGGTATAGGTTTTAATATTATCATACATGATACCCAATAATTAATCATTTATCTCATTGAGAATTAATTTTTTATTATTATTATTTATCCATGATATTTTATTTTGGAAATTATCTATGGATTAATTTCATTCTCTTCTTATTAATTAAATGGAATGTTTTTTTGTTATTAATCATTACAAATTAATTATGCCTTATCCATTTATTTAATTAGAATGTTATATCAATTATTTACCTATCCATGATTATTTTTTACCATTGATTCATTATTTTTTCCACTTTACTTAACCCTTATTGATAATTTGTTCTCACAATTATTTTTTTCATTCCCTATGATTCCATGAAGTATAATAAGAAATATATGTAAGGATTTTCTAATTAGGAATAATTTAATCCTCTAAAAAATAAAAATAAAATATTTTATAATTAGTGTATTCATTTGTAATACAAGACCCATCTATGTATTTGGTTTACCAAGACAACTTAACTCATTGGAAAATTGGGATTTAGTTCCTTGAATATATTCTAATGTAATAGTAGTATAAACCAGCTCCAATATTTATATTATCTAGGAGCTACATCTAATATCAATGGATATTTTTCAACAACCATGGGAACTAGATTTAGGAAAACATATAATAGGGAACATAACCCTAAGAAGACATCAAAAATTAGCAGAAAATAAAATATGTATTCTTTAAATTATTTTGTATGGTTTCTATCATTGGATTATGATATTAAGGTTGATCATATGTTACAAGTCTTATTCACCTATTTTTTAGGTTTTATGTGATGATATTATACCACTATTAATGATATTTTAGGGGAAATTTAGGGAAATACAAATCAAAGATTTAAAAAAAAATAGTAAAAAAGTTATTTGAAAAATAATAAACATAAATTTTGGAGGCATAAGTGTAAATGTATTGATATCCTTTAGTTTTATTATTATAATTAATGAATTTGTAATAATAGTAAAATTATTTTATTAGGCATTGAAAATTTTTTGTATTGAAAACATTATCAAAAATGATATTAAATGATTAAATTTCATGATCTCAATAATATTTATTTGAAAATTTTATTGATATATTTAGAAAATTAAAAAATCTCATGTTAGATGACAATCCATCAAATCCGACATGGTGGTGGGGCCTGAACACATGACTGAAGGATAAAAAGGGTTTCACACCTACCACGGGCCTATATGATGTCCTAGTTAATATGTAATTTCTTTTATCCAATCAATTTGTTGAGTAAATATAAATGATGAACCAGTAGTATCACTTTTAAGATTTATAGATCAATTGATTAACCATATTTTTTTCAGAAACTAGTTAGAGACAGATATAGATAAACGTTGTATGGATCATATGATCTATTAAATGTGAATATTAGTTTATCAAACATCAACTTAAATTTTTGTATATCCTTTTCATGAAGTAATGGATTAGTGGGAAATTGATCAATGAAAAAAGGATAAAAAGTTCTTTTATGAAATATAAATGTTTCAATAAATTATAATTTTGTATATTCATAGGTTTTAAATGAATTACTAAACATTAGAAGAATGACAAAAATAGTTTTTTCCTATTAAATTATTTTATTGAGCTGATGGTCTTTTAAATCATGAAATATTTATTACTTTGAGGCCACAAAGTATACATTGACCATTAAATTGTTTGTGATCAATGAACTCCATCACTACCAATAATTATTAAATATTTTCCCCAATTTCCAAATTTTTCCTTGAACAAATATTATCCTTCATAGAAACAATGTTATATATCCTTCTATGTGACATTTCTACTTATTATTCTCTCGTATTTAGAGGTTGTTTGTAATATATTTTCATATATGAGTTAATAGAATGGTAATTTTAAAATATAATACCCTAGATTTATGATATCATGTTTAAATTGTGAGGACACAATTTAATTAAGGTGGGTTGAATGTAACACCCTGATATTTTAAACTAAGACCATTGAATTTGATAGTGTGTATGACGCTCAATGACAAATATAAGAAGGAATATAAACTCTCAAGAATTTATGATATATTTAATATTTTAAATAAATTTAATATATTAGATATCATTAAATTCATAAAATATTGAGTTTTCTTGTGTATCACGTAATAAGTATTTTCTTCGATAGCTAGGGTTACACGCAAGACCGAGTTTTTCTAAAGAAAAATATATTATTAAAAAGATATTATTTAATATAATAAGATATAACTTAGAAGTTAAATTTTTAGTTATTAATAGTATTAAGAAATATATAAATATATATGATTTAATTCATTGGTTTCCAAGTAATTATAAATTAATATAAGAACTAATTGAAGATAAATTAGATGTTTTTAATCACTATTATTATGTTCCAAAGGTGTTTTACATTATAAATTAAATTAGTTACTATTAATGAATGGTAATAATGAAATAAAAATATTCTATATTAAATCAATTATTTTATATATTCATCCAATAAATTGAATAGTCATAATATAAAAATAAATCCATTTTTACACTTAAAAACTGTATTTTTCTAAAAAGGTAATTTTACCGCCATTTAATGGGACACATATTTTAGAACTAAACTGTGAAAGTTTTATAAATTTAATATATCAAAATAAAATTAATTTTTTAAATTTTATCATCATAATAATCTTACGGTGTATTATTGGTATTTTACTTTGAAGTTACATTTTATGAGGAATAGAGGAAAATATTGAATTCTAATGTAAAAATGATTTTTATATAATATATTTATATAGTTAAATTATATTTTAATTTGTTTTAAAATAAATATTAGTTCAATTATACATAAATTAATCAAATTTATATCATTTTAATCAATTTCACATAGAAATTGGATTTACAAGAATTTCAAACTTTTGACCATTTTTATTATAAAAACCATTTTTTCATCCTATCTATGGGATGAAATTTAAATTAATATCTTCCTAATATGGGATTTGAATATGGAAAAATGTGTTCAATATTTGTAATAATTTTAATTTATAGTTTCTAATAATTTTAATTTATATATTAAATAAAAATATTAGTAAAATTAATTAAACTTAATTACAGCGATTAAGGTAAAATTAGGTTTAACGTGAGACTAATCCTTATACATAAGGCATAAATGTCCTATAAAAAAAGTAAAAAAAACTAATATATATACATAATTCTACCATATAATCCCTTGGTTAAAATTTTTTTCATTATGATATCCACTTTTCATGGAATTAATGTGGGTGGAATTCCCTCTTTCAAAAATTTACAAAAATCCATTCCTCATTCACTATAAAAGGCACTCATTCCTCCCAATTGTTCACACATCTAAAGACAATTTTCTCATAAAAAATCTTACCAAATAATCTTAAAGCATCCCTCACTTCATCCTATAATAATAAATTTGTTTAAAAATAAAACCATGAATATATTTTGGTTTAATCCCAAAGAAGTTACTTGAATAAGAGGAACTCTCTTTCATGATCACATTTATTTCATATACTTTTTCACCCATTTAATTATTTTTATATAATGATTATATAATAACCTCACTATATTAAATATAATTATATCTTTTATGATATGTGTTCAATGTAAAATTTCACACACATCCATCAAATGAGATACACAATCATTTTTCATGTGTACGGGGTACTACCACCTTGTAAACCTGTGTCATTCATTCTTCAATTTACCACCTTTCAAGGTTTGAATGATGACTTACTTAATGTTTATATATGATATATATGACATTTATAATGAATTTATTCTTCCATATTATTGTATATAACCATATATTCATTCATTCTAGTTTTAATATGATCACATTGTTTGTGGACGTCTCGACTATCGCCACCTCAAAGTGATGTGATTCATTCCCACATTACATGGATTGTGTTAAGAATGGTTTTAATAAAACATAATTTAAATAATATGAATTAAATATTATCAATTAATTATAATATATATATATATATTAATTTTAATTCTTTAAAATTTAATAAATAAATGGAAGTATTGTTCATGCATATGTACAACCTACTCTCTCTATGAATAGTGAATTTCATTTCCTATCCCCAAATATTATGAATAATTATAAATAAATATTTAATTATTATATATTATAATTAGATAATTTTTAAAATTATATATATGATTAAATCATGATCTACATATGATGAAAAAAATAACAAATCAAAACATACTAAAAAAACTAGGTGATTAAAACCTAAATAGTAAAAATAATGAAATATTGTTAAAAAATAGGTAGTAAGATATTATAAGAAGTTAATATATGATAATATAAATATGAGTATTGTTTTTTTTATAATTTAATAATATAAATAAAACCATTTTACATGTTGTTAAAATTTGTTCACCTGAAAGGAAACACAACATAACCGATTTTTATCTCACTTTTTACATATGTGAGATAAATGTCATGTTAACCACTTAACTAGTTTGGGTGGTGTACAAACTAACCATTTGGATTTATAATATCATGAATTACTTTACATTAATTTTATTCAAATGTTTCATTTAAATATAATAACTTTTTGGGATTCCAATTCAATTTTTTTGACAATTATAATGGATTTCATCTCAATTTCATTTCATTGAGGAATATTGTAATGTTATGCACATAGTTTCTTTCATATGGTTTACATAATCAACATTTTAAATTTAATTTCATGAATAATTAATTCATAATGCTATTTCGATTTTCAATTTTAATTATTTCATCTAAGGGGTTTTTAACTTAATGTTACCTGATGGTAAAAAAATTTCATAACTCCATTATTTTACATTATATCATATTACATCATCATTATTGTTAATATTATTTGGATATGTTTATAATTAATTTTAAATTCTACTTTTTTACTAAAACAGAATAATTTTTTATTTATTTTTGATGCAAATAATCAATTGATTGATTAATTGTCACTTCAATGTTACGATTATTTTAGGGGTTTATTTCACAATCTCATTATCTTTGATATTGGTTATTCTTAAAATTAAAATAATGTAATTTATATGATATTTTTTCAATAAACCCTTTAATTTTCTACTCATATGTCTATTAATGTATTTTTCATATAATAGTATCATTTTCAACTCTTTGGTACATCAAAATGTTTTAGAAAATGTTATTATAAAAACCACACTTCATTTATATATTTATTCAGAAATATATTATCTCTAAAAACCATGTTTTATAATACATTTTTCAAAATTGTTTTTAACCATTTCAAAATGATTTATTAAATTCATTTATATCCCTTTTTGTATTTTAAAAAAATGTTTTAAATGGGAATACCCTTGACTCGTTCTGAAAAAAGTAACTTTTCAAACATGTTTAACCTGTAAAATCATCATTATTTTTACCATGTACAACATGTATAGATTTACCCATCATCATTTCTTCAAATCATTCATTGGATTCATAAAAAAAAATTAAATAATTTTTTAAATGTTATTTTCAAATAAAATTATTTGAAAAAAATCAAAATAAAAAGGGTATTTTCATGATGAATGTTTTTAAAAGATATTTTTATAATATTTCTATTCATAAATTACAATAACAATTTATCCTTATAAAACATGGATCTGTTTTATTTATAAAATACATATTATTACTTTATATGGTTTATTATTTCTTTGACTAATGATATTTTTGGACATCACTTCCTTGATTTATTTTTGTAGTTCCCTTAAAATATTAATTTTCATATAATAATTATCCATTAAATCTAATCTAATTATGCACATTATATATCATTGATTTTTTTATTTCATTAACCATAATGATTTTTTAAATATGGTATTTACATAAAATATTATTTTATTATTAGGGGAAATATTGATAAATCAACATTCTTTGATCAATAAAGATATTTGGTAAGGCATGCTATTTTTTAAATAAATTATTCACTCAATATATGAGAAATTTTTTGGACTATAAAATATTGGTGGGGATCTAACGTTATATTTCCCCACGATGCATTGATAGGTTCTCATGAGAAAAATTAGTTTCAAAAATTAAACGAGGATATACCAATAGTTTTAAACCAACTTTTGAATAGTCTTGATGTTATATGTTTGCATGTTCTTCATATATAAAATCCAATAATTAAGCATTTCCTCATTTATAATTTATTTTTTTTTATTATTATTATTTTATTATATTCCACTTTGAAATTATCTATGTGTTCATTTTGTTATCTATTTTTTACCTTTTTAGGTTGATTTATTTTCCTTGATTCATTATTGTTTTTGAGATACTTATATGTTACTAATCATTTGAGATCACCTTTATATTCTTTACTTACATAGGAATCCAATAATTAAAGTAAGAAATATATTTAAGAATATGGAAAGTAGGAAAAAAGATATCCATGAATGAAAAAAAAAATATGGTGTAATATGTGTATTAATTTATATTAAAAGACTCAGGTATATAGAAAGTTTACCAAGAATACAAAATGCATTGGTCATTCAATATTTTCTTCCTTTTAAACATGCCAATATAATTTTAATAGACTTTGAATCTAGGATTTCTAGGGTCTGGGGGATAAAATGTTACTTGTCAATTTAAAAAACAATTTTTGGAAAGGTCACTTTTTAGTAATTTAAGAAAAGGAATTATATGAATTAATATTTATTTATATATATCAGAAATTTTAACACCCTATTAATATATTTAGGTATTAATAAACCCCTATTTTTTACCAATATTTAGTTTATTGTTGGTTTGGTGTTGTTTTGGGATGATATTTTTAAAAGTTTTGAAAAACTTTGGCCAGTGCATGGTTGGTTATGGGTTTTCCCAAACTATACTCCCTTTTATAGAATTCAAAAAAAACCCAAGGAAGTAGGATTTTTTATAGTTTTTTCATAGTTATTCAAGATAATTTCACCTGTTGGAGAAACCATGCACCCATTTAAAATAGGTTCACGGTTAGTCTACATGGATTCACAAATAATGTAGATCTTCCCAACTAACCATGCATGAGATTTCATTAATTCTAAAATCCAACTAAAAATTTCCAAACATCCCATTATTGTTTTAGAATAGGTATAGAATGACCACATACATTTTATTCTTCCACATGAGCACCCAAGAGTATTTCTTGCCCCTCATAAATCTCTTTGACGAAATTCAAATCTAGAGGAATTCCATTCGATCTTCTCCTTATTAGTTTCGTCACTCTGATCTTTATCTGCCATGATGTATCTTCTATTACCTAGGGTTACATTGATACCTATGTTTCCTTAAATATATAATATCATATTTTTGGGATCTTAACCCTTGGTTTTATTCTCATTTCTCAAGTTCTATGATCTTTATTCTTTGTTGTTGAACCCCGATTCGGGTTTGTAATTATGAGATACATTGATCCGGAGGCAGGTAGTTCCAACATGATTCCCAATTTATATTCACCATAAATTGATTTATTTAATTTAAACTATTTCATTTTAATTCAATTTATTTATTTCGATTAAATGGTATTCCATTGGGTTGTTTTTAAAACTCAATTCCATTGAATAGGGCTTTTAAAAATGTGTTTTGGAATGAAATTTGAAGACCCCCAATTCCATTACGTTGGTGTGCGATAATAAAATTCAGTGAAATTTAAATTTTTTTAATTTAAATTTTTGAATGGATTTAATGTAAAATTGAGAGAAAACAAAATTCCATTTAATTGGGGGGTTTTTGTGAAATTTATGGAAGTTTTTTAAACTAATTTTATGATTTTAGTTGTGAAATTATATTATCAAATTGAATTGTGGATTGATTTCAAATCTCTATATGTGTGAAAATAGATTAAAATGGTTTGGATATAATCCTTAGGGTTTTTTATTTTTCAAAAGGAATAATTTTATTAAAAATGAATTGGTTTTTAAGTAGAAATTGTAATTATTGAAATGGGGGAATGTTACATAATTCTATTTTAAGGTCGCATGGAATAAATTTTCCATTAATTAATTGTAATAGAGAATAAGAATGCCTAGGTTTTTAGTGAGTTATTGGGACGAAAACACTATGTTAGAATTTACCTAGTAACTGATTGACACTTTATAACACTAACTAATCTTTCATCAGCACATCATTCTTCCACATTGTGAAAAAGATGATTACCCTCTTTCTAATGTTAGGGGATGTCTGTACACATTGTGGTTTGTCACATGAGTGTGTGTGGATCTCATAACCTATAACTACCATACCTATTATTATATGAAGATGTTTCTCACTTTTTTAAATATGAGATACAATTGTATTCAATTTTTGTAAACTATTTTACATGACATCAGATTTAAGTAAATTATTTTTTATAAAAGTGTGGAGGAGTCATTTTTTAAATGTGTTTTAATCAGTTTGAAATGCAATAAATTATTTACTAATGTACTTACATCTTTAAAATTGTAAAGAATGATTTCTTTAAATATTCTTTTGAAATTACAAGAATGTTTATTCAGCAATTGAATTTACTTTGTTATGTTAATTTGATATTGGAATCTTTTTATGGAATCCTTAGCGAGATCCTACTGGGATTTTTCATCACACACCTCTAGTGAATTTGGGTGTTTTTATATTTTCTCCTTCAAGGATCGAGTAGGGTTAAATAACAACATGTATGTGGTTCTATCTATTGATCTTTGTACATGGATAGTTGCATCTGTTAGGACATGGGAGTTTATTTATCATGTTTTACAAGTAATTTCCTATAGTACATTGGGATTTTATACCTATTTTACATGTTGTATAGATCTCCTAGTTAAAATTATTATTTATAGATAAGTTTACTTTATGTATACATTTTAGAATGTTTTAATGTATTTATTTTATTATTTAAATGAATAATATTTCCAATTTTTGAATGAATTGAGTTGTGATGAGAAAACACATTATGAACTAAAAGTACACGGTGTGTACCTTCAGTTCATGACATGATGGTGGTCAAACTTCAAATTTAAGCGCAATATTTGCGCAATATTCTCACAGGTGTGAAGGTGACATGGAGAACAAGTACACGACGTGTATTCCATGTACATGTCATGTAAGTGGTCGAATTTCCAAAATCATAGCCGAGATCCACAAACATGTCACGTGGATTAAAAAAAAGAGGATCAATATTACACATTGTGTATCTTTAGTACATGTCATGACTGGTGAGGGGAAGACCCCATTCATTTCTTATAAATAGATCCTAGGGCTGCACCTTTAGGGAATTCCAGATTTGGATGATGACTAACACTTAGAGCGAAGCTGATATGACTTTTTGAGTTTTTTCCCATTATGTTATATTTTATCCTTCCATTTAAACCTATAATCACTAGGATGAGGGGGGTAATCCTGCCTTGTGATAGGGTGATGTAACTGAAGGGGGAAGGTGCATTGGATTTAACTCTTTTTGTTATTCAGGTATTTATTTTGCATAATTTCATTCTTCAAACTTCATATACCTTTCTTTTTCATTTATCGTGACAATAGATATTCAAATATAAAAGGGACATTTAAATTGTGCAACTGAAAACCCTAAATACGGCATGACCATTGTTTACTTTTGGGGAAATCAAGTTTAAACATGGTATCAGGACAAAATTGATTCTACAACACCCTAAACTACCATACCAAAACAAATAGGGGATTATCGCAATGAGGAGGTGATGCCATGATAATTAGATTTACCACGTCTCAAATCCAACACCAAACATGAATAAATCAGTTTATGTTCTGAAATAAAATTTCAATTGAACCTGTAAATTACATTAACTCAGTATGCTTTTAAAATATGATCACTGTGCTATCAATCGGATTTATTTTTTCTTTTCAACCCTAATAAATCCTTTCTCAAACTTTTATCAACATATTAAAATAAATATTTTGAAGTTATAACAAAAATATTTTCACCGTCCTTATGGATCGACCTCGAACATCAGCTCTACTACATTTTTAATTAATTGAGTATCATAGTTTTTTTTATTAATATTATTTTTTTTCATAGAACCATAGGTAACAAATGATTCCCTATAGGGCTATCATGTATGCATACTGATTTTTTATCTTTCATCAAAAATGTTTTAAGGAAAATTATTTCCCACCCTATTTTTTGGATGATGGAAAGATATAGTTAGAAACCTATAGGGATAAATAATTCCCTTCCAAAAATGTTTATGTCATATCATTTATTGGGTTACTAGGGTACTCAAGTTGGTTCGTGAAAAAAGTGGTATTATATGTCTTAGTTTAGATTCATGTCTTGAATTTAGTATGCATTGGGTAATATGTTGTGATATAGGAGTTAGTTAGGATTGATTTTCCATATATCTATCATTGTAATGATCTATTTATCAATAGAACTGATTGGGGAATGGAATCCTTTGATTATTTATAGTATTTTCTCTAATTTTGTTTTTGATGGAGTGAAATAAAAATCTACTTATTTATTGGTTGGGATTAATTTCTCCCTAGGCCTCTGTTTGAGTGTGAATATGATGATATCCTTATTGTGAGATAATGTTTTATAGCATCATACCTCTGAAACAATTTGAAAATAGGTTCTAGGAGGGATATTATGCTGATCCTCAGTGATCCAATCCTCTAGTGGACCCAGAATTGGTTGTGGTGATTATGTGTACTTTGCAATCTCTTGGTCTGGAACCTCCAACATTTCCCATTCTAGCTCATCTATGGAACCTCATAGAGATTTTCTATATAAATATTCTCATAAATTTATTTTTCTATATGCAAAACCATTCAAATTTTCAAATGATTCTCAAGGGGCACAGGCTTCTTTGTCTATAGTTTAGTTTACAATCTCTGTTCTTGAGATGATTCATTAGGTTCAAAAACATGATGATGAGTTCCATGGATTTATAGACTCTTATTATTTTAGGGAGATCATTTTTTAGGGTTTTTTCTACAAATAGAGAATTTAATGATGCCATAATCAGTTTTTTAATCGATAATAGTAAGGAAAGCTACTAAAGGGGGTTTCAAAAACACTCAGTGGGTTGTTCACCAAATAACCAAAAAGATGTTATATGATATGAGGCATTGATTTTTGTATCCAGGTATGACATGGGGAATTTCTAAATTGTCTCTCATTGTTATATGTTCCAATTTTTCAAGGATGAGAACCATAAACCATCTGGTTTGATTAAACCACATCTAGTTCCTAATTATAAGTGGGATAAAATCACTATAAATTTTTTGGTTATGTTTCCATTTACCCAATTGATGAATAATGTGATATGTTTCATGATAGATATGATGACCAAGTCAACTCACTTTATACCCATTCATGATAAAACAAATGTTTTGGAGTTGTAAAATCCCTCTATGAAATATATTGTTTGTTTTCAGAATGTAAGATTTAATATATCCTTTAATAGGGATCCTCATTTCACTAAATTATTTTGGAGAGGTCATCAAGAGGCATTGAGATACACATCAATTTGGGTACAACATACCTTCTCTAGTTAGATAGCTAAATATAAGGACCTATATTGATTCATGAGAATATTCTATGTGCTTGTGTTCAAAACTTTTGTATAGATTTGGATAATCATTTGGGGCTAGTTGAGTTTACATATAATAATAGTTACTAGTATGTGATTATAATTATAATGTTATGGACCTCTCTGGTCCATTCCTTTGCGAAAATCAGGTGTATGAGGTGTTTCGGGAGGTCAAGGTGACATATTCCCAACACTTTTCCAAATTTTCCATTTCAGTGAACAGTTCCAATAGTAGACCATTGTGAACAGTGCAACAGTGACCTTGTGTGAATAGTGCATCAGTGACCTTATATGAACAGTGTCATCAATGACCTTATGTGAACAGTTTCATTGGTAACCTTATGTGAATAATGCAACGGTGACCCTATGTGAGCAGTGCATCGGTGACCTTCTGTGAACAGTGTCATCGGTGACCTTATGTGAACAGTGCAACGGTGACCTTGTGTGAATAGTGACATCGGTGACCTTATGTGAATAGTGTCACTAGTGACCTTCTGTGAACAGTTTCATCGGTAACCTTATGTGAATAGTGCATCAGTAACCTACTGTGAATAGTTTCATCGGTGACCTTATGTAAACAGTGTCATCGGTAACCTTATGTGAACAGTGCAACGGATACCTTGTGTGAATAGTGACATTGGTGACCTTATGTGAACAGTGTCATCGGTGACCTTCTATAAACAGTGTCATCGATAACCTTATGTGAATAGTGCATCAGTGACCTTCTATGAACAGTGTCATTGGTGACTTTATGTGAACAGTATCATCGGTAACCTTATGTGAACAGTGCAATGGTGACCTTATGTGAACAGTGACATCGGTGACCTTATGTGAACAGTTTCATTGGTGACCTTCTATGAACAATGAAATATTAACCTTATATGAATAGTGTCATCGGTAACCTTAAGTGAACAATCCAAAGGTGAGGTTACAGTGGTGACCTTTCCTTTCCTTTGCCAAATTTTGAGTTCTGTGAATAGTGTGTCCAAAACGGTGAGGTTCCAACAGTGACCTTTTCTTTCCTTTGCCAAATTTTGAGTTCTATGAATAGAGTTTCCAAAACTATAGGTGTACAGTGTTTCCAAAACAGTAAGTGTATAGTGTTTCCAGAACAGTAGGTGTGCAGTGTTTCCAGAATGGTAGGTGTACAGTGTTTCCATAACGGTAGGTGTACAGTGTTTCCAGAATGGTAGGTGTACAGTGTTTCTAGAAAAGTAGGGTGTACAGTGTTTCCATCTTCCTACAGTTTCTCCCTTTTAACATTTCTTTGATGTAAAATTAATTAAAAGCATCGCTTTAAGGACTCTAAGGCCGATTCAAAGTCCATAACTCCTATATTAATTATTCCTAAGGTTCAGGATATTTTTACTTGGTCAAACCGCGTGGTTTAATGTGATCCACTTTTAATGGGAAATCAAGTGTATCTTAAACCGTCTCTCTGTTAAATCTTCAAAAGGGATAAGATATATTCCTCCCTTGTTCTTTCTCCTTATTCTCTAGTGTGAGACACTTAAACCTTTCCTTCCTTCCTGTAAGAATCATGTGATCAAACTTTTTCTCGTGGATTGGTTTCCCTTGACGTCCTTCTTGCTGCAAGTTCACCCCCTGTTTCGGTGCAACCAAGAAGTATCCATCAATATTCGATATACAATATGTTTTATCTTTATTCTTTTGGGATTCATATTCTCCTGTTTCTCCTTTACATATTATATCATGTGATCTCCATGCTTCTAATAGAGTTTTCTTGGGTTTTGGTTGATGCGGTTGTACCGTGGAATCCTCAGGTGGATACAATTGTCGCAAGAGGAGGCAATCGTGATCCGTTGTATGGATTGTTCTCATATAAAGAACGTCAAGAACCATTTGATTTAGGTTATTCTTTGCTTCTCTCTTCTTTTACGTGCAACTGTATCGTTAGCATGTTTTATCCCACTAGATGACAATGGAATTGACATAATAAATATTTGAACCGGATAAATAAATTGATACGGATCGTATGTTTTTTCCTCTTGTTTTGTTAGATAGTGTGATATCTATTCTTTCTTTGTTTAGCTATTCGTTCTTGATTTAAATCGGTAAATAACGTAAACCGATATTATTTGATAATTGTTTGGCTAAATATAAAGAGGCATGTAAATGAATCTGGTTCTTGTTGTAATATGATGTTAATCAAATTAGCGCAGTAATCATGTTTAATTATTTGTGATAACTTACTAATTAGGTTTCCTGAATTTGGAACCTGTGGATAATAATCGGTTAATCCAAGATGGATTAAAGAACCGATTTTTTGATAAAAGATAATTCCTTGTAGGGTTCTAAGTTACCCTCTTGATTGTTAAAGGGCCAAGATCTAAATTGTTAAGATGTTTGTTTTCCTAATGCTTGTGTCATGATGTGAGCTTGGATGGCTATTGTGATATGTGGGGGAATGGAGGCCTTTTTTTTATGGTAGCAGATGACGCCTAAAGTGGCGAGATGCATCATTTTATGCATGTGGGTGTCAGGAAGGACACTAGGGATGATGGAATGGGATGGATTCAATTGTTGGATTCTTACTGATTCTTACTGGTTGATTATCTATTTTACTTTTCCCTACTGCCTAAGGCAGTTGGTCTTTCTTACCCTTCTTCTGAAAGAGATGAAGATGTGTGGGGTATGCCACATGATTTCTGTGTTTAGCTTCTCAAGGGAGGATGGGTCTATACTCTTGCAATATGAGTCAAAGACTCGACGAGTAGTATATCTACTCATCGTTTTGATACCCCTTGTGTTTAGTATCCTAGAATGTTTTTCTAGAATTCCTGGGAATATGGGAAAGTATTTCTGTAATGAATAATTTAATAAATGATGTTAACCCATGGGGTTGGAGTTTTCTAGAACATAATGATGTGGTTATAATTTTAAAGGGGAAGTGGACTTTGGGTGTGATGCTAATGAAATTTAATGTGGAATTGTAGATGGTTAATTAATGTTTAAATAATTAATTAAAGTAAAGTGGAACTGGTAAAAAGGTAATGAAGTAAGGCAATAAAGATTTTTTTTAATGGTTGTGTGCTTATAGGATACCTAGTCTTAGAAGGGACAGCTAGGAGTCCGAGAGACATTAGATGTAGTTGAGTCTAAGAATAAGTTATGCCCATAGTGTGGTTGTGAGCTATAGTATATTTTGTACCTTTTATGTTTATATATGCTACTCCAGCCCATTAGTAAGGGCAACTGACACCCCGAGTATTCTGAGCCCTGGGGGTGTTTTCCCCAACATTCTGGTGGGAGGATGGATGGCTGACTACCCCCTTTGTCCCTTCTCTCTTCTCTTAGTAGTTACTTGTGCTAGTAGGTATAGTGGTTAGTTTTCCCTATATATGTGTGTATAGGGATATAATGGATTTTTGTTATTCACACACATATATTCTATTTATAGTATCATATATACTACTATAGGTGTAACGTGTATAGGTTGTGATGGCTTGAGGATCTTTACTCAGTGTATGGGCTGTAATGGCTTGAGTTATAACACTCGATGTATGATACATGTTATGCGAGCTGTGGTGGATCCTAGAAACTACTTGGTTACTTTCTTGCATGTACGTGGTGGTTTTGTTGCACAAGGTGCATATTGTGGTGCTTCGCCCAGGTGTCTGCTGGCAAGCCTTTTTGGAGAGAGATGCTCAGGACGTGCGACGTTGGGGAAAAGCGGAAAACCAGTGGGGAAGTAATAGTGGGTTACCCTTGATATTATTTATTATATTATATAATCTTGTATGCATTACTTGTTGATATTATCCATGGTGAGGTTGGGAACTTAGTATACCTGTTTAGTTGATGTGTTAGTTTTACTTGTTGTTCACTATGCTTTAGCATGCTTTATTTACTTTTGCATGAGAGGCTTTGAGGAGGATCTTGCTTAGTATACTATTATACTCACCCTATGTATATATAAACTGTTTTTTAGGTCGCTTGGATCAGGTTGGAGATCAAGAAGGTTTCTACTATCTTGGGGTTATAGGAGCTGTTTGGGCTTGTGGTTGCTGGTGTTTTTACTTTCTTTTGGGTACTTTCAGTTTTCCCCTTCTAGTTTTAGTAGTTTTTCATGATATTACATATGTGCACTTGGGTTTTATTTTATATTTCAGTTCTGAGTAGGAGTTTTTTGGTGTCTATCTTATATCTTTCTTCTACATGTGTTCTCTTAGAGGATAATGCCTCCCATTTGTGTGTTTACTATACCCCCAGCGCTAGTCACCAACCCGGGGCCTACTCAAGGTGGGAAGCAGGGGTCATTATCTCCCTTCTCACATTTCCAGCCCAGAATGGGTACACTTTGGGTGGAGGGGGTCATTACAATAATAGTTCCTTTTGAGGAATTATATGGATGTACTTGTAGATCTACATTGTGTTGGTCATAGATTGGTGAAGGTTCCTTTGTTGGACTATGTTTTGTGAAAGAGTTGACATCAAAGATTCAATTCATTCATTAGATTATGTTGATAGAATAGAGATAGTATAAGTCTTATGTTAATCATTATCACAGATCGTTGGTGTTTTCAGTCGGTGACCAGTTGTTCATGAAATTTTACCCCTAGTTGGGTCGTCATTATCTCAAGAGGTAGTGGAAACATTATCCTCATTTTATGGGACCTTTTGAGTTTTTTGATCTAGTGGGAAAAGTTTCTTAGAATTTATCATTTCCATCATAGCTAGAATTGACACATAACATGTTCCATGTATCTCAGATGAAAAAGTATTTATCTGATCCATCACATGTTCTGAGTTAGAATGGTCTTGATGTTGAACCTAACATATCCATGACTAAATTACCATTTAGGATAGTTGATTATGAAACTAGGGTACTTTTTGGGGGAATGATAACATTTTTTAGAGTGTTATGGAAGAAATGTTATGATAATCATGAGACATGGGAGGGGTGTCACCGATGAAAGACTAGTGGCCTCATTTTTTGGCATGTGTGCTTTTGAGTGGGATTTTCAGGGGAAAAAAGTTTCAATGGTGGGGTGGTTGTAACATCCAATTATTATTTCCACATATTTATAACCCCGTATTTTTACCATGAATTGTTTTATTGTTTGGGTTCTTTTGGGTTGAAATTTTTAATAGTTTAGAAAATTCTATAGAACATTACAGTTGGTGCATAGTTTTCCCAAACCGTGCACCCTCTTAGATAAAACCATGGAACACATTGTAGTGTTATTTTTCATGGTTGGTTCATGTTTAGTCAATATATATTCCCTATTAGGATAAATCATGCATCCAATCTAAAATATGTGCATGATTAGTCAATATGGTTTGTCGAACCATGTAGATATGCCCAACTTACTGTGCATGGGATTTATATAATACAAAAATCGAAATTAAAAAACCTGAACCCCCATTATAGGTTCTGGATGGACTTAGAACAACCCCATGGGTCTTTTTCTACCTATTAAGATTCTAAGAGTGTATTATAGACCCTCAGATCCATCCTATAATAGATTAAATGAATGAGGAACACATCTTGATCTTCTCTTGGATAGTTTCATCTCTAAAATATTTATCTTCTACAATCTATCTTCTCATCCCTAGGGTTTTGTGGATCCCCTTATTGATTTTTGGATCTAGTACCCTCTATTTTGGAATCATAAACCTAGGTTTGATCTTAGTTTCATTGATTCCATGATCTTCATTATTTATTTTCTAATCTCATTTAGGGTTTGGCATTTTGAGATCTGTTGCCCTTGAGGTTGTTAGTTTCATCATGATTCCCAATTTATGATAACCCTAAATTACTATATTTAAATTCAATTATAAGAATTAAATTAAATTTCATGATTTAAATTATATTAATTTCACTTGGTTTGTTGAAAAAAACCATTTCCATGGAATTGAGGTTTTAAAAATGGTTTTGTAGAATGAAATTAGAAAACTCCCAATTCCATTGAATTGGGGTGTGTTTATAGAAATTTGGGAAGTATAAATTTTTTCTAATTTGTGGAATGTATTTTATGGAACTTTTTTGAAAAATTATAATTCCATTTAATTTTGGGGTTTTTGTGAAATTGGTGAAATTTTTAATATTAAATTATTCAATTACATTGTGAATGTATATTGTGAAATTGAATTGTGGATTTATTTTAAATATATATTTTTGAAAATGACTGAAATTGGTTTTTATAAAACTATAGGGTTTTATATTAGTGAAGAGGAATGGTTTGATTAAAAATCCATTTTGGTTTTTAAAAGGAAATTGGCATTTTTAAAATGTGTGAATAAGACTTAAATGTATTTTAATGTTTCTTAAAATAAATTTCTCATTTATGAATTATACTGGAGAACATACAAACCTAAGTATTTAGTGATTTATTGGGATAGAAACGGTAGGTTCGAATTTCCCTAATAATGGATTGATGCTTTACAATAATAAAAAAACCATTGGTCATCACATCCTTCTTCCCCTATGGGATGTAGAAGAGTCCCCTCTTTCCAGTTCAAGGGTATGTGTGTATGCACTATGGTATTTTACATGAGCAGGGGTAACTCACCACTTGAATGTGGTTTTATCTATTGATCATGTACTGGGTTATTTTTTCCCATTGGGTATTGGGTTTTTTATCTATCCTATTTTATTGGTGTTTTTCCATAGTAATTTGGATTTTCATAATAATTTGATGTCTTGTACACATCCCACAATGGATTTTATATTTTATTAATACTCATTTATTATATTTATGTCACAATGATTGTTGAAAATTCTTTACACCATCTTTTTTTATTATTCTAAGTGCTAGTTTCCAAACTATGGGCCCGAGAATGAACATTGATCCATGTCAATGTCGTCTCAGTTATCGAGTTACTCGAGTACCGGGGTCGGTTTGGGACAATAATAAATCCATTAAATGTCATAGAGGTTTTAAAAATATTATGTAAAAATATTTGTAATTATTTTACATTTTACAAATAATCTTCAATAAAGAATCCAAGTAAAATATAGAATGGTTTCAAAAATATGAATTGAAGACATAGGTAAAATTTTAATGTTAAAAATAAACCTTAATAAAATACCCTTGAAAATACATTTTGTAACGCCCCGACCCCAATTACCTAGATTTGGTGCATTATTACATAACATTGGCATGATCACAAAAGATCAAGTCTTGAAAGACTGATTAGTTTAGTAGCCTTTGAATAACTAGATACATTCATAAATTTTACATTACATCATAAAATGAAAACTACAACAACATAGTCTCCATAGTCCACACTCATATCCCCTCATACTATCCCTACAGGTCATTCATAAAATACTTCTTCACATCCTGGGAAAAATAATACATAGAAAGGGGTGATCTCAAATGCCCAGTAAGGATAACAATATAGCGGAAAATTTCATAAATAATCAATAACATTTAAGGCAATGTATAACTAAAACAAAAGCCTTTTAAACTTGAACGTAAGCATAATATGGCAGAAATAAAATGAAATAATATCATTTACTTATTCACATGGATATTCTACTAGTCAAATAATCACATGCAATATCAATAACCACTTTCATAATGATGGAATGCATAATTCCAGACTATCATAACCACATAGTAAAGGCCTTGTGCCAAGACTACAAATAAGATTTTGTCAAGACCTTGTTCAAAGACACTAGTTTGTCTCATTAGACCTACCTAAGCATCGAGGATCTATATCAGGCTCCACCCATCACTTATTAAGTCCAATGCATTCCTCATATGAACATGTTTAAACATAACATAAACATTCGTATTAAAACTAGCATGCGAAATGTCAATACTTTCTCCATAAACCATGAATGGTATAAAAAATAACACATCCACAATAAAACATATCACAAAACCTTCAATAAAATATGTATGTTTTGTATCATAATAAATCAACTTCAAATAAGCTTAAAATCCATCAAAGGATGTTGACATAGATGAAATCAATACTATTTGAGAGAAATATCTCTTTTTTTTAAATCATTTAAAAGTAACATAATTATAAAATAAAACATTTACTTTGAAAATATCATTATAAGCTTATAAGGGAAGCTTTGAAGATTTTACAATGGTGTAAAATAGCCTCACTCTCCAAATAAGTTAAAAAAAGACATTATTACCTTAATTTTGTCGAAAAGGTTAAAAATGACCTCATTTGGAAAACGGCGGAAAGATTCCTTTCAAACCATTTTATAAAAAGTATAACAAGGGTATAAATGACTTTAACCCATAGTCTAGTAAATAGTAAAAAAAAATTGAAATACATTTTTAAGAAACATGTATGTGGATGATAAAGAAGTCCCAGTAGATAATTACGTATAAACAACCTCGGATAATGAAGAGATTCTGAAATAAACTCTTACCCTGTACTTTTCCTTGGTTGAGGGTAGGTTAACCTCTTGTATAATGTTGAAATAATTTTTATTAAATTATAAAAGAATAATATACATTAATATGATATCATATATGATCTTTTAATATTTCTTTGTTAATAATATCTTAGTATTATTGTCGTTTTGGGTGTTAACTTACTCATTTTCTTTTATATGTTTTGTTACATAATCTGTGTTCATTATGGATAGGTTGTATATTATTCATATAAATAATGATATTAAGTCCTTAAACATTATTTTTAATCATCATATGAGAATTATACTTTAATGGATACGATGGGAAATGAATCTCATCGCGTTCGTGGAGAAGGTAGTCCGTACGTACGCACGAACGCTACTTCTATTTCATTTTTCATTTTAAAAGGAATAAAAACCAAATGATACATAGGTTTATTATTATTAAAGTATAATATAATATCTTATATATGTTACTTAAATTCATTAACACCATCCTTTATACGTTCCATGTATGGCATGAATGAGTCATATCACTTGGAGGGGGTGGTAGTCCGCACTTCCTCAAATGAAGTTATCGTATATATATACAACATGAAATGAATAATGGTATGCTATAAAATGGAATTAAAGAAGATTATGTAAAAAATAAATATCATTAATATCATATTTAATTATATTTCCATCATAATGGCCACCATGAGAGGTGGTAGGAGATAATTGAACAATCATCGTTTCGTGAGGCGTTTGGTTGCCATCCACAGAAACATTATGTTCTTTACCCATTAGATGGAGGTGTGTGTAAGTGTAGTTAGAATAATTCTCATTAAAATATCTTAGTATATTTATGATACTGGTTTTGTTACAAAAAAAATAATAAGAATATTTTAGGGGTTGGATAAGTAAAATAAAATAAAATAAGCTAAGAGAAATTGTCACCTTTAATTTGGGTAACTCCCTTTGGTTTGAACCAAAAAGGACTCTTGAAATTCCTTATGCCTAATTTAATGCTTCTAGGATGAGGAGATGGATGTTGGAAGAATATTTTGGCATGTTTTGGCCTAACCAAAAGGCTCTGAAGGTGTTAAGAATTGGTTATAAGTGGTGTCCTTTTATAAGGGGGAGGAGGGGCTCTTTAGGAAAAACTTAAAGTATTGTTTTATAATAAAATCATATTTGGTTTCTAATGGGTCAAAAGTAGATTATTCAAATTAAAATTTGGTTATAGGTCTAAAAAAACTCAAAAAATAGTTTTTAGACAGGTTTGGGTCACTTTAGTAACCTTATCTTTTATTTTTAACTCTTAGTTAATTAGTTTGACACTTACCATGTCACTTTGTATTTTTATATTATATAGTTAATAAACTTACTATATACTTCCAAGCGACCCCCAAGTGGTCCATTAATGATAAAAATATAATTATATAAGTCCTTTGGCCTAGCCTTAGATTTTTAGGAATAGAATATGAATTAATAATATAATATGTTTTTTAAAAACTCTTTTATATCAATTTTAACACTATTTGGTATTTGATTTTTGTGAAACTCATAACAGTATGATTACTTCAAAAAAAAGTTAATTAAATAAACTATAACATGTCATATTAACCTATAAAATTATTTTAATTTATTTAAAGTATCAAATTAGATTTATTTTGATAATTACAATATCAATTATTTCAATCTTTCATTAATAAGGTAATTATTACATCATCATTGTGTCATAAATAAATTAAATTATTTAATGTCTAAATATTATAAATATAATACCATTATGTAGGAAATATTTTTATCTTTATAATTAATATTTATATTCAAAAATCTAACATATATAACCTTATGTAAAAAATGTTTTTCTAAATGATATATGCTTATGTCATTTTCGTATTTACTTTAATTTAATTAATATAAAGTGTCATTATCACTTAAAAGTGGATCCAAGGGGTCTTAAAATAGACCCAAATATGCCCATGGTCGTAAATTTATCAACCAATAGGGTTAGAACACGTTTTAGGGTAATTTAGTATTATTATAATATTATTTGTTTACCCTTATTTACCAGATTTACCCTTTAACCATGGTAAATAAAATATTTACCGAAGTAATTATTCAAAACGTCTAAAAATAAAAGTTACCTATTTAAAAAATTTGGACCTACTGATTCTAAATATGGAATCCTTTTTTCTAAATTCAAAACACAGAAGTGGCAGAAATTAATTTAAAATTATTTCCCGCTGTCAAAAAAAAAACGTGTTTTTAAGAAATAATAACTATCAAAAGATTGACACTTGTTTATGTCCGGTTTAAATGTGAAATTATGTCCAATGAACAAAATTGTATTAAATAGCAAAAATATATTCTAAATATACTTTAAAAACACTCAAATTCATAATTTATCACTATTAATTATTTCGATTAAAAAAGTTTTTTTAATTAATATTTAGTAAATTTCACTATTCATCAAAATATGAAAGTTTTCAGAAAAATACCAAAATTTCACCCTGGCCTAATTTTGATATTCCAAATCCAAAAATAAAGTCCATTTTAAAAGATAAAATGTATAAAATTTCAAAAAGTGAGTATTACTATTCATAACGGCTAGTTTGATTGGTTGTGGTGTGTTTTAGAACTCGAAGTTGCGTACAACACACGCTACTGTATTATTCAAAAAGAAGCATACTATGGAAGCTTGGGGTGTTACATTCTCTCATCCTTCAAATAATTTCATCCTCAAAATTTCTAGAATACTACCGCATGAAAATACTCGGGTGGTTCTTCATCATAAGTTCCTCAGTTTCCCACGTTGTCTCTCCCATCTTATGGTTTCTCCATAGAACATTTTCCAGACGATTCGTCCAGTTCCTCAGCACTTGTTCTCTTGTATCAAGAATCCTGACGGGCTCTTCACAATAAGACATATCGGGTTCCAGTTCTAATTCCTCATAAGTAAGTACATGCGTTGGGTCAGGCATGTATTATCTCAACAGGGATACGTGGAACACATCGTGAACTTTGGAGAGATTTGGCGGCATTTCCAAATGATAAGCTACAGCCCTAATTCATTCTAGAATTTCGAAAGGTCCTATGTATCTGGGACTCAATTTACCCTTCTTACCGAAATGTATAACTCCCTTCCATGGAGATACCTTCAAGAAAACATGATCCCCTACCTGAAATTTCAAATCCTTCCTTCGATTATCGGCATAGCTCTTCTGCCTACTTTGAGCTGCTTTGATGTGGTTTTGGATTACCTTTACCTTTTCCATCATTTCCTCCACCAGTTCTAGGCCTATGAGTTTTCTTTCACCAACATCATCCCAACAGGTTGGTGTGTGACATCTCTTTCCGTATAACGCTTCATACAGTACCATCCGAAAACTTGAATAGAAGCTATTATTATAGGAAAATTCCACCAGAGGTAAATATTGATCCCACATACCCTGAAAGTCAAGTGAGCATGATATCAACATGTCTTCTAAGGTTTTAATAGTCCGTTCTAATTGTCCATCATTTTGGGGGTGGTAGGCAGTGCTCAAACTAAGTTCAGTATCCAGGGATTTCTGAAGACTTTTCCAGAATCTTGAATTAAAATGGGGATTACGATCAAAAACAATCGATAGTGGTACTCCATGAAGTCTCACAACTTAATTAATATATAGTCTTTCTAGACATTCAATTGGTAGATCTTCTCTTATAGAAAGAAAATGTGTTGACTTGTTAAGACGATCAACAATGACCCATATTGCATCGTTCCTTCTAGGAGTCTTTGGTGGTCCCATGACAAAGTCCACCGTGATATTATCCCATTTCCACTCAGGTATGGGAAGAGGTTGCATGACTCCTCCAGGATGTTGCCTTCCAGCTTTCACTTGTTGACAAACCATATATCTTGACACAAAATCAGCAATCTCCCTCTTCATGTTGTCCCACCAAAAAATTTCCTTTAAATATCTCTACATTTTGGTGCTCCTATGGTGTATAGAGAAATTGGAACTATGAGCATCGTCCAACAATTCCCTTTTTAGATCAGTTATATTGGGAACACAAAGTCTCTTCCCAAATTTCAAAATTCCTTCTTCATACACAAAGTCTCTCAATCTCCCATCATTCACAGCTTTAATATTCTTTTGAAACTCTTCATCACCGATCTAAGAACTCTTTATCTTTTCTAGTAAAGATAGTTTGGCAACCATTTGAAAAAGTATTGATGTTTCACCTTCCATAGTAATTCTCATATACATATTCACTAGATCCTTGAAAATAAGATCCCTTTCAATTATCATCATGTTCAAAACTCCATGATCTTTTCTACTCAAAGAATCTTACACCTTATTTGATTTCCTCGGGTGGTAGTGTATCATGCAATCATAATCCTTGAGTAGTTCAAGCCATCTCATTTGCCTCATGTTAAGCTCTTTCTGTGAGAAAATATACTTCAAACTCTTGTGATCAGTATAAATCTAACATTTTTCACCATAGATATAGTGTCTCTATATCTTCAAATCAAAGATTACAGCAGCTAACTCAAGATCATGAGTAAGATAGTTTTGATCATGAATTTTCAGTTATCACGATGCATAGGAAATAACCCTATCATTCTGCATAAGGACGCAACCAAGTCCTTTTTTTAAGCATCACTATAAATAACAAACCCATCATTCCCTAATGGAAGAGTCAATATATAATCATTGAATAATCTTCTCTTAAGTTCTTCAAAACATTATTCACACTCTTTTGTCCAACCAAATTTAACCCCTTTACGTGTGAGCTTCGTTAATGGGTTAGCCAATTGGGAAAAGTTCTAGACGAAACATCGATAATAACCTGCTAAAGAAATAAAACTACGTAGCTTAGTTATACTCGTCTGTGCTAGCCATTCTTAGATTGCCTTGATTTTAGAAGGATCAACAGAGAATCCATCTTTAGAGACAATATGGACAAGAAAAGAAATCTCCTGAAGCCAGAATTTACACTTGATAAAGTTCCCATATAATTCATGTCTTCTCAGAGTCTTAAGGATAATGCGCAAGTGATTTTCATGATATTTGTAGCTTTTAAAATATACCAAGATTTCATCAATAAATACCACCACAAATTCATTGAGATATTCCTTGAAAACTCTATTCATTAGATCGATAAATACATAGGGTGAATTAGTCAATCCAAAAGGCATTACTGTAAACTCGTAATGCTGGTACCTAGTTCGAAATGTTGTCTTCAGAATTTCTTCCTTCTTCACACACAACTGATGGTATCCAGATCGAAGTTCAATCTTTGAAAAGTATTAAGCTCTATGTAGTTGGTCAAATAAATCATCAATGCGAGGTAGGGGATACTTTTTCTTTATTATTATAGCATTGATTTCCCTATAGTCGATACATAACCTCATAGATCCATCTTTCTTCTTAACAAAAAGGATAGGGGATCCCCATGGATAAACACTAGGGAAAATAAATCCCTTATTACTCAATTCCTCTAGTTTTTTATTTAGTTCAACTAATTCCACAGTGGCCATTCTATAAGGGGTCCTTGATATGGGCCTTGAACCATGAATTAAATCAATTGAAAACTCAATTTCTCTTTCTGGAGGATGTCTAGGTAAATATTTCAGAAACACATCTACATATTATTTCATAATAGGTACATCCTTAATTTGAACATTCCTTTCCTTGCCCACGGCCATTTCAACCTCTTCCTCCCCAATAATTGAATTTAGTTGAGCTACTGGGGGTGGATCTAGATAAAAATTAGGTGGTGATGATTCTGCTCTAAAGATAAGGTGTTCCTTATCATCATCATCAAAATCCTAACTTCTTTCTTCTTACAATAAATTTTTGCATCATGGTCCGAAATCCAATCCATACCGAGGATTATATCAAATTTAGTCATGGGTATGATGATGAGATCAGCAGATAAAGAACATTTATATGCCCTAATGGGAACGGATCTAGAGAACTTTGTAGCAATGATACTCCCCTTAGGATTTTTAACTGAAAACTACCTTGTTAAATCAAATTGGAAATATCTAATTTTCTTAGAACACTGGGAAGATATGAAACAATGTGATGATTCAGAATCAAATAAAGCATTGGATAAACTTGAGGAAACCATTAAATTACCTGCCACCATGTCTTTCAGAGATTCTACCTTAGCAGTAGTGATAGCATAAGCTTGGCCTTTATCCCTTGGACTTTTTTGAGGTAAGTTCCCCTGACACTTAAGAAATTCATTTGCATAATGTCCCATCTCCCTTCAGTTGTAGCATTGAACATCGGTAGCTTCTTTCTTCCCCTTGCAATCACGATATTGGTGGCCTTTTTCACCACACTTGTAATAGACTCCCATTCCTTTCAAGCAAGTACCAGGGTGTTTATTCCCACATTTACTGTAGGATGGATAATCAACTTTTCCCTTATTCCCCTTATTTCCATTTCCAGAGTGATTAGAAGATCTCTTCTTCTCTTGCTTTGATTTAAAGTCATAAGACATAGAGAATTATTTTTCTCTCTTGATAGCACATGAGACAATATCTTTGTACAACAAGAAGGTTTGTGAGACTAATGCTCGATGGAGAAACGGTTTTAACCCATCAAAGAAATGATCAATCTTACTTCTTGGGTTATGTATATAATCTTGAGCATACTTATCTAACCTTGTAAAGTTAGCCTCATAATTTTCGACATTCTCATCCTCCTTTTGCCTCAGACTCAAAAATTTCCTTTCCATATCTGCTCGATGGTCACAAGGAAAGTATTTTTCTAAGAAAAGCTCTTTGAACTCCCTCCATTCCATATTTGATACTTCATCATCTTCCTTCTTGTTTTGAATCAATGACCACCATTAATCAGCATATCTAGTGAGGTGGTAAACTGTCATGATAACTTTTTCCCTTTCACTACTCCCCAAGGCATGGAATATTTTCTCTAAGGAATTTTTCCATTGCTCAGATACTAAGAGATTTGTACTCCCATTTAATTTCGGTGGTTGTTACCTCATGAAGCGATCTAACATTGATCCTCCACGTTGTGGATCAGGGTGCTCTATATGGGTAAGGTTATTATTCATAACCTGAGTGAGTTGTCACAGTATGGTGATTAGCTGATCAGCACCAGTTGCATCACCAGCTCAACTATAATTATCTTGAGCAGGAGGGAAATCCCTACATGGAGTATGAGCATTGATACGGTTTCCATTCCTTCCACTAGGCTCCATTTCTAAATAATGGTATAAACTAGATTAGTTTATGAATCGAAATATATAATTCCAAACTTCTAAAACACTTAACATAAATTTAACAGTTTATGGATATAATCCATAATCATAAAAAAGTTTTCTTTGAGGAGGAATATACTTATAAACCCTTCATAATGGTTTGTAAAGAAAATGAGAATTATCCTAAGCATATCCCTCGGGAGTGTCGTAACAAAGAGTGAAGCAAGGCCCATTGTCGTGCACCAGTTCACATTCAAGTCTAGGTCAAAGTGGTGTTTTCAGGTTTTACCCCTAGGTATATCTGTGCCAAAGCCTCCTCTACCTGCTCATATCCAGGCAGGGATGTATTGCTCAGAAAACTCACAAAATCTCTACAATACCAAAATTCTAGGAAATTCTTCTATACTAATCCTCAAATCCTATCTTAGGGCTATGTGCTCTAACCAGAGTTTATCTAAATCTAGCTTCCAAGGTTTTTACTAAACTTCATCTGATACCAACTGTAATGCCCTAACCTCAGTTACCTAGATTCGGTGCATTATTACATAACATTGGCATGATCACAAAATATCAAGTCTTGAACGACCTATTAGTTTAGTAGCCTTGGAATAACTAGATAAATTCATAAAGTTTACATTACATCATAAAATGAAAACTACAACAACATAGTCTCCATAGTCCACACTTGTATCCCCTCATATTATTCCTACAGTTCATTCATAAAATACTTCTTCACATCCTGGGAAAAATAAAACATAGAAAGGAGTGAGCTCAAATGCCCAGTAAAGATAACAATATAGAGGAAACTTTCATAAATAAGAATAAACATTTAATGCAATGTATAACTAAAACAAAAGCCTTTTAAACTTGAACTTCAGCATAATATGGAAGAAATAAAATGAAATAATTCCATTTAATTATTCACATGGATATTCTAATATTCTAATAATCACATGCAATATCAATAACCACTTTTATAATGATGGAATGCATAATGCCAGACTATCATAACCACATAGTCAAGGCCTTGTGCCAAGACTACAAATAAGATTTTGTCAAGGCCTTGTGCCAAGACACTAGTTTGTCTCATGAGAACTACCGATGCATCGAGGAGCTATATCGGGCTCCACCCATCACTTATTAAGTCCAATGCATTCCTCATATGAACAGGATTAAACATAACATAAACATTCGTATTAAAACTAGCATAAAAAATGTCAATACTTTCTCCATAAACCATAAATGGTATAAAAAATAACACATAAATAGTAAAAAATATCAAAAAACCTTCAATATAATATAGATGTTTTGTATCATAATAAATCAACTTCAAATAAGCTTAAATTCCATCAAAGGATGTTGACATAGATGAAATCAAAACTATTTGAGAGAAATATCTCTTTTTTTGAAATCATTTAAAAGTAACATAATTATAAAATAAAACATTTACTTTGAAAATATCCTTATAAGCTTGTAAGGTAAGCTTCGAAGATTTTACAATGGTGGAAAATAGTCTCACCCACCGTATAAGTTAAAAAAATACATTCTTACCTTAATTTTGTTGAAAAGGTTAAAAAGGACCTTGTTCGGAAAACGACAGAAACATTCCTTTCAAACCATTTTATAAAAATTATAACAAGGGTATAAATGACTTTAACCCATAGTCTAGTAAATAGTAAAAAAAATCAAATACATTTTTAAGAAACATGGATGTGGATGATAAAGAAGTCCCAGTAGATAATTACGTATAAACAACCTCGGATAATGAAGAGATTGTGAAATAAACCCTTACCTTGTACTTTTCCTTGGTTGAGGGTAGGTTAACCTCCTGTTTAATGGTGAAATAATTGTTATTAAATTATACAAAAATCATATACATTAATATGATATCATATATGATCTTTTAACATTTCTTTGTTAATAATATCTTAGTATTATCGTCGTTTCGTGTGTTAACTTACTCATTTTCTTTTATATGTTTTGTTACATAAGTCATGTTTGTTATGGATAGGTTGTATATTATTCATATACAAAATGATATCAAGTCCTTAAACATTATTTTTAATCATCATATGATAATTATACTTATGGATATGATGGGAAATGAATCTCATCACGTTCGTGGAGAAGGTAGTCCGTACGTACGCACGAACGCTACTTCCATTTCATTTTTCATTTTAAAAGGAATCAAAACCAAATGATAAATAGGTATATTATTATTCTAGTATAATATAATATCTTATATATGTTACTTAAGTTCATTAACACTATCCTTTATACGTTCCATGTATGGCAAGAACGATTCAAATCACTTTGAGGGGGCGGTAGTCCGCACTTCCTCAAATGAAATTATCGTATATATATACAACATTAAATGAATAATGGTATGATATAAAATGGAATTACATAAGATTATATATAAAATAAATATCATTAATATCATATTTAATTATAGTGTCATCATAATGGCCACCATGAGAGGTGGTAGGAGATAATTGAACAATCATCGTTTCGTGAGGCATTTGGTTTCCATCCACAAAAACATTATGTTCTTCACCCATTAGATGGAGGTGTGTGTAAGTGTAGTTTGAATACTTCTCATAACAATATTCTAGTATATTTATTATACTGTTTTTTTTATAAAAGAAAATAATAAGAATATTTTAGGGGTTGGAGAAGTAAAATAAAAGAAAATAATCTAAGAGAAATCGTAACCTTTAATTTGGGTAACTCCCTTTGGTTTGAACCAAAAAGGACTCTTGAAATGCCTTCTGCCTAAGTTAAGGATTCTAGGAGGAGTATAGGGATATTGAGAGAATATTTGGTCAGGGTTTGGCCAAACCAAAAGGCTTTTAACGTGTGAATAATTGGTTATAAGTGGTGTCCTTTTATAAGGGGGGAGGGGCTCTTTAGGAAAAACTTAAAGTATTCTTTTATAATAAAATCATATTTGGTTTATAATGGATCAAAAGTAGATTACTCAAAATAAAAATTGGTGATAGGTCTAAAACAACTCAACCAATAGGTTTTAGATAGGTTTGGATCACTTTAGTAACCTTATCTTTTAGTTTTAACTCTTAGTTAATTAGTTTGACACTTACCATGTCACTTTGTATTTTTATATTATATAGTTAATAAACTTACTATATACTGCCAACCGACCCCCAAGTGTTCCATTAATGATAAAACTATCATTTTATAAGTCTTTTTAATGAACCTTATATTTTTATGAATATAATAAGAATTAGTAATATAATATTAGTTTTAAAAACTCTTTTATGTCAATTTTGACACTATTTGGTATTTGATTTTTGTGAAAATCATAACAGCATGATTACTTCTAAAAAAATTAATTAAATCTACTCTAACATGTCATATTAACCTATAAAATTAGTCTAATTTATTAAAAGTCTCAAATTATATTTATTTGTATATTTATAATATCAATTATTTCAATCTTTCATTAATAAGGTAATTACTGCATCATAATTGTGTCATAAATAAATTAAATTATTTAATGTCTAAAAATTATAAATAAAATACCATTATATAGGAAATATTTTTATATTTATAATTAATATTTATAGTCTAAAAACCAACATATATAACCTTATGTAAAAAAATTTTTTCTAAACGATATATGCTTATGTCATTTTTGTATTTACTTTAACTTAATTAATATAAAGTGTCATTATCACTTACAAGTGGATCCAAGGGGTCCCAAAATAAACCCAAAGATTCCTATGGTCGGACATGTATCAACCAATAGGTTTAATACATGTTTTAGGGTAATTTAGTATTATTATAATATTATTTTTTTACCCATATTTATCATATTTACCCTTTAATTAACCATGGTAAATAAAATATTTACCGAAGTAATTATTCAAAATGTCTAAAAATAAAAGTTACCTATTTACACAATTTAGACCTACTGATTCTAAATATGGAATCCATTTTTCTAAATTCAAAACATAGAAGTGATAGAAATTAATTTAAAATTATTTCCCGCTGTCAAAACAAAAGGTGTGTTTTTAAGAAATAATAGCTATCAGAAGATTGACACTTGTTTATGTCCGGTTTAAATGTGAAATTATGTCCAATGACCAACATTGTATTAAATGGTAAAACTATATTCCAAATATACTTTAAAACCACTCAAATTCATAATTTATCACTATTAATTATTTCGATTAAAAAAAATTAATTAAAATTTAGTAAATTTCACTATTCATCCAAATATGAAAGTTTTCAGAAAAATACTAAAATTTCACCCTGGGCTAATTTCGATATTTAGAATCCAAAAATGAATTCCATTTTGAAATATTAAATGTATAAAATTTCAAAAAGTGGGTATTACTATTCATAACGGCTAGTTTGATTGGTTGTGGTGTGTGTTAGAACTCGAAGTTGCGTATAACACAGGCTACTGTATTATTCAAAGAGAAGCGTACCGTGGAAGCTTGGGGTGTTAAACATTTTTCTTATTAATAGATATTTATATTTTATATGAAAAAAATATATTTTTAATTGAAATAAAACCATTATAAAATATTGAAATAACCATGTTGAAAACCACATCATAAAAAGAGTTAAAAAATATCAATTTTAACCCTAATTTTTAAATTTAATTTTTAAATGATAAGTATATATTTATTATGGTCACATGAGATAATAAATAATTAGGTTTTACATTATATGGTAGAATAATTATTGGAAAGATTTTTATAGACAATGAGGGGAAACCGTCATTAAATATGATAATAATTATTATTAATAATGATATACTTTTTAGGATGAAATTAATAAAGTTAATTACAGGAATAAAAAATAAATTTCTCAAGGGAGAGGTATTAAAATATAATAATTTAATATAAAAAACATCTTGTAAAACCATATTAAAGAGGTAATCAATATTACATAAGAGAGAAGTTTAGTAAAGATAAAATACTTACAACTTTTGAAAGATTTTGTATCGAACCCCATAGAATGAAGGAAAATTTAATATAATGTTTAATATCATAAAATATAAAATAATCATGAATCAAAAATATTAATATATATTCAATATACCATTTTAATTATAACATGATATATAATAATAAATATGTCTCAATGGATGAAAATTGTGACAATAAACCCTTAATTAAATTATTGAATTCCTCTAATGATCATGAATATCTTTTATAACCAAAATAAAAATCTAAATAAAATATTTAAGAACCATATTAATAATTATAAACTTCTATAAATATCATTTACTATTATTCTACTCATTTATATTAATTTGTTATTATTTATTCTGAGTATAGGGTTGGAGAAATCCATATTGTTTTCCAAGTATCACTAAAACTATGTTGTTTTTTCATTGTAACCAATAATTTAAAGAATATTATGTCATAAAATATAAAATAATTCCTTTTTTAATTATTTAAAATTTTATAATTTCATTTCATAAGTAATCTATTTATTATTAATGAAGATAAGGTCAGTAAGAAGCTTGTTTTAGTAATTTATAATGAATGAATGATGTTTTCTTAATTAATTGGTTAATTATTTCTAGTAAAATTATAGGAAAAAAATCATAATGTAAATATTAGAGTCCCATTATATGTTTCTATATTCATAAATGATATAAATTTATATCATTGTTCATGTATTTGGTTAACCGACCCAACATCTAATTGTTATAATCTATATGTGGATATGGATTTGGAAGGTATTATATTGTTATAATATTATTATCAAAAAATTGTAATGAAAATATTTAATATTTATTATAAAAGATAATCATAATTCATAGTAGTTACAAGAAAATGTTAAATGAAAAATAAATTTTCAATTATAAATAAATCGTAATTACACATGGTATGGTTATTGTAGTAGGTTAGTTTTACAATGATGGATTGTTATTAAGATTAAATATTGAATGCCTAATTTATTTTTATTGAATATAAATATTGACTTAAATAACATATAAATTCTCTAAAATAATTTATATAACCATCCTTGAATGTTTGTTATGAAAAAAAACATGTTTTCTTAAATGAGGTGATAGTCCACACACACGCAAGAGTAATGTTTTAATTTATTCAATGAGAGGGGAATAGATAATGGTTATACCATAAATAAAAAAACATTTATGTATATTAGTTATAAATACTTATTTTTATACATATTGGTATAATTTTTTCTGAAGGGTGGTTGAGAAGGATAATGAAAGGGTGTAAATGTTTAAGTAAAACTTACATCGACAATTTGGTTCTTCCCTTGAAGTATCCTTTGTAAATGAAGGACTTTAGGCATTTTATTGAGGCTATAGGTTATGAAATGAGTATAGAGTATCTAGGAGAAGTAAATTGGGTATATTATCTTTGTAATTTATTACTATATGTGTGTGATATTATTGGTAGAAGTGATGTCCTTTTTAAATGAAAAAATAGGGACAAATATTTGAAAAATAATGTTCAGTAATGCCTAAGAATATAATTTCATGATTTTTTTATGAGATTGGTTGGTAAATGTTTGTGATACATGAATATGTAACGTAAAATACTAAAACATATATTATAAAATGTCTACATGTCAAACTTATTATGTAATATTTTAGCCACATTATATTAATAATTATAAGACTTATTAATCTTTAATAAAACATATACATGGTAATTATATTATGATAAAAAATAAAAAATGAACCATATTTCCATATTTTTATGCAATAAATCTTAATTTTGACTCTATTTAATTAAAAAAATATAAAAATTTGTTAAAATTACCATTTAAATTAATATGTATAATTTCTTGGACGATTTTTTTGTTAAAAATTTTCATTTTAATCATTAAGTGTTATAGTATTATTTAACAATGATTATCAATTAAAATAGTGTTAATTTATTTAAAAATGCATAAAAATAATATATGGTTGTTTATTTTATTAATAAAATTGATAAATTTTAAAATATTAATATTTATAATGGTATTAGACCATGAAAATTACCATTCAACCATGGTAACTAATAATTATATGGATAAAACAATTTAGGTCTAAATATGAAATTGATCCTTTTAAACAATTTGAAAATTTTTATTACAAAAATTTAAATCATTTTTTTTATTTTAATTTTAAATGTTTTAAAAATATATTTTAATATTAGCGTTCATAATACATAAAAATAAGAAACATGTATCTTCAAAGAATAAAATAAATTTATTATTTACCAAGTAATAAATATTAGATGAATTTTGACATATTTTATTGTAATATTATAAACACATTAAATTTACACCATTTTTAATCATTATATAATAAAAACCATAGTTAACTAAAAAATATTTTTTGGAAAATATATTTTATGTATCAAATAATTTTATTTATTATTTAGCCATAGTAATTATATTCTATCAATGAATTAGTACTAAAAATTGGAATTTTTTTATTTATACATATAAATATATATTTCACAATTTGGTTCCCTCAATATTTACCCACTAATTCAATGACTACATTTTTGTGATTCTATAATGTAATGTGGAACATTTTGGTACGTTTTTATATTTGAAGAAATTTATTTAACACAATATTCTTTAAAGAAAAAAAATTATATCATAAAACCATTGGGTATTACATGACCATTCATTGCATATGAGACATAGTCATAGTGCAGTGAATATGGGTACACCACATGTACTATATGGTTACATGTCATGCAATTTGATGTTATCAGGACATAAACTGTAGTACCTTTGAATGTGTTTATCAGATTTTATAAGTAGACTATAACCATTGTTATTGTTTATGTGAATTAGAATGAACTGGAAGAAGTGATCTCAATATTATTATTTATATGAAGTAATTCCATAAATGAAAATCTAACAAAAAATATATAACAAAATTAAATAATTATATCTTTGAAAAAGATATCATTGGTACCATTTGAAGGTTCCATATGTAGACGGTGTTCCTATATAGTCTATTACAAACACAGATTTATTCATATTCAATGAAAAATACATGATTAATATAGGGTGAAATGTAATGAAATATTATTTAATTAAATTATTAAATGACTATGATACTATAACCAAGAATAGAATATCTTTTCATGTAAGTCTCTAATTAATTTATATTAATATATACCAAATTCTTTAGGTTCTTTCATCAAAGAAGATATTGATCCCTGAAATATCTATTTGATTGTACCATCATTGGGTCAACAAGATTCAATATAGATTCCCTCAATAAAAGATTTTCATGTGCTCCTATGATCTCAAAGCATCACCAATTGCACGTGGTTTCTACTATAGAATTAGGTAATATCTCACATCACTCTTTTTGATTTCTACAAAATCCATTGAGACTGAAGTATTTATTCTTATTCACTGGTTATTAGAAAAATGGGGAAGGTATAAGTTCATGGTTATTGAGATATTTCTATAGTATTTTATATATAAAATTGAGGGAATCTCTGGTGGTATTTTATGGATGAAACAGCATCACACCCTTGAAAAATAAATAAGCAGATATATACAGTGAAAAGTTAGAGAATAAATAATTACACAATTTCCATTTATTATTCCCTTAATCTATAATAAATCCTATATATAAATAACAATAATAAAAATAAAAATATATTCTTAAATTTCAATAAAATAACAGATAAAATAAATATAAGTTATTTAAAAAATAAATTATTGTTTAAATAAATTACATTTAATATATCATTTCCACCGAACATGATATCTGGATCCACACTTCGTTTTCAATTACCTAACTTTAACTAGAAAATATTATTCAACTGAAAAATAAATAGCTATTTATAATATTGATGATTGCCTAAATTAAAATTTATTTTAATGTTCATATCACACATACATATGGTGACTTGATATTTGTGATCAATATACCATGAATAAATATTATTCCACAATCTGGAAAATAATGTTTATCCTAATAACTAAATTGAAAAGAATATAATTGGTATAAAAGGTAACATCACCTGTGTGAACCTATTAGGCTCGAAATCAATGGAATTAGGTGGGTTTTCCTGATGTCCAATATTATTGTGTAATAACACATAAATGAATTAAAAATGAAGAATATAATGTAATAATTATGAAAACACATATAAACACTCATTGTGCAATATTATTCCATTTTCAAATATGTCATCAAGAAATTGCATACATGCGTCATCAAGATATATGCTTGATTCTTTTTTTACTATCTAAAATTAACCTAGCAATAAACCATGACCATGATTTTTTTTATAACATCATTCAAATAAACGGGCTATGATATAAAAGTTTTTAAAAAATCAAAGGTAAAATAAATTCATGACTAATTCGTTCATAACATGTCACTCATGGTGCACCCAACATACCATAAATTATAAAAATCGTATTTTATCATAGTTGTCATTAATACATCAATATAGATCTTATGATATATATTTCTAATAATATTAAAGTATAAGTATCAATACACATGTTTTTGGGCATGAATATCAACGACAAGTAAACATGTTGAATTATTACATGTGGGCCAGTCCTCATAATCACTAGATTTGAAGATTAATGTGTAAAAAAATCATGATATGAAGTATCATCCTATTATTAATTTACAAATCTTGATATTATTCATCAAATGTATCCCATCATAAAAAATCACACAACAATATAACTTATTTTTAAGAGTATAAAAATAGTAATTTATGGTTTAAAATAATATGGTGAATTATTATGAACTTTTTAAATAAGATAGATAATATAAGACATTATCACATTAATTTTACATAGATGAAATATTGTTATATGTTAATATATTTTTTAATAGTATAATATATGAATATATAGAAAATCTAAGTAACAAGTAGTTTTTTCTAAGGACCAACTCCAATAGGGTTCACCTTTTAATAGAGATAGGCCATCATTAATGCCTTCAGTTGATTAATCACAGGTGAGGGTGGTTTCCCCACATATAAATTAAGAAAAAATAAAAAATTAACTATAAATATATATATATAAATCATGGGTTCATTTAAATCATTGAAAAATATATAAATTTATCCACTATTGTAAAATATTTTCCTCATAGTGGATAAAAAATAAATGATGGAACAACTATAAGAAACCTACATTGATATAAAAAATAAGGTAAATTTGTATAAATTCCACATAGTGAATAAATAATATGACAATCCAATTTTAATATATATATATATATTAAAACAAACAAATACTATACAATAAAATGAATATGTTTCACATGTGAAAACCCATTAGGAATGATAGTGGATATCCCGTACATATTCTCTGGACATGTCCACCATAAAATATAATAGGAAGTACATGATATTTATACTCAATGTGTATCTAACTGCTATGATATACCAACCCAATAAATCCTTAAACCCCCACCACCATCAAGGTACCTAAAATAGATCACATAAAGACTCATTCTCACCAAATATTCCCATAAATGGTGTAATAATAATCATACTCAGTAAAGAACCACCAGCATATCTCAAATCAACAGTGATTTAACAATGTGATTCCATGATTATGTCAAATAATTTAAATAAATATAATATTTCATTATTATAGTAAAAAAACTATCAAAAATTTAAATAATGTTTTATAGGTCCCACAAAGATGAATTTTAAGACATATCAGTAAATATCATTACATTGACGTCATATATCTTATATAACTACTTCTATCCTAGAACCTGAAATATGAGATAGAGCATAAATAGATATTAGGGTTATATATTGATTATTTTTACTTAACATAGGGTAATTTTTATAACTGTGTTTGGATAACTGAGCTTACCATCCCATTCAAGTCTCAGAGAAGGAGTACAATAGTGTCAGTGCATCATGTACATGTTCCCATTTCTAGGAACCCATCAATCTATAATAGGTGTACCTAGGAACCATTTATGAAACCTAATATAATTATACCACTTTATTGATATTCTACCTATATCAAAAATTAGTTATATTTTTCATAATTAAAATAACATAACTTATAAAAAACATATCCCTAACAAAAAGTGACAATAATGAACAAATAAACATTCCATTACAGCAATTATATTAACTATTCTAGTAAAAGATAGGAATGATTGATAAAATTTACAACCAAAATATTTATATAATAAAGTAACAACATACATATATATTAAGGATCAAATATTATTATATAATAATTATATAATTCCAATAGGTTTCATTAATTATAGATTCACCATATTACATAAAAATAAAGAATTAAGTAAAATGAGGATGGGTTATAGCGTATATGAGTAAAATAAATACAATAATTATAGCATTGGATGTAACCTACACTTCTCATTATAATCTAAAGAAGGTGGGAAATGAGTCATAATGGTTTTTTATGAAAAAAAATTCAATTTTTAGTTTCATTCCGAAAAATTATTTGTACATTTAGAACTTTATTTAGGAAAAACATTAGCTAAATAATAGAAATAATTTTTGTTGATATTTTTTCACATAAATATATTATTTATATGAAGAGGATTTGTTTCATATACCTTAAAACCCACTAATTGTTGATCATGGAAAGATAGTGATTTAAAAATAATCTTCTTTGAAGTGATTAAATTATAAATTAGAGGACTAATTAGTAAAAAACACCAAACCCATTACTTATTAAAGAATAAAAATATTTATGTTATAAAGTGTTTATTTATTGTTTGTTTGGAACCCATATTGAGGGGAACTACTTATGTTTTTTTTATGAATCATTTTATTCCACCCAACTAACATCGTTTCTCCCATGACACAAATTCAACTCTTAAACAATTTTATGTTTTGGTCGTTAACTTATAACTCATTCAAATTATATTCAAATGATGTGTCTATCTTAGAAAGAAATTTTATATAAATTCTTATAAATTCCTATTTATAACTAGTTCAATCTATCTAAACATTCAGGTTATATCTATTTAAAATTGACAATTATGAATGTGATAGAGAATAACATGTACACCACTATTTATATCTTGCATCTTGTATGAAAAATAATAAAATATATATAAATGAGAAATTTTTTAATTATATATAATATTTACCAATAAATAGATGGAGGTTCCTATTTTCATAGAGTTTATTTATATATAAATGAAGAACACTTACCAAAAATATATAAAGAATAAAATTATAACAAAAAAATTAAAAAATATGATATATTTTAATTTGGATTTATCAAAAGTTATATCCTCAAAAAACTCAATATATAATGATTAAAAAATATATTCAAAAAAAATTATGACATATTATAAAATCCCATTATGAATATTTTTTTAGGTAAGAGAAAAAATGAGAGAACCACTAGTCATAGTTTCAATAGATGTTTTGAGGTTTTATTATTGACATTAAAAAAACTATTCAAAGGCATATCATAATAATATCATAGATATTCACTGATGGGTTAATAACACCTACCATAGAAATATAAAATGTTTTCTAATTTTGATAGTCACCAATGAACTGTCCAACTATCCTCAAGTGGATAATGACTATAATTAGATAAATTTCATAGTATAAATAATTGAAATAAAAAATCACACTCTAAACCTAAATAATTACTTAGAAAAATCACTCATAAAATTCATCAAATAATATAACAACCTATGTTTATAAATAAAACAACTAGGTTTTATTATAATTTAAAACCAAAATCATCAAAACTATTTAATACATCACATCATAAGCTATTTAATATAATGTAATTATTAATAAATGGTAAAACCCATAGGGTATTCCTTAATGAAATCTCTATAGGGTAATCCTATATAACTTATCACCATTTCTATGATCCATTACATCTAACACTAATGAACACATTCCTTGATTAAATTATTCTAACCTTTATTCATATATTACAAAAAAAGTGGATTTTATTTAAAACCATTTAACTACATGAATATTCCCATTTAACCGTTTACCACTAATTCCATTTATCATAACCAATCATATTTTATTTTACCTATTTAGAAAACAAATCCAGTATTCCATGATATCATTATGATGTCCCGGTACCATGTGCCCCTAAAAGGTTCCCTGAGTAGGGTTGGACAGATGGACTCAAGCACATATCCTTAGACTCCATAGTTTTATAACTAATATAGAGGGCCTAGGGTGTGTCCACAGATACACTATTCCCTCGTTACTAGAGTGTATCACAACAAATATGGAATAAAAAATAAAGAGCATCTATAGTCTAAAGAGATGACAGAACATAAACAGATACTATATCGACTGGACAAGTAACCCATCATAGTAGAAGAATAAATAATAATAATAAATGAACAATATATTATCATATAAAAAATAATTTGATGATATATTTTCATGTATATATAAAGTAGTATAAACATGGATACAAAGAAGCATGTAGCAGTACTATATATGCTATAAAAAATCCAAAAATTATCCAACCATCCTGGGATCATTCTTGGACATCTAATATGATGTTCCATTCTAACGCAACAAATCAAGACCAGGTTTCTAATGTGGAACACTTCCCCTTATCAATGCCTTTATACTTTCAATATTCTAGGGTACCAATTGTATCCCATATAGGGTGTGAGATAAATCTCAGTACGACACCACCAATGATGTCTATACCATGTGGTCTATGTGATATAACTAACAGTGTGTAGTTATATATAAATGTAAATTAGTACAATAATGTAATCACCTTGATACCTACTCCTGCCTCAGTGGGTAATTTCTTTGAACATATGATCATTTAATTAATTCATTTATTTTTAGTTTATATAATAAGTCACATGATGTGTAACTAGTACTGACATCACAATTGGAAAGTAATATTAAATGATCCATGGTAAAAATAATTCATCATCTAATAATAGCAATAATAAATGGGATCGAATGTAATAACCATGGAATCCTTGACATCAGGGGTCAATCCAACTCTGTAATAACCTACATCATAGGTATAAGGGGTAAGTGTGTAATCCAAGGGGCATCCCCCAAAAAATCCACAATAATATAATTATAACTGAGACCAGGGTTCTCATCCAAGTAAAAATAGGTAACCCATGGATGGTCCCTTTGTGTGTAACCATGGAACCACATATCCTTAGATGTCATGGTAGATCAAAGGTGTGTATCCGAGTCATCATATAATGATAACAGAGGGATCATACGACATCATACTTGGCATCCACTAGTAGAAAAGGATTAGGTTCCAATGATGGTATCTCCCTTGGAAACCGACATCATTTACTCAGAATGATTTCTAAGAGTGCCAAATCCATTCCCCCAGGAATCCAAGGATGGCTCAATTCTAACCACTATTTTAAAGATTTCATGGTCAGTATGCATTAAGAACTATAAAATTAATTCATTTAATAAATTAGTCCATGTCATGGACATGCCTTTTTATATTTCAAGAGGATAATTCTTTACATTCCATTCATGTGGTAAGGATAAGGTTCATGCAACCATTTTTACTTTAATCACTTAGTCAATTTATTAAATTCACTCTAGTGACTTATATTATGTATGGAAATGGTTACTTCATACATGAAACCAAACTATTTAATTACATTAATTTAGGCCTAGTAATATGGATTAATCTAATTTTCATTGTAATATTAAATTATTCATTAAAATGATTCAAACACATTCATTAGAAGTGCGAAGTTAAATCATACAAGTGATATGAATTAACAACTGATTCATTTAATTATGAATGTTAACTTTAAGAAGTTAATGTAAAGGCACACCTGAACATTGGTACATATAGTAATAAATGACAAGTAAGGAATAATTAATGGAACACCCTACATGGGGTAGAATTCATTGAGGACTCAACCTCCAACAACATGATTAACAATTACAAAAATAGATCTATAATAAATGCATGAAAATTATAATCAAGGTGCATGAATTAATTAGGAAACACTCAATGAAATATAGGGTGCACAGAATGATGAAAATTTATAAAACAATGATACTTGAGGGAGAGTCATAGACCACATAACATTAACTTGTAACACTCTCCTCATCTCATATCAGCCATAATTGTTTCCTAGATTAGAAGAATTTTGTTAAATGGATCAATACTATTAAAATATATTATATGAGCCTAAATCTAAATAAATTAATCTATAGAATAAAAAATTCCATATGAATCAAGAATAATATATTACTTACTGATGCACTTCCAAAATAATTATCATGGATAAAATTATAGTTTGGATTCGACAATGGGAGTAAAACCTTTCAATGAGAGTATCAAATCAACAAAAAGGGAGATAATGACCTTTTCCACAGGAATGACCAAAGTAAGAAGGGGGTTGTGTTAACATTTCATTATGGTAATAATAGTCTTTTGACCCTAGAAAAATATGGGTGAACGGTATGACCACACTATTATCCAAACCCTATTCCAACCGTGTGAAGGGCATTACCATAATAGGAGTTCTGTATGGATCAGATAAACAGTCTGAGAAACTATGTGACAACCCCTCCATTATCTTATACAGAAAATACAGAGTGTTTGGATGGTAACACAACATTGTGAACATAGTATCCTTAAATCATGTTTCCCCATTTTTCTCATTGTCATGTGCTGTACAATTTGGGGAAACTATGTGGCTTGACCTTCATTGTTAAAACTGCCCATACATCCAGTCTATTTTTTAATCGAATAAGGTTCCATGATAGGAACAAATCCCATAAACACCTATAACAACTTTAACCTCCATTGGCATCAATATAAGGTCTATAAAACTGAATTTGATTGAAATTTAAAGGATCTATACATGAGATAAAAATAAGGTTATTATAGTCTTCCACCCTTAAAGGAACTCATCCCTGGGTTCACCTTCCAAGGGTGATGAGACATTTTCTGAGAAAAACTATGGTCACATAGCCTCTGTTTGGCCTCCTCCTCCCAGATCGCATCTTATACCCATCAATGATACCATAGACACCGACTAAATGGAATGAATAGCCTCAAATATCCTTCATGATCTTTTTAATTATGCATATATGAAAATACTTAAAAGAAACATTGACATCTAGATCAATATCATTGTGATCAAAATCATGTGACATTTCAGCACGGTAACAATGATTCTATGAAATGTATAAGACACCATTCATGGAACAGTAACTTCGAGGTAATAGAAACAGATATGCTACTGACCCTACTCTATCCAGAATATAAATTTACTCTATATAATTAGTTGAAAACTTATATGAACAATGAATCTGTTTATTCCCATGTTTGGGTTATACCTATAGGAAAACATGATCCCCAACCTCAAATTTGGGAGTTCTTTAAGGATGATCGACATAATAATTATATATAGATAGTGTAGTTTACATGTACATTATCATCAACTAAATCTTCTATGAAGTCTACTGCACATGATGAGGACCTACTAGGGATGCCTCTCTTGAATCTAACCAGTACATGGGTGAATGTCATCACAAACTGTAAAAGGCCTCATAGGGATCCATTTGAATCATCGTTTGAATGATAGTATTATAGGAGACAATGAGATAGGGATATGATTCTCCCACAAAGAACCAACATAAATGAACCACTATTAGAGCATTTCCTCTAACAATTATATCATCTATTCTAACTGACCATTGGTCTAGGGGTGAAAACATGTTCTCAAAAGAACCTATGTACCCCTAGCTCTCTATAACCCCTTCCAGAACCATGATGTGAAATAGAAATACCTATCTAAAATGACTATAAAATAGACCCTATTTAGTCATATAATCTCACAAACATAAAGTATCCCCCTCTCATCAAATAATAAATTATCTCAAATAGGAAGGAAGTGGGATAATTTCATTAATTAATCAACAACTACCCAAACTGAGGCACTATGTTGAGGTGACCATGTTGTGATGACTTTCAAATCTATTGTATTATCTTTCCATTTATATTATGAGATAGGATGTGTTTGTGACAACCCTTTAATCCTCTATATCCTTGACTATACATATTTATAGGTGGAACACCTAGTAATAAATCCTACTATGTGTCATTTCATCCCAGATCACTAATACTTGCATCACATATCATGATACATATTAGAGATTCCTAGATGAACTATCCACTAAGAAGTGTGTTAATCTCACATCAGTTCTTATATTATATCAATAGGACCCTATAAATTCTCATGTATAAGTATAACATTGTATCTATCCAAAAACTAATATGGAGGAAGATCCCCACCAAAAATACTCTCCTAGAGAAAGAAGCCTTCAGAATCTAAAAGCTTCTTACTCATTTCCCTATCAAGGTTGGAAGAGGTAACTACCATGTCTAATAGATAAAACCACTCGTGACTTTCATGAAACTTCATATTTTACTCAGAAAAGTGTTACATCAATTTATATTCATCACTAGATTCATATATGACATATTCCTATGTTTTCTAACTCAATGCATCAGCGAATAAATTTCCTTTTGATGTTGTAGGTGGAAGATTTATGTTAAATGAATAAAGTTATTCAAATCATATTCCTTTTCTGATATTAAAGTCACATTGTAAAAATATTTATGTGGGGATCTAATTTTCATTATAAACCACAAATCAATCACCCATTATAAAATTTCTCCAAAATAGTATATCATGAACAATTTCTTCTTGCTTAATGTGATTTTTATGTTGTTTCTCTCATGAGGACTAAAATGTTGAAATCTATATGCAATGAATCTATCATCCTACATCAATAATACACCCATTCAGGTTCCTGTTTTATCATATTAAACTATATATCCTCTTCCATACATTGGATAAATAATAATATGTGATGAAACAAGCCTTTATTTCAGCTCTTGAAATTCTTTTTCACATGCTTTCGACCACATAAACTTAAACCCTTTTATATAAGACTAGTAAGAGTTTAAAAAAATGGTGAATTGTCATGTATGAAATGATTTTAGTATCCATACTTCCCCAAAAAACTATGTATATCAAAAAAATCTTTGTATTTTCCTTGAAAACCAAAACACTCAACTTATATGGATAAATTGATACTCATGATTTTAAGATAATATGACCCAAAAAGTGATCTTTTTCCATCCATAAGTGGCACATTGAAATCATGGAATAAATATGATTATCTCTCATTGTATTCAAAATGATCTCAATGTGTTTATTTTGGTCTCTACAAGTGTGAGAATACACCAAGATTTCATCCATAATGATTGTGATAATTGAACCCACATAGGGGTGTAACACTATATTAGTTAATGAAATAAAAATGGTAGGCACATTCAAAAGACCAAAATAAATAATGAGATACTCATATTGACCATAAATATTATGAAAGTATTTATGAGGTATGTCTAAAGAGAAAACTCATAGTTGATGATAGGTTGATCATAGGTCAGCCATAGAAAAAAAACCCTAGGTCCCCAGATATGGTCAAATAGATCTTCTATCTAAGGTAGTGGATACCAATTCTTAATCGTAATATAGTTCAACCCTCGGCAATTGATGAATAAATGGTCTCATCTGCCTACATGGAAATATATTATTGGTGATACCCTAGAGGAAGTACATTGAATAAAACTACCATTAGCCTATAGATCCTCCAACTATAGTGACCCAACACCAGAAATCCTAGAGACAGTGTCATACTTCCATTAAATTGGTATGATTACAAGGAATAAAATCCCAAAGGAATAAATAGATTATTATTACTGTAAAAAAAGATAAATTCATGGGTACTTTATTATATATTAATACAATAATTAAAAAATATTTTATTTAATTTGAGAAAAACATTTTTTTCATATAGTATATCCCCACATATCTTTCATCATACACTTCATGGATTCTTGGGGAAAGGTATCCAATTAAGGGTGAGCTCAAATGCTCAGTAATATTAATGTATAGAGGAAGCAATAATGTTCAATGAGAATAATAATTATGGCATGGTAAATAACTAAACACACATAAGGGTTAACACATACAATCAGATTGAAATGAATCCATATAATTTTTCATTGTAAAAATCTCATGGATAATATGTAATAAATCAAAATAAAGGAAATTGTTAATTATTAGACATCATGTCTCAGGCATATGAAAATATACATTGTCAAGATCCATCCTCCAAATAGTTTAAAACTACATGTATAAAACTGTTTAATTTTCCAAACATATTTATATAATGAGAACATTTTGATGCATCAAGGATCTATATAATGTGCGGGCCCCACCCATTACTCTGTGTCCAACACATTCCTCATATCGGGTAATCAATTTAATTAATCAACAATATTCATTATCAAATATCTATATTGAATAAAGAAAATTGATTTATAATATTTACCCAAATAATCAATTAATATTCAATGTTAACAAAATATGTAAAATGGTATATGGATCATGAAAAAATTATTTACATGAAATATTATAAGGATATTTAAGGGATATTCAATGTCAAATGATAATAGGAAAGTAAATATTAGAAGGGGAAAAAAAGGAATCAAAGAAGTGAATTTCAATATTATCCCTGAAAAAATCATTCATAAACCACCAATATGATGAATAAGGAGTATATCAATACAACATATCCCACATGTATTAAAAATAATTTTTTTTTAGTTAATGAATAAAAATAATATAAAATTTTATTTTAAAATCATTATTATAGAAAAAAATAATTTATTATCAAAAAAAATTAAAAACATTTTCCTAGAAAATCACTTTTGAAAAAATTATATTTAAAAAATAACCTTTTTGTCATGAAAAAAAATGAATTCAATGAAATTATGAAAGGTAAATCATTACATTTCATAAGTGGTAAAAACATTCCTTTTTCATATAAAATGATTATAAAAATGCATTTTTCAGAAAGAGACAAGATGATTACATTGAAAACAAGGGTAAAAGACAAAATGGATAAAAATTTATTTAATAAATCATTTTGGAAAGTTTAAAAAATTCTTCTTGAAAACATTTTTATAAAACATGGATTTTATAAGAAAAGAGGTTCCCTGAAAAAAGAGAGAATGAATTTGGGTTTTTTAAAAAATATAAAAAAAAATGTTATAAAAGAGTATAAATATTAGACTAATACATGAAAAAGCCATTAATAACCATAAGAGAGTAAAATTCAAGAGTCTATTTAATAATAATAAAAATTCTATGAAGAAATTTTAGGTGAAAAAAATCTCAAATTGAATGAGAATGTAAATTATAGCCTAGAAAAGGAAAATATAACGTTGATGTGAGAATCAATCAATGATGAGATTATGTGTATTTAATTTAATTCCAAATAAGCATGTGTAAATACATCAGTATATATTCAATTTCATTATATACATAATCATATAATATTAATTACAATGAGGTAGTTGTTTAACCCAATGAAAAAAATTGGGTTATGAAATTCATTTCCACTTGGTAACTTTTAATAAAAATATCCTAGATGAAATAATTCAAATTAAATCTCAAAATATAATGAAGAATGAATATATCCCAAACTTTTATGAAAAATTAGAATTATTTACACCATATATAAGAAATTAGGTGCAAAAAAATAATGTGATTGATTTAAGGGAATGCTAACAATCACAAAATGAAGTGAGATTGCGAATATATTCATTAAAAGCGTTCTCGAGGAGAATAATATTTAAACATTCCCAAGTGTCACAAAAAACATTGAAATATTTTGAATCATAATTTCCATGAATTAAAAATAATTAAAGAAAAATAAAATATCATGATAATAATGAGATTTAGGATATAACATGTAAAAGTTCAATATATATACCATAAAAAAAGAAACTAGGTGCATAAAAAAATAACTCTCAATAGAATGTAAATTGAGACAAAATCTCTTACCTTTCATTTCCATTTGTGTGAATGGGCGTTATACTCCTCTATAATGGTATTAAAAGTTTTAATATCATATTTTTTAGACATATTCATTTTTATAATATCTTATTACCAGTTTGATAGGGATCCTTAATTATTTTCATTATTTTGTGTGTTAATTGCCTATTCTTTCGAGTATGTTTTGACTTGTTACTTTTTATTCATACATCAATAATGATTTAATCATGTCCATGATGTAAATTATTATTTAATTATATATATTCACAATGCATTTATGTATAATAATCAATAATATTTGGAGGTAAGAAATGAAATTCACCATTCATGAAGACGACAAGTTATACATACGCATGAACATTGATGTCATTTATTTTTCACATTAATAGAATAAAAAAATTTATATATATTTATATTATAATTTTAATATCAAAACATTTTCATATATGTTACATAGTATTATTAAAACCATACTATAAACTTTCCATGTATCATGCGATCAAATCACATCACTTTTAGGAGGTGATAGTCAACACTCCAACAAATGATGTTATCGTATTTACACAAAATGGAATAAATAAAGGTCTGTAATATATAAAAATTATAGAAACATAAATAAATTATATATATCATAAATATCCTATATAAATAGTGTTCCCCCATAATTTCCACCATGAGTGGTGGTAGAGGAATAATGAACAATCATTGTTTCACGAGGCTGTAGTTCACTGTAAACATAAGTTGTAAGTTCATTAACAATTAGATATACAACTTTTTATCTGTAAAGGAAAACATAAAACAATAAAATATCACTATATTTTGGATACTATTTTTTTATATAATCTTAAAATTTTATTAATTGAAATAGTGGAGAAAAAAATTACACAAAAGAGCGCGAGGAAGGATGTTACCCCTTAATCGATTAAATCCTTTGGGTTTGAAACAAAGGGAATAATTGGATGGATTTATTAAGATTGTGAGGATTCTACATTTGGGTATGGTATTTTGAGGATATATTTAGGTATACCTTGGTTGGGAAAAAGGTTTTTTGAAGCTTATTAGGAAGGGGGAGGCTTGAGTTCTTTTTTATATTGGAGGTGAAGTTCCACTGATGTATATTTTGGAAAAGGGAATTCAAAAAATCCTTATTCCCATTGAATATATATCCAATAATAATTAAAATTTGATCCAAATGATTATATGGTCTACATATGGGAACAAAATTTCTTTAGGATAGGTTTATATGTTTTTTCCTTATGGTTAAGGTTTGGTCCCTTGTTATGCTAATTTTTCTCTTAGTCCTTGAAATTAATTTTAATTACATTCTGAAGTATTTTTCGTAAAAAAAATAATTTGATTGTATTATACATTATAAGTTATTATTATCATAAATATGGATTCTATTTTTAAAAATTATACTCACATAAGTGGAAGAAATTAATATAAATTTACTCCTGTAGATAGGACGATAATGCATGTTTTCAAAGTAAAAATGATCAAAAGTTTTCTATATTTTTATATTAAAAAACAATGTGAAATTGATTAAAATGTATTAAATTTTTTTAATTAAAAAAATTAATCAACTTAATAATTAATAGAAATTTAAATTTAAATTTATCAAAAAATTAGATTAAAATGTAGTTTTGAATTAGAAATCATTATTTCTCACTATTCATTAAAAAATTCAACATCACATAAAATTATCAATAATTAAATATAAAATATTTTTTTTTCTTTATATCAAATATAAATATTATTTTTAATTATATAAGATATAGTGGTGGAAATATTTTTATTTAAAATAGATTCTATATTAAAAGTCTGTAATATTGTTATTAGAAAAATAATGATTTTTATTCAAAGAAATTGGTTTGTTCTTATCATATGCAAATAAAATAGAATGGATTTATATTAAAATTATTTTTTGAATATTATATATATATATATATTAAATATCATTAATTAATGGTTTTTAATTTAATTTATTATTATAAAATGACATTTTTGGCATAAAAATAGTTTTCTATAAAAATATTCCATTTACATTCAATTGATTCTGGTATTTATTTCTAATAAATTTGTAACCAATGAATTAATTTCATATTTTTGTAAAAAATATTTTTATTAAGATAGATAATGCAATTAATAACCAAAAATTCAATGTATATGTTATATATTATAATATTAAATTATAAAATTACAATAATATATTATTGTTTGGTAAAACACAATTTTGTGTGAAATGAAAGACATTAAAGAAACTCATTATTGTGTGTGACATATTCTTAATCAGTGTTTCGTGTATTGTAAGATAAAATACATATTTAATTAATTTAATATAGTAAATATATTATAACTTATAAAAATATTATATTCACTTACATGATTGTTGTCCCATGGCATACACTCTATCAAATACAATGTTTATAAATTAGATTTTCAGGGTGTTAAATCCTCCCCACCTTAATTAAATTGTGTCCTTGCAATTTAAAATCAACCTTGGAAATTGATTGTTTGAATTTTACTATGATGAAATCCCATATCATGAGAAGGGTTCATAAAAATACATTAGAAAAAATTTAATGGGATGTATAAAGGTCACATTGAATAACATATAACTAGATCTCTATGTAAAAGAAAATTAGTGGAAATTAGAGATATGTACATGAATAAAGTAGTAAATATTTAGAGGGAGTAGTTGAGGTAATCAATCCCAAAAATGTGAATGATCAATTTAATGCCGATGGCATCATATTCGTGATTCTGCTATGATTTAAAAGGCCATCAGTTCAACAAAAAATAAGGTATTAGGACACCATTTTTTAGATCTTTTACCACATGTTGGGAAATTAATTTACTTCATACAAATATAAGGAAATTAACTTACATGATATGTTTTAATTTTATATGAACAATTAAATAAATAGGTTGTTCTTCATTCAATTTCTTATGCATCCATTACTTCTAGAAGTGGATATCATAAAATTAACATTGATGCCTAAAGCAAAAAAATATGGATTATAATGTCCAAAAAGTGTGATAATTTTATCTATTTCTCTAAAAGTATTTTTCTAATACAATATGGTTATTGAATTAATCAATAAACATAAAACATTATACTAATTTTTCATCATTAATATATATTTATCAAAAAAATTATCTATGAACAATGACAATTTAACCCAGATATCACATATTCTAGTGGAAGGTGCAAACCATTATCTTCCTTAGATCATGGGTTCAAGTCCCACAGCCTTTCCAAACATGATGGGTTGTCAACCCGCATATAGGTTTTATTTTTTCTGAAACTATATTATAATAAATTCCAAAAAAAATTAAAGACATCCTTGAAATAATTTGAATCAGTAAATGGCCTTTTAGCTAAGGTTTTTATTAAAACCAAAGTACATAAATACTTCATAAATATATTTACAAATAGATAATTCTTCATTATAGAGTTTATCATTTAGAAGAGGAAACTTCCTTAAACTAAAATCTATAGTGTAAGAATCAAATATTATATTTGAAAAATCATATAATAATTTTTATCATATCTAAATCTTAAAAAAATACACCATATTTTCAATATAAAACACATTAAGTTTAAATTGGATTATTCATTTATATAACATATTCAAATACATGATAATGTTTTGTAATAAATATTTGATTTATCCTAATAATATCCCATATGATTGTTAAACTAGGTGTGTAGTAAGGACTGTTGTCATGTACTAGGTTTTGTCGAGTTAAGTTCGACACACATTGTCAGAGTTAATAATATATGCTACATCTATTCCAGAACCATGTCAACCTATAATATCCAGATATAGTTTTATTTCTAGTAAAACCCCCATAATATTTACTTTACCAATATTCAAGGGTTCACTTATATACTTATCCTGAATATATACCTTAGTTTTATGTTCTCTAATCTATGTTTTACTGAATCTAGTTTCCATGGTTCCAAAAATACATCCTCTAATACTAATTGTAGAAACCCAACCCCATAGATCATAGAGCTAGTGTCTACTACCATTAAATTGGTATGATTACAAGGAATAAAATCTTTAAGGACCTAAGTGTTTAGTAGTATTGGTAAACCAGATACATACATGAGTCCTGTATTACAAATGAACACCCTAATTACAAAATTTTTTTATTTTGAGTATAAATTTATTACATATATTATATCAATGATTATCATTCATTGTACACTCCATGGATTACTCTAGAATGAATAAAATTTAAGGGTGTGATAAAACTCATATTAAGGATAATGTATAGTAGAATAACTAATGAATTAATTGAATAATAATTATGGAATGTTAAATAATTGAACACACATATGATTTCATCAATAAAATGAGAATTAAATGAATCCATAGAATTTTTCATAGTGAAAATATCATTTATTATAAATTATGATTCCAACTGAATTAAATTAGTAATTATTTTATGTCATGTCGTAGGAATATGAAAACCTATAATGTTATGATCAATCCCCAAGAAAGTTTAAAACTACTGGTATAAACCCATTTATTTTTTGAATATTTTTTCTCTCACAATAACATGTTTATGCATCAAGGGGATATATAAAGTCATGTCCCCACATGTCCATTCATGTTGAAATAATTACACTTATCGAGTAGTAAATTTATTTACTAACTAATATGAATTATTAAATATTAATATTGAATAAAGGATACTGATTAATTAATATTTTCCTAAATAATTAAATAACTTTCTATGTAAACACCATGTGGAAAATTTTATACTATTTAGGGAATAATCATATCCATGAAAAATTATATGGATATTTAGTGGAAATTAAATTTCAAGTTATCATATAAAGTAAAATATTTCAAGGGGAATAAAGGAATCATAGAAGTGAATTTCAATATTATCCTTGCAAAAATTTAATTTTAAACTATATATAGGATGAATCAGGATGATATAAATATAACATATCCCAAGCGGATTAAAAATAAAAGGTTTTTCCATTGATTAATAGAAATACTATAAAAATATACTTTAAATACTTTCATGAATAAAATATCATTTTCTTTTGAAGAACCTTTTAATTTAAAATCACTTTTTAAAAAATCATTATAAAGTAAACTTTTAAATGTGTAGAAGAATATTTAAAGAAATGATTATGGGTAAATCAATACATGTTGTACAAGGTAAAATATAACATAACCTTTTCATGGTAAAATGGTTATAAAAATTTATTATTCAAAAAGTTAAAAGATGATTAATTTGAAAACAATGGAAAAAGACAAAAAAGGTAAAAATGAATTTAGTAAATAATTTTGTAAAGGTTAAGAAAATTATTTTTGAAACCCTTTTAGGTAACATTGATTTTAGGGGTAAAATAGTTTTCTAAATAAAGAGAAAATGAATTCAGGATTACTGAAATATATTTGAGTCCCAAATAGTGGGGAAATAGTAATAATACGTGAAAATTTTTATGAATAAAATTAGGAATGTAAAATGAAATTTTTAATTATATAATTATAAAACAATTTCATATGATGCAAATCTATGTGTAAAAAATCCCATAAAAAATGAAATTGTAAAGTAAACCATTGAAAAAATTAAAACATTGATGTGAGAATCAATCCATGTGTAGACTATGTGTATCAGCTATAAATCCACATGAGGAAGTGTAAATACATCAATAAATTTTCAATTTAATTATAAACATAATCATATAATACTAATGAAAATGTGGTATTATAATAACCTAATGGGAAAAATTACTTTATGAAATTATTTTCCACTTGGTGAGTTTTAAAGTGAGTCCCCTTAGATAGAATAGTTCAAATTGAAACTAAACATATCATGAAGAATATATGAATCATGATATTATATGGAAACATGGTAGTATTGACACCATATATATGATATTAGATGAATATAAATAATTTTATTATTTCAATAGAAGATTATAAATCATAAAAAGAAGGGTTATTGCAAATATAATCATTAAAAACATTATCATGGAGAATAATATTAAAATATTCTAAATTGTTCCATATCACTTCAAAAAATTTGAATCATAATATCAATTAAGGAATAAAATTAAATAAAACATTTAATATAATGAGAATAAATATATTCATGACATAATGTGTGAATGTAAAGTATATACACTAAATAAAATAAACATGGTAGATAACAACAAATTAGACTCAAAGGAAAGTAAATTGAGATGAAATCCCTTACCATGAATTTCCATTGTGAGAAGGGAAATTAAACTTCATTTTAATGTTATTAGTAGTGTTAAAACCTCATTTCAGAACCATAATCATGTTTATAGTATCTAATTACCCATTAGATAATAATCTTTTATTATTTCGCTATTTTGGGTGTTAATTTCCAAGTATTTCAAGTATGTTTTGATGAATTACTTATTTATCTTCATAATTCGATCATGATTTCATCATATCCAGGATGTAAAAAAATGATTTAATTATATTTATTATGTATATATTAATTTATAATAATCCATTATATTTAGATATATCAAATTAAATACACCATTCATTGAGAGGGTAGGACGTACGTGTGCATGAACAATACTTTCATATTATCGTCATATTAAAAGAATGAAAATAAAATAATATATTTTTATATTATAATTCCATTATAATATCTTGTTCCTATATTTTTCATCAGTTTTTTAAAACCATCCTTTATATATTCCATGTATTGTGTAATTTAATCACGTCGCTTTTATGAGGCGGTAGTCCATACTTCCAAAAACAATGATATCATATATAAACAAAATTAAAATCATAAAAGTATGTTCCATATAAAAATTTCATAAGAATAAATAAATTATAAATATCCTATATATAAAATATAAAAAAAATCCATCATATTTCCCACTATGAGAGGTTTTAATGGATGAATAAGAAATCATTGTTTCGTGAGGGAGTAGTTCTTTGTACACATATATGACAAGTTCATTGCCAATTAGATGGAAGTGTGTGTAAGTGTAATTATAACTCTTGACAAAAAATATATATTAATATATTGAGGATTCGGGTTTTTTTATATGATATTGAAAGAAGAATAATTGAAAGATTGTAAAAAGAAATAAAACTAAAGAGATTGATGAAGGATGTAACCTCTTAATTGGGAAACTCCTATTAGTTTGAACCAAAGGGAATCTATGGATTTATTTTTGACCAAGGTGGGGATTTTTAGTTTAGGTGAGGTGTTATTAGGATATATTTGGGATGATATTGGTAGAGAAAATGTGTCATGATATATGTGAGAATGTTTGAGGATTGAGTTCCTTTTTATAGTGGAGGAGGAGTGTCACTCTTGTAAATTTTGTAAAAGGGAATTCCACCCATGTTTTCCCATTAGAAGTGGCTCCAATAATAATACATATTATAAAAAGGGAGTACAGGGTTTAAATATTTCTATAAAATCTATTTTTTAAAAGTTTCTATGTCATTTTCTTCCTACAGTTTAATTTTTAGTCCCTTATGAAGTACATTTTTCTCTTAATCATTCTAATTGATTTTAATTACTTTCACTAATATTTTTTATTAAACACTATCTTGAAATTATTATAAAATATAAATTTTTTATATTCAAAAAATTTAATCAATATTTCTAATTTACAATCACATAAGTGGAAGAAATTAATTTAAATTTTATCTCACAGACAAGACAACCATTTTGATTTTCAATGTAAAAATGTTCAAAAAATTGCTATGATTTTATATTAAATTTAAAATTGAAATTGATTCCAATAAAAAATGGATTAATTAAAAAATAAATAATTCTAATTAAACTATAAATCCAATTAAATTTATATATTATCCATTTAAATAATTTATACAAAAAGTATGGTTTGTGTTAAAATTCATTAAATTTCAGTATTCATTAAAAACCTAAAACTTCATAGAAAAATAAAAAATGTTCAACATAAGATAATTTTAATGTTAGTGTTTCAAATATGAATTTTATTTTTAAATATAAAATTTATAAAGGTTCACAAATTTAGATTTAAAATACGCCCACTATTAAAAGACAATAAAATTGCCTTCAAACAATATTGATTTGTATAAGAAATATTGGGTTTTTTATTATCTAATTCCTATAAAATCTATTTTATGAATATAAAAAAATATTTGATTAGATATATAAAATATGGATTTCATTAATTTAATTCAGTAATGTTAATTTTTTTAATTTATTAGCTTAAAATGTATTTTTGGGCAAAAAAATAGTTTTCTATAAAAACAGACCCTTGATATTCAATTGGTTCTTGTATTCATTTATAATTAATTAGAAACTAATGAATTAATTTAATTTTTTTGTAAACCATATATATTCATAAGTTAGTTAATACTATTCATAAACACTAATTTAATGGCTATGTTATATATTTTTATATATAATATTAAAATTTTATAAATATATTATTATTTGGTAAAACTAAGTCTTGTGGGTAAAATAATAAAACGAAGAAGCTTATTATTTAAAGTTGAATATTCTATCTCAATATTGCATAAAATGGAACCTAAAAATATATATTTAATTTATTGAAAATAATAAATTTCCTAGACAATATATTTCAATATGTTGTCTGTGTTGCATATCAGAAATTGTAACATCCAAAGTAAATAATGAATAATAAATATTTTTATCTATGTCTATTTATGATTTAGATACTATTTTAGAGGCTTAAAATGAGAATAAATCCAATCTTAAGCATGAAATACACTAATATTTTTTAAAAGATTGTTTCACTGCCTTTTGATGGAAACCCATTTTTAAATAAAACTTTTGACAATATTATAAGCTCTATTTTTCAAAATAAACATATTCTTTATTATTGTGAAATTTAAATTTACCTTGGGTTAATTTTTGGTATTTTTCTGACAATGTTCATTTTTTAATGAATAGTGAAAAATACTGCATTTTACATCAAAACTGCATTTTCATCAAATTTAATTATATGGTTAGATTATCTTTTTAATTGGTATTAAAGTGTAATTATAATATATTATTACCATTTAATTAAATGGTGGTCATTATAATTAATTTCACTTTGTAATTGGGCATAAACAAGTACCAAACTTTTCATAGATATTGTTTCTAAAAAACCCGCTATTTGTTTTGACAACGGGAATTATTTTTAAATTAATTATTGCAATTTCTGTGTTTGGAATTTGGTAAAATATATTACATATTTGGAATCAAAAGTTCCAAATTATGTAATCAATACTCTTTTGGTTTTGGACATTATGAATAGTAACGATGGTAATTATCTTTAATTATCTTGATTAATTAGTAATCGGGTAGTTAAGGATAATAAAATAATATCATAATAATAACAAATGGCCCCAACATGTGTCCTAATGTTACTGGTTGTGTCATGGCCGACCATGGTATGCCTTGTTCCAAACATGGGGACCCCATGGAATCACTTTTGTGTGATAATGACTTTTTATCTTTTTATTTTTAAAGAAAGTTAAATATAACAAAGAATGTATCACCTGAGTAAAACATTTTTAATTTTGTCTAAATAAATTATATATTAGATTATAAATAGTCATTTTAAATTTAAAAATATTTCCTACATCATAATATTTTTTTATAATTTTTAGACATTAAATAAATTAAATTATTTATGACATAATGATGATGCAGTGATTACCTCATTAATGAACGATTTAAATAAAATGAAAAGATAATGTAAAATCTAAGAATTACACTTTTCAAACACCTACTGGATGAGTATATTTATAACCCTTATCACCTTATCCTCTAAATACATCAATGTGGGACCTTTTAAATCCGAAACACATTTCAATATAAAGTAACATTTTGTAACTTTCCAAGAGTGTCCTCCTCTCCTCTTATAAAAGGCCCCCAACTCTACCTCCTTACCCACACTTATCAAGCCTTTTTATCGGCCAATATCTGCTCATTTTATCTCTCCACATCCCTCTCTTCATCCTAGAATCCTTACCTTTGGCAGAAAGCTCTTCAAGAAACCATTTTGGTTCAAACCAAGAAGAGTTACCCGATTTAAAGGTAAAGTCTTCTCTAATGTTCTTTTGTTTTATTTTGATTCTCCAACCCCCTAAACTATTTTTATCCATTTATTTTGTAACAAAACCAGTATCTTCAATATACTAGGATTTTTTTATAAGAAGGATTCGAGCTACACTTACACACACCTTCATCTAATGGTTAAATAGCATACTGTTTCCGTGGATGGCGAATTTCTGCCTCACAAAATGATGATTGTTCAATATTCTTCTAACACCTTCAAAGGTGGCCATTAATATGACACTATATTTATATATGATATATAATATGTTTATTTTTCCCTTAATCTTCTGTATTTTTCATTTTTGGCATACCTTTGTGTTTTCCATTATGGGAAAACGCGATATCTTCATTTTAGGAAGTGCGGACTACCGCCCCCTCAAAGTGATTTGATTCATTAATGCCCTATGTGGGACGTATAAAGGATGGAGTTAATGATATTATATATGATATTATACTGGAATTATAATATACCTTTATATCATTATGATTCCATTCCATAAAATATGAAATAGAAATGAAAGTAGCGTTCATGCGTACGTACGGCTTACCGTCTCCATGAACGGTGCATTTCATTTCTTACCTCTAAATGTTATGTAATATTATAAATGCATGTATATACTCGATATATATGATATATATGATATCTACATCATGAATATAACTCTTGATATAATTTATACATGAACAACTTGTAATTATAAAGAGTTTATTTTTGACTCAAGTACCAATGATCGTTAAAATGACCATTATTAACTTAAATAATCACATAGTGTTCATGACATGGTAATAAGTGATATAAAAGGAATAATGAACTATATAAATTTTCTTAAGACAGTATAAATTAACTCAAGTTTATTATTCAGGAGATTAAAGAACGATCAAGTCAAGTCGGATATGAGGTAAGGGACTTTGTCTCAATCTCCTTTCATTGAGGCATATTTTGTTTTATACACAACTTTCTTTTATACAGTGTATAAACCCCTTTGACTTTTTCATTTATTCAAAAGGAATCTTTTCTATATGAAGCATTTACTAAATGACAAAAGGAAATGTTTTTTTTTGTTGTACATATGCGGCGACAATGACTTCTCCACTGCTGTGACCATTATTTGAGTTTCAGCTTCCTCTACAAGCCATAAATTTTTTTTAAATGAAAAATAAATACCATGTTTTACTTTTATTTTATTTTAGAATTGAAAATGGTTTTGATAATGTTTTTATTATATCAATGTGTAATCTTGTAATAACTCAAGATTAAGTAATGTTTAAGGCTGGGGCCTTATAGTTGGTATCAGAGGTCGGTTTAGATAACTTTAGGGGTTAGAATTATATTAAATGATTATCCAAAATATTTTTTTTATGGTAAAATTGGACTGATATAGAATTTGAAGATTACCATGTTGCTTCATTTAAGACATGTTTTTTCAGAATGTTTTTCCGCAGAGGAAACAGGGAAGCAGTGCTAGGAAGGCATACAGAAGTAAATAAACTTCTGAATCAGCATCCTGAGATGGTCGGAATTGGAACTGAATAGTTTGTTGTAATAATGGTGTAGTTGACTCAAGCGATAAATGGTGTTGGTATCCATGCACGAGATCATCCAGATCAACCGCAGAGGAACATGTTAGTGGTGGAACATTTCATGAGGCAACATCCCCCATCATTCAGAGGATCATCTGACCCTGTGCTAGCTGAACGGTGGATTAAAGCACTGGAGAAGATTTTAGATGTCATAGGGTGTACAAACAATCAAAAGGTTAGTCTTGCTATTTACCGTTTGAAGGGTAAGGCAGATCAGTGGTGGTTGATGGTTAAAAATATCAGGGACGCTGATGAGATTGATGCTCTCGACTTGGATGAATTCAAAGGTATGTTTCTTGGGAAGTATTTTCCTAAGGTTGTTTGACTTAGTATGGAAAAACAATTCTTGGAATTGAGGCAAGAGGATGACTCAGTGGCTGCTTATGAAGAGTGGTTCACTCGATTGGTAAGGTATGCTCCAAATTTTATCTGAGACCTTGATAGTAAAATCAATCATTTTTACTCAGGATTAAAGCCAAAATATAGAAGGGCTTTAGCTTCTCGTGAGTTCAAGAGTTATGAAAATCTTGTTCGATGTGCTGAGAAGGTGGAAATGGAGTTTGTCGATGATCAAGTGTTGTATAACAACCAGTAGAAGAAGAGACCGAGGTGGTAGGAGAAAGGAAATAATTCTTCAAAAAGGTCTGACAGTAAGAAAACTAAGTTTCCAGTTTGTGATAAATGTGGTAAAAGGCATGATGGAGGATGTCTTCTAAATTCTGAGAAGTTCTACCGATGCGGTAAGATGGGACATAAGGATCGTGATTTCACTAAAAGAGATGAGGGTGATGATAAGACCAAATTTGATTTACAGTTAGTGAAATGTTTTAAGTGCAATGAGATAGGTCACTATGCAAACGAGTGTCCGACAAAGAGATCGAGTGATGGGAAGCAGTTAGACTAAAAGCATAAAGGGGTGGTGAAATCCTTTGCAACTACTTTAGAAGATTTTGGTCCATCAAATGAAGTGGTATTGGGTACTTTGTTTGTTTTTTCAGATTATTCCAGTGTGTTATTTGATTCAGGGTCTACACATTCTTTCATCTCTGAAAACTTTTCTAGTAAAATGGGAATATCATCTCAAGAAATGACTCCTGAACTTGTGGTAAAAACACCTGGGGGATATGTTGAGGCAAAAATAATTTATAAGAATCTTCCTATCCTTATCCGTGGAATGAACCTACTTGCAAACCTTATTGTTTTACCTCTAGTAGAGTTTGATGTTATCTTGGGTATGGATTGGCTCTCTATTTACTATGCTAAGATTGACTGTAGAGCTAAGGAAGTTTCTTTTCAGAAATACTTTCAGTTTGTGTACAAGAATGAACCCTTACTGTTGATAATATATCAAGAGGCCTAGAAACTTGTAAAATATGGAAATTAATGTTACCTTGCACATATCATTGAAAACAAGGGAACTGATCAGATTAATGATGTGCCAATGGTAAATGAGTATCCTAATGTTTTTTCTGATGAGTTTCCTAGAATAATACCAGATCGGGAAGTTGAATTTACTGTTGACTTAGTTCCTGATGCTAATACAATTTCAAAAACCCCTTATCGAATGGCTCAAATTGAACTTTTAGAGTTGAAGGAGCAATTGCATGATTTATTAGAGAAAGGTTTCATTCGACCTAGCACATCACCATGGGGTGCCCCTTTTTTATTTGTTAAAAATAAAGTTGGTTCAATGAGGCTTTCCATTGATTATAGAGCCTTGAATAACATCACTGTTAAGAACAAATATCCTTTGCCTCATATCGATGATTTATTTGATCAGCTCCAGGGAGATCAGTTTTTTTTCAAAGATTGACCTGAGATCGGGGTACCATCAGTCGAAGGTAAAGGAATCAGATATTCCGAAGACCGCGTTTCATACAAGATATGGCCATTATAAATTTTTAGTAATGCATCTTGGGCTAACCAATGCACCTGCTGTATTCATGGACCTTATGAATATAATTTTCCATGAGTTCTTGGATAAGTTTTTGGTTGTTTTCATTGATGATATTTTGGTGTTTTCTAAAAGTAAAGAGGAGAATTAAAGACATTTAAGGGTTATTTTGAAAACCTTAAAATAAAATAAATTGTATGGGAAATTCAAAAAGTGTGAGTTTTGGTTGCAATAAATTTCTTTCCTTGGTCACATTGTTTCTAAAGATGGGATAACTGTTGGTCCGGCAAAAACAAAGGTTGTTGAAGAATGGTCAAGACACATAAATGTAACTGAGATTCATAGCTTCCTTGGTTTGGCAGGCTATTACTGAAGGTTTGTTAGAAATTCTTCACGGTTATCTAGTCCAATGACTAAGCTAACTCGGAAGGGTTTTAAGTTTATCTGGACAAAATAATGTGATGATTATTTTTAAGAATTGAAAAGAAGATTGGTGAATGCTCCAGTTTTGGCACTACCTTCCAGGAATGGTGAGTTTGTTATCTACGGTGATGCTTCATTGAAAGGACTTGGTTGCATCCTAATGAAGAATAATCAGGTAATTGCTTATGCTTCACGACAGTTGAAAACACATGAGGTAAATTACCCTACACATGATTTGGAATTATCTTTTGTTGTTTTTGCTTTAAAATTTTGGAGGCATCATTTGTATGGAGTAAGTGTGAAATATATACCGATCACAAAAGTTTAAAGTATATATTCACTCTGAAAGAATTGAACATGAGATAGAGGAGATGGCTGGAATTAATAAAGGATTATGATTGTACAATTCATTACCATCCAGGAAAAGAAAATAAAGTGGTTGATGCTTTGAGTCGAAAAAGTAATGCTTCATTAACAATGTTGTGTTTGGAACGTGATCCTTTGGTTAATGATTTGATGAACTTTGGCATAGAAGTTGTTGGTGCAGGATGTCCTTCTATTTTGTTTCAGGTATCAGTGAAATCTTCTCTATCAGATAGAATTAAGCAAGCACAGAAGCAAGACAGTGAGTTGCATAAAAAGGTAGAGCTGGTTCAGAAGGGTAAGTTTCCTGAATTCAACATTGATAATGATTGTGTTTTCAGATTTGGGAAGAGATTGTGTGTGCCTTGTGATTCATAGTTGAAGAGAGATTTGTTATGTGAAGCTCATAGTTCTCCGTTTTCAGTTCATCCAGGCAATACTAATATGTATAGAGATCTTCGGGAGTACTACTGGTGAGATAGAATGAAAAGAGATATTGATGATTTTACTGTGAATTGTTTGACTTGTCAACTGGTTAAAGCAGAGCGGCAGTTACCGAAAGGGATGCTTCAGCCTTTACCAGTACCAGAGTGGAAATGGGATAATATATCCATGGACTTCGTTGTGGGATTGCCAAAGACACCTCGAGGTAATAATGCAATCTGGGTTATTGTTGATCGCTTGACTAAATCTTCTCACTTCCTTGCTATACGAGATACTTTTTCCCTATATCAACTTTCCCATTTGTATCTTAAAGAGATAGTCAGATTACATGGAGTTCCTCTCTCCATTGTATCTGACCGTGATCTCAGGTTCACTTCTAACTTTTGGAAAGGCTTTCAGAAGTCATTGGGTACTGAATTAAATTTTACTACAGCTTTTCATCCTCAATCAGATGGGTAGTCAGAATGAACAATTCAGACTTTGGAGGATATGGTACATGCTTGTTCTATGGATTATCAGGGAATTTGGGACCAACATCTTTATTTGATTAAGTTTTCTTATAATAACAGTTTTCATTCCAGTATACAAATGGCACCATTTGAGGCATTATATGGGAAGCGGTGTCAAACTCCACCTTTCTAGGATGAAGTGGGTGAAAGGAAGTTGATGGAACCAGAATTTGTAGAAGAGTTGGCATAAAAAGTTAAGCTGATATAGAGACACATGAGAACAGCTCAGAGCAGGCAGAAGAGTTATGCAGACAACAGGAGGAAGGATCTCTCTTTTGAGGTAGGTGATCATGTCTTCCTTAAAGTCCCACCATGGAAAAGTGTGATGTGATTTGGTAAGAAAGGAAAGTTGAGTCCAAGGTTCATTGGACCATATGAAATTTTGGAGAGAGTTGGATCAGTTGCATACCGAGTGCATTTACCTCCGAGTTTATCTCAGGTACATAATTTTTTTCATGTTTCAATGTTAAGGAAGTACATGCCAGATCCATATCATGTTTTGAGCCCAGAGGTAGCTCAGTTGGAAGGGAGCCTATCTTATGAGGAACAACCTGTCTAGATTCTTGACCACAGGGAGAAAGTGTTGAGAAATATGTTGATTCATCAAGTAAAGGTTTTTTGGAAAAACCACATGATTGAAGAGGCAACATGGGAATCTCAAAATGCAATGAGGGATAAATACCCTCACTTATTCGTTAAGTAAATAAATTACGGGGACGCAATTTTCTAAAGTGGGGAAGGATGTAACATCCCAAGTAAGTAATGAATAATAGATATTTTTATCTATGTATATTTATTAATTAGATAGTGTTTTAGAGGCTTAAAATGAGAATAGATCCAATCTTAAGCATGGAATACACTAATATTTTTTAAAAGATTGTTTTACTGCCTTTTGATGGAAAACCATTTTTAAATCAAACTTTTGACAATTTTATAAGATCTATTTATCAATATAAACATATTCTTTATGATTGGGACATTGAAATTTACCTTGGTTTGATTTTTGGTATTTTTCTGACAATGTTCATTTCTTTTAATGAATAGTGAAAAATACTGCATTTTACATCAAAACTGCATTTTCAACTAATTTAATTATATGGTTAGATTATGTTTTTAATTGGTCTTAAAGTGTAATTAGAATATTTTTTTACCATTTAATCCAATGGTGGTCATTATAATTAATTTCACTTTGTAATTGGGCATAAACAAGTGCCAAACTTTACATAGATATTATTTCTAAAAAACCCGCTATTTGTTTTGACAACGGGAATTATTTTTAAATTAATTATCGCAATTTATGTGTTTGGAATTTGGTAAAATGGATTACATATTTGGAATCAGAAGGTCCAAATTATGTAATCAAGACTCTTTTGTTTTTGGACATTATGAATAGTAACGACGGTAATTATCTTTAATTATCTTGATTAATTAGTAATCGGGTAGTTAAGGATGATAAAATAATATCATAATAATAAAAAATGACCCCAAAATGTGTCCTAATGCTACTGGTTTTTTTATGGCCGACCATGGTATGCCTTGTTCCAAACTTGGGGACCCCATGGAATCACTTTTGTGTGATAATGACTTTTTATCTTTTTATTTTTAAAAAAAGTTAAATATCACAAAGAATGTATCACCTAAGTAAAACATTTTTAATTTTGTCAACATAAATTATATATTGGACTATAAATCATAATTTGGAATCTAAAAATATTTCCTACATCATAGTATGTTTTCTATAATTTTTCGACATTAAATAAATTAAATTATTTATGACATCATGATGATGCAGCGATTACCTCATTAGTGAATGATTTAAATAAAATGAAAAGATAATGTAAAATCTAAAACTTACACTTTTCAAAGACCTATGGGATGAGTATATTTCTAACCCTTGTCACCTTATCCTAGAAATACATCAATGTGGGACCATTTAAATCCGAAACACATTTCAATATAAAGTAACATTTTGTAACTTTCCAAGAGTGCCCTCCTCTCCTCTTATAAAAGGCCCCCACCTCAACCTCCTTACCCACACTTCTCAAGCCTTTGGCTCGGCCAAGATCTGCTCATTTAATCTCTCCAAATCCCTCTCTTCATCCTAGAAGCCTTACCTTAGGCAGAAAGCTCTTCAAGAAACCATTTTGGTTCAAACCAAGAAGAGTTACCTGATTTAAAGGTAAAGTCTTCTCTATTGTTCTTTTGTTTTATTTTTCTTCTCCAACCCCCTAAACTCTTTTTATTCATTTCTTTTGTAACAACACCAGTATCTTCAATATACTAGGATTTTTTTATAATAAGTATTCGATCTACACTTACACACACCTTCATCTAATGGTTAAAGAGCATACTATTTCCGTGGGTGGAGAATTTCTGCCTCACGAAACGATGATTGTTCAATATTCTCCTAACACCTTAAAAGGTGTCCCTTAAGATGAAACTATATTTATATATGATATATAATTTGTTTATGTTTTCCTTAAGCTTCTGTATTTTTCATTTTTGGCATACCTTTCTGGTTTCCATTATGGGTAAACGCGATATCTTCATTTTAGGAAGTGCGGACTACCGCCCCCTCAAGGTGATTTGATTCGTTAATGCCATATGTGGTATGTATAAAGGATAGAGTTAATGATATTATATATGATATTATACTGGAATTATAATATACCTTTATATCATTATTATTCCATTCCATAAAATACGAAATAGAAATGAAAGTAGCATTCATGCGTACGTACGACTTACCGTCTCCTTGAACGGTGCATTTCATTTCTTACCTCTAAATGTTATGTAATATTATAAATGCATGTATATACTGGATATATATGATATATATGATATATACATCATTAATATAACTCTGGATATAATGGATACATGAAAAACTTTTAATTATAAAGAGTTTATTTTTTACTCAAGTACCAATGATCGTTAAAACGACCGTTATTAACTTAAATAATTACATAGTGTTCATGACATGGTAATAAGTGATGTAAAATGAATAATGAACTTGAAAAAAGTTTCTTAAGCAAGTATAAATTAACTCAAGTTTATTATTCAGGAGATTAAAGAACGATCGAGTCAAGTCGGATACGAGGTAAGGGGTTTCATCTCAATCTCCTTTCATTGAGCCATATTTTGTTTTATACACAACTTTCTTTTATACGGTGTATAAACCCCTTTGACTTTAAAAATTATTCAAAAGGAATCTTTTTTATAAGAAGTGTTTACTAAATGACAAAAGGGAATGTTTTTTTGTCGTACGTATGTGGCGACAATGACTTCTCCGCCGCCATGACCATTATTTGAGTTTTGGCTTCCTCTACAAGCCATAACTTTTTTTTAAATGAAAAATAAACACCAAGTTTTAATTTTCTTTTATTTTGGTATTGAAAATTCTTTTGATAATGTTTTTATTATATCAATGTGTAATCTTGTAATAACTCAATATTAAGTAATGTTTAAGGCTGGGGCCTAATAGTTGGTATCAGAGGTCAGTTTAGATAACTTTAGGAGTTATAATTCTATTAAATGATTATCCAAAATATTTTTTTATGGTAAAATTGGAATGATATAGAATTTTAATATTACCATGTTGCTTCATCTAAGACATGTTTGTTTAGAATGGTTTTCCGCAGAGGAAACAGGGAAGCAGTGCTAGGAAGGCATACAGAAGGAAATAACCTTCCGAATCAGCATCCTGAGATGGTCAGAATTGGAACTGAACAGTTTGTTGCAGTAATGGAACAGTTGACTCAAGTGAGAAATGGTGGTGGTATCCATGAACGAGATCAGCCAGATCAACCGGAGAGGAACATGTCAGTGGTGGAACATTTCATGAGGCAACATCCCCCATCATTCAGAGGATCATCTGACCCTGTGCTAGCTGAATGGTGGATTAAAGCACTGGAGAAGATTTTCGATGTCATGGGGTGTTCAGACAATCAAAAGGTTAGTCTTGCTATTTACCATTTGGAGGGTGAATCAGATCAGTGGTGGTCGATGGTTAAAAATATCAGGGATGCCGATGAGATTTATGCTCTCAACTGGGATGAATTCAAAGGTATGTTTCTTGAGAAATATTTTCCTAAGGCTGTTCGACTTAGGATGGAAAAACAATTCTTGAAATTGAGGAAAGAGGACGACTCAGTGGATGATTATGAGGAGAGGTTCACTCTATTGGCAAGGTATGCTCCAAATTTTATCCGAGACCTTGATAGTAAAATCAGTCGTTTTTACTCAGGATTAAATCCAAAATATAGAAGGGCTTTAGCTTCTTGTGAGTTCAAGAGTTATGAAAATCTTTTTTGATGTGCTAAGAAGGTGGAAATGGAGTTTTCTGATGATCAAGTGTTCTATAACAACCATCCGAAGAAAAGACCGAGGTGGCAGGAGAAAGGAAAGAATTCTTCAAAAAGGTCTGACGGTAAAAAAACTAAGTTTCTAGTTTGTGATAAATGTGGTAAAAGGCATGATGGGGAATGTCTTCTAAATTTTGGGACGTGCTACCGATGCGGTAAGATGGGACATAAGGATCGTGATTGCACTGAAAGAGATCAGGGTGATGGTAAGACCAAATTTGATTTATAGTTAGTGAAATGTTTTAAGTGTAATGAGATGGGTCACTATGAAAATGAGTGTCCGACAAAGAGCTCGAGTGATGGGAAGCAGTTATACTACAAGCTAAAAGGGGTGGCGAAATCCTTTGAAACTACTTCAGCAGATATTGGGCCATCAAATGAAGTGGTATCAGGTACTTTTTTTGTTTTTTCAGATTATTCCAGTGTGTTATTTGATTCAGGGTCTACACATTCTTTCATCTCTGAAAACTTTTCTAGTAAAATGGTAATACCATCTCAAGAAATGACTCTTGAACTTGTGGTAAAAACACTTGGGGGAAATGTTGAGGAAAAAATAATTTATAAGAATATTCCTATCCTTATCCGTGGAATGAAACTACTTGCAAACCTTATTGTTTTACCTCTAGTAGAGTTTGATGTTATCCTGGGTATGGATTGGCTCTCTATTTACCATGCTAAGATTGACTCTAGAGCTAAAGAATTTTCTTTTCATAAAGACTTTCAGTTTGTGTACAAGAATAAACCCTTACTATTGATAACATATCAAGAGGCCGATAAACTTGTAAAATATGGAAATGAATGTTACCTTGCACATATCGTTGAAAACAAGGGAACTGTTCAGATTAATGATGTGCCAGTGGTTAATGAGTATCCTAATGTTTTTCCTGATGAGTTGCCTGGAATAATACCAGATTGGGAAGTTGAATTTACTATTGACTTAGTTCCTAATGCTAAGCCAATTTCAAAACCCCCTTATTGAATGGCTCAAATTGAACTTTTAGAGTTGAAGGAGCAATTGCATGATTTAATAGAGAAAGGTTTCATTTGACCTAGTACATCACCATGGGGTGCTTCTGTTTTATTTGCTAAAAAGAAATATGGTTCAATGAGACTTTACATTGATTATAGATCCTTGAATAACATCACCGTTAAGAACAAATATCCTTTGCCTCATATCGATGATTTGTTTGATCAGCTCCAGGGAGCTCAGTTTTCTTTCAAAGATTGACCTGAGATCGGGGTACCATCAGTTGAAGGTAAAGGAAGAAAATATTCTGAAGACCGTGTTTTGTACAAGATATGACCATTATGAATTTGTAGTAATGCATTTTGGGCTAACCAATGCACCTTCTGTATTCATGGACCTTATGAATAGAATTTTCCATGAGTTATTGGATAAGTTTGCGGTTGTTTTCATTGATGATATTTTGATGTTTTCTAAAAGTAAAGAGGAGCATGAAAGACATTTAAGGGTTATTTTGAAAACCTTAAAAGAAAATAAATTATATGGAAAATTCAGCAAGTGTGAGTTTTGGTTGAAACAAATTTCTTTCCTTGGTCACATTGTTTCTAAAGATGGGATAATTGTTGATCCTGTAAAAACAAAGGTTGTTGAAGAATAGCCAAAACCCACAAATGTAACTGAGATTCGTAGCCTCCTTGGTTTGGAAGGCTATTACCGAAGGTTTGTTTGAAATTTTTCATGGTTATCTAGTCCAATGACTAAGCTAACTCAGAAGGGTGTTAAGTTTATCTGGACAAAAGAATGTGATGATTGTTTTCAGGAATTGAAAATAAGATTGGTGAATGCTCCAGTTTTGGAACTACCTTCCAGGAATGGTGAGTTTGTTATTTACAGTGATGCTTCATTTAAAGGACTTGGTTTCGTCCTAATGTAGAATGATCAGGTAATTGCTTATGCTTCATGACAGTTGAAAACACATGAGTTAAATTACCCTACACATGATTTGGAATTAGTTGCTGTTGTTTTCACTTTAAAAATTTAGAGGCATCATTTGTATGGAGTAAAGTGTGAAATATATACCAATCAAAAAAGTTTAAAGTATATATTCACTCTGAAATAATTGAACATGAGACAGAGGAGATGGTTGGAATTAATCAAGGATTATGATTGTACAATTCATTACCATCCAGGAAATGAAAATAAAGTGGCTGATGGTTTGAGTCGAAAAATTAATGCTTCATTAACAATGTTGTGTTTAGAACATGATCCTTTGGTTAAGGATTTGATGAACTTTGGCATAGAAGTTGTTGGTGCAGGATTTCCTTCTGTTTTGTTTCAGGTATCAGTGAAATCTTCTCTATTAGACAGAATTAAGCAAGCATAGAAGCAAGACAGTGAGTTGCAGAAAAAGGTAGAGATGGTTCAGAAGGGTAAGTTTCCTAAATTCATAATTGATAATGATTGTGTTTTGAGATTTGGGAAGAGATTGTGTGTGCCTTGTGATTCACAGTTGAAGAGAGAGTTTTTATGTGAAGCTCATAGTTCTCCGTTTTCAGTTCATCCAGTCAGTACTAAGATGTATAGAGATCTTTGGGAGTACTACTGGTGGGATGGAATGAAAAGAGATATTGTTGGTTTTACTGTGAAGTGTTTTACTTGTCAACAGGTTAAATTAGAGCAACAGTTACCGAAAGGGATGCTTCAGCCTTTACCAGTACCATAGTGGAAATGGGAGAATATATCCATGGACTTCGTTGTGAGATTGCTGAAGAAACTTCGAGGTAATAATGCAATCTGGGTTATTGTTGATCGCTTGACTAAATCTGCTCACTTATTTGCTATACGATATACTTTTTCCCTAGATCAACTTTCCCGTTTGTATCTTAAATAGATAGTCATATTACATGGAGTTCTTCTCTCCATTGTATTTGACCGTGATCCCAGGTTCACTTCTAACTCTTGGAAAGGCCTTCAGAATTCATTGGGTACTGAATTAAATTTTAGTACATCTTTTCATCCTCAATCATATGGGTAGTCAAAACGAATAATTCAGACTTTGGAGGATATGCTATGTGCTTTTTCGATGGATTATCAAGGAAGTTGGGACCAACATCTTTCTTTGGTTGGGTTTTCTTATAATAAAAGTTTTCATTCCAGTATACATATGGCACCATTTGAGGCATTATATGGGAAGTGGTGTCGAACTCCAGCTTTCTGGGATGAAGTGGGTGAAAGGAAGTTGATGGGACCAGAATTGGTAGAAGTGTTGGCAAAAAAAGTTCAGTTGATACAGAGACACATGAGAACATCTCAGAGTAGGCAGAAGAGTTAAGCAGACAACAGGAGGAAGGATCTATCTTTTGAGGTAGGTGATCATGTCTTCCTCAAAGTCTCACCATGGAAAAGTGTGATGTGATTTGGTAAGAAAGGAAATTTGTGTCCAAGGTTCATTAGAGCATATGAAATTTTGGAGAGAGTTGGATCAGTTGCATATCGAGTGGCTTTACCTCCAAGTTTATCTCAGGTACACAATGTTTTTCATGTTTCAATGTTAAGGAAGTATATGCCAGATCCATCTCATGTTTTGAGTCCAGAGGTAGTTCAGTTGGAAGGGAACTTATCTTATAAGGAATAACATGTCCAAATTTTTTACCATAGGGAGAAAGTGTTGCGAAATAAGGTGATTCATCAAGTAAAGGTTTTTTGTAAAAACCACATGATTGAAGTGGCAACAGGGGAATCTGAAAATGCAATGAGGGATAAATACCCCCACTTATTCGTTAAGTAAATAAATTGTGGGGACGCAATTTTCTTAAGGGGGGAAGGATGTAACATCCCAAGTAAGTAATTAATAATAGATATTTTTATCTATGTCTATTTATGAATTAGATAGTGTTTTAGAGGCTTAAAATGAGAATAAATCAAATCTTAAGCATGGAATACACTAATGTTTTTTAAAAGATTATTTGACTACCTTTTGATGGAAAAACATTTTTAAATCAAACGTTTGACAATTTTATAAGCTCTATTTGTCAAAATAAACATATTATTTATTATTGGGACATTGAAATTTACCTTGGGTTAATTTTTGGTATTTTTCTGACAATGTTCATTTTTTAATGAATAGTAAAAAATACTGCATTTTACATCAAAACTGCATTTCCATCTAATTTAATTATGTGGTTAAATTATCTTTTTAATTTGTCTTAAAGTTTAATTAGAATATTTTTTTACCATTTAATCCAATGCTGGTCATTAAAATTAATTTCACTTTGGAATTTGGCATAAACAAGTACCAAACTTTTCATGGATATTATTTCTAAAAAACCCGCTATTTGTTTTGACAACGGGAATTATTTTTAAATTAATTATTGCAATTTCTGTGTTTGGAATTTGGTAAAATGGATTACATATTTGGAATCATAAGTTCCAAATTATGTAATCAAGACTCTTTTGTTTTTTGACATTATGAATTGTAACGATGGTAATTATCTTTAATTATCTTGATTAATTAGTAATCGGGTAGTTAAGGATAATAAAATAATATCAAAATAATAAAAATTGACCCAAAAATGTGTCCTAATTCTACTATTTGTTTCATGGACGACCATGGTATGCCTTGTGCCAAACTTGGGGACCCCATGGAATCACTTTTGTGTGATAATTACTTTTTATCTTTTTATTTTTAAAGAAAGTTAAATATAACAAAGAATGTATCACCTGAGTAAAACATTTTTAGTTTTGTCTACATAAATTATCTATTGGACTATAAATAGTAATTGGAAATCTAAAAATATTTCCTATATCATAGTATTTTTTTATAATTTTTAGACATTAAATAAATTAAATTATTTATGACATAATGATGATGCGGTGATTACCTCATTAATGAACGATTTAAATAAAATGAAAAGATAATGTAAAATCTAAGACTTACACTTATAAAAGACCTATTTTATGAGTATATTTCGAACCCTTATCACCTTATCCTCAAAATACATCAATGTGGGACCTTTTAAATCCGAAACACATTTCAATATAAAGTAACATTTTGTAACTTTCAAAGAGTGCCCTCCTCTCCTCTTATAAAAGGCCCCCACCTCTACCTCCTTACCCACACTTCTCAAGCCTTTGGATCGGCCAAGATCTGCTCATTTTATCTCTCCACATCCATCTATTCATCCTATAAGCATTACCTTAGGAAGAAAGCTCTTCAAGAAACCATTTTGGTTCAAACCAAGAAGACTTACCCGATTTAAAGGTAAAGTCTTCTCTAATGTTCTTTTGTTTTATTTTTCTTATCCAACCACCTAAACTCTTTTTATTAATTTATCTTGTAAAAACACTAGTATTTTCAATATACTAGGATTTTTTTATAATAATTATTCAAGCTACACTTACATACACCTTCATCTAATGGTTAAAGAGCATATTGTTTCCGTGGATGGCGAATTTCTGCCTCACGAAACGATGATTGTTCAATATTCTTCTAACACCTTCAAATGTGTCCATTAAGATGACACTATATTTATATATGATATATAATATGTTTATTTTTCCCTTAAGCTTCTGTATTTTTCATTTTTGAAATACCTTTATGGTTTCCATTATGGGTAAACGCGATATCTTCATTTTAGGAAGTGTGGACTACCGCCACCTCAAAGTGATTTGATTCATTAATGCCCTATGTGGGATGTATAAAGGATGGAGTTAATGATATTATATATGATATTATACTGTAATTATAATATACCTTTATATCATTATGATTCCATTTCATAAAATACGAAATAGAAATGAAAGTAGTGTTCATGCGTACGTACGGCTTACAGTCTCCATGAACGGTGCATTTCATTTCTTACCTCTAAATGTTATGTAATATTATAAATGCATGTATATACTCGATATATATGATATATATGATATCTACATCATGAATATAACTCTGGATATAATGTATACATGAACAACTTGTAATTATAAAGATTTTATTTTTGACTCAAGTACCAATGATCGTTAAAATGACCGTTATTAACTTAAATAATTACATAGTGTTCATGACATGGTAATAAGTGATATAAAAGGAATAATGAACTTGAAAAAGGTTCTTAAGCAAGTATAAATTAACTCAAGTTTATTATTCAGTAGATTAAATAACGATCGAGTCAAGTCGGATATGAGGTAAGGGACTTCGTCTCAATCTCATTTCATTGAGGCATATTTTGTTTTATACACAACTTTCTTTTATACGGTGTATAAACCCCTTTGACTTTTATGTTTATTCAAAAGGAATATTTTTTATATGAAGAATTTACTAAACGACAAAAGGGAATGTTTTTTTTGTCGTACGTATGTGGAAACAATGACTTCTCTGTCGCCGTGACCATTATTTGATTTTCGGCTTCATCTACAAGCCATAACTTTTTTTAAATGAAAAATAATTACCATGTTTTGATTTTCTTTTATTTTGGTATTGAAAATAGTTTTAATAATGTTTTTATTATATCAATGTGTAATCTTGTAATAACTCAATATTAATTAATGTTTAAGGTTGGGGCCTTATAAAAATTCTATCAAATATAATACTCCTAATATAGATTTTTGAGGAATTATTCTATAAATCACTTGAGATAATAGAACTCGGTAGATTCCATTATAAATGGAGGATTAGAAACTAGATTGGATCATGGGACTAGAACAATCATGGACTATTACTCTCTATAAAGAGTTTATCTAGAAAAATCATTGTGAAAAAACATCCTTGAAAAATTGTACTATGGTAGGAAAATTAATATGTAGAAACTCCTGCTCCACAATAAAGAGACTAGAAATATGAGTAGTCATTCCACCTAGACCATGATTCTATAGTCCAAATATACTAGAGTAGACTAATTCTACCTATGTTTAAAATACTTGGATTTTATATCATTATCGATGAATATTCAACATAATACAATGATAAATTCATAAGGGACATAATAGTTTATCATCTTTAGAAACATGGAAATAGAATCTTTCATCCTAGTGAAAGATATTCAAATTCACACTTAACTATATTCCTCAGTATTAATCCTAATTAAAACATTTATTCATAAATTTAGTAAAGGTAACTTAAGAAATGTTTGAGCTCAGATGCGTTGTAAATGAGAACAAGGGGATATGTAAGAATAATATGATAATAAGGGTATAAGAACATTAGAATTACATTATAAGATCATACATGTAATATCAAAGATCATAATCAAGATTCATTCTATAAGGATTGGATGTTAATAATACAAGATACATAAGGGAATCAATATAATAATCCATGATACCATAATTTAGTAATGAGACATGGAATTGTGTCATACTCATAAGCATAGAAAATCCTATTTCATGGGTTTTTACCAAGACCTTCGTAACATGTTAGTCTTTGGATCATCAACCATGTACCTTCTTCAGGATTAGTATGACCACATATGTACCATATTGTTTCGATATTTAGACAAACTCCCATGTACCCTACTATTTGAGGCTTGGGATTCCCTCTCTTGTATCCTTGTGTTTCTGGCTTGGGATTACCTCCCATGTTCCCTCTTCTTTTTGGCTTAGGATACCTTCCCATATACCCTCTTTCTTTGGGATTGGAATCCCCTATAGTGCACCCTCTTGTCTAGGTCATGGGATTCCCCTTCATTTATCTTATTGTTTCAAGCTTGGGATACCCTTCTGTGTACTCTTTGTGCTTTTAAAAAAATTATTGTTACCAAATATATTAATCAGAGATACATGTCCCAACCAACACATATTGAAATCATACCGTCATCTTCCATGGGATAGAATAAAATTAATCATAGAATGACTCATATAAAGATATGGGTTTCATAAATAACATAACATAACCCATGAAATTAAATGGTTTTTATAAACATTCCTCCAAATCCTATATTTTGAAAAAGATATAGGATTCAAAATTATTTCATCATTGACTATCATGTGAAAGGAAGGGGGATTCATAATCAATTTATCATGGTATACCCAATGGAAGAGAAATGAGTATTGTAAAAATTATGTCATCTTAACATAAACCATTTAAAAAAAGAATAAGAATAGTTTACTTGGATTATATCCCCAGTAAATAAAAAAATATCCAAGTATATCCACTTAAATGGAGAAGTATTTTAAAAGATCGCTTAGAATATTTCTAAAGGAAAATACTCTTTCTTTTAAAATAAAATTTTTGGGCATAAAACATCTTCAAGATAGTTTTCATTAAAAACACATTGGAAACATATAAAATAAGATTTATAAATTAGTTAAAACATTCCATGAGGAAAATATCCTTTCCACATTGAAAAAATCATTAAAATCATCAAAAAAATCAAAAATATTTTTATTTGAAAATATTCATTAAAACATTTAAAATAATCATTGAAAATCATTTAATACACTTTTTAAAGTGTTATTTTTTAAATCATTTTTATTTAAAAACCTATTTAAAATAATGAAATACCAGAATATTTAGAGAATCATTTTATTTAAAAATAATATAGTAATATTTAAAACAAAGTATCATGGAAATTACTATCATGACAAAAGGTAAATCCATACATTTTGGAAATTCCATTTTCACCATAAACGGTTTAGAAAACTTCTATAGTCTAAAAATGACAAGGTTATTACATTGAAAACAATTTTATTAAAAACTTAATACAAGGGTAAAAATTTATTTTACACATGATAGAAAAAAATTGAAAACATTTTTTGTGAATAAATAAAACTTACCACTAAAGAGAGAAATAAAGTCATGTTTTCATTGAAACACGTTGTTAATTATATTAAGGAAAAAGTTGTCAAAGTGGTATCAATACATGTAGATATCATGTATAACCATTTTTGACTAAAAGTTATAAGATTTCTAGAGAAGTGGATTGTAATATTTCATCAATGTAAGCGTAAGAATAAATAATCTAAACAAATAATGAGATTTTACCAATAAACTGTTACAACATTGGTAACATTAAATCATAATTTTATAGAATGAATAAAATGAAATGAATAATAAAAAATAATTCAAATAATTAGATTCGTAATATTTTAAATGGAATTATATTCACCTCATAGAAAAATATAGGTTCATAACATGGCATGTATCTCAAAGAAGGAAAATTAAGACAAAATTACTTCACAAATTTTGGTAACTTTTGAACCTTAAACCCCATGAAAAAATATCATAAAATTCAGATGTAAATATAAATATTTAAATGTATAATATTCTTATAATAAATTAATGGGTATTATATACACTACAAGAAATAAAATATTGGTGAATATGGAAGAAGTCTCACATAAATAAATGTGAGATAGGAAAACCATTAACATTAGTCTTAGATTTATTCATAAATGTTAAAACCTCTTGAATAAAAAATATATATTTATTATAAATCTACCAAAATACCATATTATTATATATTATACCATATATTATTTTAATATGACTTTATATTACATATTTATTAAAAATTCCATGTTAAAAATATGTTTCAGGTACTATCCACTTTGTTTTTGGTATATGATTTATCTTTTTTTATTGATCCTCTTAAATATATCATGATTTAATTATTTCTAGAGTTTAATAAATTATATAAATATCATATATATTTGGTATATAAATATTTAAAATAATATGTAAATAATATATATATTAAATAGGATACACCATTCATGGTGATGGTAGGCCACACATATGTAGGAATGATGTTTCCATTTTCTTTTAGCATTGAATAAAATAAATTAAATTAAATTAATATATATATATATATATTATTGTTAAATTATCACTATTATTTCATATATATCATATAATTTTACTAAAAAATCCTTAATAAATTCTATGTATAGTGTGAACTAATCACATGGCTTTGAGAAGGTAGTGGTCCACATGTCCAAAAACAGAGTTATCGTATTCCCAAAAATTGGTAATCTTGACGGTGTGTTTTATATAATAATTAAATAATCGTAAAAACATACTAAATATAATATATATGATATAAAAATAGTTTTTCCATCATAATTTTTAACTATAAGAGGTGGTAAAGGAAAAAAATCAACATCATTTTGTGGGTGATAGTATGTCGTACACATGAACAGTATGTTCGATACCCATTTGATGGATGTGTGTGTAGGTTTGCGTCTAACACATTGAATAACAAAATATTAGTATATTTATGATATTATTGTTATTTTACTATAAAGTAATAATAATAAATGAATTCGTGGAGAAATAAATAAAATCAAAATCCACATTGATGAATATTACTTCTTTTTTTGGGGTAACTCCTTTTGTATTGCAAAAAAGGCATACATGGATGGATTTTATAACATATTTAGGCTTATATTTTTAGATTAATTCATTTGGGAGATTATTTTATTAGTTTTTGGATGATCAATTGTGGATTTATGGGTTTGAGGAAGTGAGGGTGGTGACTTCCCATTTATAGTGAAGGAGGAGTGGAATTATTGTAAATATAAAAAGGTAACCACTATTGAGAGGTCTCCCATAAATAATGTTCCTCAAATAATGCTTCATTTATAAAAGAAATGTACTATAGTGTAGATTCAATAAGTTTTCCTTATGACTTTTCCATTCCTCTATGATTTGAAAATCACAAACACTTTATCTAAAGGAAAATTATTTTTCCCTAAGGATTATTTTCATAAGGAAAATTTCTGAAAGAAAGTTTTCTTTCTCTAAGAAAAATTTCATTGAAGAAAATTTATTTTCTATAAGGAAAATTTTTTCCATACAATAAGGATAATTTCATTTCTCTAAATAAAATTGATATCCTTTCCATAAGGATAATTTCCTTTCTCTAAGGAAAATTTTTATCCTTAACCTTGTTTTCATTATCTTATTTTATATCTTCCCAAAATCAAGTTTATTTTTACTAAGAAAAATAATCAGATCCGTATCTAAAACATAATAACCTTATAGTTCCTTGGATATAGAGTCTTAAATTTTTAGACTCTGAATTCTCTGAAATTCAGATTCTAAATTCTCTAAAATTCAAACTCTGAATTCTCTGAAATTCAAAATCTGAATTCTCTGAAATTCAGATTCTGAATTCTATAAAATTCAGTCTTTTATTTCCTTTGAATTTAGACTAAGAATTCCTTATAATTTAGACTATTAATTACTTAGAATTCATATTCCAAATTCCTTTTAATTCAGAATTTGAATTCCTAAAAATTCAGAAATCAGAATCTATAGAATTAAGATTCCAAATTCATTAAAAAACAAAATCTGAATATCCATGTTTTCTAGAATTATATTGTTTATTCATTTAGACTCTAAATTCTATTTTTATTTAGATTACATATATTCAGATTTGGTTATGTTAATTAATTTTCCTTACATATGCTTTTGTAACTATAAAACGATGACATACATTCAATTTCTAACTAACCGTTGGTTGAGTGACACATGTACAGGTCCCTTGGAGTTTCATGGAAAAATATAACCATTGGAGGAGGGATCCGACTATTGGAGTTGAGCCTATAAATACGATATCATTTTATTATTCTCAACATCAATTTATTATCCTATAGATTACATGCTATGATGATGTGAAGTGATTTCTAGAGAGAGAAAGACTCTCATGCTTTGTTTGTTTCATGAACATCTTGTTCATCCATGAACATCTTATTCATAATTCTTAGTGTGACACTTATTGTTGAATATTACAATCAAGGCCTTTCGGAGATAGGAAGATAGAGGTTTCAACTACATTAAAGAGCGAGGTCGTGCCGGGATTGTAAAATAGATTCTGATAATCTTATCGAGGGCTTACACTGGTGTGGGTAAGACAAATATTCTTGAAAGTATAAATCAAGGGACCTCTATCCAAGGTAGTTAGATACCCTACTTATTGGGTTAAAATATTTCCTACTTGTTACTTTTTATTGTTTAATGTTTTATTTCCACTGAATTTTGTTATAGAAAGAAAGTATAACATTCTTATACTTTCTTACACTTGTATACTATGATAAATAAGATTTTTTACACTTTAAGGTAGAATATTTCCCTATGTAATCTTTTGTTAAGTTTCATTTCTAGATCTATATTTCTGGACCATATGCAAGTTTGTTTCATAGTTAAGAACCAGAGTGGGTTTGTGAATATACCTTTTTTAACTTTGTTAAACATAGTTTTCCTTAAGGCTAAAAATGAATGTTTTTAAACCAATAATTCACCCCCCCCCCCACCCTCTTGTAATTGAGCATATACATTCTTTATTTTGATCCTACAATTGGTATCATAGTAGGTCTCTAAAATTCATATTCTCAAATTTTCCTTGTTCTAAATTTCTCTTTCTTAACTTTTCTTGTTCATGTTTTTCTTAATGATTTTTATCTTTTTTTATAAACTTTTTCTATTAAAAAGTTTTTGTGGAAAAGATATTTTCTTATAGAATGGAAGGTATGAATATTGGTTCCATTGATAATCAAAATCCTACCAGACTACCAATTTTTTATGGTAATGATAATGAGTACTGGAGACATATAATGAAATCTTTTGTTATTAATACTAGAGTATACAATTTTTTCATGCTTACTAGAGACTACAAAATTACAAACAAGGAAGTTAGAACCTTTACCAACCAAAAGAAACAAGAATATCATCTAAATTTAAAGGGATGAAATAATTTTTTGTGTTCTATGACCAAAAATATATATAGTCAAATATTATCTTGTGAATCTACCAACTTCATCTAAAATAAAAGTGATGTTACACATATTGGAACTTCTAACGTGATAGAAACTAGAAGAGATATATTAAGAGATGAATATCATGGATTCTTATTTCCCTATGGATAATGTGTTTGAAAATTACAACAGTGATTCATGAAAATTTTCAACAATCTTCAATCTATGGGAGATAAATGTCTTGATGATGAATTTCTTGTAGGTAAAATAATTGACATCATTCCCAATGAGTGGTAATCAAATATAACAGTTATTAATGAGAATATAAAATTATCTAACATTACTCTTGATGATTTATTTGTAAATCTTCTTCAACATGAAACAAGGATGAAGAGAGATATTGATTTCAATAAAATAAATATTGACAATAGAAGTGTATATTTCAACACTATATCTAAATCTAGGACTCCGGAAAGGGTAACTATATCTAAATCTAAGATAGATGTTGTTATATCTGAATCAAGTGACCATGATCAGTCTGAGAATTAAATAGCCAATCTTGCTCGAAGGATGAAAACAGATTTTGGAAAGAATTATTTTCAGTAAAGATATAAGAAGAATAATAGAAAGGATAATAACAAATCTGATGTAACTTATTATGAATATAAAAGGGTTGTAAATATCATACCATATTTTCATATGCTTAAGAGAAAATACATGAAGGAAAATCATTCTGAGAGAAATAGAAAGAAGTATTACAGGACTAAGGATAAGAATGTCTTGAAAGAAAATGACACATAGAGTGTTAGTGGTGGTGATTCTTAAGATGATTCTTCAGATTATGAATCTCGTGGTAAGAAGAATATTTTTCTTATAGCCAGAGTACCTATTGAAAATCACTTTCTTATGGCTAAGGTACAAAATGTTGAATCCTTAACCAATATTTTTTAAAATGATAATTTTCCAAATGATGGATATTATGAATCTTCTGATAATGAATCTTCCTCGTCATAATATAATAATTTACCTTCATTTGAAGAAGTTTATATATTTGATAAAATTCTTGAGAATAAAAAATGTAAGATAAAAATAAATTAGAGAATTAAAATTCAATAATTTCTATTTTAACTAAACAAGTATCATATATTTCTAAGGATATTTATCAGAAAACTTTTCATTTTGAATGTGTTTCTAAAAACCATAAAGAAGTTAATTATGAGAAGGATAAACTTTCTAAGGATATTGAAAATTTTATTTCTAAGAAAAAAGTTTTAGAGGCTAACTCAAGTTCTAAATCTAATGACATTGACGATAAAAATTTAGTCATCAAAATAAAATCAGAAATTTTTTCCTTAAATAAACTTTTATCAAATTTTACTTCAAGAATGAAATAATTTCATAAAATGTATTCTCAAATTCTTCCATTAAGGAATAGTTCAAGAATTGGTTATACTCATTTAAAACCTCTTTTTAAAAATAATTATTTTGTTCCCCAAAGTGCTCTATTTTTTCACTAAATATCATTATGGTGGACATTGGGAGGAAAAATTTCTTTCAATAATACCCAATCTTTAGGTTTTCATAAATCTTACTTTTCTATGAAAATTTGGATTCCTAAAATTTTACTCTCTAAAATTTCTGAATCCATGAAAATTTTGATTCTAAAAGTCTAACTCTCTAATTTTTAGGATAATAAAGAAAGTACCAAAAAAATACATGGTACATGGATAGTGGATGTTCCCGACATATGACTAGTAACAAAAACATCTTTGAAAAGATTATCAATACAAATGGAGGAAAATAACTTTCGAATATAATGCTCAAATAGAAATTTTCAGTATAGGAAACATTGTTCTTCTTGAAACAAAATTGATTTAAAATGTTTTATGTGTTAAAAACTCTTTTTCATAGGGGGAGCACATTTTATTGTTTTTAAAATTTTTCATCGCCAAAATTTTTCTTGTAATTAAATTTTTCTTAACCAAATTTTTTCCCTTAATCAAATTTTTTATAACCAATATTTTTTCCCTTAATCAAATTTTTTATAACCAAAATATTTTCCCTTAATAAAATTTTTCTAACAAAAATATTTATCTTCAATCAAAAAATTTTGTAACCAAATTTTTTTTCCTCAATCAAAATTTTTTTGTAACAAATTTTTTTCTTTAATCAAAATTTTTCATTAACACAATTTTTTATCTTTAACCAAATTTTTTTTCCATAATAAATTTTTCATAACCTAATTTTTTTTCCAAAATCATAATTTTTCATAACTGATATTTTTTTATCCTTAATCAAAAATATTCGTAACCCAAATTTTTTATCTTTAACAAATTTTTTTTCCATAATCAAAATTTATCATTACAATTTTTTTCTTAATTATTATATTTATTAACCAAAATCTTTTTCCTTAAAATTTAACATAAATTTTTTTCCTTGATCACAATTTTTCGTAACAAATTTTTTTTTCCCATAATCAAAATTTTTCGTAATAAAAAATTTGTTATCATTGATCAAATATTTATTAACCAAAGTTTTTATTGTCCTTAATCAAAATTTTTCATAACCAAATTTATTTTTCATTAATCAATATTTTTTGTAAAAAAAAGTTTTTTCCTTAAATTTTTTCATAACCAAAAAAAATTTCATTCATCATAATTTTTCGTAACCGAAATTTTATTAATCAAATTTTCTTGTAACTATAATTTTTTCTTAATCAAATTTATTTTTTTAACTAAATTTTTTTATTAATCAATTTGTTTTGTAACCAAAATTTTTTATTAATCAAAAATAAATTTATACAAAAAAATTTCATAATCAAATTTCTTTTGTAACAAATAATTTTTCATTATCAAATTTTGTTTGTTACTAAAATATTTTCTTAATAATATTTTTTTGGTAACCAAAATTAATTTTCTTAATCAAGTTTTTTTTGTAACCAAAATTTATTTCTTAATCAAAAATTTTTTGTTACAAATTTTTTTATCTTTATCATTTTTTTTTGTAACCAAAATTTTTTCTTGATCAAAATTTTTTTGTAACAAAAATTATTTTATTAATCAAATTATTTGTAACAAAAAAATTTCTTAATCAAAATATTATTTTAAACAAAAAAAAATTTCTTAGTAAAATATTTTTTATAACCAAAATTTTTTCTTAATCGAATTTTTTTTTGTAACCAAAATTTTTTTATTAATCAAATATTTCATAACCAAAATTTTTTTAATAAAATTTTTCACAACCAAAATTTTTTATTAATAAATTTATTTGTAACAAAAAATTTTACATAAATCAAATTTTTCATAACAAATTTTTTTATTAATAAACTTTTTTTCAGAACTCAGTATTTCAGAACCAAAATTTTCCTTTACCTAATAAAATTATCTAAAATGTAAAGTTATTCAAGAAGATATTTTTCATTACTAACAATTTTCCTAGCAATCTTAAAGGTATGTTTTCATACTCAAATTTTCATAATTGAATTGTTTAATTGTTAATATTTAAGAAAAAGTTTATCAGATTCACTTCCCATAAATCTAATTTTTTCATAAAATCACAAAAGAACAAAAACTACCAAATCCTTCTTCGACACTCTTTTAATAAGAATTTAGATTATGTAAGCATGATCATTGAAAAATTAATCAAGTTTGATGGTAATATTCAAACTTTCCTTATCGATTATGATGCTCATATGAGATCATGTATGGAAATTTCAAAGTTGTCTAATATAAAAATTTAAGAATTGAGAATTCTTGATGACTTCCAAGATTCTATGAAATATTATTTTGATGAGTAAGATGAAAGAATAAAAATTCATACAACATTTTTTTTAAACTGAACCTTGAGTGAATATCCCAGAAGCAAGAGGATAATTATCTAAATGGGAATTTAAATTCAGTTCTTTAAAATTTAAAGAGAGAAAGGGAACTTTGGAAAGAGTTCGAAGAAAAGTTCAATCAGAAAGAAGAAATATTGAAGTCTCCAGCATAAATCCTTAAATCGCATGTTGAAAAAATCAAGGCACTAGAAAAGAAAAATCAGGATCAGGAATAGTTTCTCAAGAGGTTTGAGGAATATTATAAGGAGCTCAAGTAGTTGAAGTCTATATTAAGGAAGATCATATGTAAGGAAAAGATATATGGTTGGTTTGAATGTCATTCCGATCTTTTGTTGTAATTTTACCCTGTGTCAATTTTTATCCTATCTTAATGAAAAAATTTCTATCTGTCAATTTATTTTTTATAAAGTTCCATTCTTTCAGGTACCATTTTTTTCATTAATTCCATTCCTTTTAAAAAATCAAAAATGGGGAGAATTGAAAGATCAAAAGAATACTAAGTATAGAGTATATAATTCCCTACAAAAGTGGGAGTATAATTAAGGGGGTTTACTTAAAGAAGAAATTCATATGCAGGAAAAAGTTAAATCTTTCTAAGGAAGTCATGAATACAATCTATAGAGATTTAAAAACCTAAGGGGCAGTTAGTCATATTCATCATGGTTCATAAGTAAAGGGAGATAAGTTTTTATTTAAAATATCATAAAGAAATTTCTAATTCCATATATTCTTTTTTGAAAGGATGTTTGTAAATTCCAAAAAAAAGGGATATTGTTGAGTCAATAATGTTTCCTTATGACTTTTACATTTTTCTATGTTTTGAAAATCACAAACACTTTATCTTAAGGAAATTTATTTTTCCCTAAAGATTATTTTCTTAAGGAAATTTTATTAAGTAAAATTTTCGTTCTCTAAGGAAACTTTCTTTAATGAAACTTTAATTTCTATAAGGAAAATTTTTATCCATACCATAAGGATAAATTATTATCTCTAAAGAAAATTATTATCCATACCATAAGGATAATTTCTTTTCTTTAAGGAAAACTTTTATCCTTAACCTTGTTTTCATTATCTTATTTTTTGTCATCCCAAAATCAAGTTTATTTTTACTAAGACAAATATTAGGATCCTTATCTGAATCCTAGGAATCTTAAAGTTCCTTGGATATAGAGCCTTTTATTTTTATACTCCGAATTCTCTGAAATTCATATTCTGAATTCTCTGAAATTCATACTCTGAATTCTCTAAAATTCAATATCCAGATTCTATAAAATTTATATTCTGAAATCTCTGAAATTCTTTCTCTAAATTCCATTAAATTCAGACTCTAGATTCCTTAGAATTCAGAATTTGAATTCATTATAATTTATAATCTTAATTCCTTATAAATCAAACTTTGGAATCTATAGAATTTAGATTCTGAATTCTTTGAAAAATAGAATCTGAATATCCATGTTTTCTAGAATCCAATTTTTTATACATTTAGACTCTGAATTATATTTTTCCTTAGATTCTAGATATTCATATTTAGTTAAGTTACATTATATTCCTTACACATGTTTTTTTAACTATAAAATTATGTTTTACATTCAATTCCTAACTAATCGTTGGTTGATTGACACGTTTACAGGTCCATTTGAGTTTCAAGGAAAAATATAACCATTACAGGAGGGAGATGACCATTGGAGTTGTTCATATAAATATGATCTCTTTTGAATGAGATCTTAATCAATTTATTATCCTAGAGATTACATGATATGATGTTGTGAAGTTATTTTCAGAGACAGAAAGACGCTCATGCTTTGTTTGTTTCATTAACATCTTGTTCATCCATTAACATCTTGTTCAGCTTGCTTTGTGAGACTCTAATTGTTGTTGAGTACAATCAAGGGATTCTGGGGATAGGAATACATAGGTTCCAACTACATTAATGATCAAGGTCTTGCAGGGATAGCAAGATAGATTCTAATATTTCTATCTAAGGATTTCTCTATTGTGGGTAATACAGACTTTATTGAAAGTGTAAATCAAGGGACCTTTTGCCAAGGTTGTTTGATACCATACTCTTTGTGTTAAAATATTTTCTAATTGTTACTTTTTATTATTTTTTGTTTTATTTCCATTTCATTTTTTTAGATAAAGAAAGTATAACTTTTTTAAACATTATTATACTTGTATACTCTAATAAATAAGATTCTATATGCATTATGGTATAATATTTCCCTAAGTAAACTTTTGTTATGTTTCTTTTCCTGATCCATATTTTCAAACCCTAGGCAAGTTTTTTTTATAGTTAAGAACTAAATTGGGTTTGTGAATATACCTTGTTTAACTTTTTTAAATATAGTTTTCCTTAATATTAAAAACGAATGTTTTTAAACCAATAATTAACCCCCCCCCCCCATTCTAATTCAGCACCTACATTCTTTATTTCAATCCTACATATAGTGCAGAAATATTTCTATAAAAATGATTTTTGACATGTTTCTGGTGTATATGTCCCCTTATGATTATGCTTAACCACAAAGTAAACTGTTTTTTTCCTTAATTAGTGTAATTGATTTAAATTACTTTAACTAATATTTTTGGTAAAAAACTATATTAAAAATAAATTTTATTAAAAATTATTTTTATTCAATATATATAATTCATTTTCATAAATTATAAATATATAAGTGGCATAAATTAATTTAAAATTAGTCTCAAAAATTGGATGAGACAACTAGTTTTTAAAGTAAAAATGTTCAAATGTTTGAAATGTTTTATATAAAATTTAAATGTGATATTGATTAAAATGACCTATATTGGATTTATTATTGTATAATTGATCTAATTATACTTAAAATAAATTTTAATTTTTTTATCTATATATATAAATTAAATGAAATCATTGTTTTCATTTAAATTTCAATATTTTTTCACAATTCATCAAAATATAAAAATTCTCTGATAATAAAAAAAAGACACCCAAAGTAAATTTTGATAAACTAATTTAAAAAATGAAGTTTATATATTCCAATAATAATTCTTAAATTGTTAAAAATTAGATTTAAAATGGGGTTACCATTAAAAGGTGTTAAAATTACCTTTTAGAAATATATATTTTTTATTCATTAAATTAGATTTATTATTACATTATACATATCAAATATATTAGATAATTATCAGACATATTGATTAAATATATTATATACAAAATTTATTGAAAAAGTTCCTTAAAATTGGTTTGTTTAATTTATTGACATAAAAATGTGTTGATACATAGAAAAAAATTAAAAAAGAAATTTCATTATTTTAAAATAGTTATTTCAATAATTTATAAAAATTTATAACCAAATGATTAAACATATTATCAAAATTTAGATAATATTATTCATAAATTTCATTCCAACACCTATGGGTAAAAAAATAATATTTTCATAACAATATTAGTAGTGTATTTTAGTTTGGAAAAACTCAGACATACGTGTAATAGAAGCTATAAAAGGAACTTCGAAATGTGTGTAACACTAGCCAAACATAGGTTTGTGTGTAGAAAAAGTTAATTTAAGTGTTTTTTATAGTGAAATAATTACCTGGTGCTGTGAATAATTAAATCCAATCTTAGTGCTTTTATATAAAAAATATTTATTCAATGTTTTGTGAAAATAAAAATATCAATTTGATTAAATTATTTCAAAAAAATATTTCACAAAATAATGGGGTGCTATAATCTACCCCAATTAAAATTAATTTCTATACTGAAATACATATTGGTTATTAATGATTTAATACATGAAATTTCCATTATTAAAAATTCACAATGTAAAAATAAATAATAAAACATACTTTAAAAAGGGAAATTTATGATCATAATGGTTACCAAAAGTAACTCATAAATAAGTTTTCCACATGTGATTACAATGGTTTCATGTGATTATATATAAAAGGAGAATAAATAAAACTATCAAGATCTGATAGAGAGTGATCGAGAACATTATTTGGAGCATGTTAATGATCATAAATCCATATCCCAAAGTGGCTTGAAAAAGGTCATTTATATCATAAAAATGATGATAATGAGACAAAATTTTATTTCAAGACCCTTTCCCTAAAGATGAAAATTTTCCATGATAAGATATACTTACTTTATTTTAGGGAATTCTTTCCCTTTTGTTCCTTGGTCAATTTCAACTTCATCACTGATTCCATAAATGAAGGTGAATTTTTTATTCGTAAAGCACTAAAGAATCATAAGATATATAAGTAGAATGGTTGGTCATTCCATCAATCTTTAGTTTTTATCATATTAAAATTGTTAGCACATGATATCCAATATGAATTTATTATCGTATTTTGATACAATACATTAATATATAAAAAATAACCAGAAGATTAACATACACTATTCTATAAATGGTTAACCTGGTAACCAATCCAAATCATAAATCACCCTTTATTCATTAAATAAATTCTTATATTATAATAAAACATCATCATTGGAAACCTAGTTCCATTATTGAACTGATAGAATATCAAATGTGATTTTATTATTTTGGAATCTATATAGATGGAGATAATCACATGAAACTTCACTAGAGGATGAAAAATATATTTTTTATAGGACTTCTTCATAAAAAATAAAACATCATATTCCTAGTATAGAATGGTAGGATAAGTGTACCCAAACTATCATGATTCACATCATCAATTATGATTTCATGATATTTACCTTTATCCCTCATATTGAGAGGTTGATGATGTAGATCATCATCATTAACATTTTGTTTTAAGCACATTCTAGCATAATTCACATACTCCTAACATTTAAAACACTGAATTTCATGTGCTTCATTCCTTGTAGATTTATATTTATTCTCGTTACCTTGGTATTATACTACTATATTATATTTATTTCAACACTTAAAACTTTCAGTAATTCCCCTAAGACAATTTCCACCATGTTCCCTTCAACACATTGAGCATAATTTAAATATAATCATCTTCTCTCCATAGATTTAATATTTTACTTTGACTTATATCCTTATTTTTTTATCATAACCATGTGATTGATAGGAAACATCAATATACCTTTTTGTAAGATTAATATAAGGAAGTTACATACATTAAAACAATTTATTTAACTCTCGACAATCCATTAAGACAATATTATCTTATTTCCTCATAGTTGATAATTTACACCATTGATTCACTTCACCATCAATGATGTAAATGCCCAACAAAACATTTTATCATTATGAACAATGGAGGTTGAAAAATATGTTTTCAATGGTATAGATCCATTTCTCATAAACTAGTGGATTGTTCATTCCACTAAAATAAAGTAGATATTTATTTAAGAAGTATTTAAGAAAAAAATCCCCTTATTTGGTCATTTTGAAACTAATCATGATTCATGACTTTATAAGGATTCATGGTCATAGAAATAATGTTATTAATTACATATTCCATAACATTTGGTTGGCCTAGATGAAAATCATTTCAAGGTCTATTTCATTTCTCATTAACAAGTTCCTTTAGGTTCTAACCATTGAATAAAATCAAAAAATAACAGGGTATGAATAAATAATCATGGTTTGGAACTACATTATCATGAAAAAATAGTTATAGGATTCATAAATCATGAAACCTTCCATTTTTTAATTGATGGCACTCATGTTTATCCTAGTCTATTAACATTTATATTATATTTAAATACTTTATTATTATTTGTAGAAATTTTGTGAATACTTAAATAATATCCCCCCAAAGTGTCAAACCAAATGTAAACAAGCCCCATTTTCCGATATCAGTTCCAAAACAAGTATAGAAAAAAATTTGGGTTTTTGGGGTTGTTATACATATTTACATCTATTCCAGAGCCACAACCACTCATATTATCAATACATGGATATATTATGAGGAAACCTCTCTATATATCCTTTACCAAATTTCTAGAAAGGTTTCTTATACATTAACTTATCCTTAGAAATATACATAGAGACATAACTATAAATATACCTATAAATATTCCTACAGATCTATAGAATGATTTTTCATCTTAGTTTCCAATGGTTCACTAAACATTTCCTTTGATACCAACTATAGTGACCCAAGAAAAACATACATGGATATTTCATCATTATAGATGAATATTCATAACATTACAGGATAATATACCCTAGTACCATAGTAGTTTAGTGTATTTTTAATCATAGATACAAAATCATGTATCCTGGTTAAAGATCATCAATATAACCCTTTATGATCTTCTATGTGTAGGTTCTGGGCACAGGGGAAATGCGTTGGTGGGTGTACCCAACTTTAATTTTAGCATTAAACAACGTTCAATCCGAGATCCTTCATTATAATAAAACTTTATATCTTCAGAATAGAACGAAGAATGAAAATAAAGAGAAGGGTCCTGGAACCATTGAGAGGATCATCATATGTAGGTTATAATTAATTTAATTAATTAACAAGAATTACCTTGATGGAATTATTTCTTCATTGATGTCTCCAGTCATGATCTGATGTGATCCGTCGTTGCGTCATAGAATCCAAGTGTAGGATTCCTCTAGTGGTGATCCACACGTGCTCCACGCATCTCTAGATTTCACTGAAGGGATCTTCAGGTGCTAGCATAGAAGAACCTTTGCTTGCGATGTCCGCCTTCGATCGCCTTGATTCGGTGGTGGTGGATCTCTCTTAGTCTTGATAGATTTCTTGGAGGAAGGAGTTCTTTCAGCCTTGAGAGAATTCTCTAGAATTGTTGTGCACAATGATTCTCTCTGGAAAAGTGTTAGGGTTGTGAGGATATTTATAATCGATTTTGAGGTTATAGATTTATTACAATAAATAAATGCATTACGTGTTTTATTTATTTCATTAACTCTTATTGAAAACCCCCATGTCGAATGATTAATTCCTTGACATGTTCCCATGCTGATTATAATAAATATAATTTAATAAAATAATATTATTTCCTCAAAATCCCAACTAGAAAAACTACACGACGTGTAATCATTATTACACGGTGTGTACTCGTTTTCCATGAAAACTACATGGTGTGTACATTCAATGAACATGGCGTGTTTATCTTGTTTTCATTTTCCTTTTTTTCCTCCCCCACATTTATTAGACCTTGAGTAATGACTATTTATTTCTTAAATAAATACAACTGCATTACTCGCTAATAAATATATATTATTTTTCCCACAATATATTCTCTCAAATAACTAGTGTTGAAATAAATACGATCATGCATCCTTAAATAAGTATTAAACCACAGTCGGTAATAATCTTTATTTAACTTGTTAAATTAATATTTAACTAAGATACATAGACACACTTAGTGTGTGACCCTCTATGTCTCTTTCTCAGTGGCATTAGGTGGAGCCTGCCTAAAGTCCAAGGTTGGCGTCTAGTAACACTCCAAGGAACCCATAGAGAAATAAGTTAATTCCACAATGACATGTCACCTCATGCAAACGCTTACCATGTAATATAATCCCTTTTTCATGATATCTTGAATCAAGTGGGTTGCATACTAGTGTCATCAACCCATGTGCTCGATTATTCTTTATTTGACTTCCTAGAATAAAACTCGCCCATACCTTACCATGGACATGGATTTATTTAGGCTATATCAATTCCATCAAAGGGCCTGAGACATCTACTTCCATTATGGAACAGAAGGGACAAATCTTTTCTCACATTATCTATTAATGCAGTATCACTCGTGATGCACCCAACGTATCCTACCTCACTGTGAAAAGTGTGTTGTCACATTTTTTGTCAATAAATTTAAGTGTGAAAGTTGTAATAACCATTAATAATAATCTTAAATTCTAAGGACTAATACACACGTCCACAGATAGGAACATCCAATGACACTATGAAATGTGGATTTCCTACTAGTAGGTCTTGTTCTCATAATATCCTCCTGGATATTACCAAGGGCGCACACCATGAGAAGCTGCCTCAAAGTTTTATGAGTCATCACCCCTAATGGCCTGTATTATTTATGTCCCTAAAATAACATCATCTGGTCATAGAACATATATTCAAGAACATTGTTATGGAAATTCCGAGTTCTCATCATAGCAGGGGTCTGCTATGACCCTTTAATGAAACAGTTATCCTTGGGACATTATCATATGCATTTTCATGAAAAAGAGAAATCAATATGTTATAATGTATTTATTTAATGAATAAAGTACAATGTAGTTGGTTCTAGTCTAAAAACTCCAACAGACTCACACTTGAACTAGAGCCAAATACTAACAACTTTTAACCCACTAGCTCTCACATGATATGCATGCTTCTTCTGAGATAGGACTTTAGTCATGGGGTCCACCATATTTTCTTCTGTGGACACTCTGCTCATTGTAACTTCACCCATTTGATAGAAATCCCTCAAGAGGAGATACTTCCAGAGTATATGCTTTGTCCTTTGATGTGACCTTGGTTATTTTTCAAGATCCACCGTTGTAGTATTATCACAATACAACGTGATAGGATCTTTACTTCTAGGCACTACACCAATATCCTGGAAAAGGTTCTGAATCCAAATATCTTTCTTGGCTGCATAAAAAGCTGCTATATTTTTAGAATCTACTATAGAATCAGCGACAACTAGCTGATTTAAACTCTTCCAGCTCACAGCTCCTCTATTGAGACAGAAAACATATCCAGATTGTGACATCAGATCATTCTGATCTATCTGAAAACCAGCATCATCATACCCTCTAATGACAAGCTCCTTATCTCTTCCATACACCAGAAACATATCCATAGTTCTTCTCAGATACTTAAGTATAGTCTTAACAGCAGTCTAATGTTGTTCTCCTGGATCTGCTTGATATCTGCCTACCATGCTCAGTGCATAGGCAAAATCAAGCTGGGTACATAACATGGCATACATGATGGATCCTATAGCCGAAGCGTATGGTATCTTACTCATTATATCTTTCTCTCATTGTGTCTGAGGACACATTTTATTAGAAATAGGTAGGCCATGTGACACTGGAACCAATCCCCTCTTGGATTGTTCCATACTAAATCTCTTTAGTATCTGGTCAATGTATATACCCTGAGTTAGTCCAAGAAGCCTCTTGGATCTATCATGAATGATCTTGATCCCTAGAATGTAGGCTTCTTCACCCAAGTCCTTCATGGAGAAACACTTTTTTAACCAGTCATTAACTGACTGTAATACTGGTACATCGTTTCCAATGAGAAACATGTTGTCAACATATACTACTAGGATAACGATTGAATTCTCATTAAACCTCTTATAAACACATGGCTCACATTCATTCTTAATGAAACAAAATTCCTTTATGGCTTCATCAAATCGAATGATCCATGACCTGGATGCTTACTTTAATCCATAAATGGATTTCTACAACTTGAAAACCTGTTTGGATTCACCTGGTGTCACAAACCCTTCTGGTTGTTTCATATAGACATCTTTCTAAAGTTTCCCATTAAGGAATGTTGTTTTGACATCCATTTTCCAAATCTCATAGTCATGGTAAGAAACTATGTCAAGTATGATTCTTATGGATTTAAACATAGAAACTGGAAAAAAGTTTTAATCATAGACAATTAATTGACATTTTCTGAATCCTTTAGCCACTAGCCTTGCTTTATAGGTGATAATTTGACCTTCTGTGTCCAGTTTTCTCTTGAATACCCATTTTCATCCAACAGGATTTACATCAACTGGCTCATCGACCAGAACCCAGACTTGGTTCTGATACATGGAATCCATATCATAATTCATATCTTCTATTCATCTTGTAGCTTATGACATTTCTACTATTTCCATTTAGGAGAGAGGTTTATCATTGTCCAAAAATAATGATTCACCATCCTCGGTGACTAGGAAACCAAATCTCTCTGGTTCCCATACCTCTCTTGAGCTCCTACATAGTACTTTTGTTTCCGGAACCTCTTCCATAGGGACCTGTGGAACTTGTTCCTATACCAACTCTTGTGTATCTTGAGCATCAACTTTATCGAAGTCAATATTTCTCCCACTATCCTTTTTGAGGATCTGCTCCCTCTCAAGAAAGACGACTTGTCTAGCAACAGTCACTTTCTTATCCTGATGGTTATATAGGTAATATCCTTTCGTTTACTTGGGATATCCTATAAAGATACACCTCATGCCCCGGGGTGCTAGTTTTTTGCCTAATAAGGCCTTAACAAATGCCTTGCATCCCCATACACATGTATGCGACAAAATGGGTTTCTTTCTATTCCATAAATCAGAGGGAATTCCATTTTTCACCTTATTTGGTACTCGGTTTAATGTGTATGTTGCAGTTTGTAATGCATATGCCCAAAAGGATAATGTAAGATCTTCATGACTCATCATCGACCTCACTATGTCCAACAAGGTGTGATTCTTCCTTTTACAAACATCATTTCTCTATGGTGTATAAGGAGGAGTCAGCTGAGATAGAATCACAAACTCCCGTAGAAGATCAATGAACTCTTGGTTCAGATATTCTCCACCTCGATTCGATCGAAGTTTCTTTATCTTCTTACCAAGATTATTCTCTACTTAATTCTTGAATTCCTTTAATTTCTCTAAGGCTTACTTATACCTCTTTAAGTAGACATAGACATATCTACTCAAATCATCAGTAAAAGTAATGAAGTAAGATTATCCACCTCTAGCTTCTACTGGAAATGGTCCACATACATCCATGTGCACCAATACTAGAAGCTATGTGGCCCTTTCACCATGTCCACCGAAAGGCGGCTTGGTCATTTTGCCTTGTAAACAAGCATGAAATCTATCAAGTGGTTTTATCTTAGTAGATTTTAAATAATCATCTTGGCAGAGCTTTGTCAATCACTTCTCGTTTACATGACCGAGATGGTGATGCCACAACTAGGGGATGTATGAGTCATGTGAGTTTGTTTTGTTATCGATTACCAACACTTGGTTTTTTTAATTTAATACATACAAACCATTATTTAAATGTGTCATATCATAACATACATTGTTCTTATAAAAGAGACAACCCTTATTTAAAAACTTGAAAATAAATCCATCTATATCTAAACAAGATATAGAGATTATGTTCTTAGTAACACTAGGCACATAATAACAGTTATGTAAAACCAAAATCACCCTAGTCGATAGTGAGAGGTGGTAATTTCTAATAGCCAATGCAGTCATCCTTGCACCATTGGAATCTCGAAGATCCACCACTCCTCTGTAAATCTTTCTAAATCTACATGGTTCCTACATTTAAATATATATGTGAGCCCCATAAGCTGTATCTAATACCCAATGTGTAGAAATGGAAAGATTACACTCGATAACGAACGCACCTTTAGAGTCCCCATGCTTTTGGGTACATTTCCACTTCCAGTGGTCGTGCTTTCCACATGAAAAAGATACTACCTCTCGTTCCTTTCCTAGCCTCTGGATCTTCCCTTTCTTGGAAGGATAGCACTCAGGGGCTTCGGACTGTTTATAAGTCTTTGGCCCCTTTTCCTTGTCCTTACTTTTCTTATTCACTATAAGGACTGCGGGTTTGTTACACCCCATGTCCTTATCTACTTGGATAACTAAGGTCATAAGTTTCGATAGACTCTTCTCATTGTTGCTCATGTTATAATTGATAATGAAGCTAGAGAAGGTCTTGGGCAGTGATTATAGGATGAGATCTGTATGCAACTCATTGGGGAACTTAATCCTTAATATGTTCAAGACTTCAATGTAGCCAATGAGATTGACTACATGAGGCTCAGCTAGCACAAACTCTACAATATTATTTGTAAACAAAGCGTTGGATATCTTATATCTCTCCTATCTTTCCTTCTCTTGGTAGAGATCCTTAAGGTGAGACATCATGCTATACGCGTCCATGTTTTCATGTTGCTTCAAGAGCTCATTAGACATGGATGATAGCATGAAACACTATACATCTATGGAATCATCCATGTGTTTTATATAGAGATATAGTTCTTTATCACTGGCCTCTTTTCCACGCACAACTGGAATAGGCTCTTCCAGCACATACAACTTCCTCTCATGGAGAAGGATGATGCGTAAACGCCTCTTCCACTCTTGGAAATCATTGTCGGTGAAAAGGTTTTCCTTATCGAGTATGGTTCACAATGATATGTTTGAAGTAATTTTTCTTACCTTTTCTAAAAATTAAGATGAGTAAAGGTTTTATTACTTTATTATAAAAACTGAGACAAATAAAAAAATACTTATTTGTCTCCCACAATTTTATTGAAATCAAATAGCCATCACCATTGACTTCGGAATATTCTGTTGCCTGAATATTATAGTGGTAAGGATCCATATTTCCCTTTGAATTACCCTAACTAGGGTTGGTCAAGTGACTTCAAGGGTTTTAGGTAGTCATTCCAAATGCCAACTGCATTAACTCGTATCCCCTTGATTCACTGAGTAGACTCCTCAATCCTGAAATCCTTTTATTTTGGATTTCCTAAACCTTTTCCTCTTGGTCACACCAAGTCCTGTTGTGGCAGTCAACCCTTGATGAGAACCAAGTCAAGTCAACCCAAAACCTTGAATTATAATTCCTAGATAATTTAAATCACCCCAACTAGGGTTGGTCAAGCACTTTGAACTATGGTTTGATTCTAACCAAGATTATGGAAGGCTATACCGACTTAATATTTCCTTGAGGGATTTTATCCTTATACATAAATTTCTATTTTATTATCTTTGATTACATGCTTGTTAATATTAAGTGGGATATACTTAAGTGATTAACCATGTCTAGGATAATATTTACGCATAAACCGGTGTTATTTTAGTTCCATCTTGCATGCTTGTTTAATTCATTAATTGTGTGATCGTAACAACACACCCACAATAAATAAACCATGCAACTTAAAGAAATAAAATAAATGGTATGATCATGAGAATGTTCTATTGTTTATTTTATCTAGTGATTTATAAACTAACCCAAGACCTAGGGGAGAAACACCTTGAACCTTTCGGGTTTGTGTTTACATTTTTTCACATGTCCACCTTTGTATCTCCTTGGATTGGTTTTACCTTGGCTCCTAACTTGAGCCGCCTCCACTAGCTTGGGAGCTCCATCCATTACATATGCATTTATCTCACACGTAGGTGAGGGGTAAAAGGGGTTTTACATAAAATAAACTTTGGGCATGCAGGCCCTACATATTAATGAGGAGAAGGCTCACAGGCCAACAAATTTAATTTAAATAAAAAAATTAAAATAAACCATTCACATACAAAGGTCTTGGTCTAGCTCATGATCATCCATACATGAAAAATTATTACGCATTAATAAAACTAGAATTCAATTCTTTAATAATTCTTGTTTAAGATAAATAATGCTTGAATCAATTAATTATATTTAATTAATCAATTATTTTATCTTAAACCATTTTTCTGTATTTCCTTGAGATTCTCATCCATCATAATTTTAAACAAATAAATTCATTTAAAATTATCTTTGTACGTAACTTGTACCTTGGAGGCAACCAGGTGAATTCCCATTCATTATCCATATATTAAATTAAACACATATATATAAAACACCTATCGCATGTTGTGCCTCATTTTTATGCCTTCACTATGGTATACATCTCAAGGGTTTGTATAATATAATAATAAATTTTAATAAATATGCGTAATTTGGATGAGTACACGGCGTATAGTTCCTACTACACAGCGTGTACTTTTGTTCATCATCCATCCAAAGTACACGCCCAGGGACATGGCGTGTGGATGTACTTTGGAAATTTTTGGAGTACACAGTGTGTTCTTTTGGACACACATCGTGTAGTATCTGCATTACACGGTTTCCAGTCAGGGAAGCTGTGTACAGGGTACACGGTCTAACCCTAACCCGAAGGTACAACACGTCGTGTTAAGTTGGACCACATGGTGTGTAATCTGGAAACCGTGTTCCACCTGTTCCTGGTCAACACACGATTTCATAAATGACTTAGATAGGATCCAATACATGGCCTGATTTGGCAGATCAGTCAATGCATTGAACCAAGACTACACGGTGTGTACTTCTGAATACACGCCGTGTATTCTGGTGTTATACGTCCAGGAGTGTTTGGAACCTCTGGATGAGTTCATATATTTTATTTTAATCGAAAATTAAAATAAAAATTTGTTTCTGTAAGGTGGAAGAGAAACAAGAGGGGATGAATAGATCTCAAGATTCAGATTTAAAGAATGATTAATATGAATTGAAACAACTAAATTATTAAATACGTAAATCACCAATAAGAAACTAAATAATTATAATCAATGATATAACCCCTCTGATACCACTTGTAGGTTCCAAGCACAGTGGAAGCACATTGGTGGGTGTACCCAACTTTAATTTTAGAATTAAACAACGTTCAATCTGAGATCTGTCATGATAATAAAACACCGGATCTTTGAAATAGAACAAATAATGAAAAGAAATAAAAGGTTCCTATAACCATTTATAGGATCATAATATGTTGGTTATAATTAATTTAATTAATTGAAATGAATTTCCTTTATGTAATTCTTTCTTTATTGATGTCTCCAGTCACAATCTGATGTGATTTGTCATTGTGTCATAGAATCCAAGTGTAGGATTCCTCTAGCAGTGATCCACACATGCTCCACGTATCTTTGGACATTTCCAAAGGGATCTCTAGGTGATAGCGTAGAATAACCTTCACTTGAGATGTCCGCCTTTGATCGTCTTGATCCGGTGGTGGTGGATCTCTCTCGGTATTGAGAGCGTTCTTGGAGGAAGGAGTTCTTTCGGCCTTGAGAGAATTCTCCAGAATTGTTGTGCACAACGATTCTCCCTGGAAAAGTGTTGGGTTTATGAGGATATGTATAATTGAGTTTGAGGTTATAGAGTTATGATAATAAATAAATGTGTTACACATTTTATTTATTTCATTAACTCTTATTGAAACCCCCCATGTCGAATGATTAATTCCTTGACATGAACCCACGCTGATTATAATAAATATAATTTAATAAAACGATATTATTTCCTCAAAATCCCGACTGGAAAAACTATACAGCGTGTAATCATTAATACACGGTGTGTACTCATTTTCCATGAAAACTACATGGCGTGTACATTCAATGTACATGGCATAATTATCTTGTTTTCATTTTTCTTTATTTCCACCACCACATTTATTAGACCTTGAGTAATGGCTATTTATTTCTTAAATAAATGGAACTACAATACTTGTTAATAAATATATATTATTTCTCCCACAATATATTCTCTCGAATAACTAGTGTCAAAATAAATTCAATCAGGAATCCTTAAATAATTATTAAACCACAGTCGAGAATAATCTTTATTTAACTTGTTAAATTAATATTTAACTAAGATACATGGACACACTTTGTGTGTGACCCTCTAGGTCTCTTTCTCAGTGGAATTTGGCTGAGTCTGCCTAAAGTCCAAGGTTAGAATCTAGAAACATGCCAAGGAACCCATAGAGAAAGAAGTTAACACCTCAATGATGTTTCACCTCATACGAACACTTACCGTGTAATATAATCCCTTTGTCACGATATCTTGTATCAAGAGGGATGCATGCTAGTGCAATCAACCCATGTGTTCGATTATTCTTTCTTTGACTTCCTAGAATCGAACTCGCCCATACCTTACCATGGCCATGGATTTATTTAGGATATATCAATTCCATCAAAGGGCCTAAGATATCTACTTCCATTATGGAATAGAAAGGACAAATCGTTTCTCGCATTATCTATTAATGCAGTATCACTCGTGATGCACCCAATGTATCCTATCATGCTGTGAACAGTGTGTCATCATAGTTTTCATCAATACATCTAAGTACACAAGTTTTAATACCCATTAATAATAATCTTAAATTCTAAGGACCAATACACACGTCCATGGATAGGAACATCCAATGACACTATGAAATGTCGATTTCCTACTGGCGGGTCTAATTCTTATAATATCCTCGTGGATATTACCAAGGGATCACACCCTGAGAAGGTGCCTCAAAGTTTTATAAGTCCTCACCCCTAATGGATTTTATTATTTTAGTCCCTCAAATAACATCATCCGGTCATAGAACATGTATTCAAGAATAGTGTTATGGCACTTCCGGGTTCTCATCATAGCAGGGATCCACTATGACCCTTTAATGCAACAGTTATCCTTGGGACATTATCACATGAATTTTCACACAAGAGAACAATCAAGATGTGATAAGGTGTTTATTTAATTAATATAGTACAAAGTAGTTGTTTCTAGTCCACCAACTCCAACATTATGTTAGTATATGTACATAAAATCATTATTCAAAATACAAGGAAAGGAAACATAAGAAATTGGTGATATCATATGATTGATATGGGTAAAAGATGTATATATATATATATATGACACACTAATAGGGTTATGACAACATGATATTGAAATTATAGGATCATTCCCCTCCTATTAAATATCATAATCAAGAGTCATGGAATAAATATTGGTAGTTCATGAGACATGCATCATATGGGAATGAAGAGTATAATCTATGAGACCATAATAGAGGTATATGACATAGAATTGTGGAATACACATATAAATAGAAAATATTATATTATGGATACCTATCAAGACATTAATAACATGTTAGGATTGGGTTAATCACCCATGAACCTCCTTCAGGATGGGGACTCCCTCCCCTGTAACCTTTTTTTTTTGGGTTTGGGATTCCCTCCCATGTAACCTATTGTTCTGGGATTGGTATTCCATCATATTTAACATGTTTTTTCGTGAATGGGATACCCTCATGTGTATAATCTTGTTTTGATCTTGGAATTCCCTCTCATGCACCCTCTTGTTTTGGGTACGAGATGCCCTTCCGTGTACCAGGTTGTTTTGAGAACCAAATGCCCATCCATTTAACCAATGAGATCATAAAAAATTATCATTACCCAATGCATTGGAGGGAGATATAGGTCTCACCCATTAGATAATGAAATCATACATGTATGTTCCACAAGATAAAAAAACATTCATAATATCATGACCCATAAAAAAGGTGTACAATATAAACATCATATTGAAACCCAAGAAATGAAATGGTTATTTTAAAAATTTCACCATATCCTAGATTTGGAAAAATAAAAATGTTTCATGATAATTTTATTATATAATATCCTATGAAAGGAAGTGGTTTTCATAATCCATTCATCATGGTATAACCCATGTAAGAGAATTGGGTTTCCTAGAAAACTTTTCATCTTAACATAAAACATTCAAAGAAAGTATAGTAATGGTGTCCATGGATCATATTCCCAATAAATAATAAAATATATCAAATTATGTTAACATATATAGCGATGTATTTTTAATGATCACATGGAATATTTATAAAGGAAAATAATTGTTCTTCTAAAATCAAAATTTCAAAAATAAATACATCTTCAAAATCATTTTATATGAAAACCACATTGAAAACAAATAATATAATCATTAAAAATAATTTAAAACATATCATGAGGAAAATATAATTTCTTCTCTAAATTAACCTTTTTAACTCATACAAACTTTTGAAGCCCTTTTTCTTTGAAAATAACCTTGAAAATTTATAAAGTCATCTTTGATAATAAATTAAAAAAAAATTTGAAAATTAATCATTTTTAAGAACCTTGTTCATTGAAATAAATATTAAAATAATTAATTTCCATTATATTTAGAAAAAAAATATTTATAAAAAATATTGTAAACTTTCAAAGGAATCATTAATGAAATGATGGTCATGATGGTATGCAAAACTGTACATATTGAAATTTCCTTTTCCACTGTAGAAAGTTTAGAAAAGTGCCTGGATCAAAAAATGACAATGAGATTCCTCATAAATAAATTTCTTATTATAAAGGTAAAACATAGGTAAAATTTTCTTTTAAAAATCATATAAATTCATTTTTTTAAACATTTTTGGAAAACATGGTTTTCTAAATAAAACATATTTCTCACCGAAGAGATAAATAATGTCATATTTTATAAAAAATATTTTATAATTATCTTAAATAAAAAATTGTGGAATAATTATACAAATACATGGTTATATAATAGATAAGTATAGTATAATAAAATTCATGCCATTTCTAGAGATATGGATCATAATATTTCATCATTAGAAGCATAATCCTATAAAACCCTAAAAAACGATGAGATTTTAGGAATATAACATTACCACATTGGAAACATTGAATCATAATCCATTGTAAAGAATAAATTTAAATAAATATAAAAATATAATTAGATATAAGAGATTCATAACATGTAAAATGATATTATATACACCTCATAGAAAAAAATAGGTGCATAACATGTTAGGTATCTCAAAGAAGGAAAATTGGTACAAAATAACTTTACCAATTTATTACTTTTCAACCATAAACTCCATGAAAGAAAGATCATACAATGGAAAAGTAAATAAAAATAATTTTAAATATATTAATAATATAGTACATTAATTCTAAATATATACATCAAAAAATTAAATGAGTGGTGAATAAGGTATATGTCTCATCGAAATAATAGTAAGATGAGAAAACACTTACTCTAGTATTGACAATCATTGTACCCATTAAAAACTCATGATTAATAAGTATATGATTATTATAAATATAAAACAAAACCATATTATGTTGGGAGAAAATCCCTCAAGGTATCATTGAATCATTTTTGAGGTGATTGTGTTTGTTGACAAAGTAGACAATTGTGCTGTGATTGTTGACAAAGCAAACCATGACATACAAATTTGTTGACAAAGTGGATTTCATGGTGGCATGCCGAGTTCAAGAGATATGTTTAACAATCAATGTTTGATTCAAGAACGTCGACAAAGGAATAGATGATCTGGAGGTGGCATAAAAAGAACAGATACAAGGTGGCGCCGTTTTCTAGTGTTTGCTAAATTTTTGGGCCTGAAAATCGACAAATGAAGAAAAGTGTTTTTGGAAAAGGGACTTGCGTGCCGAGGTCTTAGAGGATAGGAAACTTTCGCGCCATATGTTTTTTAAGATCAGATCATAAAAATATGGCAAAGGGATAAGGATCGCACAAGTATTGGGTTGGTTGCGCAGGTGACTTGCACGCCGAGAAAGGACTTGCGTGTCGGTACCTATGAGATTTGGAAACTTGTGCGCCTATTGTTTTTCAAGATCAGAAGATCAAAATATGGAAAAGGAAATAGGGTCGCGTAGGTATTTGGTTTGGTCGTGCAAGTGTCTAGGAGGAAAGAAGACTTGCGTGCCGAAACTTACACGTCGAGGGGTGACTTGCACGCCGTCACGCAGGGTGTTCAAAATGCCTATAAATACTGGACCACCCCTCCTCATTTCTCAATGGAGTTCAACACTTTGAGAAATTAGAGCTCCTATCACATAGGTGTAGAATTCATGAAAGTGGTGGTGTGTCGCACAAGTGGGACTTGCGTGCCAGATTTGAAGACGGGCGGTTGTTGTTAGTTGCGTTCCAATATTGGTTTAGGAGTAAAGTGAAGTGTGTCGTGCAAGTTTGGAGTTGCAGAAGCTTGTGTCGTGCAAGTGTATAAGGTGGACTTGCGTGCCAGTTGTGACTTGTGCGTCGATACTTGTGTGCCGGATTTGACTTGTGCACCAAGTAAGGTTGATTCCCCGACAGTGTTTTTGGGCTGCATGGAAGCTAGAAGTTTGCCTGATACCTTTGGTGCAAAGAGAGGTTCATCTACGGATGAAAGTTGGACTTCAACATAGCATCTACATACAGAAGAAGATGCATTTCTTAATACAAATGAAGAGACCTACAGGTCTATAAATTGTGAGTGGATCCTTTCCAGATCAGTGACCGAAGGAAGAGGAAGAAGGTGATCCTCTCCACCGGCAGTGAGCCAGAGAGAGAGAAACAGGGAGTGACCCTTGGGTAAAGTAGTGAGCTGACCCTAAACCTTGTAATGGCAGTAATCCAGGGACAGAGTGACTGTGATCAAACCTTGTAATCCACAGCAAGTTAAGTTTAGTGTAATTTGGTACAACCGGCAACCTGTCGGAATATGCTCCTTGGACGTAGCCCTTAGCGGTGAACCAAGTAAAATTGTTGTGTCCTGTGCTTGTTTTACTTTATATTTATTTTGTGCAACAGGAGAGAGAGAGAAGAGTGTTCTTCTTAACAGTGAAACAAGATGAGAACAGGCTTTAATTTTAAATTAGTCATACCCTAATTCACCCCCTCCCCCTCTCAGGGTATTCAGCCTTGTGGACCTAACAATTGGTATCAGAGGGAAAGGTTGATATTTCTTATTCTCTCAATGGAGGTCACTAATCATAAAGAGATTCCGATCTTTGATGGATGTAATTTTCAGATATGAAAGAATCGAATGCAACAATATTTATGATCTTTGGGAATGGATGTGTTTTTAGCATCTATACATGGTATCATAGCTGATATTAATAGTGGTGCATTATCAGAAGATGAGCATAGAGAGTTGGATGCTGATGCAAAAGCAATCAATGCCTTAGGGGGGGCCCTTTCCAATCCCATCTACACAAAGGTTATGTCATAAAAAACGTCACATGCCATGTGGGAAAAACTATTGAATATATATGAAGGAGATACAAAGATCATAGAGGAAAAGCTACAAGTGTTGTGGAATAAGTATGAAGATCTGAAGATGAACCCGAATGAGTCTGTTGATGCATTCTTTGACAGGGTAAATATTTTTGTGGAAGATATGCAAGGACTTGGTGAAGTCATTGAAGACATACAGATTATAAATCACATCTTGAGGAAGCTTCCACCTTGGTTCAATCCGAAAGTTTCAGTACTAGAAGATAAAGATCCCAAAGAGATGACATTGGAAAATTTTCACAGTACCTTGGTTGCATATGAAATTAGGAATAATGATAACGAGACTGTGGAAAAGTGGAAATCCAAAGAGATGTCATTTAAGGCCATGAAGAAGCTCATCATTGAAGATTCTCAGGAAGAAGAAGAGATAGATGAGGTGATGTCATTCCTTTCTTCAAATCTACAAAGAGGAAAAGGAAAGTTTAAAGAGAAACTTCCACTAGCATGCTTTTGATGTAGAAAGGTTGGTCATCTTGTGGAAAGGTACCCCAAAAAGTTTCAAGATAACGATAATGATGATGACGAAGTAAAAATTCCCAAGAAGAAGTCTTCAGTGTTTGTGAAAGGGAATAAATAATTCAAGAGAAATTTCTTCAAGAAGAAGAATCTTCTTTCACAAGAAATAGACAGTTCAGATGAGTCTGAGGATGAAGAGGTTGAGGAGTTTGAAAATTGTAAAGATCATGGACAAAATGAAATGGTGGCTGTTGTAGGTAGTGCTCAAGAAAAGGAAGAAACTGATGCTGATGAAGAAGAAGAATAAATTGAAGGTAGATTTGACATGGAAGCTAAATTAGAAGCATCTATTGAAGAGATATATATTTGGAGAGAAAAAACAAAGAAATCCAACAAGGTGGTACATGATGACAAACTCTACATGCAACAGCAGGAAGACGAGAAGTCTGAGCTTATAAAAGAAATAGAAAACCTTAAGTCTTCAAGGCCAGAGAGCACAGAAAAAGTTGATGAGTATAAGCTCAATATTGAAGAAAAAAAAAGGGAGATCGATGTATTGAATGGAAAATTGAAAGATCACGTCAAGCATATCGAAGAGCTTGAAGAGGAAGTTCTCAGTCTACGAAGAAAAATCAAAGACCAGGAAAAACCTTTGATTCCTAACACATTCCTAGGAAGGAAGGTTGTTACAAAGACTGAAAAGATAAAAGAGGAGCCTAGTAGTTTAGCAGGGAAGAATCAGAAATTGAGCTCAGAAGTTAAGGTTGTTTTAGGGATTAATCAGAAACAAAAATCTGTGACAATTGAGGTTAGACCGCAAGCACCAATCCCAATATTGAAGGTTGATTTAGGCATAAATCAGAATCAGAATATTCAAAGATCCCAAGGGGAAACTCGAAGTGCTGAAGTACCACAAATAAATGCACTATATATCAGGTGTTATTGTTGCGGGGAGATGAGACATTCACAGTGTGTGTGTTCCATATCCAAGATATATTGAAGGGAATAAGAACAGAGTTGGCAGCCAAACAGATAACGGTTGTCCAGAACATATTTCGAATGACACTGTTTTTGGTGTGGAGGATTTGGACACATGGCTAGGTACTGTACTTCGACCATACAGAGAAATGATCCAAAGAAGAATCAAAACATTCACAAGCAGCATATCAATAAACCTACAGGTGAGTTAAAAATACAGAATAGATTTGCGGCTTTGCAAGATGAAGCTGGTCCATCATACTCTAAGAAAGAACAGAAGTCTCAATTTATGCCGAGTGTGAAGGCAAAAGTATGGACCAAGAAAAAGAAAGAAGAAAATGAAGTAGTTGTGGAAATTTCCCTTAAAACTTCAGATCATTCAGGAATATGGATCATTGACAGTGGTTGCACATCCCATATGACAGGGAAGAAGGATCTCATTACATGCATAAAATTCGACAAAGAAGGAGTTGTCAATTTTGGAAATGATTAAGGGCTAAATATTGTTGGTTCCGAAAAGGCCAAATTTGGGGGGAAAGAAATGAGACGTGATGATGTCTTGGTAGTAGAGGGTCTTAGTCATAACTTACTCAGCTTCAGTCAACTATGTGACTTTGGGCACTCTATCTGATTTACCAAGAAGATGTGTGTTGTTAAAGAAAAATATGGAGAAGTTATTCTACAAGGAAAAAGGACAAAGGGAAATCTTTACCTTTTAAGTGGGGAAGAAGATATGTGCCTTTTATCCAGAGAGGAATAAAACCAGCTGTGGCATAAGAGACTTGGTCACCTATGTCAACCATCCATGGAAGATCTGGTAAAATGTGATGCTGCTAGAGACCTTCCCAAACTATCACATGATCGTACTCATACATGTGATGCTTGTCAACAAGGAAAGATCATCAGAAATACATATAGGCCAAAGGAATAGAAATCAACCAGAGTGCTTGAATTGGTATATACTGATGTATGTGGACCTATCTCACCATGAGCCATAAATGGGGAAGGTATTATGTCCTTTTCATTGATGATTATAGCAGAATGGCTTGGGTATTTTTCATTACCCATAAGACAGAAGTATTCAGTTGTATCAAGCAGTATCGGAGGGAATCAGAAAGGATGCTTGGGCAGAAAATTTTGAAGTTTTGTTCAAATAACGGTACAGAATTCACAAACAGTCAAGTGGAAGACAATCTTGAGAAACACGGGATAAGGCATCAGGTTTCATCAGTGATAACTCCCCAACAGAATGGAGTTGTTGAAAGGAGAAATCTGATCATCAACAATATGGCCAGAACAATTCTTATTGAAAAGGACCTACTAGAGGTATTTTGGAAGGAAGAAGTTTTGACATCGGTCTATATTTCGAATAGTTCTATTTTGTGTTCGAAGCAAGGGAAGACTCCTAATGAAATTTGGTATGGAAAGAAGCCAACGTTGAAATACTTTAGAATCTTTGGAAGTAAGTGTTTCATTCTCAACAAAGAAAATCACAGGAAGTTTGAGTCACAAAGAGATGAGGGGATATTATTTGTCTACTCCGGGAAAATAAAAGCATATAAATGTTCTAACAAAAGGCTGGGAAATTTTTTTGAGAAAAATGATGTCACTATCATCGAAAATTAACAGAATACTCAATAACCCAGTGAACAGTTTCTGAATGAAAGTGATTATGAGGTAAGAAACACAGGGGGGAGTATAAGTGGTAGAAGCTGACTCAAAAGAAGATATTGATGATGAGAAAGAGGAAACAAATTTTGTGTCTTCTAGGAAGCCAAAGAGTCGAGCTGAAATTGATAGGCAGAATATCATTGGTGATCAGACAGCTCTAGTTCAAACTCGAAGAATGAAATCATTATAGCAAACATCATTTTTATCTCAGGTGGAGCCAAAATGTTTTTCCGATGTAGCTGAAGATGAAAACTGGTTTTAGACTATGAATAAAGAGCTTGATCAGATTGAGAAGAACCAGACATGGGAAATTGTTTCGAGGCCAGCAGACAAGAATTTCATCGAGACTAAATGGGTCTATCGCAACAAGATGAATGAAGATGGCACAGTAATTCGGAACAAATCACGGCTAGTGTGCAAGGGATACTCCCAGATAGAGGGAATAGATGTTGATGAGACATTTTCACCAATTTCAAGGCTGGATACAATCAGATTATTTTTTTCCATAGCAGTGAAAATAAAGTTAAAAGTGTTCCAGATGGATGTCAAATCCACATTCTTGAATGTAGTTCTGGAATAGGAGGTGTATATTGAAAAGCCAGATGGTTTTCTCATTCATGAGGATGAGAACAAAGTTTACAGGCTAAAGAAGGCATTGTATGGGCTGAAACAGGCACCAAGGGCATGGTACTCAAGGCTTGATCAGTACTTGAAGAAGCTTGGTTTCCAGTGTGGAGGAGTTTATTACAATCTCTATTTCAAAAACAATAGTAATCAAAGTATGATGGTGTTGGTTTATGTCAATAACATAATATTTGGCGGATCAGATGAATCTCAGTGTAGAAAATTTTCCGAATTCATGAAAAATGAGTTTAAAATGTCAATGATTGCTGACATAACATTTTTCCTTGGTCTACAGGTGACACAAGGAAGAAATGGAACATTCATTTCTCAATATAAATATTCCAAGGAGGTTATGAGAAGGTTTGGAATGGATAATTCCAAGTAAATGAAGACTCTGGTGGCTACCCGGATGAAATTATGAAAAGATGAGGATGGAAAGGTAGTTAATATCACAGAATACAGGCAAATTATTGGAAGTTTGTTGTACTTGACCGCGACAAGGCCTGATATTGTTTTCACCACATGCCAAGCAGCGAGATATTAGAGTAATCCCAAGTAAATCCACATGCTTGAAGTGAAAATAATACTACAGTATATCCAGGGCACAGTGGATTTCGGCTTGACATATACTGATAAATCTTAGACAGAGTTATTGGGATATACTGATGCATACTGGTCTGGATCAGCAGATGATAGAAAATCAACGTCAGGAGGTGCATTCTATCTTGGTGGATTGTGTATTTCTTGGCTAAGAAAGAAGCAAGATTGCATTTCATTGAGCACCGTGGAGGCTGAGTATATTGCGGCCACTCAAGAATGGACACAGTTATTATAGATTAAGCAGCATCTTGAAGATATGTGAGTTGAAGTGAAGTCTCTGATCAGAATCCAGTGTGATAACTCAAGTGCTATAAATCTCAGAAAAAATATCATCCATCACTCAAGGAAAAAGAACATTGAGATAAAGTATCATTTTATCAAGGAGAAAGTTTAGCAGGGAATCATGAAGTTGGAGTATGTGCCTACAGAGCTACAGGTTGCAGACATTCTGACAAAGGCCTTACCCAAGGAAGCATTTGAAAGGAATCGACTAGCTTTGGGAGTTCAGTTGACTCCCCGCACTTGAAAGAGTGTGTATGTGGCACACACCCCCCCCCCCCCCTCTCCCTGAGGTATGATGTGTTTTTCCCTAATGTGCTGAAATGTGTTCTCTACTCTGTTACAAACTACAAAGGAGTGATCTTTGGGTTCGTTGACAAAGGGGGAGAAAATAGTGATTGTTCAAGGGATTGTTCAAAGGGGAGATAGTGTGGATATTTGAAAAATCATGAATGATATGGGGAGAAGCTGACAGGTGGAGCAGCGAGATAGGGGGAGTAATGAGAAAGGGGGAGCTTATTAAATCTGACGATGCTAGAAGTGATCGATCAAAGAATAGATATCACGACAACTGAGGATCGTGATAAAATCATATGAGTGGTGTTGGAAGAATTTCTCCAAAAATTGGTATCAGTTTGGTGAAAATTGGTATCAGTTTGGTGTAAACAATGGGTGTAATAGATGAAGTGATTCATTGATGAACTTTTCATTTACTCTTGTTTCTCATGCCGAGTATTTCTCATGTGGGCTTAGAGTACGTGTTGAGTAAATCCTTGATCGCTATCAAAATCGCATTTGGGCGAATGGTGGCTGAAGAATTAACGATGTATCTTTTTATGGAAGAGTTTCCAACAAACCCAAAGGGGGATATTGTTGGGAAAAAATCCCTCAAGGTATCATTGAATCATTTTTGAGTTGATTTTGTTTGTTGACAAAGTGGAAAATTGTGTTGTGATTGTTGAAAAAGCAAACCATGACATACAAATTTGTTGACAAAAAGGATTTCATGGTGGCATGCTGAGTTCAAGAGCTGTGGTTAATGATCAATGTTTGATTCAAGAAAATTGAAAAAGGAATGGATGATCTGGAGGCGGCATAAAAAGAATAGATACAAGGTGGCACCGTTTTCCAGTGTTTGCCAAATTTTTGGGCCTGAAAATCGACAAATGAAGAAAAGTTTTTTTGGAAAAGGGTCTTGCATGCTGAGGTCTTGGAGGATAGGAAACTTGCGCACCATATGTTTTTGAAGATCATATCATCAAAATATGGCAAATGGATAAGGATCGTGCAAGTATTGGGTTGGTCGCGCAGGTGACTTGCACGCTGAGAAAGGACTTGTGCGTTGGTGCCTAGGAGATTTGGAAACTTGCGTGCCTGCTATTTTTCAAGATCAAAAGATCAAAATATGGAAAAGGAAAGAGGGTCATGCAGGTATTTGGTTTGCTCGTGAAAGTGTCTAGGAGGACAGAAGACTTGGGCGCCGAAACTTGTGCGTCGAGGGGTGACTTGCGCACCGTCTCACAGGGTGTTAAAAATGTCTATAAATACTAGACCACCCCTCCTCATTTCTCAACAGAGTCCAACACTTTAAGAAATTAGAGCTCCCGTTGCGCAGGTGTGGAAGTCGCGCAAGTGGTGGTGTGTCGCGCAAGTGGGACTTGCGCGCCAGATTTGAAGAAGGGCAGTTGTTGTTATTTGCACACCAATATTGGTTTGGGCATAAAGGGAAGTGAGTCGCGCAAGTTTGGAGTTGCAAAAGTTTGTGTCGTGTAAGTGTCTAAGGTGGAATTGCGCGCCAGTTGTGACTTGCACATTGATACTTGCACGTCGGATTTGACTTGCACGCCAAGTAAGGTTGATTCCCCGGAAATTTTTTCGGGCTGCATGGAAGCTGGAAGTTTTCCTGATACCTTCGGTGCAAAGAGAGGTTCATCTACGGATGAAATTTGGACTTCAATATAGCATCTACATACAGAAGAAGATTCATTTCTTCATACAAATGAAGAGTCATGTAGGTCTATAAACTATGATTGGATCCTTTCTAGAGCAGTGAGCGAAGGAAGAGGAAGAAAGTGATCCTCTCCACCAGCAGTGAGCCAGAGAGATAAAAACAGGGAGTGACCCTTGGGTAAAGCAGTGAGTTGACCCTAAACATTGTAAATGAAGTGATCCAGGGACAGAGTGATTGTGCCCGAACCTTGTAATCCACAGCTAGTGAAGTGTAGTGGAATTTGTTACGACCGAAAACATGTCGGCGTATGCTCCTTGGACGTAGCCCTTAGTGGTGAACCAGGTAAAATTGTTGTGTCTTGTGCTTGCTTTACTTTCTGTTTATTTTGTGCAACATGAAAGAGAGAGAAGAGTGTTTTGCTTAATAGTGAAACAAGATCAGAAAGGGCTTTAATTTTAAATTATTCATACCCTGATTCACCCCCCCCCCCCTCCGAGGGTATTCATCCTTGTGGACCTAACATATTATTATATATAATACCATATATTATTTTTTTTATGACTTTACATTACCCATTTAATTACAATTCCCTTTAAATTTTTCATTTCATGTAATATCCTCTTAGTTTTTTATATATATTTTAAATTTTTATTATTGATCATCATTCATAGATCATGATTTAATTTTTTATATAATGTAAAACATTATATTAATATCATAAATATTCAGTATATAAGTATTTATATTAATATATCAATGATATAAAAATTAAATGGAATACATCATTCATGGAGACGGTATGTCGTACGTATGCATGAGCGTTGTTTCCATTTTTTTGTCGTATTTAATGAAGGAATGTAAATGAAATATATGTATATATATATATTATAATTATAGTATAAATATTATTTCATATATATAATATAAATTTCTAAAACTATCCTTAATAAATTCTATATAAATTGTAAACGAATCACGTCGCTTTGAGAAGGTTGTAGTCCACACTTCCAAAAAAACGAAGTTATCATATTCCATCAAAATAGAAATAATAAAGGTGTGTTTAATATAAAAATTTCATAAGAATAAAGAAAACATAAATATCATATATATCATCAAAAAAATGTATTTACATCATAATGACCATCCATGAGGTGTAGTAAAGTACGAAACAAACAACATTATTATGTGAGGTGGTAGTTGGCCTTACTCTCGAACGGTAAGTTTGTTACAAATTTTATTGAAGTGTGTCTATTTTTAGGTCAAAAACATAGAATAAAAACTTCTAAATATATTTTTTATACTTATTTTATTATATAATCATGTAAAAATAAGAAATTAATGGTTGGATAATGAAATAAAATAGAAATTCACATTTAAGAATGTTACCTCTTTTTTTTGGGTAAATCATTATGGTTTTCACCAAAGGGATTCCTTAGTTTGATTTATGAAAAAATTAAGGCTTATAGTATTATATGAGGAAATATGTAATATTTTATTTTCCTGGATTTTATGTTTTAAATATTCTTGGGAGGTTTGAGGAAGTGAGCTGGGTGAGTTCCCTTTTATAGTATAGGAGAATTGGAAATCTTGTATATATAAAAATGTAAACACTATTAAGATTTACCCATTACATAATATGGCTCAAATAATTTTATATTTTAGATAAAAAAAATTATATGGTCTTAATGTGGCCATAAAAAATCAATTGTGCATGTTTCTAGGGTATTTCACCCCTTATGATTATGTTTAACCACTATGTAAACTCGTTTTTAAAATAATAACTGTAATTAATTTTACCTACATTTACTAATTTATTTAGTAAAAATAAAATTTTACGTATAAATGCATTATAAATTATTATGAATACAAATATTGAATCTTTTTTTCTAAATTCTGAACACAAATGGGGTGGAAATTAATTTGAAATTAATCTTGCAAATGGGACAAGACAACAGGTTTTTAAATAAAAAATGTTCAAAAGCTTGAAATGTTTTTATATCATGTTTCAATTTTAAATTTATAAAAATTACCTATATTTGATACATTTTAAATTGAACTAATTATACTTTACACCCAATTTAAAATATAATCTAACTATATAAATAAATTATATTAAAATATTATTTTCAATTACAAATCATTTTTCACAATTCATCAAAATATGAAACTTCTTTAAAAAAAATCACCTAATGTAAAATTTGATTCCTAGTATTAAAAAATTAATATTATTTTAAAAAATATTAATTATAAATGTTTTAAAAAATAAATTTAAAATTTGTTATCTATTAAAAGGCGATTAAATTGCATTTTATATAAAAATTGTATTTTTACTCATAAAATTGGATTTATTATTTTCTTATAACTACAAAATATGTTGGATAGTTTAAAAAATATTGATTTAATATATAACATAAATATATTTATTGAAAAAATTCATCAAAATTTTTCTTTTTAATTTATTGAGATAAAATTGTGTTTGTGCAAAGAGAAATAGGATTGTTAGAAAAGTATCTTCATTATTTTAAAATTGTTATTAAATTAATTTAAAATAATTTATAACCAAAGTAGTAATCATATTTTATGAAATTATTTAATATTATTCACAAATTTATTTAAATTGGATTGGTGGTAACAAAAATAATATTTTAATAACAATATTATTACAATATTATAGTTTGGTAATATTTATTATTGTGTGTAACACATGTTATTAAAGGAACTTGGAATTTAATACTGCATAAAAATCATATTTATTGTAAAGACCTAAAATTTTCATGTAATTTGTTTTATATGGGAATTTTACGAGTCCGCGAAATCAGGCGGCGTGCGATTCTGAGGCCCGGAATGTCTGGAATGATCTGTCGAAGTTTTGTTAAGCTTACGTTAATGCGTGTAAGAAGTTTTCCTAAAAAAGTGGAATAAATCTTAAATGGTTTCTCAGATCAGAAATCTGAGGGCATCGTTGCGCTCAGGATGGTGGGTTTACCCTAGGCACAACTTAAGATTAGTCGGCGCGGGCCTCCTGTGAGAAAACCCAAAATTTGCATAACCATAAATAAAATAATTAAATAAATTATTTTATTTTTCAAATGCTTATAACTCACAAATGGTAGCTCGGATTAAAAATATGATACCACCATTGAACTTGTGAGGGCATGCTTTATTTAAACAGATGCTAACTTTAGTCGGTACGGGCCACCAGATAAAGTTATTTTTTGGCCGCAAATAAAATAATTATGTGAAAATTATTTTCTTGTAAAATTCATAACTTTTAAATGGTAACTCGGATTGTAAATAAAATATTACCATTGGTTATTTTGGGGCATGTTTCACCTAGGTAGAGCCTAACCTCGACCGGCGCGGGTTGAGGGTGACTGATGATAGTTTTCCAAACATTTTTTTTGGGTACGTTTAGTAAACACGTGAGCGTTGTTTTATAACTTTTGAACTGGTGTTCAGAATAGAAATTTGAGGGCACCGTTGAACTCGCAGCACCGGTATTCGCTTAAGGAAACTTTCACCTTGACAGTCGATGGTCGAGGGTGAAAGTTAGTTTTTGGGTTTTTTGTGAAAGAATAAAAATAAAAATAAAATTGTGACGCTTTATTTTTATTTGCAACACCCATGTGGGTGTTGGGAGGTGGGGGTCCACTGGAACTAAACCTCCTTGTGGAATTTGGGAAGTGGGGACCACCAGACCTTAACCTCCCATGAGAGGTTATGGTGGTGGGGACCACCAGACCCTAACCTCTCATGAGATGTTATGGTGGTGGGGACCACCCGAGGCCTAAACCTCCCAAATCCCCTCTTAATGAGGGAGAAACCTCTCAACTCCCTCATTAATGTTTAGGAGCCTCTTGAGCTTACTCCACATTAATTATGCCAATGCACCACCATTATTTTGTGCGAACGTAAATTAATTGGCTTGACCCCCTTTTTAAATTAAGTAAAAGCGTCGTTGGAATTTAGGAAGGTTCTTAATAAATGAACCGTCATAAATTCCAACAGTCATTACCTACCTCCCCCCTCTCCTTTATATATGGAGCTTCAGAGGAGGACTTGGGACGGTTTCACCAAGCGACAAAGCGCTGGTAAAGTGACGTGACGCCCAACACTTGGAGGATTACACTCTCCAACGAAGAACGTGTTCTTCCACGAAGAACGTGTTCCACCGATGAAGAACGCTCCACCGATGAAGAATGTCGACCCCAACTTCAACCTTCTTCCTCGAGACTTCCTCCAATGTAGGACATCTTCGACTACGATGAGCCAGCGCACAAACCGGCGGTCAAGGAAAACGCCGATGACACCAACGTCCATCTTTTCCCAACAATCCGTCTTCTTCCCCGCGACGTTGTCGAAGAACAACGAACAAGGTAGGGGGTTATTATCGAATTCTTGAATCTTTTTTATTATACTCGTTCTTGATTCATGATTAAAGTAGAGTCGCTTGCTACCACTCTAAATGCGGAGGGTGCGCTCCAAACTAACATGAACCGACCCCTCCGCCTATCTCCTTTGTTGTTCTTTACGATGGGGAAGGACGGAAACCAATGTGGAGGAGCACAAGAATGGTGGAAATCACCACCGCCGGCTGCAACAAAGTCAATGGTGCATGGCACCGCTCCGCGGCACCACTACCCCGCTGCGCCCTCACGGCATCCCCGGTCGAGCCACCCACACCCTCGCGATAGCCCCCGGCCAAGTGACCCGCAGCCTTCGCGCGCCCTTCATGCCCTGCGGCTCTACCGTCTATGCGCTCCATGCACCCCATGGCTTTGCGCACCACGCGCGCCCCGCACACCCCACAGCTCTATCATCTATGCACACTGTGGCTCTAAGCGCCCCGCGCACCTCGCGGCTCTGCCGTCTGTGCACCCTGCGCGCCCCGCACCACCACTAGCCGAACTGGCCCACCAGCCTCCTGCGCCACCCCGGCTGTGCCGTCCCGTCGGCCCCTCATGGCACCTCGGCTGAACTGGCCCGCGCCCCAGCTAAACCAGCCCCAGCCTCTGGGCTGAGCCACCCCGATCCACACCCCCTCACGATGCCCACCGGGCCAAAACTCCCTTGCGCTGACCCGCAGTCCGTATGTTCCCTCGTGACCGGTCCACGCCCTCACGGCCCCTCGCGGCCTACTGGGCTGGGCCCAGTAGGCCAGGCCAAACCCAATAGGTCAGGCCAGACCCAATGGGGCAGGCTGGGTCGACCCAAACCGGTTCGTCCCATACTGGGTCAGGCCGGGTCGGACCAGACCTGGGCCCACTAGGACCCCCTTTACTTTCTTCTGGCCATATCATTGTCATCGGGCATTCATTTGACGAACCATCAGCGGACCTATTAATCTTGGAGCATGAAAGTCCCTTTGAGTATACCCCACTGGATTTTGGGGTATGGTTGAGATACTGTCAGGTTGGATCGTGCACGAATCCAACCGGGCCCTCGGGACTAAAAGACTAATAACTAACAGACCGGGTATCTGATTGACGCGTCGTCTGTTGCGTTGAGACCCCTATGATGTGGAGGACCTTTGGGATACTTCTTCATGGGACTTCATGGTAATTGGAGAATCAACCAATAGCTTGTGTAGTGGATCTTCCGAAGACAAGTGATCATTTATGTGGGAACCTAGTAGCTGGATGAGACTTGATGATTGTTGGCCGATTGACTCTGAGTGACTCGACTAGCCCAGGGAGCGCCTGCCTGTGGTGGAAAACCCACGATGGAGGAGCGCCCAGTTGTGGCGGCAAACCCATGGTGGGGAGCATCGTTATGTGACGTAGTAGACCCATGGTACTTGATAGGAGGAGTACCACAGCAGTCCAAGGTTAGTGGGAAGCGCCTGGTTGTGGCGGCAGTCCCACTGTACCCAATAGAAGAGGAGTTCTCTAGCGGCCAAGGGTTCGAAATGTTTTACCCCTATAATAAATCATGGTTTGAGCTGATTTAGTACTTTTTTCTTTTCCTTGTGATTGAGATGGATTACTTGATATCTTAGTTATATGTATAGGAATATACCTAAGTGGGGTTATCTATTGATTTCATACTTTGTGATTTAACATTGTTGGATTTTGTGAGACCTGAAGGGTCTCGGGGTCCCTACTGAGTATCATTATACTCACCCCTGCACGGGCTATGTCGGTACCTTGTTGTATTGGTTTCAGACAACGGACAGCGCTGACTAAGGCTGAGAGTACTAATACTAGACGGTACCTGGAGGTGGACCATACGGTAAGTCGATACATGGAGGAGACAGACGGACCTGGAGTATGGAGGAGGTGATATGTACCTAACCTTCGGGTAGGAACCTCATAGGACGACCCAGTGGCAGTTTTTCTTTTCTTCAGTTGTACTTTCAGTTTCTTGTACTTTACAGTTGGGATTGTATTTTCGGCCCCTTTTATTTTCAACACTCTTTTATTAGAAAGTTTTAATTAGTGTTTTGTATCCATCTATGTACTCTGTTGTGTTTGTTTACAGTTTATAAAGGAAATTCCTTCCCATTTTATGGAATTACGCCTTTGGTGCTTGCCATTATCCCCTGGCTTATGGAAGGCGGGCTTGGGGTAGTCACAACATGGGCTCCGGGGGACGGGTCATGAAAAATTGGTATCAGAGGAGTTGTTTCTACCACAGAACTTAGGACTCTGATCTTTTTTTGTGAATCAATATTGTTAAGGGTAGTGAGTGTGGTTTTTAGTTCAGGGAGTCCAGTGTTGGTGCGGAGACCGATGTATCCATACACTAGGACCCTGACTTCTGATTTCCGACTAAGTGCACGAAAACACTGATTGCGTGTGTGTTTTCAAAAATTTTCTTTAATTCAGCTCACCAGGTATAACTTTTGACCATGTCTTTTTATGGGTCTCACCTCGAAGAGGTTTTTGGAGATTTTTCCTAGGCAGAAAGTTATCTATGAGGTTCACCAGACCTTTTCAAGTCCTCATCAGAGTTGGCGAGGTGGCATACCGCTTAGCTCTTCCACCTCAGTTACACCGGGTACATGACGTCTTTTACGTATCCCAGTTGAGGAGAAACATTCACGACCCTTCTCATGTCATCGACCATGGAGAGCTGGACGTTGATGATGGGTCAACTTTTACGGAGGTTCTAGTAGAGATTGAGGATCGATGGGAATGGGTCCTTTATGGACGGTCGATACCTTTGGTGTGTGTTCGTTGTCAGCACGGGAACCTCTAGGAGAGCACATGGGAGCGGGAGGCTCATATGCATGCACAGTACCCCCACTTGTTTCCTTAGTTTGAGTTGTGTCTTACGGGGACATAGATCCCTGAGCTGGGGATAATGTAAAGACACATAATTTCCATGTAATTTTTTTATATGGGAATTTTATGAGTCTGTGAAATCAGACGACACGTGATTCCGAGGCTCGGAGTGCCCGGAATGATCCGTCGAAGTTTTGTTAAGCTTAAGTTAACGTACCTAAGTAGTTTTCTTGAAAAAGTGGAATAAATCTTAAATAGTTACTCAGATCAGAAATCTGAGGGCACTGTTGTGCTCAGGATGGTGGGTTTTCCCTAGGCACGACTTAAGATTAGTCGGTGTGGGCCTCCTGTGAGAAACCCCAAAATTCGCATAACCGTAAATAAAATAATTAAATAAATTATTTTATTTTTTAAATTATTATAACTCACAAATGGTAGATCAGATTAAAAATTTGATACCACCACTGAACTCATGAGGGCATGCTTTATTTAAGCAGATTCTAACTTTGGTCGGTGCAGGCCGCCAGAGAAAGTTAGTTTTTGGCCGAAAATAAAATAATTAAGTGAAAATTATTTTATTGTAAAATTCATAACTTTTAAATGGAAACTTGTATTGGAAATCCAAGAGTACCATTGGGTTCTTTAGGCTGTGTTTCAATTAGGCAGAGTCTAACCTTAACTGGCGCGAGTTGAGGGTGACTGATAATAATTTTTCGAACTTTTTTTCAGGTACATTCAGTAAACGCGCGAGCGGTGTTTTATAACTTTTAAACCGGTGCTCAGAATAGAAATATGATGGCACCGTTGAACTCACAACTCCATTATTCTCTTAAGGAGACTTTCACCTCGACGGCAGATGGTCGAGGGTGAAATTTAGTTTTTGGATTTTTCATGAAAGAATAAAAATAAAAATAAAAGTGTGTGACACTTTATTTTTATTTTCAACACCCATGTGGGTGTTGGGAGGTGGGGGTCCACCAGAACTAAACCTTCTTGTGGAAGTTGAGAAGTGGGGACCACCAGACCTTAACCTCCCATGAGAGGTTATGGTGGTGGGGACCAACAGACCCTAACCTCCCATGAGAGGTTATGGTGGTGGGGACCACCTGAGGCCTAAACCTCCCAACTCCCCTCTTAATGAGGGAGAAACCACTCAAATCCCAAATTAATGTGGAGGAGCCTCTTGAGCTTCCTCTATATTAATTGTGCCAATTCACCACCATTATTTTGCACCAACATAAATTAATTGGCTTGACCCCCTTTTTAAATTAAGTAATAGCGTCATTGGAATTTAGGAAGGTTCCTAATAAATGAACTGTCATAAATTCCAATGATCGTTACCTAACTCCCCCCTCTCCTTTATATATGGAGATTCGAAGGATGATTTGGGATGGCTTCACCAAGAAACGAAGCACTGGTAAAGTGATGTGATGCCCAACACTTGGAGGATTACGCTCTCCAATGAAGAACGTGTTCTTCCATGAAGAATGCATTCCACTGACGAAGAATTCACCACTGAAAAAGAACGTTGACCCTGACATCAACCTTCTTCCTCGAGAATTTCTCCAATGTAGGACATCTTCGACTACGATGAGCCAGTGCACAAACCGACGATCGAGAAAAACGCCGACGACACCGACATCCGTCTTTTCCCAATGATCTATATTCTTCCCCATGACGTCGTCGATGAACAATGAACAAGGTAGGGGGTTATTATCAAATTCTTGAATATTTTATATTATCCTTGTTCTTGATTCATGGTTAAAGTAGAGCCACTTGTTACCACTCTAAACGCGGAGGGTGCGGGCCAAACGAACATGGCCAGACCCCTCCGCCGATCTCCTTTCATGTTCTTCGCGATGGGGAAGAATGGAAACCAACATGGAGGAGCACAAGAATGGTGGTCAGCACCACCGCCGGCCGTGAAAAAGGCAACGGTGAACGGCACAGCTTTTTGGAATCATCACCCCACTGTGCCTTCATGGCAGCCCCGGCCGAGCCGCATGTACCCTCGCAGCAGCCACCGGCCAAGCCGCCTGTGGCCTCCATGTGACCCACGCGCCCTGCGGCTCCTCCATCCACTCGCCCCGCTCACCTCACGGCTCTGCACACCACGCGCACCCCTGCGGCTCTTCCATTCACGCGCCCCATGCACCCCGCAGCTCCATGCGCCCTGTGCGCCCTATGGCTCTACTGTCTGTGAGCCTCGCGCTGTCGCTAGTCGAACCGGCCCGCCGGCCTCCTAAGCTGCCCTGGTCGCACCAGCCCTCCGGCCCCTCTCAACATCCTCGGCCGAACCAGCCCATGCCCTCGCGGTGCCCCATCCTCCAGACTAAACTGCCCTTGCGCCGACCAGCGGCCGGTTCGTGCCCTCGCAACCAGTTCGCACCCTTGAGGCCCTCCGCGGCCCCTCGCGTCCTACTGGGTTGGGCCCGGTGGGCTGGGCCGAACCCACCGGGCTGGCCTACCCAACGAGTCAGGCCAGACCCAATGAGGTAGGCCGGGTTGACCCGAAATGGGTCGGCCCAGACTAGGTCGGGTCGGGTCGATCCGACTGGGCCGGACCGAACCCGAGCCCACTACGACCCCCTTTACTTTCTTTTGGCCATATCATTAGCATCAGGCATCTATTTGACAATCAATCAGTGGCCCTAATAATCATGGATCATGACGGTCCCTTTGATTATACCCCACTGTAGTTTGGGGTATGGTTGAGATACGGTCAGGTTGGATCGTGCACGAATCCAACTGGGCCCTGAGACTAAAAGGCTAATAACTAACAGACCGGGCATCCGATTGACGCACCGTCTATTGCATTGAGACCCCTATGACGTGGAAGAAATTTGGGATACTTCTTCATGGGACTTCATTCTAGTTGGAGCATCGACCAATAGCTTGTGGAGCGGATCTTCCTGAGACAAGAGAGCATTTGTTCGGGAACCTAGTAGCTGGCTGAGACTTGACGACTGCTGACCGATTGACTTGGAGTGACTCGACTAGACCAGTGGGAGGTTCCTACTTATGGTGATAGACCCATGATGGAGGAGTGTCTGGTTGTGGTAGCAGACCCACGGTACTCGACAGGAGGAGTACCTCTGCAGGCTATGAGGGGGAGTGTCTGGTTGTGGCAGTATACCCATGGTGGGGAGCGCCTCTGTGTGACATAGCAGACCCACGGTACTCGATAGGAGGAGTACCTCAGCAGTCCAAGGTTAGTAAGAAGTTCCTGGTTGTGGTAGTAGGCCCACTGTACTCGATATAGTAGGAGTTCTCCTGCAGCCGAGGGTTCAAAAATTTTTACCCCTAGAATAAATCCTGGTTTGAGCTGAGTCAATACTTTTGTGTTTTCCTCATGATTAAGATGGATTACTTAATAACTTAGGTATATGTATGGGAATATACCTAAGTGGGGTTATATATTGATTTCATACTTTCTGGTTTATCCTTGTTGGATTTTGTGAGACCTTGAGGGTCTCGGGGTCCCTACTGAGTATCGTTATACTCACCCCTACATGGGCTATGCCCACACCTTGTTGTGTTGGTTGCAGACGATGGACAGTGATGACTGAGGCTAAGAGTACAAGGACTGGATAGTACCTGGAGGTGGACTATACGGAGAGTTGGTACATGGAGGAGACGGATGGACCTGGAGTACTAAGGAGGCGATCTGTACCTACCCTTCAGGTAGGAACCTCGGAGGACAACCTAGTGGCAGTTTTTCTTTTCTTCAGTTATACTTTCAGTTTCTTGTACTTTACAGTTGGGCTTGTATTTCTGGACCCTTTTATTTTCAGTACTCTTTTGTTATATAGTTTTACTTAGTGTTTCTTATCTTTCCGTGTACTTTGTTGTGTTTGTTTATAATTTATAAAGGCAATGCCTTCCCAGTTTTAGGGAATTATGCCTTTGGTTCTAGTCGTCAGCCCCTAGTCTATGGAGGTGGGATTGGGGTAGTCACGGCACGAGCCCCGAGGGATGGGTCGTGACAGTTCTATATATATTATGAGTTTTTAATTTCTAATAAATTCTATTTATTTTTTTAAATACATGGAATTCTTACGAGACCAGACACTCTGACAGCTCCTGATTCCAAGACTCGGTGTGCTTGGAAGATAATTTTGAACTTTTTTATGTTTATTTAACTAAACTTGTAAGTATAATTTTCTAAATTTTAAATTGGTTCATGGATAAAAATCCAAGGTCGCCGTTGAACTTAGAACGGTGGGATTCTCCTAGAATGGACCTAACTTCGACTAGTAATGGTTGATCAGAAAAGTTAGTTTTCATAATTTTCAGAAAATAATAAATTAACTTAAAAGGTTATTTTTTTCTCACCATTGAGCAGTTTCAAGCCAGAAAAATGGTGCAGTGGTGAGACCCTTTAATTATAATCCTAAACTAATTAAAACAGTCATGATGTTTCATTAATGATATAGCATAACGACGTGGAGACACAACATAACAGAAATGTTGTGACGCATTTCTCTATTAATGAGATAACACATTGGGGAATCAAATGGGAACTTCCTCTATCGATCAAATGGTAAAAATACTCTCTAATGATGAATTTTTAATTCTTGTGAATCACTATCGACATCAATTCTAATCAAATAGTGGGACTGGAGGGCGATGAACACTGACAGCTTCGAATGGAACATGAATCCTCACGGGAAGATCTCTTCAATGATGAAATCCAATGAGGTAGTGGTAGTTTTTTTAAATTTTTCCCTATTCTGTATTCTAAAACAATAAACACATATCAACCCACGAAAATTTTGATCTGTGGATCGCTTGTTATTATGGTAGGATTATTTTCTTGGGGTTTTGCATCGGGGTAATTAATTAAATTTGGATTGAAAATTAATTATATATTCCTTGTTTATAAACCTCTAACGTAGAGGGTGTGGGCCTATACGAACAAGTCCCAAATCCCCTCCACCTTGTTTTTTTTGTGCATTAATCCTATATGAATATTTGAAATGGAGGAAAGTAGGATTCGAGCTCATCGTAGGGATGTTGGCCTCCCCCATAGGACGTACTCACGAGAGGCGAGATGAACGGACCACCGGAGTGGACTCAGTGATCCATGCAAGAACCCACCAGTGCATTGGTGCTGGTGGAGACCACATACGGGTGGCGGCGCTCCATGATAGTGCTCAGGGAAAAGTTTCATGATGAAGCTCTGGGAGAAGGGTCATAGACGACTCTGGTCGTAGCGGCGTGGAAGGATCCACCAACCTCCATCCCTTCAGCTGGAAAACGGAGAATGTAGTCAACCGGTTGTATCGGAGTTACTGTAGATGTTCCACCATGCCACGTCACATGTGGAAAGGTAATGGTCAACTGACAGTGGTGGAGGATCTAACCCTGCATATGACCTATGGGGCAGGGGGAGTGGGCATGGCTTTGAGTCGCCAGTAGGCTAAGTAAGAACTGGTCCACCTAAGGCGGACTGGCCAGGGCATGGGCTGGTCCCACATCCCAGCAGGCCAGATTGGGAAGGACCCAGACTAATTTAGATCTGATTCAGGTCAGTGGACTAGGGTCGAGTTGTTTCGGTCAAACCCAGTCGAACCAGACCCGGACCCACCTGGTCCGTTTTCAAAAAAATGCCAATATCATTCAAACTGGGCATCTGATTGACAAGGCATTTGTGATGTTGGAAACCTCACGACAAGGAGGATGTTTTGGAATACTCTAAGGATTATTTCATGGAATTTGAAATAAAAATAATGGCTTGAGAAGTATTTCTTCTAGAATCAAGTGCTCTACATGTGGAAACCATGTGATTGGATGAAACATTAAGACTACTGATAAGAGACCTTGTGTGCATCAGTTGTGATGGCCTAGTGCGAATCACTATGTGTGACCTGACTGGCCCATGGTGGGGAGAAACTCTGTGTGAACCGGTTTACCGACATTACTCTATAGGAGGAGAACCATAATTTGGACAAGGTGGGAAGCGACACTGTATAACATGGCATGTCCATGGTGGGGAGCGACTATGTGTGACCTGGAATACCCATGGTACTCATCTGTTATGAGTACCACATCAGTACAATGTTAGTTTTAAGTATCTTTGTGTGACCCGGCAGGCCCATTGTACTCATAGAGAAGGAGTTATCTAGTAGCACAAGGTGATTGTCAATACGAGTAATGGTCATACTTTCCCTACTCAAGAGTATACCTGGTGTGAGTTATCTTGCTTTTTGGTTTTATTTGTGGATTACTTTGTGGAATTTCCTTGTTTTTTTGGGGTCCCAAATGAGTATGTTATTACTCACCCATACATCGTATCCACCCGTAGGAGTTTTTTTTGGTGTAGACGACTGTCATGTTGATGGAGGACTTGGTGGCCTCAGACCCTGTAGTGCCCAGTGAGACCAGGAAGGTGGGGCATGGTTGCGTGTTCATGCATACAAGTACTCAGTAAAATGCCTCCCACTTATAGTTTGATGACTTCGGTGCTATTTTCCAACCACTGGACTTCGGAAGGTGAGCTTGGGGGATGTCACAGCATGGGCCACAAGGGATGGGTCGTGACAAAGTTGTATTAGAGGTGGTAGGTTCTACCAAAAAGATCAATATTTTGTTGTTTTGTGTTTGGGAAATAGTGTTAAATGTTTCGAGTTCGACTTACATATTCTAAGAGTCCAGTTTTGGTGTGGCAGCTGACGCATCCATACACTAGGACCTTGAATTTTTCTTTTAGACTCTAATACAAAAAAATATTGGTTGCATACATAATATTGGAATTGAGAGTTTCCTCATGTTCTTATTGAATTATAGTTAGCTCACCAGGAATAATCTATTTACCATGGTACATCTTTATTTGTATTAGGATGCCTCCATGTAGACAACTTTCTAGGATTTTGATGCATGACCATGAGGAAAGACCACCTAGTGATGAGGTGTCTGTTTAGGGACTAGTGCTAGAGATGTCCCTGTCAGGTGGTGCACCAGCATTACCACCACCCATTGATCAAAAGTTACTACCAGAGTTACCAGTATAGGATGAACAGCTGCACATCACCTTTTACAAGTTCCACAAAAAGATACCTCCTAGGTTCAGGGGAGATATAGACCCTCAAGCCACTAAGGACTGTTTGAAGGAAGTGACATAGGTCTTCCTCTTATTGAGGACACACTAGACCATATGGAAATCTTAGATGTGATCTATATTCAGGGATCAGCAGAAAGATGGTAGATCCTAATGATTCAGACTCATGATGAGGCGACTCTCTCTTGGGATAACTTCAGGTGACTTTTCCAAGAGGATTTGTTCCCCATTAACTTTCTCTTAGTGAGCATATAATATTTACTTCCCCTACATCATGGCATCATGTCAGTGGTTGAGTACTCATAGAGGTTTATAGACCTCTCTCACTACTCCATAGACACAGTTCGGGACAATTTCTTCAGGGATCAGACCTTTGAGTAGGGGATTAGATAGGATATCAAGGAATCTATGGTGTCTCTCAATATCCCCACTAATTCTGGAGTGATAGAGTGATCCATTTGTGTGAAGAGATTCCTAGAAGAGCAGACACTGACATCCAGAGCCACCAGCAGACATCAGGAATCAGATCCTTCAGTAGTGAGCAGTTAGCAGCAGACGTGGGGTCCCACATGGTTCATATCATTCATGGAATGACCCAAGGACTCGGGGTCAATAGTGAGGGTCTCCTAGAACATAAAGAGTTAGTAGGGAACTAGGTTGTGCTTTATGTGCAGTGGGTAAGGACATATGGCTCGTGACCGACCAACCCGACGCACATATGACTAGAAGACGGTCGAGTGACCACCAACCCAAAGGAATATGTTTGGGCCAGGAGGTTTTTAGGGTGGTTTATGTAGAAGGTGAGCATGCTAAGTGGTAGGTGGTGGACGATGGTTCGAGGTACTACCACCACCACCCTCAGGTGGTCCACCACAGGCTCAGGGAGACAGCGGATAGGGGAGAGGCCAGCTTCAGTCGATGGAGTCCTACGAACATGGTTCTCCAAAGTTTATTTGAGGTATAATCTGTGTCTTCTCCACCTTAGCTGCAGTTCATATATACATGAGTTTTATTCACTCTTTCCTTTCCATGAAACTCGTTTGTGGTTTTAATATTCTCGTGGAGTCATTGGCTTGATTCTTACAATTATAGAATCCTAATGGAAGGGTTTTTATGATTACACACTAGTGATGGTAGTGTGATCTTACTCTAGGAGGAAATAGCTTCAGCTGGGATCTCCTAGTAGTGACATTGAGTCCTTACGACGTCATCTTGGGAATGGAATGGTTATCTACAGTCAATGATCAGATCGATTGTATTAGAGGAAAAGTACAGTGTGTCCATGAGGAGGGGGCTATTTTTTCCTTCACCGATGAGAAGGGAACTTTTGCAGCATAAGGAATAATTTCTCGAATGAGGGTGTATCCTATCACTCACCAATTTTCTATCCTCACCCTTGATGCAGTGGAACAGAAGAATCCAAGCTTTCCTGTAGTGGTGGACGAGTATGATTACTACTTTCCAAAGGATGTTTCGGGACTACCTTGTCATATAAAGGTATACTTAATCATAAACATGTACCATAGAACAACACTGATATCCACACTAGAATATTTGATGGCTCCCACAGAACTTCGTGTACTGAGGGTATAGTTGGAGGACTTTTAAGAGAAGGGCTTAGTGAGGACCAGTGTTTCACCATGTGAAACCCCAAGTGTTATTTTCCAAGAAGTAAAACAAGAGTATGAGTCTATGAGTGGACTTCCAGTACCTGAACTAGGTGACCTTGAATAATAGGTATCCACTGAGGATGATTGATGACCTCTTTAGCCAGCTGAAGGGAGTGAGGTGGTTCTCGAAGATAGACCTAAGATCAGGCTATTGTCAGCTTCAGGTACGGGATGGGGACGTACCAAAGATATCCTTTAGATGCTGATATGGACATTATGTGTTTTTAGTCATGCCTTTTGACATGAACAATTCCCCAATAGTGTTCATGGGACTCATGAACATGACCTTAAAGTGTTACATTGATCATCTCATGGTGGTTTTCATTGATGACATCTTGGGGTACTCAGCGTCAAATGAGGAGAAAGCTATACACCTTAAGATAGTAATTGATACACTTTGAGAGAAACAGCTTTATGGTAGGCTTTCTAAGTTCCAGTTCTAGATTCAGGAGGTACAAATTCTAGGACACATCATCTAGGAAGCTGGAGTTGTAGTGGATAGAGTGAAGATAGAAGTACTTATTGCTTGGGATCCACCTAGAAGTGTGACTGAGGTGTAGAGTTTCTTGGGGATGGATAGATACTACCAGAGGTTTGTGATCACCTTTTACAGATTAGCTACATTGTTATAAACTTTGAAAAATAATGGTAAACCCTTCATGTGGATGGATACGTGATAGTAGAGTTTCTAGGAGCTAATGTGGATATTGATAAGTGCCCCCATCATGATACTACTAGAAGAGGGTTTTGGGTATGTATTCTTCAATGACACATCAGGGACCGGACTGGGTTGTGTCCTGATACCAGACCAAGTAGTGATCACCCATGTCTCATGATAGTTTAGGCAACATGAGAATAACTACGCAACCCATGACCTAGAGTTAGTAGTAATGGTATTTTACTTGAAGATGTGGCGGCACTACTTGATGGGTGAACGGTTTACCATCTACAACGACCAAAAGAGTATTAATTATATCTTCTCAAAAAAGGAATTGAACTTGAGATGGTGGTGATGGATGAAGTTCCTCTAGGTCTATTACTTTGAGGTAGTCTATACTCATTAGAAGGAGAATGTGGTGGAAGATGTGCTCAGCAAGAGGTATGGTCTACAACTGCTTAGTGAAGCAATAGAGAAGTTAGCCACAATGCATATATCCTTCATTGATGATGATAGAGAATCTTAGATTCAGTCAATGACTATCAATCCTCCACTCTTATATCAATTCAGGGAGGCACAACTTGTGTATATTTACTATGAACTCTGACGTGCTCAATTTTACTTAGGACATACACCTGATGGTTTTTCAATAGGTATAGAGGACATCATCCTTTTCAGAGGAAACACCATAGTACTAGTGGTGTTGTGGGATGAGGTGTTGAGGGAGTTCAATACATCCCCTTTGGTGGTATATCTTGGTGTAGCAAAGAAGTACCAGGACCTCCCACTTTAGTACTTGTGGATAGGTATTAAGAAATTGGTGGTAGAGTTTGTTTCACGATGAATCACTTTTTAGCATGTGAAGCTTGAGCATCATGATCTTGCAGGCTCGGCATAATCACCTATGGTATCAGAGTGGAAGTGGGATGGTATATCGATGTATTTTGTGACAAGATTACCATGCACATCCAGGGGACACGATTTTATCTGGGAGATCATTGATCAACTCACCAAGTCAGCTCACTTCTTACCCACTTGAGAGCAAGGATCGGTAGAGGTCTTGGGACACCTCTACCTCTAGGAGATATTGCGGCTTCACGGAGTGCCTTATATGATCATCTAATATAGTGATGCACTCTTTACATCTCTATTGTGTAAGGTATTGAAGGAGGCATTCAGAACTCATCTATGCTTGAGGACATCTTTTCACCCCCTGACAGAAGGTCAGACAGAGAAGACCATTCAAACCTTGGTGGAAATTATTCGTGCTTGGCTCCTTGATTTTTTTTGTAGATGGGACAGCCACCTACCATTGGTGGAGTTTTCATACAACAATTAATATCACTCCACCATTGTCATGGCACCATTTACGGCCTTGTACGTCTGGCCTTGAAGATCACATATATGCTGGAAAAACCCAGGGGAGTCAACATTAATGGGTCTAGAGTTGGTACGGGTTATCACTACAAAGGTGAAGATCATCTAGGAGTGGATGAGGAATGGAAATATTAGGCAAAAATATTATGCGTACAGAATACAGAGACCCTTGGAGTTTGAGGAGGGAGAACATGATTTCTTTCGAGTCTCACTCCGATGGGGATTATAGGGATTTGGTCGGGGGATACAATTTATCTAAAAGGTTCATCAGACCTTTTCAGATTCATATCAGAGGTGTCAAGGTGGAGTACCACCAAGATATTCCCCCAAATATGCACCAGGTTCATGATGTTTTCCACATGTCACAGCTGAGGAGGTATGTGAATGGTCCATAACAAATCATCAATTAGGGGTGAGCTGGACATTGAAGATGCGGTGACATTTTCATAGTTCCTAGTGGACATAGAGGATTGACAGTACCGAGTCCTTCATGGATGGTTAATTCCTCCAATGTGTGTTCAATGGTAGCATAGGAATCACCAAGAGATCACATGGGATCAATAGGCTCATATTTATGCTTAGTACCCTCATTTGTTTGTTTATCCTTTTTCTTCTTATGAGGACGTAAATCCCAATGGGGGGGAGTAATGTAATGTCCCAAAAATTCCTTTTAAATTTAATTTAATTATATGGAATTATTTCGAGACCAGAAGCACTGATGACTTTTAATTCCGAGGCCTTGTGAACCTGAAATATAATTTGGAAATTTTTTATTTTTATTTATGTAAACGTGGGAGCAGAGTTTTTCTATCATTGAAAATGGTGCTCGTATCAAAAATATGAGGGCATCGTTGAACTCAGAATAGCGGGATTCCCCTATAATAGACATAACTTCAAAGGGAAAGGTTTGACAAGAAAAGTTAGTTTTCATACTCTTTTGGAAAATAATAAAATAACTTAAAAAGTTATTTTATATTCTTTTCTCACTATTGAGATGTGGCACGCCAAAACTACAGTTTGACAAAGGGGCGGCTACTAGCCCATTTAATGAGACACCTTAATGGAAGTGAAACATTAATCTTGTTTCATTAATGAAAAAGTGTAATGATATGGTGATGCAGTGTAATAGAAATTATATGGAATGATTATATATTAATGAGATAACATGTTGTGGAATGTAACGGGGAATTCCTATGACAATTATATGGAAAAAAACCACTCTAGTTGTGAACAATGAATGCCAATGGATCTCTAGTGAAATCAGAACTCCTTGAAGAGAGGTACCAGAGGGTGACAAACACTGATGGATTCAAACGGACCTTGAATCCTAATGGGTGGATCACTTCAATGAATAAATCTATCGAGTTAGGGGTTTTTTTTAATTTCCCCCTTTAATTATTCTAAAATGACAAACACATATCAACCCAAGAATAGGTTGATCCTTGAATCACTCATTCTTGTGGAAGTATTCTTTTCTTGGGGTGTTGCACTAGGGCTACTAATTAAACTGTGATAGAACATTAATTATATATCCCATGTTTCTAAAACTATAATGTAGAGGGTGTAGGCTGACACAAAAAACTCTCGAGCCTCTCCACCATGTGTATTTTGTGCATTCCTTGTAGCCTCATATTCAAAATGGAGGCAAGGATGATTTGAGGACATCGTAGGGAAGATGGAATCCCCCGGAGGCCATAGGCGCAAGAGACACAAAGAAAAGACCACCAGAGTAGACCTGGTGGTCTTCAGAAGAACCCTTTATTGCACCAGTACCAGCACCAGCCGGTGAGTGGAGGTGCACTACTATGGCTCTCGAGGAGAATCATTGAGCTGGTGTGGTAGGATCCACCAACATTCGCGCCGGTAGCTGGCAACAGGTGGACGTGGCCACCCAGCCGCATCAGAGGTATCGTAGACATGTCCCCACGCCGCGTCACATGTGTAAAGGCCACGATCAACTAACCCCGGTGGAGGATTTGGCCCCATAGATGACCCGCAGGGAAGGGGGGTGGACACGACATCCTTCTGCATCCCGACAAGGTGAGAACTGGTCCACTTATGGCAGACCAGGTAGGGTGTGAGTCGGGATCGCATCCCAATAGGCCAGACCCGTGTCGGGCTAGTCCCAAACCAACCTAGATCCAGTTTGGGTCATCAAACCTAGGTTTCATCAGTGGATCTTAGGCCATGTGGGGTCAGGTCAGACCAGACCTAGACCCCACCATCCTCTTTTCAGAAAACACCAATATCTTTCAAACCAGATGTTTGGTTGATGATCTGTTTGTAGCGTTGGAACCCTTGAAATGATGTAGATATATTGTAATACTCTAAGGAGGATTTAATATTTGTTGAAATACAAATAATTTATTGAGGGGAAGTTCTCCTAGAATCATGTGTTTTACATGTGGAAACCCTGTGGTTGGCTGAGACCAGAAAACTGCTGGAAAGCATCCATGTGTGCATTAGATACGATAGCCCAGTGGGAAGTATATCTATGTGATCTAGAAGTCCCGTGGTGGGTAGAAGCTCTATTTGATCCAACAGTCTCATAATACTCGACAGAAGGACTACCTCAATATGGCCAAGGTAGGAGCGGCTCTATGTGACCCGCCATACCCACAGTGTAGAGCAGCTTTGTGCGACCTGGAATACCCACAATACTCATCATGGATGAGAACCAAAAATACTCCAAGGTTAGTGGAATGTGGATTTTTGTGACCTAGTAGGCCCACTGTACTCATAGAGTCGGAGTTCCCCAGCAGCCCAAGGTGTTCGACGATACGACTGATTGTCATAATTTCTCTACTCTAGATTATACCTGGTGTGAGATATCTTGATTCATGGTTTTCTTTGTGGATCTATTTTTTGTCTTTACTTGTTGGTTTGGGGTCCCTATTAAGTATATTGTTACTCACCCCTTCACAGGATCTTCCCCCATGTGTTGTGTCTGGTGAACACGACTGCAGCTTTGACGGAGGTCTTGGTGGCCTTAGACCTAATGGTTCCTAGTGAGACTAAGTAGTTGGGGTGTACTTATACAGCTTCCAGAAGCTACTCTATATTTACCCATCAGTTGGATTTTTCATCGAACAACTTTGATATTTTCCTTGTATATTCCAGTTTTTAGTTCATCTTTTGTTGGGTTTGTATTCTGGCCCATTTGTCCAACATTTTGTACTTTTATTCAGTGGTTGTTTAGTGGCATGCATTTTTACCATTCAAGATTTCGGACGTGGTTGTGTGTGCATGCGTATAAGTACTCAGGGTTATTCCTCCCACTTTCTAGTTTATGACTTCAGTGCTAGTCGTCATCCCCTGACCATTGGGAGGTAGGATTGGTGGATGTCATGGCATGGTCCCAAGGAGATGAGTCATGAAAGAGTTAATCTATGTGTTTCATCAAGTGCAAGAATAACTTTTTGTTTCATATAATACAATTTAGACATATTATTTCATATAAAAAAGATAAATTCAATATTGTGTGAAATGAAAAATATAAAAAACTATTAAATAAATTCAAAAAAAATCCAAAAATCTCAGGGTGTTACATAGACAATATAACAACCCACTTGGAGATAAATTATGTGCTCTGGTGATTTAAATGAAACCACATGATGTTAATAGGCTACGAAGGCAAGATATAGAACCAAAAAACCCACCCTAATAAATTCAATAAACTTTTCCATTTTGAGAACAAAGAGGTCCCATAGAAAAGGATAAATTCCAATATTAAGGGTATAGTCCCTGTATTTGATTATTCCCTCTGAACATTCTCCAAATAGTGTATCTATGTTCATTACAGCATAATAATACATAATTTCAATATCGGTACTTTCCATGGTAGATAAAGAGATGAAGGAGTGTGAAACAGTTTTATCTAATAAAGAAGAAACAATAATTGAGGCTACTCAAATAGTACCTTGTACTATCAATGGTCGTGCACTCTGCTCCTAGGCGATCGGCTATAAGGCTTGGAACTTGCTTTATCCATGGCCACATAGACTATTAGATGACCCTAATCATGGTTGCTCTACTGATGCTACTTATAATCTGAATAATTTCATCCACTTCCACAAACCCCTCCTCGATTAGTCATGATGATACTACTCCAACTACACGCTTCACACAACATATAAAAATCTACTTAAGATGGTGGATCTAGTGCAGATCCAATTTCATTAATGGTTAATGGAATGGTCTAATAGAATCACATATGATTCCCCATGTGGGAACAATCTCAGAACTCTAGAGAGTCTCTATCACATTGAGGAATTAGATGCCCCTTATGTCCACACTGATGGCATACCACATAGCTACAATTAAATGAACTCTAATAGACCCTACCCTAATGATAAACATCATGGGAACACTTCCTTCTATTAGAAGAACTACTGGCCTACCTTGAAACTGATCCTATATACTCAGTACTATCCCCTTCCCCCAGTTTTCACTCAATAGTAAGAAATTGGTTGACTATATCATAAATAATAGGCAAGTGAAATGGACTATGGAATAATAGGTAGGATAAAAATGATCACCTAATTATGGATTCCATACTTGATCCCATCCTTGAAATGTATATCATGTGATGGTTCATCTTCGGCTAGAATCATCTAGAAGCACTGGAAACCGGTTAAATACACTAAATAGTTCATGAATGGAATATAACCCTACTCTAGATTTGAGAACTCTTAGGATCGGTAATCCCTCGTCATTAGAGGAAAGAAGTGAACATAAAATACAGACTAAAAATTATCCTAGACCATGTCATGATGATGACCAGCATGGGTAATCATACCCAAAAATTATTGGTCAAATAACAAATAATATAGGAACAAATATTGACCCTCATCTCTGGTGGTGTCTCTAAATGATCAGATAAAGATAATGTGGCCTCTATCTAAGACTCAACATCATGTGGGACATAATCCTCCAAGAAGGATGGTGGATATTTTTTCTATAATTCATTAGTTAGATCAGCCATCATAGGTGAATTCCATAGATAACAAAGTATGGACTACATCAGATGTAGGTAACCCTTATAAATATAATCAAAACTTATGAACAAGGACTCACAACACAAGTATTAGTACCCCAAATACCATTATAAGAGTCCAGGTATTGGTAGGTGTCCAAGTATAATTTATAGGGGTTCCAATACGAGAAGGGTTAATCACATTTTTTGGTTTCATTCATTGGAAATCATCTCATTTCAGAAGTTGATATTTGACTTTTAAATTTATATTTTATTATAAACCTACACCATGTTTTGATTCAAATGGATTGTCATTCATAGTGAATTAGTAACCATACACCTTATCATGGAGATTGAAACCCATTTAGTTTTGTTCTACTAGGTTGATTTAGAAAATTACACATTCCAACCGATGAGGACTCATACACTTCTTGAATTGAAACTATAAATCACTCAATCATAACCAAAGAATAGCTCATGTAACTGGAGGTATATTTATGGATTGGGTAGAAACTAGCCATTTATGATCCCAATATCAACCTATATAGGAAAACATTATGTATATTGGTACTGAAATATTAAATAAAAAACCCCCAAAACCTATAATAAAATGTTATAAGTGAAATAATTTATAAAAAACATGGTCCCTCAACAAACACAGGTGATATAGTAAAATTCACAATGTGAAATAATCTTATATGGTATGGAATTTTCAAGGCATGTGAATTCAACGTGCTTATGATGATGCATGTGACAATGTTCATTGACATTATTTCATGAGTCCAAGGATAAAATATACTCCTCAATCAAAATAATAATAATAAACATCACATAACATGTCTATCACAAATTAATTAATTTTTATCACATGTAATAAGAAAAATACTCAACAAATTTATTATTTTAAGAAACGTGAAATTTACCCCAAACATTGGTTGTATGCACACAAGAATAGATTGTAACCACATTCCAAACCATTTCTATTCTCCTTTATATTTTTACCAAATAGTAAATCAAGAATGTAACCACTCTGATGCCTCTTTGTGATGTCCCTATGCTGAGTTCCACTCAATGTTGTACTGATTCTGGTTGTCCACATGGCCTCAAGAACATCTCCCTGAATACTAGAGGTTTTGACCAACGCTAAATAAAAAGGCCATGTCCATGGGGTGACTATACCCTCATTAACATATTGGAGAAAATTTTATATATAATAATAGATAAATAGATGAAGTAGTCTACACATATGTAAAATTAGAAACATACATTGTATCAACTTCACCAGTAACTCGCCATAGTGGAATAAGGCATAATAATAAATAATTGAACAACTTATAATCATATACAAAATCAAATGATAATATATTTCATGTATCTATATAGAAGAAAAAACATGGATACAATATAATATTAGGAATTATAGTACATTATATTAAAAAATCTAAAAACAATCAAAGAAACCTCATCTATCAGCTCGGTCATATTCTACTAAGCTCCATCCTAATGAATGAAGTAAAGATTAGGAGTACAAAGTGTGATGATTCACCTTGTCAATACCTTTATACATGTAATCTTATCATGTACCAATATATACCTAGATAGAGTGTGAGATAATCTCAGTAGTCCACCACCAAGAACCTTTATACTGACTAGACTGTGAAATATAAATAATTGTGTGTAGGTATATATAAATGAAAAGAAAAACCACAATGTAAATATTGAGATACCTACATTAGAATTAGATGGTATTTTATCTTAACATGAGATAATTTAATTAATTCATTTAATTTTAGTTCATATAATAAGTCACATGAGATGTAACTTGCACTGAAATCACAACCTGATAGTAATAGTAAAGTATCTATGGTATAAACAGGGAATCCTGTAACGATAGTAATAATGAAGGGGTCCAAGTTAATAACTAAGTAATACTTGGACTTAGGGGTCTATCCAACTCAGTTATAGCCTATTTTTTATATATAAGGGTAAAGAGTGTAATCCAAGGGGCATATCCTATGTAATTCTACAATAGTAAAATTCTAACTGAGTCCATGGATCTTATACAAGGTAAAACGGTTAATAAATGACTAGGCCCTATGTGAGTAACCATGGTTTCACATGTTCATAGATGTCATACTGATTATATGGAGTGTATATTAGGAATAATATAATGATAATGGAAAAATCTGATGGTGTCATGTAAACCTTCCACCAGTGGACAAGGATTATGTTCAAAGGTGGGGTATCACCCTTTTGAACCGACATCCCTGGAATAGAATGGTGTTTGTGACTGCTGAAGTAATTCCCCTAGGAATCTTATACTGGATGGAGTTTGAAAACTCTTGTAAAGATGTCAAGGAACATATGAATTCGGATCCTTATAAATAATTCATTTAATAAAATAGACCATGTAATACTCATTTCTTTTTATAATTCAAGAGGATAATTACATACACTTCATTACTGTGAAAAGGCCAAGGGTCATGCAATTATTTTCACATTAATCACATAATAAAATAATTAGTTTCATCTATCTCCCAAAATAAATTCCTTGAAACATCACTATGAAATGTTGGATGCATGTGGAGTGAAGGATTATATAAACCATTACATGTTAACCAATGTTATTACAATGTGGAAGAATAAAATCCCAAATTTTCAACAAGTTATTAATCAATTTCACGATGAAAAAAGTCATGTTGTAATTAGATAAATTTATATTATTTTCAATTTTTAACTATCATGATGATCATGAAAATATTTTCTAATATTCCCATCCATGTATTGAATAAATTATATACCAATGAGAATATTTTTTTTAGATTAGTGTTTTTATAAGAATAGTGGTTGTTCAAAACTCATATTTCTACCATTTTATGAACCTTCGGCCATGGTAGATATACAATGGTGTGGACTAAACTATACCCCTTAAAATATTAATGGGGATTACATTCAAATTTCCAAATTCTCTCATAGTTACATTTATATTTGCAGTAAGGATCCTTACATATCATAACCCTCTGGGTATATATGGGCAACATCATGAGGTCTCTTATAATGAAATTTACATATTTCTATCAGATTTTTACTAAATGGAAAGACTCATATGTATTCTTCTCTATGTACACTAAAATGTTGGATGGGTTTTATAATATTACAAGATTCCACTATAATTATGATCTTATTCTATGTGGTTGTTCCATGATGAAAATTTCATCTCCTCAAATCGAAAAGGATAATTTCTTATGTATCACTAGGTGAGTGGTATTAATTCACCATAATATCTTTTGAATTTGGGTGAATTTTTTACATATCCATAGAGAGGACATAAGAGGAATCATCACAACACAAACTCTTCATCAGTTTTCACCATTTAAAAGTTATATGAGGAGATAATGTATCATGAAATCATGGGTTACAATACTTTTACTTATATATAGTAACTCCTGATATGCATCTTAGAATCAATAATAAAATGGTATAGTAGTTGTAGTGTGATTATATTAGTTGTTCTTATCAAATCTCTATAGCCTCAAAAACTCTTTAACATGTAATTTTATATTGATTATTATAAAAAACAAAAATGAGGCAATATTTAGTAAAAAAGACTCCCAAAATATTGAAAATTTTCATGAATAAAATTAATTAATTTTCATGTAAATAAATAATTTCTATCATAGAATCATTAAAGTCTTTTGATTCATGAAATTTTCTAATTTATTTAGTCACTGCCTATCGACCCATAAAAAAGACACAATCCCAACAACCATTCTATTAAATTAAACCTTAAAACTTTAAAATTGAAGTTAAAGTTATTCCAAATTAGTATTTTTACCATAAAATTAATAATGGAGTTAATATTTAGACTTTTCTCCTTGACCTAGAACTATTATTACATGCACCATGATTTCATAATATTCATTTATACCATTTTATTGAATATGATTAGATGAATTGAAAAGAAATCAATCTTGATCAAAAATAATATAAAGGATAATGGAATGAAATTATTCGTAGAAAATTTTAATACCAACAAATTTTTTAAAATATAGTATAATTAATCAATTTAATTGGATATTTCCCAAAAGGAGTTGCATTGATCATAGAGTAAACATTGTGGTATTCCAAATTTATCATATCTTGAAGTTCATCATTCTATGAAAGATTATAATCCAACCTTTACACCACTATTAACACATATTCAAGAATTGGGTAACCAATGGATAGATACATATTGGTCAATAAATCTGATAAATTTCTAAAAGGGATGTTTTTATAAGCTTTAGTGGATGGGTTTATAGGAGGATCATTATCTGATGGGAAAAATCACTAAATACCCTAGTAATGATAGTAAAGGTGTGTTTTCTACTAGATTTCCCCTTCACTCACTTTATCAATCACTATATTCTCCCATTTTCCAAAATTATTTTCCATATATTAAAACTTATTATAAAATTTAAGGATTCCTCAGAGAAATCTTCATCTTTAGATGAACAATGTAAATGAACTGTTGAAAATGAGGCATATATGATAAAAAGATTATCTACTCTTATAACTACTTAAACTATAAAAAATTTGGATAACATATTATCCATAAATTAGGGTACTCTATGTATAATTTATTTGTTTCATTTAGAGGGGGTATAATGATTTAAGAATTCATACTTAATGCACTAGAAGTTAAAAAAATGACACTGATCATGGTATATAATTAATCATTGGCCCCATGATATGGTAATGGGGTAACTCTATGGGAACCTAAATTTATTAATGAACTATTATTGTGTTTAGGGTCCAAAAATTGTTATATTTTAAACGTCAAAATATAGTTTAATTTAATATAAATACAATATATATGAGGTATCCTCATTCTTTCTACTATAATCATAAATAATAATCCCTAGGGGTGGATCATAGGGAAAAATGTAAAATAAGAGTAAAGAATCATCATGTTAGTAATTTAAATTGTATTTTTGGGATTGAGTTGTAACAATATTTTTTTGAATATATGACTAGAATATAAAAAATGAATCATTAAAGTGATATAAAATTAATAAATTTCCAAGAAATGCTCCATATAGTAATAAATTTTGGTTTCATATATATAATTTTTATGGTGTATTCCTATAACTGATTTAGAAAAACATGTGATGAATCCTAGATAATAATAGAATTAAAAAATTAATATGACACACACTTTTTAACTAAATACACATCATAAATGTGTTCTCAATGACCTAGGAATGGGAATATTTCACATGGATGATCCACTAATTAAGGAACATCATTAAAAATACTGATAAAACAAAACACAAGACCATAATTATATTGACTCGATAACATCATGATATACAATTTGCCTCTCCTAGAATATCACATTAGTAACCTGGTATAAAACATATATACTGAGATAAATAACTATTATGATGACATGGATTTAGATTCTTCCCATGATGTTTAATGAAAATATCAATGAATTAATTAAATGGAAAAATAAAATGATTTTGACGTTCTTTTCCATGATAGAACATTTTCATTATCAATAAAACCCACACCATAAGATCATTTTATTCATAATAACAAGATACATATATATTAGGATGAATTTTTAATATATATCCCCAAGTAAGGGGAAACCAAATAATTAGTATATATTCTAAAAATAAATCCCAATATTCCCATTTATCATGTGAAAATTATTTTCTTCTCGAAACCAATGGTTGACTAGAACAATAAAGAGGTCATTATATTTGTAATATATGAACTATGGTGACTAAAATACATGATATAGTTCATATAATTATATTTTCATTGGGAACTCATCCAATCCTTGGTATAACCTATAATACCATACCCATTAATGATTAATTCTTTCACTATGGAAAATATTCCAATTTTTTCCACCATATTTTTTAATTTAAAATTAAATAATATAAGTTTATTTAGTAAATCTGTGTGGAAGGTACATATCATTGATCTCGATTATCCCTAGTCAATGAAGAATGAATAATTCCTTCTCAAAATCCTGATAAATTATTTGGACATAAAATGATATGTTTTACTTTGTATTATCTAGTTAGTTAATGTACAATGAAAATGGTATGTTGTGGTGTAGAGTTTTAATTCATGGTTCATCCTGAAAAACAAATGTAATGATTTGAATATTCCTTGTATATTTTTTTTATAAATTATATGAGAAATTTTCAAGTGTAAGTTCCAAGTTGGTGTGTGATTCTAAGGTCCGATGTTCCTAGAACTATTCATTGAAAAATGTTCCGTTTTAAATAATGTGTGTTAGCATTTTCATAAAAAAGTAGAATAAAACATAAACTATTTTTTGGATCATAAATTTGGGGGAACTGTTGTGTTTGGTGTAGTGGATTTACCTTAGGTGAGGCCTAAAATCATCTGGTGCATGTCAGCTGTGAAAGATAGTTTTTAGATGAAACTGTAAATAAAATAAATAAATAGATATTATTTTATTTTAAAATCCTAATAAATCATGAATGTGGACTCGGATTGGAAATCCAAGAACACTATTGGGTTTGTATTTTATTTTTTCCCTAGGTAAGACATAACCTTAGTCAGTATAGGTCTTCTGTAAAAAAACCCATAATGGATATAATCATCTTTAAATATTTTAATGATAAATTATTTTTTTGATGTTGCAATGATTTCCTTTAAAATAATCCTTATTCATAAATCCCAGGGTTAACCACATAAACCTGAGAACACTGAAGAATTATTACGGATAGATTTGGAGAAACCCCTCAAGGAAATGGTGATGAAATCACAGATTGAAGATCGACAAACATTGTTCATGACAGATATCAACAATAACGGTGACACAACAATCGATATTCACCGGTGAGCAATCCCAATAAAATATATGATGAATTATTTTGGATTTATTTCACTGTTATTTAATTCCATAACAAACATGGAAAAACCAATGAACAATTTGATCTGTGGTTTTATCATAACCTTTAGGGATGGGTTTTATTTCTATGAGATTTTATTGGGAGTCGGTCTTATGATTATTTTTTGACAAATTGAATTTTCATTCTAATGGAAACGAACCATGATTAACATGAACATCTATCGAGGTATGTTTCTATTGTTTGATTTATTCTTTTATTAACTCATTCATAGTTTTTCATAGTTGTTCTTCGATTGTGCCATTACTCGACATATCCTAATCAATTGATCATTTCACAAAAAATTCATGGATCAAAAATCTGATATCATAGATCTGGGATCTGTGTGCCACGATGGAGGTGAGAAGACAAAAATAGAGTGATTAAGATGATGGTGGATCCCAAAATACATGTTCTTCGATGTTATTCAATGGAATATATAATAATCCCCTTTTAATCCGTTGTGCAATAGGATAGGTAGATGAAATGCATTTTTTGGGTGATGTTGTGATCGAACGAGTCCAAATCTTCAGTTTCCCAACATGGCACATCCGGAATGGTGGACAGAGGAGTGGAGGAGATGACCAGAGCGTGAACCATGGATTTGAGAAAATATCATGATACATTCCATGTAATATGGGATTACACACCATGTGGGGACCCCTCAGAAGTGTCTAGGATTTTGGGAGGTAGTATGGTGTCACATAGGGTTTGATCACTATCACAGGGTGCGTGGGCCCTTCCTGAAGGCTCCACATGTATCTTTATAGCTACACAAACATGGGGTGGAGTACATATCTTGACTACATGGTGTGTAACCCACCACACAGCTATACTTAGACTGGATACAAGGGTTAACCCATGTAATATTACATGGGCTGAAAAACATGGGATGACACCATGTACTGGCACATGACCAGTCTATAGGTGTCGACCCCATAGGGAAAGACAATGCATGTGAAACTTCGACACAGAGTGTACACTGGTTTTACACAACATGTTCTAATGACATGGGCTGATGAACATATCCAGTACCCAAGGTCAATGGGCATAGCTTGTGACCCTAATAAAAGTTTTCTACCACTTCCTTCATGTCTTGAATATCTGGTCCACCATATCATAGGAATTTTTCATTATAGTTAGTTCCATTGATCATTTCTCTGATGGTTAGTTGGTATCATTTTCTATTCATAGGAATATGTTCCATTTTGAAATATTTTATTGGATATATTCATCAGTCCCCTTGAAGAGGATTGGAGCAGGATCTTATATCCATTCTTTGTCCCTTTGTACCATCTTCTTATCAGCATGTCCTATCATATCATACGTTAATCCTCTACTTATCAAGTGAATCAGGATGAGTTTTATTATCATCACATGGCCCCAGTAGGGATCCTCATCTTTGTATTGTGATCTTCCTAACTTGTGGAATGAGTACTCCCAGAGTGAGTGTATCATATCTCTATTCATATTAATCAGTTTATTTCTCTCATGAAGATTCTTGATGAACAATACCTCTCAGGTGGACATCATCAGTGCTATCAAACTCAAGAGTGTGTTCTCCTATATGAGTTTCTTTTTGGAATCTTCAGACTGATTATATAGTTTTTTTATATGCTAGTTACGACTTACCTCTTTATTATGGGTATCAGTTCGAGTATATCTGGATATCATTTTTAAATGTGCTCTAAAAAAATATTTGTGTAGATATAAATATACCTCTAATTTTTGTATTTCATTTTTTTAATGGGTTTCCTAATGAGTATTATTATACTCACCCATACACAGAATTCTCCCACATGTGTTGCATCTAGTGCAGATGAGTGACATTTTTGATAGAGTCCAAGGAAGACCCAGACCAGGATAAGGACTAGGAGTTACTTCATGATTTTAGACAAGATAAGGTGTTCATAAGGCTTCAATAATCATTCCCAATACATATTTGTTTATAGGTTATACCATGTGGCTTAAAGACTCATTTGGTGGGCTTGTATTCTAGTCTGGTTTGCATTACTTGCATTACTTATAATGTAACGACCCAAAGTTTCATTAATGGAAATCCCTCTTGATCTAGTTAAATGTCTCTTTATGTAAAACATTTATATAAAATGTCAAATTTTTTGGTTTTATGTTAAGATTTGTGACTGTTACTTTTATAGCTATTGAACAGTGATCGCATGATTAGTACAAATATAGGGCTTTAACAAATCCAATTTACTCAGACAAAAAAAGCGGTGGCCTCATCTGGTAGAATTGCTCCATACGAAGCCCATTTGTCAGGGATTGGAAAAAAGGTGGAGTCCTTGGGATTCTCTCTTGACCAAGACCAAGCTGATCTTCATCATGTCAAGCTTGAACGGGACCATCTATGGAAAATGTGGAAGTTGATAGAGATTACCACTCGAGCGATGTTATCTGAGCCACCCCAAGATTTTGTCACCATCGCACACCTTACCCTTAGGTCTTATGCGGCTGTTTTAAGGGGTTATGTAACAAATCTCTAGTAATATGTTCATGTATATTTTTTTTGTATATAATAATGAATATACCTTCTTGTCATTATTGATACATTGTAAACAGTTTTTAAAGTACAAAATAGTGTTTTTAGTTATTATTTAATTAAGAAATCTATTTTATTAAATTAATGGATTTTTGAATTAAATAATATTTTAATAAAATATTATTATTATTATTATTAAATTAGTTTTATTAAATATAAATGATCATGTAATTTTATGAATGCAATTATAATTTTTATTAAGGTTTGAAAGCCATTTCTGTCAAAACCCGTGAATTTTCGATAAATGTCGGTTTTTATTTTAAAAGTGAAAATTAACATATTTATAAAATTATTTAGATAAAATAAATGATATTTCTGGAATCAGGACATCAAAATTATCCAACAGTGAATTTTTCATAATTTTCTAAGACAGTCAAATTTTTGGGTAAAAAATTAATACCATTTAAATATATAATGTGTTTTATGACATCATAATGACTCAATAGTGAAGTAATAAAAACTTATAAGATTTATGTTCGGCCAATATATGTTTTACCATTAAAATAATGTGATTTGGGTTTGTTTGACTTACTTTTCAAAGCATTAATGGACCCCTCAAGACTTATTAAACATCTTGTCTTTTTAAATTATTTTCCATGGGAGTGTGACTCACCTCCACATAAGCAACCCTGTTATTTTAAGAAGTTCGGACTTTGGCCTTATAAAATATTGTTTTCCTCTTCCCTTTTCCAAAATCCATAGGCAAAAACCATGATCTGATTTGTGGTTTGGATTAGTTTAATGTAAGGGGTCCCAAACCTAAATAATAAATAATTCACTCACCTTTCCTATATAAACCCACCCAAACTCCCACTTAATACTCACTCAAAGCCTTTGGAGTTCGTCCAACCTCTGCCCTACTCTCTCTAGAATCCTCCCAAGGTTCCCCAAGCTCCCAAGAAGCCTCTCTCAAGCCTTTGGAAGCACACTTCCAAGTAAGGGTTTTTCTTCTTTTCTCATTTTTTTCCAATTTTCTTTAAGTTGTTTTTCCATTTCAATTTCAATTATGAATGTTGGGGTATGGTTTATCACCTCCCTATTACTGACCTATTTATTTTTTAATGATGTTAGACCCCTTTCTCTCTCATTAAATGCCTCCCATGTACACTCGTTACTATGCCGAAATTCCGAAAGGAACTTCTCTCTCCTCATTTACATTCAAGCAATACTTTTGTATCATGAATCTAAATTCCATTAAAATTGTTGGGACATGTATATATATGACCTACTTACTGTCCATTACATGTAAATATGATGAGGAACCCATTTCTCTCTCATCAACCGTTTTTATGAATTCTTATTTCACGTCATTACGCTGCCGAAATCGCACCGATTTTCTAAGCCAATGCCATTGTGTAGTGAATACCATGCTCATTTCTCCATCAAGGGTATTCACCTTTATGCACATTTACTTATTGATTATAAAGTTTCATGTATGAGTTCCATATTAATTTATCATGGAATAAATTATTATGTTTTATGAATCCATGTTTTATGATCCATGTGGCACACTTATGCATGAAATGAAATGTTTAAGAAAGGTGCGCCCTTATAGCTCTCCAATGCATTGGATAAAGTATAGTATCATGATACGTCATGTTCAATGAGTGTTGAATCATAATAATTCAAGTGAAACGAGTTTTTACTCGTGCTTCATGTGCAATGATAATTTACTCATGCTCCATGTGCAATGAGCCTTGGATCATGCTAATTCCATGTTAAGTGTTGTTGCCACATTTCCATGTTATGATTATCATGCTTTATCATGCCTTTATGTTCATGTTTCTATTTTACTCTATTGATATGCCTATATTCTAACATGTATTATACTCCTCATGTATTCTGTGTTTATTCCCTTATTGGGCTTTATATCTCACCCTTTTCTTATGCATGCCCTCAGGTTATCCTATGGAATGCTAAGTACGAGGGAATGTAGTGGCCATGTAAAAGAAGTTTTCAATAAAGATGTTGTACTTCATGTTTTAAGTTGTTATGTAATGATCCTAAGCCCCAAATACACTATACCTCTCGATATTCCATTTTGTATCAAGTGAATTGTTTATGCAATAAATCATGTTTAAGTTTGTAATAAAAGTAGGGTTGTCATAGTTGGTATCAGAGGATAGGTTTAGTTATTTTTGGGATTAGGATTAGAAAACCCTAGTAAAGCCTTAGAGACAAGACTAAGTATAATAAAAACATCCCAAAATTTTGTTAAGTACTGAGTAATTGGTTTATCAAGAAAATACATCCCTGTCTGGATACGAGCAGGTAGAGGCAGCTCTGGCATAGATGTATCCTATGGGTAAAACCTGAAAACCCCACTTTGATCTAGACTCGAATGGGAACTGGTGCACGAAAATGGGCCTTGCTGCACTCTTGGTTACAACACTCCTGGGGGATATGTTTTGATAAATTCACAAGCTTATTATGAACCCTTATTAAGGGAATTAAAAAAAATCCCCTAAGAATATATGTTAGAAATTAGATCATGAAAATCCTAGATTGAAGCCTATAGACTCATGAGTTAAGAAAATAAAAGTTTATTTATAAGTCATCAACTTTTTTCTTTGGATTGTCCTTTATGTGTTACCCCCTAACTTTCCTTTTATTCCAGCCAATGGCTGGTAATAGGAGGACTCGGTCTAACAACCGATGTGAAGATCAGTGTGATGACTGTACTAATGAGATGCCCAATCCAATGGGAGCGGGAATCGTGAACTTTTTCACGCTTCTCTATTAGATAACTCAAGATTTGAATAGAAACAAGGGTCAAGAGGAATTTCCAACCCCCCCTAAGAAAGAACAAGTCTCTATCGAGATCTTAATGAGACAAAGGCCTCCTACTTTTAGTGGATCATCTAATCCCACGATCGCTGAATAATGGATCAACTCCATTGAAAAGATCTTCTCCATCCTTCAATGTTCTGAACAAGAGAAGGTTCTCTTAGAGGCTTATTGTATGGAGGGTGAAGCTGATCAATGGTGGACGTTGATCAAAAATACAAAGCCTGAGGAGGAGATCGAGGCGTTGGAATGGAAGGATTTTCAGAAGATGTTTTTCGATAAATATTTTACGTGCTCCCTCCGGCTTAAATGGAAAGGGACTTCCTTTCCCTCAAACAAAAAGAAGAAGAATATGTTGGAGCGTACGAGGAAAACTTCACAAGGCTTACATGATACGCTTCCGGCTTTTTTGTTACCCCTGAATGCAAGGTTGATCCCTTCTTTGGTGTGCTGAATCCTAGACTGTGGAAAGCATTAGTGATCTGTGACTTCGACATCTATGAGGAAATTCTCCGATGTGACCTCAAGGTCAAAATGGAGATCGGGGAATCACAGGGGTATCATGGAGACAAGAAGCGTATGGTGGACTTCAATGCTGGTGGTCCGATGGATAAATCCAATGGTGCTAAGAAGATCCAGCACCCCACTTTCCAAAAGTACGGAAAGAAACACCCTAGAAATTGCCTCAAAGGGGCGAGGAAATGCTTTAGGTGTGGAAGAGAAGGGCACCTAGCTGTTAACTGTCAGAAAGAAAGACCTACAGCTACGACAGAGGAGAGGAATGATCCGTTCGAACCTCAACGCGTTGTTCATTGCTACAACTACAAAGAACCGGGTCACTTTTCAAATCAGTTCCCTAAACCAAGGGTTTTCTGAGGCAACCAACAACCTCCAAGGAAGCAAGGAAGAGATTTTTCCATCACTTCTGCCGAAGTGAACCCCGACAATGAAGTGGTGACAGGTACGCTAGTTATTCATTCAAGAATAGCGAACGTACTTTTTGATTCAGGTTCTAAGCATTCTTTTATATCTTGAAATTTTAGTATAACAATCCCAGCACCACCAAAAATCATGGAAGTAAAGATGTCGGTGAGTACGGAAAATGGGGAAATAATTGAATCCCATGAATATAAGTCCTCCCCTATTATAAACTATGGATTTAATTTCCCATAGAACCTCGTCATACTCCCTCTGGTGGAATTTTATGCAATTCTTGGCATGGATTGGCTTTCCTTATATAGAGCCAACATAAATTGTCAGGAGAGGGAAATCACACTCCATATGGAGAATCAACCCCCAATTCTTTACAAGTGTAAGGAGGAAGATGAATCTCTTTTAGCTCCATCATCTCAAGCATAGATATTACTGCCCTATGAGCACACGTATCTGGCTCAGATGATTGAGTCCAAGGAAGAAACCATCCTTGAGTAAATGCCTTTTGTGAGGGAATTTGATGAAGTGTTTCTCAAGGAACTTCCTAGTCTTCCTCCTAGAAGAGATGTTGAATTCTCAATTGAACTTATACCAGGGGAGCTACCAATATCCAAGACTCCATATAGAATGGCTGTTTTGGAGCTTGAAGAGCTGAAGAAACAACTATAGGAGAATCTGGATAAAGGGTTTATACGCCCAAGTGTTTCACCATGGGGTGCACCAGTCCTCTTTATCAAGAAGAAGGATGTGTCAATGCAGATTTTCATCGATTATCATGAACTTAACAAAATCACGATAAAGAAAAAGTATCCTCTACCACAGATTTATGACTTGTTTGATCAGATGTGTGGAGCACAATACTTCTCCAAGGTAGATTTGCGTTCAGGATATTATCAAGTAAGGGTGAAGAAGGAAGATGTCCCCAAGACTGCTTTTTGTACAAGATACGGGCACTATGAATTCATAGTAATGAATTTCGGACTCACTAATGCTCCATAAATCTTCATGGACTTTATGAATAGAGTCTTTAGATATTACCTTGACAAATTTTTGGTAGTATTTATAGATGATGTTCTAATATACTCCAAAACCAAGGAGGACCATGAGGAGTATTTAACAACTGTACTAGAGACTTTGCGCAAGGAGAAGATCTATGAAAAGTATAGCAAGTGTGAGTTATGGTTAAAGGAGGTCTCATTCTTGGGCCATATCATCACAAGCAATGGGATATATATGGATCCCTCAAAAATAGATGAAATTGAGGGATGGTCGAGGCCAACATTGGTAACGGATATCCGTAGCTTCTTAGGGTTAGCTGGATATTATCGACGATTTGTGAGAAATTTATCACGATTGTCCAACCCTCTTACCAAGCTAACTCTAAAGGGAGTAAAGTTTTCTTGGAGTGATTAATGTGAAGAAAGCTTCAAGGAGTTTAAAAAGAGGCTTATCACTATGCTCGTGCTCACTTTACCCACAAGTGGGGAAATTTTTGTGGTATTTAGTGATGCTTTGAAGAAGGTCTTAGGTTATGTGCTAACACGGAATGATAAAGTGATATCCTATGCCTCAAGACAGTTGAAAATTCATGAGTGAAACTATCCAACGCATGATCTGGAGTTAGCGGTGGTGATCTTTGCCTTGAAAATCTAGTGGCATTATCTATATGGGGATAAATGTGAGATATATACTAACCACAAGATTCTTAAATATATATTCACATATAAAGAGCTTAATATGTGCCATAGAAGATGGATAGAGCTCATCAAGGATTATGACTGTTCAATACATTACCACCCTGGGAAAGCGAACAAGGTGGAAAATGCCCTAAGTAAAAAGGACCTAGTGATTCTATCAATGATAAGAATTGAGAAGTATCCAATATTCTTAGACTTTATGAAGATGGACATGGGAATCATAAAGAAGGGAACATCATCAATCCTTTCACAAATGATTGCTCAACTGTCTCTTTTGGAAAGGTTAAAGGATGCTCAAAAGGATGATGTGGGAATTCAGGAAAAAGTGGAAGCTACCAAAAAAGGGAAATCTTCGGAGTTTAATGTTAATGAAGAAGGAATTGTGCGATTTGGGAAAAGACTATGTGTTCCATCAAGTCCGGGGCTGAAGAAGGAACTTTTGGATGATGAACATAGTTCAAATTTCTCTATTCACCCAGGGAGCACAAAGATGTATCGAGATCTCTGAGAAATTTTTTGGTGGGATAATATGAAGAAGGAGATCATTGTATATACATCAAAGTTCCTGGTGTGCCAGCAAGTGAAGGTAGAGAGGTAGAAGTCTAAGGGGATGATGCAACCATTGCCCATACCAGAATGGAAATGGGAGAACATCACCATGGACTTTGTCACCGGACTTCCAAGGACAACCAAAGGCAACAATGCAATCTGGGTTGTGGTGGATCGTCTTACAAAGACTGCACACTTCATTTCTATTCGGGAGGATTTCTTATTGGATCAACTGGCATGTATATATATCAGGGAAGTGGTAAGGCTGCATGGAATTAAACTATCTATTGTGTCTTACTGAGATCCAAGATTCACCTCTAAGTTTTGTAAGAGTCTTCAAAAAGCTCTGAATACTGAACTGAACTTCAGTACGGCCTATCATCCTCAAACTGATGGACAATCCGATTGGACTATCTAAACACTTGAGGATATGTTGAGAGTGTGCTCAATGGACTTTAAAAGAGGATGGGATCAACATCTTCCTCTGGTTCAGTTCTCTTATAATAACAGTTTCCACTCAAGCATCCAAATGGCACCTTATGAAGCCCTATAAGGGAAAAGGTGTAGAACACCGGAATGTTGGGATGAGGTCGGTGAACGTAAGATTCTTGGACTAGAAATGGTCAAAGAAATGGTGGAGAATGTGAAAAACATTCAACAGCATATCAAGGAAGCCCAGAGTCGACATAAGAGTTATGTATATAATCGTCGATGAGACCTTGAGTTTAAAGTTGGAGACATGGTTTTTCTACACGTATCTTCGTGGAAGAAGGTCATGAGGTTTGTAAAGAAATGGAAGTTAAGTCCAAGGTACATCGGCCCCTTCGAAATTCTTGATCTTGTCGGGGTGGTGGCCTATCGACTAGCACTTCCACCTACAATGGACAAAGTACATGATGTCTTTTATGTATCCCTCTTAAGGAAGTACATACTGGACCCTTCACATGTACTCTCTTCTAAGGTGGTACAGTTAGAGGATGATCTTTCTTATGAGGAACAACCAGTGAAGATCTTAGATCGTAGAGAAAAAGTTCTATGAAATAAGACAATGCCCCTCGTCAAGGTGTTGTGGAGAAACCACAAGTTTGAAGAAGCAACTTGGGAATGGGAGGAAATGATGAAGATGAGTTACCCACATCTGTTTTAGTGTGGGAAAAAGGAAATTTCAAGGGTTAAATTTCTTAAGGGGGGAATATTTTAACGACCCAAAGTTTCATTAATGGAAATCCCTATTGATCTAGTTAAATGTATCTTTATGTAAAACGTTTATATAAAATGTCAACTTTTTTGGTTTTATGTTAAGATTTGTGATCGTTACTTTTATAGCTGTTTAACAGTGATCATATGATTAGTATAAATATAGGGATTTAACAAATCCAATTTACTCAAACAAAAGAAGTGATGGCCTCATCTAGTAGAATCGCTCCGTATGAAGCCCATTTTTTGGATCTCGGAAAATAGGTGGCATCCTTAGGCTTCGCTCTTGACTAATCCCAAGATGAGCTTCATTGTGTCAAGCTTGAATGGGACCGTCTACATGATAAGTGGAAGTTGATATAGATTACCACTCGAGCAATGTTATCTGAGCCACCCCAAGAGTCTGTCACCATCGCACACCTTACCCTTAGGTCTTATGTGGCTATTTTAAGGGGTTATGTAACAAATCTCTAGTAATATGTTCATGTATATTTTTTTGTATATAATAATTAATATACCTTCTTGTCATTATTGAAACATTGTAAATAGTTTTTAAAGTACAAATAGTGTTTTTAGTTATTATTTAATTAAGAAATCTATTTTATAAAATTAAGGGATTTTTGAATTAAATAATATTTTAATAAAATATTATTATTATTATTAAATTAATTTTATTATATATACATGATCATATAATTTTATGAATGCAATTATAATTTTTATTAAGGTTTGAAGGCCATTTCTGTCAAAACCTGTGAATTTTCGATAAATGTCGGTTTTTATTTTAAAAGTGAAAATTAACATATTTAAAAAATTATTTAGATAAAATAAATGATATTTCTGGAATCAGGACATCGAAATTATCCAACGGTTAATTTTTCATAATTTTCTAAGACAGTCAAATTTTTGGGTAAAAATTTAATACCGTTTAAATATATAATGTGTTTTATGACATCATAATGACCCAATAGTGATGTAATAAAATAATATAAGATTTATGTTCGGACAATATATGTTTTACCATTAAAATAATGTGATTTTAAGTTTTTTTGACTTACTTTTCAAAGCATTAATGGACCCCTCAAGACTTATTAAACATCTTGTCTTTTTAAATTATTTTCCATGGGAGTGTGACTCACCTCCACAAAATCAACCCCATTATTTTAAGAAGTTAGGACTTTTTCCTTATAAAATATTATTTTCCTCTTCTCTTTGACAAAAAAAAATGGGCAAAAACCATGAGCTGATTTGTGTTTTGGATTAGTTTAATGTAAGGGGTCCCAAACCTAAATAATAAATAATTCACTCACCTTTCCTATATAAACCCACCCAAGCTCTCACTTCCTCCTCACTCAAATCCTTTGGAGTTATTCCAACCTCTACCCTACTCTCTCTTTAATCCTCACAAGGTGCCCCAAGCTCCCAAGAAGCCTCTCTCAAGCCTCTCTCAATCCTTTGGAAGCACACTTCCAAGTAAGGTTTTTTTCTTCCTTTCTCATTTTTGTCCAATTTTCTTTAAGTTGTTTTTTCCTTTCAATTTCAATTATGAATGTTGGGGTGTGGTTTTTCACCTCTCTCATACCTCCCTCTTTATGTTTTAATTATGGTAGACCCCTTTCTCTCTCATTAAATGCCCCCCATGTACACTCGTTACTATGCCGAAATTCCGAAAGGAACTTCTCTCTCCTCATTTACATTCAAGCAATACTTTTGTATCATGAATCTAAATTCCATTAAAATTGTTGGGACATGTATCTATATAACCTCCTTATTTTACATTACATGTAAATATTATGAGTAACCCATTTCTCTCTCATCAACCATTTTTATGAATTCTTATGTCACGCCGTTACGCTGCCGAAATCGCACTGATTTTCTAAGTCAATGCCATTGTGTAGTGAATATCATGCCCATTTCTCCATTAAGGGTATTCACCTTTATGCACATTTACTTATTGATTATAAAGTTTCATGTATGAATTCCTCATTCCTTTATCATGGAATAAATGATTATGTTTTATGAATCCATGTTTTATGATCCATGTGGCACAATTATGCATAAAATGAAATGTTTAAGAAGGGTGCACCCTTATAGCACTCCAATGCATTGGGTAAAGTATAGTATCATGATACGTCATGTGCAATGAGTGTTGACTCATGATAATTTAAGTGCAATGAGGGTTTACTCATGCTTCATGTGTAATGAGAATTTACTCATGCTCCATATGCAATGAGCCTTGGCTTATGCTAATTCCATGTTAAGTGTTGTTGCCACATTTCCATGTTATGATTATCATTCTTTATCATGCCTTTATGTTCATGTTTCTCTTGTGATCTATTGATATTCCTATTTTCTAACATGTATTGTACTCCTCATATATTTCGTGTTTATTCCCTTACTGGGCTTTATAGATCACCCTTTTCTTATGCATGTCCTCAGGTTATCCCATGCAATGCTAAGTACGAGGAAATGTAGTAGTCATGTAAAGGAATTTTTCAATAAATATGTTGTACTTCATGTTTTAAGTTGTTATGTAATTATCCTAAGCCCCAAAGACACTAGACCTCTAAATCTTCCATGTTGTATCAAGTTAATTGTTTATGTAATAAATAATGTTTAAGTTTGTAATAAAAGCAGGGTTGTCATATATAACATACACTATTTTTTGGTATAATGTTATGCATGCATTTACTTTATTAGTGGTTTTTACTTTTCAAAATTTTGTTCTATGAGATGTTTTCATGTGTGTAGGTACATAGGGAATTCCTTTCATGTTATTGATATACTTACTCGGTGCTAGTCAACATGCCCTGGCCTATTGGAGGCGGGCATGGGGAGTCGAGGCACAGGCTCCACTGGGATGGGCCATTACACAATGGTATCATAGGCATTTGTTTCTACCTTAGTACCATGATTCATTGATATTGGATTGGGGAAACTATGTTATGTGTTTTGATTTTGGCTATTAGACCAGAGACTCTAGGGTTGGACATCAGCTGATGTATCTATACACCAGGACACTGATAACCTACTTTTCAACTCGATACATGAGAAAAATAGTTATAGGGAAAAAAACAATGGAACATGCTTCATATAGGAATGACTTGTGGATTCCATTTCCTTATTAAGTCATCTTTCCAGATATTATGATTTACTGTGGTACATCTTGTTTTCTTATAGGATGTATTCATAACATATACCTTCTAGAATTCAGCAGCTTGATCAAGAGGATGACCCCCTTAGTGAAAAGGATTTGATACATGGATCATTTCCCTAGATGTTATCTCTAGGAGTTGCACCATCCATACCTCCACCTGTAAAGAAGCACATGGTACTCGCAGTACTAGAAGATGAAGAGCATAGGCTCAGCATGATTCATGAGTTTTTGTAGTAGAGACCCCTCATGTTCTGAGGTAGGCTTGACACATTAGTGGCTGAGGACTAGCTTGATTTGGTGGACTGAGTTTTTCATCTATTCAAGACACCACTAGATCATGTGTTGGTTCTGGTGGCTAGCCTTATGTTTGGCTAAGAAGGGCAATGGTTGGGTTTAGTTACCCGATCATATAAAGATTTGAACCCTCCATGGGCAGAGCTTGAAGGCCATTTTAGATATGATTTATCACCTTATAATTTGTGGGTAATGAATATCCATGAGATTTTATATATCCCAATGGATTACATGTTGCTGTGTTAGTAATCATTAAGGCATACCTACATCTCTATGTACTCAATGGATATGACACAAGATCACCACAACATGGGTTGAACCTTCGAGTGAGGTCTGTACAGACACATACAAGATAGTGTATCCCCTCTGTGCATTTCTAACTATGTCGGGGTTCTATAGAAGACCTTGAAAACTATGAGTTCTTTGGATGGGTAGATATAGCTTGTGATTGTCAGTTGTGGGACGGCAGGTGTAAATACCTTGGAATCAGGGAGCCGGCATCAATATCAGGGATCAAGATGTGGGAGAAATTTCAGGAGGAGGTCCTAGGATAGGGAGTATTTTATTTAGGACTCGCTTGGTGGGTCTAGTTATCTTGGAGCAATGTGATTTTATTCTTATGGCTGCAGGGGACATATCGCAGTAAATTTTCTAACCTGTTGAGCTGCTTACAGTGAGACAGTAAATGGGCCATCGAGGCACAGGAAGAAACATGAGAATGTAGGTTCTCTAGGTGAAGGATGTGGAAGAGAATATGTGATATAATCATGAGATTTCATACATTTTCACATGTTACCACTAATAAACCAAAGTAGTCAGTTTCTGGATCATGGATCTAGAGGATAGGGGTGGGGACATTTGTGTGCGGTTGAGGCATATGATCTAAAGGATCCAAGAATGATTCATGATATGATCTGTTTATTTTATACTTTTACTACCATATTTATAGACACATATATTATCCATTCATATCTTGTCACAAATCCTATACACGACTATGAGAATCCTATTAGACTATTGACTCAACCCTTATTCTTCAAGACAACTACTGGAGGAGACTCGATGAACACACATATGCTAAAAGTGTGACATGATCATTGGAGGTGAGTGTTTCCATTGGAAACTACTGATTTAAGCTTTGAGTAATTAAGATATAATTCATTTTGTGGATTTTTTATCCATAGTCCATTCCTAGATTGACTATTTCAGGTGAAGGGTTTGGTATGTCTGCAACAATGGAATAAGTTTTTCTTTTATCAGAGAAAATGAAACCCATGAAGAACAAGAAGGACTCGTGATTAAGAGGGTGCAACTAATTACTCTTGAGTTAGCTATCCTGACCCTTGGAGCAGTAGATGTTATGATTATTTAGTCCCCAATAGTAGTGGAGGAATACTAGGACGCCTTTCCTGAAGATGTTCCAGGATTACCTCCCCGTCGAGAGATAGAATTATGAATTATTTTACACCTTGGGAAAATATTACTATCAGAACCAGCATATCATATGGCTCCCATAAATATTCATAAGATGAGGTCAAAATTGGAGGACTTTTAGAGTAAGGTCCTAGAAATCCCCAGTGTTTCACAATGGGAGGCCCATGTTTTGTTTTCTAAAAAGGCAGACATGAGCTTAAGGTTATGTGTGGATTTACAACACTTAAATTAAGTGAACGTGGAAAATGAGTATCCACAACCAATGATTGATGGCCTCCCAAAGTAGTTGATAGTGTAACGATTGTTCTCGATGGTTGACCAAATGTCAATGATTTTAGAAGTTGAGGCAGAGTATTATGAGTGCCCTGATCATGATATTTCTAGAGATTGATGTCCAGTACCTAGTGTTTTGCGATGCATCTGAGAATATACTTTTTCTTGTCCTATTGATGTGGAAAGAAGTGATTTCCTATGCTTCATGCTATTTGATTATAAATGAGAAAAACTACGTGAACCATTTTCTTGAGTTGGTAGTGGTAGTATTCACATTGAATATGTGGGAACACTACCTGATGGGCAAGTGGTTTATCATCTACTCTAATTAAAAGAGTATTAGGAATATATTCTCCTAGAAGGATCTGAACTTGAGACAAAGGAGATGTCTAGAGTTCCTCCTATAATATGAAATTGAGATTTTCTATACTCCTATAATGGGGAATGTGGTGGAAAATTCTCCCAGCAGAAGATCCAGTTTGACGTTGCTGAATAAGGATTTAGAGAATTTTTCCTCATTACAGTTATCCTTTGTGAATGGAGATAGAGCATATTACCTCTAGTCAATGGTTTTCACCCCCTCCACTCTTACAATTATTCAAGGAGTCACAACATGGGAATACTGATTGTGAGACCTTACGTGGTCAGATGTCCATAGGGCATGTTCCTGATGGATATTCACAAGGTGGTGAGAACATATTCCTTTTCAGAGGATGCATAATCATACTAGTGGAATTGGAGGAGGAGATTTTTTGGGAGTTACAAATGTCCCATTTGGTGGTACATTTAGTAGTGGTGAAAATGTAGCAGGTCCATCAATGTCTGTTTTGGTGGATTGGGATGAAGAAGGAAGTGGCAGAATTTCTTTATCAATTATTTACATGCTAGCATGTAAAGGTTGAGAACCTAATTCCAGCAGGTTTAGAATAACCACTTGAGGTGATGGAATGGTAGTGGGATGAAATATTGAAAAAAATCATGATGGTTTTACCACATACTTATAGGGGACATGATTCTATTTGGGTGATCATTGACCAACTAACCAAGTCATCCCACTTCCTAACTATCTAAGAGAAATGCCCAGGATAGATCATGGGATGCCTCTATGTTAAGAATATAGTTCGACTCCATAGAGTCCAATCAAAGATAGTTTCTGACTGTGATTTTCATTTCATATAATGGTTATGGAAGGAATTATAGGTGGAATTTGAAACTTAGTTGTGATTGAGCACAACGTTTCACCCACACAAAAATGGCTAGAAAGAAGCAAGAAATTTATGCCTTGGAGAGCATGATATGGCTTGCATGTTGGTCTTTAGCTGTAGTTTGGAAGATCATCTACCACTAGTTGAGATTGCATTCAACAACTACTCTAATTACTACATTGGTATGTTACCATTTTAAACTTTGTATGGGAGACCCTGCAGGTCACCACCTTATTGGAATAACCTAGGAGAGTCAGAACTCATGTTCCATGAGTTGGTGTGTGCTAAATCTGAGAATATACAGATCATATAATAGTGGATTAATATTTCACGTATGTAATTTCCCCACATGAGTTCTATGATTTGGTTCCCCAATCTAGTTTTCTACATGACCTCAAGCACACCTCCACATATAATATAGCCTTACAACTAGCAGCAAGGGTCTGGTAAGTCATTCCTGGGGGAAACTATACCCTCATTTACCATATTAAAATACAAAAATAAATAAATAATCAAAATATGAAACCTATATATCAAGAATAATAATCATGAAACAAGATAACCAAACATGAAATAAAATACTCAACTTAAAGGGAAAACATGCAAGGCCGATATAACTGTCAGGTGTATACAATGCAACTAAAAATAAAGACACTATTATTCCCCAAGAATATTCCAAACCATTTATGGTCCCCTCATTAATTCTCAATCCCCAATCATCCACATATCCCAAGGCCTTTTCCCTTATCCAGTCCTGAAAAAATATAATGTATTCGAGTACCGATCAGGAATCCCAAATAGGGTGTGAGTACAACTCATTAGGCCCCACCAACACTATCTAAAACATGTATATTTAAAATATAGTGTATTTTTTCTATAATAAATAAGAAAAATGCATAAATAACTATTTATTACATTATCATTTATTCTAATCAAACTACATTATCTCTAGGGTTCCAAAGGAAACCCATACCTCAATGCTATTTTCATCTTCTACCAGATCCTGAAGAGTTCCCTATGTAATATCATATCTCAATATGTAATTCATTCCAAATCTAGAATTATTAAAAGGTTCTACGATATCTTAGTAATTTATTTGACTTATGTTGGAGTTCGAATATTCTTATGTGGGCTATAACATGGAGTGTAATTATTTCCATTCATTAATTTCACATTTATAAGCCACATTTCCAAAGTTACCAATATCAGAAACATAAGTAAGATGACCATGATACCATTATTACTCCTCAATTGAATGACCATTTTCCAATTCACTTTACTCATAAGCATAATGACCATGTTTCTATGTATACTTCTTGATTTAGAATTACCATGTTCCCATTCTATTTACTCATAAGTATGATTACCATGTTACCATTTGTACTTATCAATATAGAATGACTATGTTCCCATTCTTTATCTCATAATTAATTTACTAATTAATTATCCACCTTAATCTCATTACTAACTCATTAATTAGTTGAACACATCCATTCTAATAGTGAACGCAAAAATTAACTAAGTGTTTCAAACCATTAATTAATTAATCAATTAACTAATAAATATCACTATAGATATTCCATAATTAATTTCCAATCATTAATTATCTCATTATAATCACAAATTTTCTTAATTAATCCCACAATTTATTATCTAAATCATATTATCAAAGGCACATAATTAATCCATAATTAATTATCTCAATATAGCTATTTCAAAATTTTATAATTAATACTCTGATTAATTATTTAGATTTAAACCCATATCTCTTATAATAAATTACCTTGAATTAATTATCTAATAGGACATACCCTTAGTCTTATTATTACTTTCCTAATTGATCACCTAATCCCACAAAGCATTAATAACTCAATTGGTCGATATAATAAACAAAATTCCAGATATACAATTGCTAAAGGAGGCTAGAAATTATACAATCATTCATATACATATGAAATACACAACTATGAGAATTAGATTTAGAACACCTACCTATATTTTATGAAAAATGTTTTCCCAATGGAAATTCCCAAATCTAAGCTGGAAAATGATATTGATATGAGTTCCAAATCTAAATCCCTAATCAAAAATAAATATCAAAGACACCAATATATCATAAATCTAGATCTATATCCACAACCCTAGATCTATATCTCACCACATAGGATTAGATCCAAGGAAACATAGGATATATTCTATGAAAAGTTCAAGGAATGATTGAAGAAGGAATGATAGAATCATCATGATAAAATCAATTTAATAGGAGAAGAGTGAATATTTAATTTTGGATTTTGATATCAATGAATGGTGTTTGTATATACTTAGAATACCTACGGGTGGATGAGAGAACCTTCCATTACCCATTATAATGTAAAATTCAGAGTTAGGGCCACATAATTGGTAAAACATGTCATTAAATGTTGAAAACGAGTGATATCCACAATTTTAGGTTCTCAGTGTCGGCCCTCGTACGGTTTAGTAACATTATTAGAAAAACCATGCATTAGGCACTACTTTAAGGGTCACATTGCATGACTAACATTCATGGTTATCTTAACCATGAACCATCAATGTGAATCCTTTATGCCTGGGAATGTACGGTTTACCTAGGTTGGTTGCATGGTTTTCCCTAACTATGTTCCAATCGTACACATCACCTTTTTTTGACAAATTTCATAAAACTCCACCAAAACACATCCCATGTAATAACTCAAAACATAAGTAAATAGTAAAAAATTACCTGAAATCGTGCCTAAGATAACTTTAGAAATGGTCAAGATCTTACAATGCCCCCACCTTATAATAGCTTGGCCTTAAGATGAACTTTCAAGCCTTTATAAGATTTTTAGCCCAAAAGATTGGGAAATTGTGCCCTTATATCTTCTTCTATTTAAAATGTTTCCTTTGGTACATGTCCATGTTATGGTAACACATGATCTATCTGCATGATCTTTCCTTGTAAAACTTTCTCACTGTAATCCCACAAATGTATCAAATTCTCCTCAATGGATGCATATATCTCAAGGTCGTCCTCATCCACGTCAATAACGTGATAAGGGTCGGGGTGACAACGCCTAAGTTTTGATACATGGAAAACATCATGCATAGCACTATTTCTCTGTGTAATATCCAATAAGTATTCCACCAGACCAATTCCATCCATTGTCTCAAAAGGTACAAAAAACCTGGGTGCTAACTTGCATTGCCTTCATATCCTGTTGTGACCCAACCTAGGTGACACCTGGAGGAATAAACCATCACCCTATATAAACTGTAAGTATCATCTCCTTCTATCATCATACAACTTATGTATACTCTGAGACATAGCCATATGTTTTCTAATCAACTATACCTTCTCAAATGTCTCTCTCACAATGCTTAGTCCCAACAATTCTGACTTACCAACCTCCATACAGTATAGCAGCGATCTACATGGCCTACCATAAATAGACTTTTATGGTTACATATGTATATTTTTCTGATAACTATTATTATAGGTGAACCTCACTAAAGCCAAGATCTTTTCCCAAGATCCACTGAAGTCAAGCACACATTCCCATGGAATATCCTCAAGCACCTTTATTGTATGTTCTGATTTCCCATTAGTTTGTGGGTGGAAATATGTACTCAATAAAACATGTGTACCAAGAACATTATACAATACATTCCTAAAGTGTGAAATAATTATTGAATAATTATTTTAAACTATAGTCTATGGAACTCCATGTAGATACACTATCTCTTGAATATACAATTATCTCAACTAATATATTTAATGGTTTCCCTTAAAGGAAAGAAATGTTCTACCTTTGAAATTTGATCCACAATGAACCAAATAGTTTCATTCTTCCTAATAGTCATTGGAATACCAACAAAAAATTCCATGGTCATGCCATACCACTTCCATTCTGGGATAGGTAATGGTTATAGTAAAACTCCAGGTCGTTCATGCTTCTCCATCACCTACTGATAGGTGAAGCATCTATCACAAACCCTGCTATATCATTCTCCATGCCTGGCAAACAAAATTATACTCATTGATCCTGGTACATTCTTGGTCACTCCTGGATGCACCACCCATTTCGAGGAATGAAATCCTCACATGATCTCTCCTCTCATTCTTTTAGGTACCACAACTCCATTTCTCATATAGATGATCTAATATTCATTTATCAGCCTGTTCGAAGGCATATCTCAACCTTCAAATCTTTCCCTCAATGCTAATAACTATGGATCCTCATACTATCTATCCCTGATCCATCTCAAAACCATAGACTCCAATGCAATGGAGTCTACAGTCATCTTCTCCAGACCCTCTTGAACAACCACATGCATTTCAACCTGAAATGTCATTATATTCCACACTGCACTTGACTCTTGAACCATATAAGCCTGAGTTTTCTTGTTCAATGCATCATCCAAACTATTTCCCTTCCTAGGTGTAAATGTAGTTCAAAATCAAATGACTTCATATACTCAACCCATCTTCACTACCAAAGATTTAAATCAAACTATGAAAATATATACTTCAAACTCTTGTGATGAGTTTAGACTGTAAAAATAACTCCCAAAATATAGTGTCACAATAAATTAAGATCATAAAACATTGCTTCCATATCAAGGTCATGAGTAGGTTAATTCCATTCATGATTCTTCTACTGCTAAGACCCATAATCCATAACTCGATCTCCCTACTTCATCAAAGCTTCATGTCTGATCCCATAAGTGTCACAATAAATTGTATACTCCTAAATCAACATAGGTATGATAAAAATTAGTGATGTTAATATCTTTTTAAACTACTAAAAATATTTCTCACATGCCTCTTCCCATTTAAAAAATAACTCCATTTTTTTCCAATGAGGAGCCAAAAAACAATAAAAGTTTTTGGATGAATCTCCTGTAATATCTAGATAATCCTAGAAATCATTGAATATAAAATACATTCTTGGGTGGCTCTTAAGAAACCATGTCCTGAACCTTATCTAGGTCCACTGACACACCTTCCTATGAGGTGATGTTCCCCATGAAGTGAACCAATTCAATCCAAAACCGATACATAGATTTCTTGGAATATAATTAATTCTCTCTCAGGGTGCCCATGATGATTTCAAGATGTTGGATATGATCTTCTTGTGTCTTGAAGTGAACCAATATGTCTTCCAAAAAACCAACATGAACTAATCTAGATATGGTTGAGTGACCATGTTCATCATATCTATAAACTCTTCTAGTGAATTTTTCAACCAAAACGGAATTACAAAAATTCATAAATTATATACCTACTTATAAAATAATTCCTTCCTATATCAAAAGTTTGCACTCTCAATTGATGATTCCCTATTCTAAAATCAATCTTTGATAACATACAAGGTCCCTTAAACTGGTCAAATAGATCATCGATTCACGAAAGAGGATATCAATTCTTCTCATTCAATTTGTTCATCTTCTAGTAACTGACACATAAGAGTAAACTCCTATCCACCATATTTTCAAAAAAATAGATGATCCCCAAGGTGATGTACATGTACAGATAAATCACTTATCCTACAACTCCTCCAACTAAGTCTTAAGCTCTTGAAGCACAGTCAGTGCCATTCTGTATGATGTAGTAGATACTGGTTCAGCCCCTAAAATGATAACATTAGTGAATTCACATCTCTCTCAAGTGGTAGCACTGAGAATTCATTAGTAAAGACATCCTGAAATAGTTACACTACTGGTGGAAGGAAATCATTACTAACACCCCCTTCATCAAACAAAAGACTAGAATATTGGACTGTGAGATCTCCCAATTGCTGAGTGATTTTACCTACTTAGAATTCCTAGATATCCCACTCTCTAGGATAAATATACTAGTCACCCTATGGAGACACAAAGTTCACTCTCCTACGATAACAATCGATGTGGACTTGGTAGGAGAATTCCCAATTCATACCCATAATTAGGTTGAATCTCATCATATAAAGAGCATAGAGATCCTAGAGGAAACAATATTACCCAATATCTAGTGTTCATCCATTAAATAGATATATATATCTAGAAAATAGTCCAAATGGTGTATCTATACTCATTTCCCTACACACAAACTCCATTTTCAGGCTCTAACCATTAAAATGTTTTTCATATATAAATGAATGAGTGTAAACAATATCAAACAAGGAATTAGCTATGGTAGATGCTACTAGGAAAATACCTCTAACTATAATTTTTCAAAAATCTCTATCCACAAGTGTAAGATGTTCTATATGTAACTGCGCTACCCCTATTCTATATAATGTTGTATGAATCCCCTAAGTAGAAGAACTCTACTATTGGAGCTCTTTCCCAGAAGCACCACGTCTACTACCTCTATAGCCTTGGCTAGTAGAACTCCATCTGGCAGCATGATATGGTTTATAAGACCTCTTTCGCACACTTTGACTCTGCCAAGATGATCCTTCAATACCAATATATCGCTAAAACCTAAATATTTTCTATAGATGTCCCATATTGCTGAAATTTTAACACTCTACTGGTGGTTGAGAATAGTGTCGAGATAGTGTCCCATATTACCACACAGATGACACATCACCCCAGTAAGGTCCTATCCAACCGACTTTACTGTCTATGTACTCTACTTTCCACTACCTTGAATAAAGATTTCATAATGGAACTTCCTACTCTCAAAAGTAGCACCTTGTAATAATCTAGTAACAACTATTTTTCCAGCACTAGAATCCTCCCTCAGGTTCCCTTCAATAGGGAGAGTCTGATCCATCACATCAGTAAACATATTTATTCTAAAGATATTTACATGGGATGTAATCTCACACATAAGTCCATCCTAAAAAAATTTCATCGTAGCTAACTCATATCCATTTAATGTTGGAGAAAAACATTTTAGATATTTTTAGAGTATATCATAGTCTATAACAGACATTCACACCTATCCAAGATAAATGAACTCTTCAGCTTTCACTTGAATTAGTTCCTATAGATTAAATTTTTCCATGAACCTATCCAGTATATCCTTCCATAACATTCCATATTTCTGTCTAGTTTGTTCCTGAATGTCCCATAGTTCTTTGTTTATCCTAATAACATTTAAGTATCCATCATGAACCTCCTATCAGCCGGAGTTTCAAAATGTTCAATTATTTTCACTATAGAATCAACCCAAAATTCATCTCCCTTCGGTCCACCATAATGAGTAAAATTCAATGGGTGATGCAACTGCAACTCCCTAGTCAACTCAGATATACTATTCACAACTCACCATATGTCTCCATCTGTTAATTTTATGAAGAGAGAGAAGTTCTCTAAAAACTTCTCCCCTTAATCATTAACATGCACAATTGGTCTATCAAGTTCCCCAACTGGAAAATCATTCCTAAGTAGGCCCTGCAGTCATCCCCTCAACAAATATTGTGGAGGAATACTCTCTATAATTCCAAACACAAGTTCTAGGTTTCATAACATAACATTATAACATTTATTTAAGAGAAAATAATCACAACATTCATTTTCCCACCAACTCACCACACAGTCAATACCAAGGCTCTATCACTACCTTAAACCATCATAATCTTAGGTTTTGGATAACAAGGTTAAACACACTATCATTATAATGTTTCTCATTTAGAGATAAAGTTATTATCATTTTGCATCATCTTGAAATCCTACTCAACTCATGTTAGGAACCATTTTTCATTTTAATCTCACAAATAAGGAAAACATTTAATGTTTAATAACTTACCCATAACCTATTTTCCCATTCATTCCTAAAATTATGCATGTCACAATTACCATGAGTGCATAGAATGATGCATAAATACTCAGTCTCGAGCTATTTTGGTCCATGAATCAATACTCAAAAATTATATGAATCAATAATCACACCACACCACAATTGTGTCACCCAAGGTGAGATTATATTCAAATATAACAGCAAACAATAATAACAACAAGACCACCTTGAATAAATGGTTTGTCCCCCACACATGGGTTTGTAACTCCCATGCATGAGCTCATTACCAATCCTCAACTCTTATTATTTTCTTGTTTACCTTTCCCAAAACAATAAAAAAAGAAAAAGAAATAAAACTAGAGCTCCGATACCACTTTGAAACATCTCGACCCAGGTGCTATGTGACTGTTCCATGAGCCAGTTCACCATATTACCTCAAGTGTGCCTTCATGTACACTCGATGCTGATAACTATAAGTGAGGCTCAGTTAAGCCATTTATGGGGATACTATACCTCATTTATTATAGTAAAACACCAGTGCAAAAAAATAAACAAACCTATAATAATATATAACAATAATAATACTCATGTCACAAGATAACCAAAGAGTAAATACAATACTCAACTAAAATGGAAAACATGTAAGGACAATATAAGTGGTATGTTTCTATAATGAAACTAAAAATAAAGACACTAAGACTCTTTAAGAAGGTTCCACACCATGTCTGGTCCCATCATCCAAGATCCATCACCAATTAGCCCCATATCCTAAGGGATTTTCCCCTATCCAATTCAACAACAATATAATCTATTCAGGTACCGATAATGAAGCACGAATAGGGTGGGAGTAAAATTCATTAGGACACCACCAACTGTAACGCCCCGACCCCAGTTGCCCAGAGTCGGTGCATTATTACATAACATTGGCATGATCACAAGAAAGATCAAATCTCGAAAGACCGATTGGTTTAGTAGCCTTGGAAACACTAGATATAATCATAAAGTTTTACATTACATTTCAAAGTGAAAAACTACTACAACAACAAAGTCTTCATATCCACACTATTAACCCCTCATAATATCCCTGCAAGTCATTCATAAATTACTTCTTCACTACCTGGGAAAAATAAAACATAGAAAAGGGGTGAGCTCAAATGCCCAGTAAGGATAACAATATAGCGGAACATTCAAAATAAGCATAAACATTTAAGGCAATGAATTACTAAAACAAAAGCCTTTTAAAATTGAACTTCAACATAGTATGGCAAAAGTAAAATGAAATAATGCCATTTACTTGTTCACATGGATATTCTACTAATCGAATAATCACATGCAATATCAATAACCACTTTCATAATGTTGGAATGCATAATGCCAGACTATCATAACCACATAGCCAAGGCCTCGTGCCAAGACTACAAATAAGATTTTTTCAAGGCCTTGTGACAAGACACTAGTTTGTCTCATGAGACCTACCGATGCATCGAGGAGCTATAGCGGGCTCCACCCGTCACTTATTAAGTCCAATGCATTCCCATATGAAAAGGTTTAAACATAACATAAACATTCGTATTAAAACTAGCATACGAAATGTCAATACTTTCACAATAAACTATGAATGGTATAAAAATAGCACATCCACAGTCAAACATATCACAAAACCTTCAATACAATATAGAAGTTTTGTATCATAATAAATCAACTTCAAATAATCTTAAAATCCATCAAAGGATGTTGACATAGATGAAATCAAAATTCTTTTTTTTTTAAAGAAATATCTCCTTTTATTTTGAAATCATTTAAGATCCATATAAAATAAAACATTTTCTTTGAAAATATTCTTATAAGCTTGTAAGGAAAGCTTTGAAGATTTTATAACGGCGTAAAATAACCGCACTCGCCGTATAAGTTAAAAAAAACATTCTTACCTCAATTCTGTCGAAAAGGTTAAAAAGGACCTTGTTTTGAAAACGACGGAAAGATTCCTTTATAAACCTCTTATAAAAAGTCAAAAAAGGGTATAAATGACTTTAACCCATATTCTTGTAAATAGTAAAAATGTTTTGAAATACATTTTTAAGAAACATGGATGTGGATGATAAAGAGATCCCAGTAGATTATTACATATAAACAACCTCGGATAATGAAGAGATTGTGAAATAACCCTTACCTTGTACTTTTCCTTGGTTGGGGTAGGTTAACCTCCTGTATAATGGTGAAATAATTGTTATTAAATTATACAAGAATCATATATATTAATATGATATCATATATGATCTTTTAACATTGATTTATTAATAATATCTTAGAATTATCATCGTTTCGGGTGTTAACTTACTCATTTTCTTTTATATGTTTTGTTACATAAGCCATGTTTGTTGTATCTTATTCATATCCAGAATGATATCAAGTCCTTAAACATCATTTTTAAATCATAAAATGATAATTATACTTGAATGGATACGATGGAGAATGAATCTCATCGCGTTCGTGGAGACGGTAGTCCGTACGTACGCACGAGCGACAATATCATTCTTTTGATATTAAAATAATATATAAATGAATGGTATATCATATATACAGAATCATTAACATGTTATATTTATTATTTACATGAGTTACACATCATTATTATACCCATCCAAATAATATTATATTGAATAACAATTACACCACGACGTGGAGACGGTAAGCCGTACGTACGCACGTATGGTGACATGTTATTCAAAGGGTGGATAGAATACTGAATATGGTTGTACCATACTTATAATAACATCACAGTATATGTGAGATACTAGAGTTATTATTCTATAATGGTAAGAACAAAGGAAGAAGAAGTGGAAGAAGAAATGAACTTAGAAAAGGGTGGTGAAATCATTACCTCTTCTTCGGGTTCTTCCTTTTGATTTGATCAAAAGGGCTCCTTAGGTTGTCTTTATGATCAAACTAAGGCCTCTAGGTTGTAGTGAGGGATGTTGGGAGATTATTTGGGCAGAGTTTGGCCGAACCAAAAGGCTTTGAAGGTGTGAAGAAATGAGAAGGATGAGTTCCCTTTTATAAGAGGGGTGAGGGGCACCTTTGGAAAAGCTAGAAATATTAATTTATAATAAATTCATATTCAGTTTCTAAAGGCTCAAAAGTTGAATATTCAAAGGATGAGGTGGGGATAGGTCGAAAAAAACTCATCCAATAGAATTTAGACAGGTTTGGGTACTTATATTAACCTTATCTTTAAGTATTAACTCTAAGTTAATTAGTTTCACTTTTACAATGTCTCTTTGTATTTTTATATATTATGGTTAATAAACTTACTATATACATCCAAGCGACCCCCAAGTGGTCCATTAATGATTAACCTATCATAATATAAGTCTCTTGGCCGAACCTTAGATTTTTAGGAATTTAATATCAATTAATAATATAATATTTGTTTTAAGAACTCTTTTATGTCAATTTTGACACTATTCAATAGTTGATTTTTGTGAAACTCATAACAGATTGATTACTTCGAACAAAGTCCATTAAATCAATCCTAATATATCATATTAGCCTAGAAAATTAGTTTAATTCATTAAAAGTTTCATATTATATTTATTTGGGTATTTATAATATCAATTATTTTAATTTTTCACTATTATAGTAATTACTGCATCATCATTGTGTCATAAATAACTTATTTAATGTCTAAAAATTATAAATAAAATATCATTATGTAGGAAATCTTTTTATCTTTCTAATGAATATTTATAATCGAAAATCCAACATGTATAACCCTATGTAAAAAATTGTTCTTCTAAAAGATATAAGCTTATGCCATTTTTATTTTTATTTAAGCTTTATTAATATAATGTGTCATTATCACTTACAAGTGGATCCATGGGGTCCCAAAATAGACCCAAAGATGCCCATGGTCGACTATGTATCAACCAATAGGGTTAAGACACGTTTTAGGGTAATTTAGTATTATTATAATATTTTTTTTTAACCCTTATTTACCGGATTTACCCTTAACCATGGTAAATAAAATATTTACCGCAGTAATTATTCAAAATGTGTAAAAATAAAAGTTACCTATTTACATAATTTGGACATCCTGATTCCAAATATGGAATCCATTTTCCTAAATTCAAAACACAGAAGTGGCAGAAATTAATTTAAAATTAATTCCCGCTGTCAAAACAAAAAGCGTGTTTTTTAAGAGATAATAACTATCAAAAGATTGACACTTGTTTATGTTCGGTTTAATTGTAAAATTATGTCCAATGACCAACATTATATTAAATGGTAAAAATATATTCTAAATATACTTTAAAACCACTCAAATTCATAATTTATCACTATTACTTATTTTGATTAAAAAAGTTGTTTTTAATTAAAATTTAGTAATTTTCACTATTCATCAAAATATAAAAGTTATCCGAAAAGTACCAAAATTTCACCCTAGGATAATTTCGATATTCCGAATCCAAAAATGAAGTCCATTTTGAAATATAAAATATATATGATTTCAAAAAGTAGGTATCACTATTTACAACGGCTAGTTTAATTAGTTGTGGTGTGTGTTAGAACTCGAGGTTGCGTACAACACACGCTATCGCATTATTCGAAGGAAAACGTATCGTAGAAGCTTGGGGTGTTACATTCTCCCCTCCTTCAAATAATTGTGTCCTCGCAATTTCTAGGGTATTACTGCATAAAAAGACTCGGGTGGTTCTTCATCATAAGTTCCTCGGGTTCCCACGTTGCCTCTTCCATCTTATGATTTCTCCACAAAACTTTTACCAGACGCGTCGTCCGGTTTCTCAGTACTTGTTCTCTTGTATCAAGAATCCTGACGGGCTCTTCACAATAGGAAAGATCGGGTTCCAGTTCTAATTCCTCATAGGTGAGTACATGCGTTGGGTCAGGCATGTATTTCCTCAACAGAGATACGTGGAACACATCGTGAACTTTGGAGAGACTTGGCGGCATTGCCAATCGGTAAGCTACAGCCCCAATTCGTTCTAGAATTTCGAAAGGTCCGATGTACTTGGGACTCAATTTACCTTTCTTACCAAAACGTATGACTCCCTTCCACGGAGATACCTTCAGGAAAACATGATCACCGACTTGAAATTCCAAATCCTTCCTTCGATTATCGGCATAGCTCTTCTGCCTACTTTGAGCTGCTTTAATGTGATTTTGGATTACCTTCACCTTTTCCACCGTTTCCTCCACCAGTTCTGGGCCTACAAGTTTTCTTTCACCAACGTCATCCCAACAGGTTGGTGTACGACATCTCTTTCCTTATAACGCTTCATATGGTGCCATCTGAATACTCGAATGGAAGCTATTGTTATAGGAAAATTCTACTAGTGGTAAATATTGATCCCACATACCCTGAAAATCAAGTGAGCAAGATCTCAACATGTCTTCTAAGGTCTGAATAGTCCGTTCTGATTGTTCGTCTGTCTGAGGGTGGTAAGCAGTGCTCAAATGAAGTTCAGTATCCAGGGATTTCTGAAGACTTTTCCAAAATCTTGAAGTAAAACGGGGATCACGATCAGAAACAATCGATAGGGGTACTCCATGAAGTCTCACAACTTCATTAATGTATAGTCTTGCTAGACGTTCCAGGGGTAGATCTTCTCTTATAGCAAGAAAATGTGCTGACTTGGTAAGACGATCAACAATAACCCATATTGCATCGTTCCTTCTAGGAGTCTTTGGTAGCCCCATGACAAAGTCCATCGTAATATTGTCCCATTTCCACTCCGGTATGGGAAGAGGTTGCATGACTCCTCCAGGCTGTTGCCTTCCAGCTTTCACTTGTTGACAAACCATACATCTTGACACAAAATCAGCAATCTCCCTCTTCATGTTGTCCCACCAAAAATGTTCCTTCAAATCTCTATACATTTTGGTGCTCCCAGGGTGTATAGAGAAATTGGAACTATGAGCGTCATCCAGCAATTCCCTTTTTAGATCAGGTATATTGGGAACACAAAGTCTCTTCCCGAATTTCAAAAGTCCATCTTCATACACAAAGTCTCTCAATCTCCCATCATTCACAGCTTTAATCTTCTTCTGAAATTCTTCATCATCGGTCTGGGAACTCTTAATCCTTTCTAGTAAAGATGGTTTGGCAACCATTTGAAAAAGCATTGATGTTTCACCTTCCCTGGTTATTCCCATGTCCATCTTCACTAGCTCCATGAAAATTGGATCCCTTTCAATTCTCATATTGTTCAAAACTCCATGGTCTTTTCTACTCAAAGCATCTGCCACCTTGTTTGCCTTCCCTGGGTGGTAGTGTATCGTACAATCATAATCCTTGAGTAATTCAATCCATCTCCTTTGCCTCATGTTGAGTTCTTTTTGTGAGAAAATATACTTCAAACTCTTGTGATCAGTATAAATCTCACATTTTTCACCATAGAGGTAGTGCCTCCATATTTTCAAAGCAAAGATCACTGCTGCTAACTCGAGATCATGAGTAGGATAGTTTTGTTCATGAATTTTCAACTGTCGTGATGCATAGGCAATAACTCTATCATTCTGCATAAGGACACAGCCAAGTCCTTTCTTTGATGCATCACTATAAATAACGAACCCATCATTCCCCGATGGTAGAGTCAATATAGGAGCATTGACTAATCTTATCTTCAGTTCTTCGAAACATTCTTCACACTCTTTTGTCCAAACAAATTTAACCCCTTTACGTGTGAGCTTCGTTAATGGGTTAGCCAATCGGGCAAAATTCTGGACGAAACGTCGATAATAACCTGCCAAACCAATAAAACTACGTACCTCAGTTATACTCGTAGGTGCTGGCCATTCTTGGATTGCCTTGGTCTTAGAAGGATCAACAGAGATTCCATCTTTAGAGACAATATGGCCAAGAAAAGAAATCTCCTGAAGCCAGAATTCATACTTGCTAAACTTTCCATATAATTCATGCCTCCTCAGAGTCTTCAAGATAATGCGCAAGTGATTTTCATGATCTTTGTAGGTTTTGGAGTATACCAAGATATCATCAATAAATACCACCACAAATTCATCGAGATACTCCTTGAAAACTCTATTCATCAGATCCATGAATACAGAGGGTGCATTAGTCAATCCAAACGGCATTACAGTAAACTCGTAATGCCCGTACCTGGTTCGAAATGCTGTCTTCGGAATGTCTTCTTTCTTTACACACAACTGATGGTATCCAGATCAAAGGTCAATCTTTGAAAAGTATTGAGCTCCATGCAGTTGGTCAAATAAATCATCAATACGAGGTAGGGGATACTTGTTCTTTATCGTTATAGCATTGATCTCCCTGTAGTCAATACATAACCTCATAGATCCATCTTTCTTTTTAACAAAAAGAACAGGGGCTCCCCATGGAGAAACACTAGGGCGAATAAATCCCTTATTACTCAATTCCTCTAGTTGTTTCTTTAGTTCGACTAGCTCTACAGTGGCCATTCTATAAGGGGTCTTCGATATAGGCCTTGATCCAGGAATTAAATCAATGGAAAACTCTACTTCTCGTTCTGGAGGATGTCCAGGTAAATCTTCCGGAAATACATCTACAAACTCTTTCACAATAGGTACATCATCTATTTGAACATTCCTTTCCTCACCGACAGTTATTTCATTCTCTTCCTCCCCGATAATTGAATTAAGTTGAGCTACAGGGGGTGGATCTAAATAAGAATTAGGTGGTGATGATTCTGCTCTAAAAATAAGGTGCTCCTTATCATTATCATCAAGAATCGTAACCTCTTTCTTCTTACAATAAATCTTCGCATCATAGTCCGAAAGCCAGTCCATACCTAGGATTATATCAAACTCAATCATAGGTATGACGATGAAATCAGCAGATAAAGAAAATTTATGTGCTCTAATGGGGACTGATTCACAAAACTTTGTTGCAACGATACTTCCCTTAGGAGTTTTAACTGACAACTCCCTTATTAAATCAAATTGGAAATATCTAATTTTCTTAGCAAACTGGGAAGATATGAAACAATGCGATGATCCAGAATCAAATAATGCATTTGCTAAACTTGAGGAAACCATTAAATTACCTGCCACCACGTCTTTCGGAGCTTCTACCTCAGCAGTAGTGATAGCATAAGCCTGGCCTTGATCCCTTGGCCTTTTCTGAGGTAAGTTCTCCTGACGCTTAGGACATGCATTTGCATAATGCCCCATCTCCCTGCAATTGTAGCACTGAACGTTGGTAGCTTCCTTCTTACCCTTGCAATCATGAGCTTGGTGGCCTTTTTCACCACACTTGTAACAGACTCCCATTCCCTTCAAGCAAGTACCAGGATGTTTCTTCCCGCATTTACCACAAGATGGATATTCAACCTTTCCCTTCTTCCCCTTATTTCCATTCCCAGATTGATCAGAAGGTCTCTTCTTCTCTTGCTTCGCTTTAAAGTCATAAGACTTAGAGAATTCTTTTTCAGTCTTGATAGCACATGAGATAATGTCTTCGTACGACGAAAAGGATTGTGAGACTAATGCTCGACGGAGAAATGGTTTTAACCCATCAAAGAAACGATCAATCTTACTTCTTGGGTTGCGAATATAATCTCCAGCATACCTCGCTAACCTTGTAAAGTTAGCCTCATACTTTGTGACATTATCATCCTCCTTTTGTCTCAGACTCAAAAATTGCCTTTCCATATCTGCTCGATGGTCGCGAGGAAAGTATTTTTCTAAAAACAGATCTTTGAACTCCCTCCATTCCATGTTTGATACTTCATCATCTTCCTTCATGTTTTGAATCAATGACCACCATTGATCAGCATCTCCAGTGAGGCGGTAAACTGCCATGGTAACTTTTTCCCTTTCACTACTCCCCAAAGCCTGAAATATTTTCTCTAGGGAAAATATCCATTGCTCAGCTACTAAGGGATTTGTACTCCCATTGAACGTTAGTGGTTGTTGTCTCATGAATCGATCTAACATTGATCCTCCACGCTGCGGATCAGGGTGCTCCATACGGGTAAGGTTATTATTCATAACCTGAGTAAGTTGTCCCAGTACGGTGATTAGCTGATCAGCACCAGTTGCATCACCAGCCCCACTATAATTATCTTGAGCAGGAGGGCAATCCCTACATGGAGTGCGTGCATTGATACGGTTTCCATTTCTTCCACTAGGCGCCATTTCTAAACAATGGCATAAACTAGATCAGTTTATGAATCAAAATACATAATCCCATACTTATAAAACACTTAACATAAATTTAACTATTTATGGATATAATCCATAATCATAAAAATGTTTTCTTTGAGGAAGTATATACTCATAAACCCTTCATAATTATTTGTAAAGAAAATGAGAGTTATCCTAAGCATATCCCCCGGGAGTGTCGTAACCAAGAGTGCAGCAAGGCCCGTTGTCGTGCACCAGTTCCCGTTCGAGTCTAGCTCAAAGCGGTGTTTTCGGGTTTTACCCCTAGGTACATCTGTGCCAGAGCCGCCTCTACCTGCTCGTATCCAGACAGGGATGTATTGCTCGGAAAACTCACAAAATCTCTACAATACCAAAATTCTAGGAAGTTCTTCTATACTAATCCTCAAAGTTCATCTTAAGTCTACGTGCTCTAATCAGAGTTTATCTAAATCTAGCTTCCAAGGTTTGTACTAAACTTCCTCTGATACCAACTGTAACGCCCCGACCCCAGTTGCCCAGAGTCGGTGCATTATTACATAACATTGGCATGATCACAAGAAAGATCAAATCTCGAAAGACCGATTGGTTTAGTATCCTTGGAAACACTAGATATAATCATAAAGTTTTACATTACATTTCAAAGTGAAAAACTACTACAACAACAAAGTCTTCATATCCACACTATTAACCCCTCATAATATCCCTGCAAGTCATTCATAAATTACTTCTTCACTACCTGGGAAAAATAAAACATAGAAAAGGGGTGAGCTCAAATGCCCAGTAAGGATAACAATATAGCGGAACATTCAAAATAAGCATAAACATTTAAGGCAATGAATTACTAAAACAAAAGCCTTTTAAAATTGAACTTCAACATAGTATGGCAAAAGTAAAATGAAATAATGCCATTTACTAGTTCACATGGATATTCTACTAATCGAATAATCACATGCAATATCAATAACCACTTTCATAATGTTGGAATGCATAATGCCAGACTATCATAACCACATAGCCAAGGCCTCGTGCCAAGACTACAAATAAGATTTTGTCAAGGCCTTGTGCCAAGACACTAGTTTGTCTCATGAGACCTACCGATGCATCGAGGAGCTATAGCGGGCTCCACCCGTCACTTATTAAGTCCAATGCATTCCCATATGAAAAGGTTTAAACATAACATAAACATTCGTATTAAAACTAGCATACGAAATGTCAATACTTTCACAATAAACTATGAATGGTATAAAAATAGCACATCCACAGTTAAACATATCACAAAACCTTCAATACAATATAGAAGTTTTGTATCATAATAAATCAACTTCAAATAATCTTAAAATCCATCAAAGGATGTTGACATAGATGAAATCAAAATTCTTTTTTTTTTTAAAGAAATATCTCCTTTTATTTTGAAATCATTTAAGATCCATATAAAATAAAACATTTTCTTTGAAAATATTCTTATAAGCTTGTAAGGAAAGCTTTGAAGATTTTATAACGGCGTAAAATAACCGCACTCGCCGTATAAGTTAAAAAAAACATTCTTACCTCAATTCTGTCGAAAAGGTTAAAAAGGACCTTGTTTTGAAAACGACGGAAAGATTCCTTTATAAACCTCTTATAAAAAGTCAAAAAATGGTATAAATGACTTTAACCCATATTCTTGTAAATAGTAAAAATGTTTTGAAATACATTTTTAAGAAACATGGATGTGGATGATAAAGAGATCCCAGTAGATTATTACATATAAACAACCTCGGATAATGAAGAGATTGTGAAATAACCCTTACCTTGTACTTTTCCTTGGTTGGGGTAGGTTAACCTCCTGTATAATGGTGAAATAATTGTTATTAAATTATACAAGAATCATATATATTAATATGATATCATATATGATCTTTTAACATTGATTTATTAATAATATCTTAGAATTATCATCGTTTCGGGTGTTAACTTACTCATTTTCTTTTATATGTTTTGTTACATAATCCATGTTTGTTGTATCTTATTCATATCCAGAATGATATCAAGTCCTTAAGCATCATTTTTAAATCATAAAATGATAATTATACTTGAATGGATACGATGGAGAATGAATCTCATCGCGTTCGTGGAGACGGTAGTCCGTACGTACGCACGAGCGACAATATCATTCTTTTGATATTAAAATAATATATAAATGAATGGTATATCATATATACAGAATCATTAACATGTTATATTTATTATTTAAATGAGTTACACATCATTATTATACCCATCCAAATAATATTATATTGAATAACAATTACACCACGACGTGGAGACGGTAAGCCGTACGTACGCACGTATGGTGACATGTTATTCAAAGGGTGGATAGAATACTGAATATGGTTGTACCATACTTATAATAACATCACAGTATATGTGAGATACTGGAGTTATTATTCTAGAATGGTAAGAACAAATTAAGAAGAAGTGGAAGAAGAAATGAACTTAGAAAAGGGTGATGAAATCATTACCTCTTCTTCGGGTTCTTCCTTTTGATTTGATCAAAAGGGCTCCTTAGGTTGGCTTTCTGATCAAACTAAGGCCTCTAGGTTGTAGTGAGGGATGTTGGGAGATTATTTGGGCAGAGTTTGGCCGAACCAAAAGGCTTTGAAGGTGTGAAGAAATGAGAAGGAGGAGTTCCCTTTTATAAGAGGGGTGAGGGGCACCTTTGGAAAAGCTAGAAATATTAATTTATAATAAATTCATATTCGGTTTCTAAAGGCTCCAAAGTTGACTATTCAAAGGATGAGGTGGGGATAGGTCGAAAACAACTCATCCAATAGAATTTAGACAGGTTTGGGTACTTATATTAACCTTATCTTTAAGTATTAACTCTAAGTTAATTAGTTTCACTTTTACAATGTCTCTTTGTATTTTTATATATTATGGTTAATAAACTTACTATATACATCCAAGCGACCCCCAAGTGGTCCATTAATTATTAACCTATCATAATATAAGTCTCTTGGCCGAACCTTAGATTTTTAGGAATTTAATATCAATTAATAATATAATATTTGTTTTAAGAACTCTTTTATGTCAATTTTGACACTATTCAATAGTTGATTTTTTTGAAACTCATAACAGATTGATTACTTCGAACAAAGTCCATTAAATCAATCCTAATATATCATATTAGCCTAGAAAATTAGTTTAATTCATTAAAAGTTTCATATTATATTTATTTGGGTATTTATAATATCAATTATTTTAATTTTTCACTATTATAGTAAATACTGCATCATCATTGTGTCATAAATAACTTATTTAATGTCTCAAAATTATAAATAAAATATCATTATGTAGGAAATCTTTTTATCTTTCTAATGAATATTTATAATCGAAAATCCAACATGTATAACCCTATGTAAAAAATTGTTCTTCTAAAAGATATAAGCTTATGCCATTTTTATTTTTATTTAAGCTTTATTAATATAATGTGTCATTATCACTTACAAGTGGATCCATGGGGTCCCAAAATAGACCCAAAGATTCCCATGGTCGACTATGTATCAACCAATAGGGTTAAGACACGTTTTAGGGTAATTTAGTATTATTATAATATTTTTTTTAACCCTTATTTACCGGATTTACCCTTAACCATGGTAAATAAAATATTTACCGCAGTAATTATTCAAAATGTGTAAAAATAAAAGTTACCTATTTACATAATTTGGACATCCTGATTCCAAATATGGAATCCATTTTCCTAAATTCAAAACACAGAAGTGGCAGAAATTAATTTAAAATTAATTCCCGCTGTCAAAACAAAAAGCGTGTTTTTTAAGAGATAATAACTATCAAAAGATTGACACTTGTTTATGTTTGGTTTAATTGTAAAATTATGTCCAATGACCAACATTATATTAAATGGTAAAAATATATTCTAAATATACTTTAAAACCACTCAAATTCATAATTTATCACTATTACTTATTTTGATTAAAAAAGTTGTTTTTAATTAAAATTTAGTAATTTTCACTATTCATCAAAATATAAAAGTTATCCGAAAAGTACCAAAATTTCACCCTAGGATAATTTCGATATTCCGAATCCAAAAATGAAGTCCATTTTGAAATATAAAATATATATGATTTCAAAAAGTAGGTATCACTATTTACAACGGCTAGTTTAATTAGTTGTGGTGTGTGTTAGAACTCGAGGTTGCGTACAACACACGCTATCGCATTATTCGAAGGGAAACGTACCGTAGAAGCTTGGGGTGTTACACCAACAGTGTATAAATCAATTATAGTAAGAAGATAGTGTATGCAGTTCTATAAGAAATATGTAAAATAATTAAATAACTAGTTATTACATTATCATTTATTCTTATCTTACTACATTAACTCCAGGGTTCCCAAGGATACCCTTACCTCAATAGTAACTTCATCTCATACCATAGCATGAAGTGTTCCCTAGGTAATATCATATCTTAATACCTTATTTTGCTAAAGATCGATGTATTCAAAGGTGGTATGATATCTCAGTACCTGATTCAACTAATGCCAGAGTTCGAATATTCTCATGTGAGGCCATAACTCAGAGTTCCATTATTTCCATTCATTAATTTCACATTTATAATCTATATTTTCAAAGTTACCAATATCACAAATTTATGTAAGATGACCATGTTACCATTCTTAATCCTTAATAGAATGACCATGTTCAAATTCTTGTTACTCGTAATCATCATGACCATGTTACCATGTATACTTCTCAATTTAGAATGTCCATGTTCCCATTCTATTGACTTATATGTATGATGACCATATTACCATTTGTAATTATCAATATAGAATACCCATGCTATCATTCTTTCTCAAATAATTAATTTTTCAATTAATTATCCACCTGAATATCATTACTAACTCAACAATTAGTTAAACACATTCATTCGATTATTTAACTCAACAATTAACTAAGTGCATCAAAACAATAATTAATACATCAATTAATTAATCAATATCACAATTCATATTCTATATTTAATTTTCTAGAATTAATTATCTCATTATAATATCAATTTTCTATAATTAATACGTAAATTAATTATCAAAATCATATTATCAAAGGCACATAATTAATCCACAGTTAATTATCTCAACATATCCATTTAAAAATATCATAATTAATCCTCCAATTAATTTTCTATATTATAACCCCTGTCTATTTTAATCAATTTCCCAGAATTAATTATCTAATAGATAATCCCCTTAGTCTCATGACTAGTTCCAAAATTGGTCTCATAATCCCCCAATGCATTGATAACTCAATTGGTCAATCTAATAAACCCAATTCAAGAAAATCAATTGCTAAAGGATGTAAGGAAATATAAAATATTTTATATACATATCAAATCCACAACTATGGGAATTATATTTATGCCACCTACCTTGATTCGTTGACAGATTATTTCCCAATATAAATCCCCAAAATCCAAGTAGCACAACTCTTTTGATATAAGTTCGGGATCTAACTCACTAAACCAAAATAATGATCAAATAAATCATGATCTCATAAATATAGATCTAAATCCAAAATCCTAGATATATATATCTCCATATAGGTTTAGATCCAAGTAAATAGAGGATGTTTTTCATGAAAAGATCAATGAAATGTAGAATATAGAATGAGAGAAGCATCAGGATGAAATCCAATTACTAGGAGAAGAGAATATCTTCAATTAAGGCTTTTGATATCAAAGAACGATGTTTTTATGGCCTTGGAATCCCTTTAGGTCAATTTTAGATCCTTATTTTACCAATATGAAAGTAAAATCCTGAGTTAGGGCCTTATAGTTGGTGAAAATGTCATTAAAAGTTGAAAACATGTGAGATCCACCATTTTAGGATCTCATTTTCGGTCCTCGCACTGTTTAGAAACACATTTTGAGAAACTATACAACAATAATTCTTTATCAAATACTTCATGAGGGTACTTTTCACAGCTACCACATATGGTTAGGAAAACCATGCACCAACCATTTGAATCCTCTTGGCTTGGGGATGCACAATTTACATGGTTTGGTCGCATAGTTTTCCCTAACCATGTGCCAACTATGGACATCCCCCTTTTCTTTAAATTTTATAAAACTCCACCCAAATGCACCCCAAGTCATAACTCCAAAAAAAAGATACCTAAAATCTAAAAATATACCTAAAATTGTATTTGATATAACTTCAAAAATGTTTAGAATCTTACAATAGAGTCGCCTGAAATCTTATGTGGATATATGGCAGAGACCTTTAGATTTCAAGGAAGAAGACCATGTCTTCCATCGAGTCTCACCTCGATGAGGCTTATGGATATTTGGTTGGGGAAACAAGTTATCTTTGAGGTTTATCAGCCCTTTTTAGATACTGTATAGAGTTGGTGAGGTGATGTACCACATGGAACCACCCCCAAGGTGGACTGGGTACACGATGTCTTCCTTGTGTTATAGTTGAGGAGGTACATGCATAACCCATCACACATCATCAATTAGGTAAAGTTGTACATTGATTATGGAGAGACCATTGATTATTACCCAGTGGAGATTGAGGATTGATAGGAGAGGATCCTTCATGGGTGAGTTATTCCCTTTTTTCATGTTTGGTGCCAGCATGGAAATCTCTAAGAGATAACATGGTAGTAGGAGGCTCAGATTCATGTTCAATGCCTATATCAATTTGAGTAGTTTTTTTTTAGATTTTTGGAGACATAAATATCTAAGGTGGGGATAATTTAATGACTGAAATTTTTTTGATATTACTTTTAGATATTATTTTGGATAATTATGGGGCTAGGCACTGAGACAACGTGCAATTTCGAGTCCTGGTGTGCCTGAAATGGTTTATTAAAAAATGACCAGTTTTTAATAAATCACTTGAGCAGTTTTCCCAAAAAAAGTAGAATAACTCATAAACAATTTCCTAAATCAGAAATCCGAGTGCCACATTGTGTTTGGAGTAGTGACTCTACCATAGGTGAGGCCAAACATAAGTCATCACGGGTCGGTTGTGAAATATTGTTTTTTGACGTAACCATAAATAAAATAAATAAATACATATTAATTTATTTTCAAATCATAATAACTCAGGAACATGGACTGAGACTAGAAATCTATGAAAACCGTTTAGTTTGTATTTTGGTTTTCCCCCTAGGCATAACATAACATTAGTCGGAATTGGTCTTTTGTAAAAAACCCCAAAAAGGATGCAATCACCATTAAATAATTTAAAGATAAATTAATTTTTTGACACATCGATGATTAAATTTAAAAGAATCATTATACAGAAATCCTAGATTTAGACGCATAACCTTGGGAACGTTGGATAATTTATAGGGATATCTTTGAAGAAATATATCAAGTAAAAGTTAACATATTTATAGATAGACTATCAATGAATGTCGTTCTTGACAGATCTCACCAATGACAATGATGCAACAATTGATCTTCACCATAAAAAATCCAAATCAAAGGTAGGATGTGTTATTTTGGATTTCTATCCCCATTCATGAATTCCTCTATGAACGTAGACCAACCAAGGAACAGGTTGATCTGTAGTTTGATCATATTCTTGCAGGGTGGGTTTTATTTCTATGGGATTTTATTGGGAGTTGATCTTATGATTATTTGTTGAAAAATTCAAGTTTCATTATAATGGAAATGAACAATGATTATCATGAAAATAAATCAATGTATGTGCCTCTTTTTTATTTATTCTTTTCTCCCCCATTCATTTTTCATCACAATCATTCTTTGTTTCGCCCACGACTCGATGTATCTCGATCAATCGATCATTGCACACCCAATTCTTGGTGAAACGATCTGATATACTTGATCTAGGATTGGAATGACATAAAAAATGTGTGAATATAGACACGGATTTTTTCAATCCATGGTGGATCCCTGAATCAGTTTTTTTCGATGTTATTTTGTGGAATGAAGAACAAACCCATTTTAATCCATTGTGCAGCCAGATCGGAAGATGAAACACATTTTTTGGGTGATAGTGTGACCTAACGAGGATGGATATTGAGTTTACTAGAAATATGTGGCTAGAATGGTGGATGGATCTATAGAGGAGATTATTTGAGTTTGAACCAAGGATTATGGGAAATCCCAGGCGATAGGGAATGTAATCCGGGATTACACAGAGTGTGGGGCCCCTCAGCAGAAGCTAGGGTTTTGAGAGGCATTAAGGTGTCACACAGGGTGTAAACCCTATCACATGACGTGTGGGACCTTATCCAACAATAATCATGTATCTAGGGAGTTACAAGAACATATGTTGGATTACACATCTTGTATACACAGTTTTTACCCCACCACATGACAAGATCCAGACTGGATACATGGGTTACCTCGTGTACTAGTACATGGGCAGAAGAACATGAGTTGACACCTTGTACTAGCACATGCCCAGAGTACACGAGTGGACCCCAAATGGAAGGACATGGCTACTAACCCTTCAAAATTCCATGTACTCTTTTTTAGAAGTCATGTTCCGATTACATGGGCCAATGAACACGGGAAGTACATGGGGTAATGGGACATGGTTTTTGACCCTAATACACGCTATGTAACCCATACTAAATGGATTGAATCACATTCCCACCTTATCTCAGACATGTTTTGTTATTTTTGGTTCCCTTTCTCATTCATCTTATGGTTAATTGGTATCATTTACTATTCACAAGAGTATGGTTCCTTCAGCAGGATTTTACTGGATATAGTTAGGAATCCCATTTGAGAGGCCCAGAGTAGGATCATATATACATTTTTCAACCCTAAGTAGATCCTTAGTATCAGCATGACCAATCCTATTGGACATCATTCCTATAATTAGCTGGTGAATCCAGATGATTCAAGGTATCAATCCATGTCCTTAGTTGTGATCCACATCTCTATATCATGATATTACCCACTCATGGAGTGATTACTCTCAGAGAGAGTGTATCATATCTCTCTTCAGATCAATTAGTTTATCTATATCATGACGGTTCCTGATGGACATTTTATCTCAGGAGGATATCATCAGTGTTATCAGACTCAAGAGAGTGTTCTCCCTGATGAGATTCTATGTGGAATCATCAGACAAAATCTATAGTGTTTGTATAAGGTAGTTTTAAATTATCATTATACAATAGTTCTATGTTCTATTATATCTACATATCTTTGTTATATGTTATTTAGAAACATATTTTTGTAGATATCATTATAAAATTATTTTTTGTATTTATTTTTCATTTTAGGGTTGCCTAATGTGTATTGTTATACTCAGCCTTGAACGGGATTTTCCGGGACTAGTCATGTCTTGTGCAGATGAGAGAAGTTTTTTATAGAGTACTAGGTAAACTAGGATCTATAAAAGATGGTGATTAATGATTATATACATGATGACGTTTTCCTATGTCTTCGAGTAGTAGTCCAAGTACCTATGTTTTTTATAGGTTAGACCTTTTGGATTACAGACCCTTTTAGTGGGCTTGTATTCTAGACCAATTTACTTTAAATTCATTAATTATGACATACTTTGTTAGTTTGGATATCGTTATGAATTCATTTACTTTCATCATGGTATTTTCATTTTATATTTTTGGGTTTGAAGATGTGTGCAAGTGTATAGTTACTTAGAAAATATCTATCATGTTAGGGATATGCCTACTCAGTCCTAGTCACTAGCCCCTGGCCTACTGGAGGCGGACATGGGGAGTCGCATCATGGGCCCCACTGGGATGGGTCATGACAAAAAATCCATATAGTTTTTACCAGTTTTATAGTGGGTAGTGTCGATTCTCTCTCCTAAACTAGTTAATGAGGGATTCATGTCAAGATAAAATTATATATTTTAGGTTAAATACTATATTATACTTATACAGGCCCTTAATCAAGAACATTCATTGAATGTGGATTTCCATAATATGTAGAATCCTTTTTTACATGAAAAATAAATTACATAAAATTTATTTAAAAAATGATAAAGTTCAGAAAAATCCATTAATTTTTTCATCATAAATGAGGTGTCTCATTCATGTAATCCTTATGTGGGATATGTGAAACATACCTTTAACAATAAAACATTTTAATCCCAAAATAAAATAGGATAATATAAACAATATACTTCTTATAAATTTGATTTCATTATTCACTATAGCACTCCAATAAACTATACAAATGAGTGTCCCCATATATTGATAGCCACTTAACATATATAAAATGTAACAATTACAAGGAATTAAAATTTAATTCAAAAAATTTCCTTCATTGTCATAAAAACTGATAATTTTCATTTGAAAAGAATTTAAATTTATGGGATAAATTTTTAAACATGTTAAAAATAGTTTTTCCATCATCAGGAATACCAATAAAAAAATTAGATTTTTTTACCGTAATGTGTTTATATTATTTTACTTGTTTTTATTGATTATTGGAAGAAATATTTATTTTTTTACTGGTATTCTATAGAAAGGATATATTGTTTGGATGTGAAGATGATTATAAATAGTTAATATATCAAAGGGAAAATAGTTCTATAGAAAATACTATTCTTAGTGTGATTATTTATAAAACCGATGTTGTTAAAATCCAATAAATATCTTGGTTAATATTTTCTTTTCATGCAATAAGGCTCAAATATGAATAACCCTAGGAGGAAGTGATGAAGAATCATTTTCACCATAATGATTTTAATTATTATTTAAACCCAGTATAATGGTAAAATATCTTAAGAATTATGGGATGTAAAAATCATGGTTGTAAATGCTATAATTATAAATGGAAAGGGAACAAAGCTACAAAAAATTTACATGTGAAAACCCAAAAATTATTATAGAATAATATACTTAAAAAATATATGTTATTATTAATGTAAAAATATACTAAGAGGATACATCATTATTTTTAGTGATTTAATAGTCCAGGGAATGGAGATTTGAAAATATAGCTATAACATACACTTTTATACCATGATAAAAGAAGAGTTGGAATAAAAAATGTTAATCTATTAGATGGATGAATGATTTTTGGGATATAATTGATACATGTATCATGGTGTGATAACATGTATTAGACCATGACACAGTTAAGATGTATTAATTTCATCATTTCATGTTTTTAGATACTTTTATCCACTAATTATGATTTTTATCAATATATATGAGCATGATAAATACAAAATACTACAGTCGATGACTGCAATTGATGTTATGAATAATATCTTAGTTTTCTTATTATTTGTTTATAAATTCCTTAATCCCCCCTTTTACTTTCTTATCTTTTACATATATTACGTTGAGCATATCCTATGTTTCTTATTACAATAAATTCATGAGTGAGTAGTTGGAGCATCTTAGAGAATTCATACTTCCATGAGGAATAAAATTTATAATTTAAGGATTACCGATAATCACTACCCCTAAATGAGTTGTAATGTGTATGTTATGGTCAATCCTATAAGGAATAAGGAAGTATAATTATGATGTTTAATATGATTGGTAAGAATCAATAATTGTATAAATTAAATTAATAAATTAAACTAAAATGAATCCTATAAATTAAACATGGAATTAAATAATCATAAGTTAAATTAAATGTGTTAATAAGGGAAAATAGAAGGGAATCAATTTCATGTTATGGTTTTCCATAATTTAAAACCATTCAACTACGCTTTAGAAATAAATAAAATTAATCATCATAAAAATTATTTAATTAACTAGTTTAATATCTCTTTATAAACTATAATATATTATTCCCATTTATCCCTATCTAAATGATATCTATAACCACTATATAGTGCATTAAATTATATCTATAAAACATGTGATAATGATAAGTCATTTTTAGCTCCCCCAATCACCTATAAAAATTGGTGCTTCCTCCCCTAATCATCCTTGATATTTCTAGAATATTATGTTATATGATATTAATTAATAAAAATATGATACTAATTAAATATAATAATCTCATGAGCAATGAATAATTTAAATAAATTTGGTTCACATCCCTCCCAACCATTTCCATTCTCTTTTAATACACTATCAATTCATGGTCAATGGTTTAAAGACCATTAATGAATTAAATAAAATTGAAGTAGTAATTTAAAGATAACTAGAATTAAATTGTTGTGCAACGAGTAATTTTTACTTGAATTTACTTGAAATATCTAAAATATGAACTCATGGATGTATACTGATAATAGTATAATAAAAAAATTAACTATGAAACTACTCTAGTGAAAGAATAAAGTCCCACTCTCCATAATCTAAGAAGTCGGTATGTGCCGATCACATCCAATGATGTGTATTTTTTATTTTTATTATTCATTTTAAAATATATATTAAAATTGACTACAAAACCAAGTCAATTATACCCTCATATATACCAAATAAAATCATATAAATGATTAGTGAACATAAATTTATTCTGTTATTTTTATTTTATTTTTGTGGGAAATGGAAATTTAAAAGAGATATATTCACTCCTAATCAAACTATTCTTTATATAATGTGTAAGGATTACTTCTTTGTTGAATATCCTATATCTCAAGATATCAGTAATATATAGAAAAGAAACCTAACATTGAATCTCCTAAAATGAGACTACCACAATATTCATCTCCTAAAAAATAGCATCCATAGTATAGAAACAAATAATACATGAAACATGGGATTGAAGTATATTGAATCCTTTCATATCATATAATTATATCCAATTAACTTAATACACTACCCATTTGATAACCCACATGGTATAAACATTACCCAACACCAAAATCATGATCCTTTATTCATTATTTAATGAAACTATTCCATGAGAAAACTCTCCACATGGTAGACATAGAGAAGCCAAAAATAACTCATCATTAATATAATTAATACCTACATGATGTATTTCCATTCAATACTATAAACAACCATCATGAAAGATTCTTATTCCCTCATCATTGAAACAAAAACACCTCGTGCGGTCCTCTACTCAGGCTATAATATACAGCATCTATTACATCATGATCTCCTAGTTATATGCTAATTATTTAGATATCGTGATAAAAAAATATTACATGAGAAATATCTCCAAATATAATACATTGTATATGAAACCCTATATCAATAGTCAAATGAATATAACCACACTACTTTCAGTCACTCCATTTCATCAACATTGGTATCCTGTGTCACAAAATAAATATTGCATCATGCTCATGATAAAGAAAAAATTTTGGTTTAATATTCTGTAACACCCAAAAATTCAAAATTAATAATATTTTATTCAATAGTGAATGGGACATGCAATATTGAGTTTGGCATGCATTTCAGGCAAGACCAAGTTTTACAGAACAATAATATATTATTAATATTATTATTTAAAATATAATTTATTACCTATATATTTTAATTATGGGAATGTATAGGATTAAATAGAATATAAAAATATACATATTACTCCATTTTATTATTTATCTATTTATTAGATATAAAATAAGTAGCATTTGAAAAAAAATGATTCTAAAAACTATATTGTTTTTTAAAGATGGTTTAATAATGCTTGGAGAACAAAATTTAACATTATTTTTCTCCACTTTTAGAAAATATATATTAAAAAATAAAAGTAATTTTTTAAATAGGTATACCAAAATTATCATCTGGTTATTTTTTGTGATTTTTCTAAAACGTTTCATTTTTTGATGATTAATGAAAACAATGAATTTTGATTAAAAAATTCAGTTTCATTTAAATTATTTATAAAGATATATTATATTTTGAGTTTTTTTAAGTAAAAATAGTTCAATTATAAATCAATATAACTAATTTAGTTCATTATAATCATTTTCAATTTAAATTTTTATATAAAATCATTGTAAAAATTTAAACATTTCCACAATAAAAGTCTGTTTTGACACCTTGTATGTGGGATTATTTTTAAATTTAATTCTACCACTTATTCAATTTGAAATAAAACTAATTTATTAAATATTAGTAATAAGGATAATTTATATTATCTAATATGTTCAACATAATTTTTGACCAAAAAATATTGAAAATTGTTGAAATTAACTACAATTATTAAGGTAAAAATGAGTTTTCTTTGTTATTCAAACTAGGTTTATAATAGAGAAAATAAACTAAAATATTATATATATTATATTTATATATAATATTTATACTTTTCTAAAACATTATCTGAAATTTGGAAATTTCATTCCACTTTCCTTTGAATATGACCCATATAGTAAGTTAAGTAATGAAATACACAAAAAGATGATATTCGTACTTTTCATAACTATAATGCTTTATGATAGGGAAAAAAATATGTTTGGTTATATATATATATATATGCTATTAAAGTGTTAATGATATTTTTTATAATTATAATTTATCTAAAATTATTATTGATTAATTAGTTGCTTAAAATGTATATGAAACTCCAACATATTAATTATTTAGTCAATAATTGACTAAAATAAACGATTCCAAAAAAATTAAATGTTAAGAAAATAAAATGAATTATTACCTTAAATTAACTTTTAAATTAAATATATCATGTTAAAATGGTTTTAAATTAATATACACAAAATATATTATATTTTTTGACATTTTTAAATATAAATTTAATATATAATGTTTAAATTATTAATGTTATTTTATAATAAATGATATTATATTAAATGATTTAAAATTAATAAAAATAATATATTATTCTAAGGAATTTGTAAATTTTAATAAATATAAAATATGTACATTAATCTATCAATGTATCTTTTATTATTAATATATTGACCCATATATAGTAAAATCTTTGATAGCACGGTTAAAGTCAAAGTAGTATTTTTTCATATTACATTCACTACTGTTAAAATCAATTACCTACACAAATGAAATTTTAAATTATAAATTGTAAATAATATTTATTATTAGTGGTAATATATTTAATAATATTTCTCAATATAATTTGTTTCATGAATGATAAATTAGCTTGGTTAGAGAAATAGTTACTATTATAAATACATAAAGGGAAAAATTTAGTGAACTTAAAGAATAAGAAAAAAATGAAAAAAAATAAATTTTATGTGTGTTGGAAGTGTTTATAGAAAAAATATACCCAATATACATTTTTATTTAATTTTTGATCCACAATTTTTAAGTATGACCTTCCAATACTGAATACTTTTCATTATTTGTAAGAATACCACACCTCATCAACTATAAAAGAGCACTCACTCCCATCACAACTTCACACGTATCAATCTATTTAGATGATCCAAATCCTACATAAATCACTAGTAAACATGACTTTATAAATCATATAATTATTATTTTTTTACTAAATCTATCTTTGGAAGGTTATAATGCAAACCAAAGAAGATACCCAGAAGAAGAGGCAATGGTCTTCAACTAGCTTTTTCATTTTATTTCCTTCTCCACCTCCCTAAATTTTTATTAAACCATATTGATATAATATAATAAGTATAATAAATATATTGGGATGTTTTCATACCAATATTACTATCTAAATTCATCACCACTTTCATCAAATGGAATAATAAATCATCCTCCAAGTGTACAACACACTATCACCTCACGACCCGATGTCCTTTATTTGCCCATTTCCACCACTAAATGTTGGTTATTATGAGGAATATCAAGAATATTTATGATATTTAGAACACCAACACACACAAAAACATATATATATATATATATATATTTACTTTTCATTTTATATGTGATACGATAATGTTGCTCGTGTATACGGCGGACTATCGCCTCACGAAGAGAAGTGATTTATCTTTCACTAATGGTTCAAATAGAAGGTGTAAAAGATAAAATTAATATTTATATGTATTATAAATGAAATAAATATGACATTCATGACATATTTATTAATCTAAAAATATAATATATCATTTTAATTTTTTACACTTAATGATGATAACATCGTTCGTGTATGTGCAAACTACTGCCTTCTTAAAGAGATGTGACAATCATTTCATTCCCACACAACATGAATGATATATATAATAATATATAAATATAAAATATGGTATATATATGATTTTATGATAATTATGAAAATATAAAATATTAATTACACCCTTTACATAATTATAATTGGAAAATGGAAAATGTTACTCATGTTTATTAATTACATACCATCTTCATAATCATAACATACTTAATTTTTCATGCATATTATTAATTATTGGTTAAAAATTATAATTTATTTATATGTATGATTATTATTTCATGAGTATAAGTTTGGATGATTTCAAACTTTACAATATGTTCAAGAAATTTATCTTTAATGACAAACCATGCATTAGAATACGAGGAAATTAACACACGAAACATTAAAAATATAGAATGGTTATTAATGAATGGGTGATAAAATGTTATAAAAATATAATATATGATATTATAAATATTAATATGGCTATTTTGTATGATAATTACATGTATTAAACCACTATAAAGGTGGTTATTTCACTTTTAACCAAAATAAATTGTGACGAAATGGATTTGTTCTTGATTTATAATCATACCATATGACATGTAATATATTTATTCATGAATAATTAATGGTATTTTATTTTTCATGTTGAATTATACAATACAAGGTTATTTGAATTTAAATTTTCAAATACATAAAATTTAGTGTACAAAATCACTTATATTTTTTATTATTAACTTTATTTTGAAACCATAACTATTGAATCAATCACTTCCATATAATAAATATTATTTAAGAATAAAATTTATATTAAATATAGATATTATTGTTTGGTATAATATTTTATTATCTAAACCATATACCATTATTATATATGGTGTTCACATTAAAAATTGATTTATTAACTGGGTAAATGTTGATAAATTCATATATTTTATTCAATATTGATATTTGATGATATGTAATATTTATTTAATTAACTAAATTAATTTATATATGAGGAATCCTTTGTAAATGGACTGACAGGTGGAAAAAAATATAATATAGCCCCTAAATTCATTAGTATGTCTCATTAGACAAATTATGTTAGACAAATCAAATGGTTTTTCACCTTATTATTTAAACGGTCATAACAATTGTATTGAGTATAGATGTACCATGATGCCTAAGATCATGGCGTCCAATAGTTATGAATTAATTTTATTCAGTATTTAGTTTCTACTATCTAGGTTATTTTCACTGTGACATTATTAATGTATTCATTTCATTATATGTCATTAATTAAATGGATTCTGTATTTAGTTATTTACCTTTCCATATTGTTTATGCCATGTCAATTAATGATTTCATGTTATTTAAATTGAATGTTATTTAAGTTACTTTCCCTACCATATTGATTATTAACTCAACCATATTACTGAATTCTTCTAGTGTACTCAAACTTTATTGAGAATATTAACTCATCTAAATTAAATTCCATTTCCAATATATATGATGATAAATTCTTGGAATGATTATGAGAGATTCTTATTTTTTTAATTTTTTATTCATTATTTTCTTTTCCCAATATAAAATGGGTATCATGTATGCATCTAGATTCCCCAAATTCTTAAACTAGTAAATCCTTTGTGAATTTATTCCTATATCGATGATAATTTAATATAGTAAGGAAAAATATCCAGGCTACTAGGGACACGGATTATACAACTCCTCCCAATAAGGAAAGATTTTAACCAGTAAAATTGAAAGTATCTAGTGTAAGGAAGTTTTCCTGAGGATGATTATGTGGGAGACAATTTATAATAATGATATTTTGGTGTGTAATGACAAATTAATGCTTGAAAACCATCCCAAATCAGATTATTTATGGTATAAAAACCACTTAAAAATATATTCCATGGAAACAACGACTCAAGGAAAATCCATGGTACAACCCTAAACCACATTTTATATCTATGCATGTCAACCCTCACACATACAACAATTCCATGCACTGGTCTTCTTACCCATCTCCTTGCACTATCATGAACATGGTCTACCTTCACCCCTATCATTATAGGATATAATTCTACTTAGGATTGGATGACTACCTTCAAATTTATAGGGGTTATGATCTTGGGTTGAGGTATTTCATTGGCATTGGCCCATTTTAATCCATCAATTTTCAGTAGACATTTCCATATTTTCAAATTCACTTTTATGTAAAATATTATAGCATTTTATTCTAGAATACTTTATTTCAGCTAAAATTTATCAATCCTTTAAAATCAATAAAAATTATTTTCATGACCTAAAAATATTAAATTGTAATAAGGTAGAAATAATATCAATAAAAACTATAGAATTTATAGTGAAGAAATACATGTATTTTAGTGTTATCAAACTCCCTAACATTTAAATTATTACTCTTCAACATAAAAAAACCTCAAACTCTATGAATAAATGTTCTCAACATGAGTAATGGAAATTTTCAAATGATAATGATTTCAAAAAAAATGAATGGTTTTTTTAAAATCAAGGAACTTTTCAAGAAAAAGAGTCATATCATGCTTCAATTAAGATTTAAAATTTAATACATTTTTCTTATTTATCTCATATCTTTCAACCTATTAATAATATCTATTCCAATTATGATTTATATCTTTGGAATAAATATCACTAACCATTAATGAACATTTGAAATGGAGTTATTTATAATCTAGAGTATGTGAAATCTAATCAGTGTATTACATTTTTTCCCAATCATTACCTAAAAATCAAGGTATAAAAATCATGAGGACTTTTCATTAATATTTTAATGTATTTGATGCTCATGGTTTTTCAATAATGGAGTAAAAATATAATTAGGTGGGAAAAAATAAGTGTATTATTTATAGAATACAATTTATGGTATTCAAGTAAAACCATATGAAATGGTATCCTATTAAAATGTTACACCACCCTACTCCTTGAACTCAGTGTATGGCTTAAAACACCTAAAAATGATTAATCCCTAATTAATTTTTTTAATATTTTATTAAAAAATTTCCCCTAGGATATGTTTCAAAACGATCACCCAATTTCACATGATCCCCTCAAGATAATAATTTAACGATATAAAACATGATTGTTTGTTAGGAAATGATTATTTTTTTCTAACCCATGATACATCCCATTTATTATAAATTTTCCAATTATTCTCTAATTTGTTATAAATTATTATGTGGGTAAAAATAGAATAATATGAATGATGTAATCATGGATTTTTTCAGAGTATCCCATTAAAGAATTGAAAGTATCCCATCCTTAATGAAAAACCACCATACCAAAATGAATAACCACTTTCCTATACATAAAATCTTAAATATTAGGAAAAACTAAATGTTTATGATTCAAAAGGATAAATTTAGCTTCTTATGTGGCTCTTCCCTAAAATTTTTATTCATCATTTGAATGGGATTAAATAAAAATTAAATGTTAAGGTATGTCTCAATTTCAAATGCGAGAAAATATTAATAAAAATGACCTCATTTATTTTTGTTAAATTTAGAATCTTCATGTTCTAATAATTAAGGAAATAATTTTCTCATAGTGGTACACATGCTAAGTTCATTGAATAAATAGGGTAAAGGAAAGAATAATTCAAAAAAAGGATAAAATCCCTCTTGGTAATTGGAATTAAAATATATCATAAAATTATGTAATGAAATGAAAATTAGTATTTAGTCTAATAAATACAATATTATTATAATAAATTTCATGAATATGAATTATATTAGTAAAAAGTTTCAATTTATTCAAAATTAGAAAATGATTTTGAATTAAATATATTTTTAGCAATATCATTATCATTTTATGAGAATGATAAAAATATATTTTTCAACATCTAGACAATATCTTTTAATAGAGGACATGTCCTTTTTTAGCTAATAATAGAAACAATACATATTTAGGGTATCCAAGTATTCATCCCATAGATATAAACTAAAGAATATACCAAATTCTTAACCAAGGTAAGGTGGTGATTAAAAAAATATAATCTATGTTCAGCATAAGAAAATGGATCAAAAAAATAAAAATAAAAATTTTCCCCAATTAAATAAGTATAAAATTATTAATCCCCTTGAAAGGTGTATTATCAAAAAATAAATAAAAAATGAAGGCCTTTGGGCCATTGGAGGAGGGGGGGAAATAACATATTTTAACAATTAAAGATAAAAAATAATTGATTATCAACATCAATCGTGAATTAAAAAACTAAATAAAAAGTAATATTCATAATATGTTTTAAAAATATGTGAAAACATGGGTAACCTTTTGAAAAAAATTAAATTTACATTTATAATATAGAAATTTACATTAGGTGTTTCATCATTAGAGTATAAAATAATGATACTAGATCGGATTGTGGAACTAATTTCAAATTCCTCTAAATTTATAAACATTATCTCATTGTATTATATTGTATCTTCTTTACCCAGGTCAGTTTTAGATTCATGATTTTGGATAGAATTATGGATAAATATTCAATATTGAAATATTACCATAATTTTGAAGCATTATTCACCCATCACACCTCCCTTTTGTAGTTTAATGCTAATTTTTGAATTTCAGTAACTGGACACTCCATTACAAGTGACAGAGATCCCTCATATTCAATCAAACCCAAATGTTCAAATAAACCCAATCCCTTTCATTTTTTGATGTATTTATTTATAAATATTTTTTGGAATCCATCAGTACCCCCTCCACCACTTAATATTTTTATACCTCCTAGACTTCTATGATGTGTATAGGAATCTATATAGTATCATAAACCCATAACAGACTCTATTAAAATATAATATCATCATGTTTTTTCCATTTTTACCTATTTCCAAACCTCTCCAATTATAATGACATGTTTTTGAGTGATTCCATTATTGTATTCCACTATCATGGTTGTTGTAGATTTTTATTTGATGGTTTTAGTGAATTCATTGACCATATCCTTATAATCATTCAGTTTATTTAATTTTATAATGGTTGCAATAATTATATTATAACTTCTATCATATATTATTATTTGGTATTCTTTTTATATGATTTCTTCCATATACTCAAATATTTCTTACTCCACCACATCATCATTATTATCCTTAAATTATATTTTCAAAATTAATTTCCAGTAAATTTCTCGTATATTTAAAATTTTAGTGTTTCAACTTTCTTGGAAATCTCAATAAATTCCCTTTATTCATCCTATAAGAATTTATTTTATTTTTCTCTTTGTATATATCCATTTTATTATCTTTCTCTTTATTTACATGTAATACAGGTATGTATGTTCTAAAAAACATTATATCCTTAACCACTATTTCTGGATTTGGAGGTTCTTAATATTTTTTCAATTTTGGGTAATAATATATTACATGCTCATGTTTTTACCTCATCTTTTCTACAGATTAATTTAGTACTAGATATCACTTCCCTATATTTTTTCTATTTCAACAATGGGGTATATTAAATTTTATTCTTCTTATTTTAGTTATCATTGGCTTGATTCCTATTCACATTCTTATTCAATAATTATACTGATGTTCATTCATACTTTATTATTGTCTTCCACCTTCAATATGTCAAGAATATTTACTTACTCTAAATCTGTTATTATTGTATTCCCTACAATAAAATGTACAAATGGGATAGTGAAAATGGAATAATTTTTTTACCAATTTATGAAATGATTTATGTTTTCTCATAATGATTGTTAAATAATTCCTTATGGTTCTTGAGATTAACCTCATGTTACTTATTTTCTCTATTATTATTTTTAGTGAATTATAAGATTGCATCCATAAAATCCATTTTCAAAATATTATTTTGAGGCATTAAAAAAGGCAGGTGCGCATTGATAGTACCACTCATCACTAAGTATGAATTTATTTTTATGATAATTGACAGTTCCTCTTCATGAGGTAATGCATGTGTCACTAAAATAATAGTATTAAAAATTTTCATACACATATAGGATTATATCATTGCATTTTTTTTCTTGCAGTGACTACTAGATGGAACTACATGTTGATCATGGAGTCAAATCATTTTTAATATATATATATATATATATACCAATAAGGATGTGTGATATCCCTATATTATGTAATCTGCATTCAAACTACACCTTGGAAAACCCGAGAACATAAAATTGAATATAAAAATTAAAACAAAAATAAAAATACATAAAATAATATTTTCAGAAAAATATGAGGCATGAAGAAACATGACTGATGTAACTAGTTCATCAAACAATACTAATTTCTTTTTTTCCATGTCAATGAGTCTAAAAACATGATACATCTAATAGAATTATTAATTCATCGAGGTAATAAAAAATAATAATTAAACATTTATCTATGAACATTAACCCTAAAAGTGTAGTAAATTTAACGCCAGGTTTGGTCCCAAAAAAACAAGTATGCCTTATTAGGATCAATAAACTTATGGTTTACTATTCATAATTTCATCACATAAAATAAGAAATTAAAATAAGTAAAATTAATTAAATTAATCTATAAATAATCTAAATAGAAGGGAAAATAAAACTATGTCTCGAAGGATGGATTGATGGTAATCTATATCTAGGGATGATTTTATTTAATCCAATACCATTGAACTACACATGTAAAATAAATTAAAATAATTATCCTAATAATTATTGAATTAACATGGTCTACCACATAACATAAACATTAAATACCTATGTCCACTAATCTGTCTTTTAAGGTAATTTATAACTAGCCAATGTGAATTAAATTATATCTCTATAGAGATATAGAGATGGAATAAAGTCTTTTGTCACTCCCTCACCCCCTTGATCACATAGGGTTTCATCTCAAAGTAGCATGTATCTTTCTAGGTGATTAGGGTATATGATATTAATTAATGTCATTATGATAAAAATTTATGAAGGAAAATTAATAAGCAATGAAGAATATGAGGACATGAGTTACGCATTCCATAATTTTCCATGACATTAGACATTATTGTTCAAAATTTCATATATGATAGATGAACTTGAAACCATTTAAAATGGAATACAATCATTAATAATATTAAAATCATGTGAAATTATTTAAACTCACTTGAAATTCATTAAAAGAGCTAAAATATGGTTCCATGGTTACATGATGAATAATATTAATTATTAAAACCTAACTATAAAAAAATTAGTGGATTAAGTGTCTCCCTCTCTCTGGAATATATTTAGTCAATTAATTCTTAACCAATCAAAATAATATGTGTTTCTCCTTTTTACTCATATTTGAAAATTATTCCACAAATTATATTCAAATAATACTCAAGTCACCCCTTATAAATACCCTGTCCAAGCTCTTAGAATATATAATTCTATAAATTTAGTCTATTATATTTAATCTTGTATTTTGGGAAAAGGCATTAAAGCATAGAAATATTCCCTCTCAATAAAACCTAGTTCCTATATAGTACATAAAATCCATTAGTGGTTTGACTCCTTACTCCAATGATAACAAAAATACCTAGTAAATAAAAATCATTTTGAAACTCTATACATACCATAAAAATTATCTTCATGTTCATAAAAATATAGACCACAATTTTGATTCATATCAACATAAAAAATGTTATACTATATCATGGATCAATTTTGTAAAATAAAAATTCAAAATAAACTTAAGAAAATTCCCATTCTTGTGCCTCTATAATGTATAAAAAACCAAATACATAACCACAATCCTTCTATCTTCACTACATGAGACAATAACATGATATAATCCTAAAAAATATATACATCCATAATATATAAAACTCATGCCTCTACCAAATTTATGAACTCTAATAAATAGACTCATTATTTTTCATAACAAAACTACATTCATGATTCATCTTCCCTTATCCATGACCTATCAACATCTCCATTAAATTCTTTACTAATTCTATTTATTATACTATTTACTATATTATGATAGTCTACTTCCGTAAAAATCATCTTGGTCTCTTGTGCAGGAATCTACAATATGACAAAACTCTCTACATCTAATACCTAGCCCATGCAACCCTATGAACATGGTGTAACTAATATGGAAAAACCACATCAAATAATTTTGTATCATCTTCTATGGTTTGCGATAACAATGAAATTTTGATAGTATTTACTCATATTCAAAATATTAGTGTGGATTCCTACTTCTCTTTGTGATCATTGATGGTATTTAATATAAATTATAGGTATAAAATGTCTCTCAACATATAAGAGGATTGAAAAGTGAGTTGAAATATAAAAAAGTGGTTTTGGTAAGTACTAAGAAGTGGAAAAATGAAACCCATCCCATATTGGAGTATTTCAGGGATGGTTACAACTTATAAATAGATATCATGGATGTAGTACTACAGAATACATCCATGGTACTTCCCTGTATTGCAATATCCCTCTATGAGTGTTTAATCACAAACATACAGTGCCAATACACACATGGATTTCCCCCTCTACATGATATTCAACCCTATGGATGACCTAAAATATTCCATACAATGATAAGAAAACCTTTAACTTGATCTGTTATATCTTCCTTGGGGTGGATGAGTGGCTTTCTCTTAGGTTAAGGGATCACCTTGTGTTTTGAATTTTTTAGGATTCTGTTATCTCTAATAATTTCAAAATATCTAGCTTATATTCAGGATTCTTAATTGGATTTTTTTAGATAAAATGTCTCATTTCAAATAGAATATTTCAAATGTACATTAAACACTATAAAAATAATTCATATTATATTAACCAATAAAAAATATAAATTTGGCCTTAATAAAAATAAAATACATATAATTAATGTTGAATATATATATATATATATTATTGGGTCATGTGTAGACCCTTAAGGGATCCATAATTATGATAAGGAGGGTGTTTATTAATTTTTGGTTGGTTCATTTTTCATATGGATTGATTTTATTTTATTTATAATTGAATTATATTGAATTATAATGTCATTATTTTTTAATTTTTTTGAGGAATGTAGTGGGCGATTGAAGAAACACAATGTGATAGGGAAGAGTTATGTTTATGAGAATAGTGTTTATACTTTTTTTCAAAAGAGATTGGAGAATTATTCATCTAGTTTTATAAATTTCTCTTGTGTATAAATAATTAAAATAGATAGGTTAGTATTAATTATTTATTAACTAATGAATATTTATTACCATTATGATTATTATAACTAATAAAATAAATATTTTCCATTATAGATTAGAATTTTAATTTCCAAGAAACCTATCATATTAAATTAGATAAGAATATTCTCTTTTGAATTGAAAAATTAATCATTTATATTGATTTATTTATTTTAATTATATTTATTGAATTTTAATTTGAAAAATTAGGGCCAACTATTAATAAATAAATTACGGTGGGGTTTATAATGTATTTTTTATTTTCATTGTTTTATCCTTAGTATTCAAAATAAATATAATGTTGTACTAGGTTTAGTAAATATTTCATGATTGAATTTGTAAACATTGAATTATATCAATAATATGTGTTGATACACATGGGAGGATAATGTTTTCAACACCATTTTCTATGGCATAGTCATATATCATGCTGAATAGAGTAGATTCTTATTTTGATCCTAGTATTTTTCTATACTCTTATATTCTGTTTATTTTATTATTTTTTACATGAATATGTTATCTTATTATTTTATTAATTATCCTTTGGTATATGAATAATACCCCTTATAATTTATCAGTTATCTTTGAAACTATATAACAATTATATTCCTTCCTTGAGATAGATTTTTATTTTTTTCATATTAATGATATGTGATAGAATTTCATGTTCACCATCTTGTGATTGATAATCAATCGAGAAACCTCATTGAGGAATAAATAAGAGTATAATGGGTGATTAAAAAATGTATTATTGATATTCGTTGGTCAATAGATATTACACTAGAATATTGTGTAGAATGATTTTGGACAAATATTATGATCTGATTCTACGTGTACTTCTAATGATACAAAATTCTGGTAACATTTAAGGCATTTTATGTGAATATCCTCATTGAAACCACTCTAATTTTAATGATATTTTAGATAATTTAAAGAATAATTGGGTGTCAAATTACATGATCCAATTATGATTAATTCATTTATCACTGATGAATAATGAATAATGTGGTTTTAAATCATTAACATCAATCATGATTATGACATGGGAAAATATTTTTTTTTGGATTTTTTTATAAATGTACTTCCTTCTAAGGAATATAATGGAACTCCCATGTGATATACCAAAATTTTATCAACCAGAAAAATAATCCACATTAAATATGGGGAATATTTTAAGGATATTCTAGGTGTGTGACTGCACAATGTAATAACATTATGGATACAATTGAAAATTTCATACTATGGTTTTCAAAAAAATAAATAGTTATTTTTTATTCATTATTTGGATAAATATTCCAAAGAAAAACACTAGTAGATCCATATGAGATCTTATATGACTTGTAAAATTTAATTCCTAAAGTTGGTATGCCCTTTTTGATTTCAATGTGTATTTTTTATTTTTAAATAGTGGATGTGATGAATTATGGTCAAGTAGTCAAAATTAAATTATGGTAATTTTAACACCACAATCAAGAATAATTTCCTTTTGAATGAAGATGATAATTTATGTTGGAAGGTTCCAGATTTTTTTAAATAAGGATATGCTTCCACGATTGCATGATGGTTGTAGACTATAGCCACCTTCCACCAGCATATGATTCACAAGATTATCGGTGTAAAGGATGATGTGATAGGATTATTGTCTTGGTTCATCGAAAATAAAATTCCCCTTTAAAAGTTGGAAATTAAATTTCAACCCACATTTTTTTGAGGGGGTATCCGTTATCCCACTAATTTATCTTGAAATACATGGGGTCTGATCCCATTTCTCAAACTTCATCCCCTTCTTAGAGGGGATATTTTGGTTCTTTCATAGTTATTTTAAGTAGGATTATGCCTATAGTGATCTATAATTGTCTCCTCATTCCAATGTTTCTAATTTGTTGATATTCAATAATTTTTTTGGATTTTAAAACCAACAATACATGGTGGAATTAGATGGTTATGATAGCACTCTAAATTTTCTTAGGAAGATATTTCCCATAATTTTGTCTTTATGAAGTCACCCAATGTTTGGATGAGGTGTGTCTCTATTTTTAGTTTTAATGGTTATATATAATTAATTATATTGGTATTATAATTTATTTATCATTTCATGTTTTAAATTTTTCTCAATGTAAGGAAAGGGATATGAGACAAGCCCTTACAGTACTGGTGGTATAGTTTTAATATGAAGATGATATTGAATGAGAAGTTTTGTGTTTGGAATTCTGGATAAAATCATATAATTAACTATAAATGATTACAATAAATTAATATTTTTACTTACTATAGAATAAGTGTCGATAGAAAAGGCATTGACCAATTATAATGAGAAATGATTAAAAAAATCCTATATGGGAATTGTTGAGTTTGGAATTAAATTTATTTAGGATTCAAAAATGGATAGTTCTCTCCAGTATAATCCTAATGACTTATTAATATTGTATTATGATTCCAATGAAATTATGGATAAATTCTAGTTATTTGACTAACTAAATTGGTTAATTGAATAAATGATTTAGATTATATAAAATTCAAGGAATTGCTAACTGTTTTGTAGGCCATGTTGGACCTTTGTGAAGTAGTTAGTTTACCATGGCCACTAATAGATGAGGCCTCACTTAAGTATTCATTCTAGTGGACCAGTGAATAATTATTGATATTTATATAGGTATAGGGGAGAGGGAGACTACAATGGGTAGACCGATTGACCCATATCTTGATCATGATATTCCATAGAGCATTAACCTAGGTGGTATGTCTATTATATGAGCACTCCTCTCCTGTAGGATTTTATTTTTATGTTGATGGATCCCATAGAAAATTTTTAGTTAGGTCGTGTGTGAGGACTGACCTATAGGTGATATGAAATATGAGATGGGCTAAATATCCATCACTCTAGTGATTCTAGAGTGTCTAAACACTAGGTGTCAAAAGAGGACTTAGGATTTTTATGACACTTCTCAGGTATGTGACTCCCACTATGTGAATTATTTTTACCCATGAGACTATATTAGAACTGGGACCCTAGTGGGGGTTCCCTTACCTACATATTGAACTAGAGGACCCCTTGGGTTCCCCTTTATTATATTATCGTGAGTGGGTGGATGTGGATATTTTTTAGATATGGAAGTGGGTGTCCCCTAGAACTAGTAGTAAACATGTTATCCCTTGGTTATATTGATAGTGTGACATGAATAGAGGTTTTACCATCCCATGATATATATTATTTAAACATTTTACTATGATAGATGATTTACTAGGATTTATGGGAATCAAATAATTTACCTAACACAATTTTTTTCATGCGATGCTTGATAATTACCAGTAATCATGGATGAGAATTGGGTATTCCATATATATTTGGTATTGTTTATCATGATACATTGTTGGTGGATTCCTATCTCAAAAATGATGAACTGATTTTGTAAATTAAGAAGTATATTCCAAGAGGTGGTACATAGGATATAACATTAAAAATAATGTGGACACATATACTATAATTCCAAAGATAGAAGGAACTCCTATGATGATGTGATACCATTGCAAATACCAGGGTTTGAGAATTCAAATAGAAATATTAGTTAACCATATATAGTGCCTAAAATTTGCAGGATTTGAATGGAAGTATGAGGTTCCTAGTTTGTGTTTATCCCCATGATTGGTTTTTAGAAATCCCTAGGGTGATAGTCAGATTCACTTGATCTATACAATTAATATTCTAGTGGATAGGGTGGATGGACTAGATATGGTATGATTGAGGATATATGTGTATTGGATGAACATAATATTGACCAGGGTATTTGAGGAGGTTTTTTACATTGATTGTTTTTTCAAATAGGAATTTGTCACACATATAAGTATGTGACTAACTATGACCACCCCCCTCTATGAAATAAAATTGTGGATAAGGGAAACATAGTGACCCCCAAGGGATTGTACTCATGATAATGGATGATTAAGATTCAGATCCCCTCTTAGAGAAAATTGGTTCCCCTGAATATATTTTCATTCACACAGATACACTAACACTAGATAAGGTAGGTATTGTCAATGTGGGTCATGGAAATGAGGATTGAATGTTTTTATTGAGAATATACATGTGTATATGTATAATCCCTTGGGGAATTTGGATATTGAATGGCATGATCATTATGATGTACTGAGATAAATTCTGTTAATGGGCCTAATTAGGTATTATTGTTCAAGGATGAGGGAAACATAGTGACCCCCAAGGTATTGTACTCATGATAATGGATGTTCAAGATTCAGATCCCCTCTTAGAGAAAATTGGTTCCCCTTAATATATTTTCATTCACACAGAAACACTAACACAAGGTAAGGTAGGTATTTTCAATGTGGGTCATGGAAATGAGGATTGAATTTGTTTATTTAGAATAGACATGTTTATGTGTATTCTCCCTTGGGGAATTTGGATATTGAATGGCATGATCATTATGATGTACTAAGAGAAATTCTGTTAATGGGCCTAATTAGGTATTATTGTTCATTTTTGTTTAGTTTTAGTAGTTTTTTATTTAATTAGATAATGTAACAAATAAATATCACTAAATTTATGGTGTAGTATGGGACTGTGTTGGTGGTTCCCAATGATGGTATGTACTCACACCATGCATGGGTCATCATTGCACTGGGGTTATTCAGAATAATATCACATGGTTACATTTACAGGTGGGTAAGAGGCTTAAAATTGAATATTTTATCTAGAGTAGCTTTATTTGGACATGTGTTGGGGATATAGTAAGTCTTGGGGATGTCATAGAGGTACTCATGAATTTTATTTTCATTGTATGTATACTTTTGATCATGTAGTGGGTTATCAGTCTTGTTTTATTGAATGTTATCTTTTATTTTTGTGCAGAATAATCTATTAATTATTAATTCTATGTGTTATAAGATATATGATATATTTTTATTAATATTTTTATTTTGTCCTATGATATAGGGGTTTTAGTCTCCCCATTATATTATTATTGATCCCATATACAATTTGATAGCCTTTGTCATATATGTAGGCACACTGAAGGTCATGTGGATGTTTGGACTGAATTTTGTATCAAGAGAGCCATGGTGGGATGTTATAAAATGGTATTGAAGGAAAATTTTATTAATCATACTATAGAATAGCTAGTTGTTAGTAGATATGAATGTGTCATAGTCGGTGATGGATATTAGGATGGTGTTTCATTAACACCTTCTCTTATTAGAAGATAAGGATTCTAAGTGTTCAATATTTCTAATCATTGTCTGTGATGTTTAAATATTATTGATTATTTTCCTATTGATTGATTCATATAGTTTATGGATTTATGATTATGGATTATAATGAATTCTTGTATCTTAGTCCCTTAGATAGATATTAGTTATAAATTTTAATCTTATCCTATATGGGAAAGAGGTGTCTATGAAATCATGATTCATCACTTGGAAATCACATAACATATAGGGACCAGCTATTGTGGTTATTTTTATTGATGATATTTAAAAAAATTAATGTTTTATCAACTTATCATATAAACTTTTTCCATATATGTACCATATGATTTTATTATAAGTAAGACCAAAATATATATCTATATTATTCTGTTGATAAATCATTAAGATATATAGGGATATTCTTATTGATGTAGACATTGTTCCTTGGTGAATGAGGTCTGAGGTTTCCTTATTATGAAAATAATGCATTCAATGCCTTAATGGGAAAACCTTGTGCGATGTTATAATTACAATTCTATTATTTAATATTCCTGTAACAACCTATATGTTGTTTTATAGTAGAACATTAAATGAAACTACCCCTCACTGAATTGATTGACTATGAATTACTAGATATATATCTTATAATGGAAATTCTATTTGAATATAACATATAAGTTCAAAATATAAATTTCAAATAATAAATAATACAATGTTTTCCAATATATCATGGAATTAAATTATATCTAACCAAAACTCATGTTTATGGTTCAATAAAATAGATAATCAAAAGGTGGTGTTAGTTGAGATAGTGTTCCTATGTGATGTGACAAAATTATTAGAAAATTAATGGTCATGTAATGACCTATAATATAATTTTTTAATTTGGTTATAATATAATTCAATTTTTTTGAGCTAATGATTGTGGATTTCATTGGTATGGATTATCTAGGATGATGTCATTATGTATTCATATAACCCTATAATAGTTTGGATTCTCACAGGAACATTCTTGTATTGGGATTCTCTAGGATAATTAGTGTATATAAGGGATTTTCATTAGGAATGGAATGAAATTATGTATATGAGATTCTGAAATGGGATTTTGTAATGTTGGGTGTTGTGTTTATTAAAATGTGATCATTGATGATAGCACGTGAGGCATGACCGTTGGTGAGACCATAATTTTGGACTATGTGGGAGACTAGAGATAGATAGATTTGATATAAAACATGTTGATTTGGTGAATTATGCTATCTAGGGTAAGTCATGTGAGGGGTTAACTCAAGTTTGTGAGTCCTTATGAAGTTGAATCATGGGAATATTCTTGTGTTTTAGGTATTTTAATGTGACGTGATCTGACGTTTTCAACATAGTCATTATGATGACTTTAGTTTTTGAAAAAACACTATAATTTATTTATAACTAATGAATGTTTCATAGGTTCGAACCATTCAGGTTCATGGACTAGTATATTTTGAATGTGGTTTTGAGATATGGTCAATGAATTTGTAGAAACTTTTGGTTTGAAAATGAAATTGATAGGTTGATAGTCTTTTGATAAATAGTGGCATAAGTTAGGATCCCATTTTTGAAGAGGAGTGTTAAGTGAGTTCATGTCAGGGTTATACTAGAATACTGAATAAAATAGTCAGTTTTTTTGGATTGTGGGATTAATTATGATAACATATGAATCAAATAAGTGTGATTTATGTTTTTTTATTTGTTCATTCTATAGTTAACATACATTTGGTTTTGATGAGATTGAGATAATGGATAAACGATTTTCATGCAATTCTATTTAAAATGGGATATATGATAGTCGTGAGAATGTTGGGGGATGATAGGTTTGATGAGGCACCAATGGTATTGGGTTCATGTGGGTTTATGGTGTAAACATATCCCAATATTGTATAAGAGACATAGTGTATAGATCAAGTGCATTGGAAAGGATTATCAGGGTTGAACCTTACTGGAAGTGTTAGAGGTTGGTGTGATGAAATAATTTTTCATGGATGAGATGGAGGGGAATAAACACTTTGTATGTGCAAGTGATTAGTGTTGGTGATTAATATGAGTGAGGTTTTTTGTTATAATTATTCCATTTAGTGATATATGATACATAGGATGTGATGATCAGAAATTTGGTTCCATAGTGTAATAAAAAGAACTATATTTTACTATGGAGTGTGACATTAGTAGTTTGTTATATAACCCTATGCAAGAGGGCTCATGGTTTTGATATGGGACTAATTGTTAGATGACTATTATGAAATTTCATAGGATTGTGATATGTGATACCATATTTAACCGAATTTATGGGAAATTTCTATAGGTAAATCTGATTTTTTTATTAGATGGAATTTGAGAACTAGATTTTGGATAGGGATAATCTTCAAATTGGCTATGAATGATAGGATTAGGAACACATTAGTTGTCAAATTTATAGATATATGGAGATATGTTCAATTTATGGAGTGAATGAATAATAAAACTAGAAGTAGGATTGAGGATTCGATGGATTTACCAAGATTATTTCAGGGTGCCTATAATATTTATGTCATAATGATCTAATTAATGGATATTTCATCAACTTTAGAGATGAATATTTTTTTATAAAGATTATTATAGAGGTGGTTCAACAAGTGTTTTTTTCCTAAAATATGATGTAGTAATTCATAAAATCATATCATATTTAAATTTTTGGATATGACATGTGTGTTTTATGTTTTGGATAAGGGTATTTTTTACCAAAATATAGTGTTCTACTATAGTTTTTTTTATTCTTGGTATGTAAAAGATCAGTTAAGTATTATCCTGGTGTTTCTTAGAAAAAATTTTCTATTATCTCATTCATTAGATGATTTGATTCCTTATGCTTAGAGTGGAACAAAAAAATAATGGTTGGTGTTTGAGGATATATTGAGGTAGTGTGAGTGGGAATTAAAAATTGATATAGATTATGTTGTATTTTTAAATGGCCAATTGAACTTCTCAAGGATTAGAGGTTTTATTTTGGGTATTTTGTAATCCCTTATGTTTAAATGATGTATTCAAATTCAATGTTGTTTTTTTAATTTTAAAATATTGGATGGATCAAATTTTTTATTGGAATTTTGAATTGTACTAAAAGTGTTTGAATACATCAATAAAAATAATTGGATGTGAAATCGAGATCAAAAGTTATGTGGGATGGTTTTAGAAGTGACCGAATATTACTGAGGTGCTTAGGAAATATGGATGTCGTATTCTACATCCCCATACTCACATGTAGGTTAGATAGTGTCCAAACACACTACATGGGATCACTAAATAGTTGGATTCCTATTATCATCTAGATAGTGTCCCTTTATTTAGTGGAAATAAAAATTATACCACCTTGGGTGTTTGAGCAGACAACCCCCTCTCCCCCTTACTTCTCTCTCACATCAGGGGGTCTGAACCCAATTCTACAATTTCAGTCACATATTTTTTGAGGTAATTTTTTAGTATTTTTGTAATGGTTAAATGTAATCATTTCCCTACAATGATATTTTCTTGTATTATCCTTCCCTTATTTCTAATTTTGAGATCTCCCATCAGGGTTTATGATTTCAATTCCATTGAACCATGGTGGAGTTGGATGATGATGATATGGATTCAACTCTACCTAGGAAGAGGAAATCATATAACATTGTTTTCATATAGTCACCTAACATTTTGATGACATATGGAATTGTGGTGACTTTTCTATATTTTTTCATTATAATTTAATATAAAATGCCTATTGATTTGTTATTCAATATTGGGTGTTGGAATCAGTGTATGGTTTGAGATATGAGATGGGCCATTGGGGTGTTTTTGGGTAAGTTTTTAATATAGAGATGTCATTTAGTGAGAAATTGGGTCTTATGAACATTTTATTAAAATTATATATTTAATTATAAATGATTATGTTTTTTTAGCTTTGTATGATTTATGTGTGAAGAGAATAATTGGTTACTAGTTGAGACATGGTGAGATTAAACATGCCAAGGTGTGAGATATTATTCATGGAATTAAATATAAATTGTGTCCCAATGAGTTACATAGTCAAAATTATTCACCCTATGTATTATTGCATTTGTTTTATGATTCATGTGATATGAAGAGTCCCATCACAATGGGAAAGAGACCAAGTTGATTAATATAATGAATTTATTCAATAAAATCATATTTATAGAATGTGATCAAGTGTTGAGGGAAACATTAGACCCTCATGAAAGGGATGTTTTTTATTGTCCATCGATATGTGACGCCTCAATGATTGATGAATTCCAATGGACCTAGTATCAGAGCACTGATATACATATTTTAAAAGGGGAGTTATGGACTAAATGTTTTTCCACATTGAGAAGTAGCATTACCATGAGATTCAAAAGAGCCTTAAACGTGGTGAGATGGATGTGTGGTGAGTACTCTTATCCCTATATATGTAATTGATGGGTGAGTGGATCTCGTAGAGACATAATTATATGGTTTTATGTGATGATAAACCTAGTGTCGATGGGGAATGTGATATGGTCATATATACTATCAGTCTAGTTATTTTGGAGAGTGAACACTCTATAACGCTAATGAGGATGTGAAATGTTTATGACATTTTCAAGGTTTGTTATTCCCTCATTGTGACTTTTCATGACCCGTCAGATACCCATAAGAGGGATCCCTTAGCTTTGTGTTGACCTAGTGGAACCCTGTGAGAGACAATTAATGAGATAATCGTAAGCAGGTGTTTGTGGTTATGGGTAAAGAGGGATGTGGGTGCCACCTAGAACTCATATGAAACATGTGACCCTAGGGGAATTGTATATTTTGGTGAGCATGGGAATTAAAAACGACTTTTATATATTTTACATAAATATTTTTCTGTGATAATTTATTGTGTAGGATTCTTGGGAATCAAAAATTGTACATAGAACTACTGTTATATTCTATGATGCCTGAGAATAACCTATAGATATGAATAAGAACCTCAAATGCCTAATATGTTTGGGATCTAGTACTATAGTACATTTGGGTGGATGTATATCATGAATAGAGTCTGGATATTTGGTTGATTTATGAGTGTATTCCTAGAGTTTTCATGTGGGATACATCATTATAGATTGTGTAACCATGTATACAGGAACTCCTATGATGATAGAGATTGTTCAAATGTTGTGATATAATTATGAATGATTGAGTTTCAACATTCAAATTTAAATGCTAGTAGACCATTGATAATTCCTTCAATTCTTATGATACTAATGGAAGTATGAGGTGATGTGTCGGTATATATCACTAAGAATAGATTCTGTAAATCCAAAGAGTGACTATTGAATCACTTTGTTCACTTCATATAATACCCATTAGTATTGGTTGGATACACCATACAGGGTATGGTTGAGGAGCTTCATGAAATGGATTCATAGGGGAATGACCATGGGATACATGGAGGTTATTCCCACTAATTTACTACACCATATATTAATTAATTAGGGATGAACATATCGTATTACCTACAACCTCCCCATTTTAGTAGTCACACACCAGTCCGACTGTGAAAAACGATAAGGTACTACCATGGTTTTTAGGTTTAGGTATCAAGGATGAGGAATGTATGATGATGTCATATGATCTGATAATCATTTTGATGGAGTAATGAGCATGGGATTCGAATTGAGAGGATAGAGGTTCTTGAGAAATGTGCTCTTTCCTAAAAAGAATCTGACAGTAGATTAGTATGGTATGATCGATTAAGGTCACATAATTGAGGATTGATTGTGGTTATTAAACATGGTCTGATTTATATAATTTCAACCTTAATTAGGTATGATACTATTTCGAGCAAGCATTATGGTGTTCTTAGAGACATTATAGCATCAGGATGAAGTAAATTTTCAATTTTTTTTATTTATTATAAATAGTAATTTTTTTTAGTATTTCACATATATATATCCCCACACTCCTATTATAATATTTTTCTGAATTGTTTTTTAACTTTTGAGTTATGTACACACACCTTGTTTGGGTCTCTATTGCAGTGGGGTACCCGAGATTCCTTTAATTCCATCCCCATGCTAACAAGCCCACACGAATAGAATGGTCAAAATGGGAATAAATGACAATTGTGTTAACCATGCATATCTGATTGAGCATTTTCATGCTTATAATATAGCACTAATTGGTAGCCTTGTCCCTTGTTGTCTATGTGATTGTAGATACTACTCTCATAGATAGACTCCTGACCTAAGATAATGTATTCATCTTCCATCACTTATTCTAGTACCTCATCCGCTGCTGCGACCCCTATGGGTTATAAAGCAATCTCACCTACTAGAAAACTCCAACAACAGGTATCCAATACAATGATTCAGGAGTACCACTGATATGGTACAATCCCGACTATGGAATCTACCCATGAGATCCTTTAAGCACATAATCCAATGAGTTTGTGTCGCCTGGTGAAGGTTGTTGTTAATCCATTAGCCCCCATCACTATGACCAACCACTTTGGGAGTTTATCCCTAGATCACGACAACCACCACCTTCAATATCTAATGAATGTGAACCAGGAATCCCAATAAGGCTTCCTTTTGGTCCATGTGTCACCAAAGAGGGCACATGTTGACCACAATCACCAACATTATCCCATTGGTACCCATAATTTTCCTTTTGGGGCTTCCATCCAACGCACATCTACCTTTTATGCCCATGCATGGGATCCAAGGAATACTCATCAGAGGAAGAGGGTATTGGACATTCATAAGAGGAATCATATTCCCGCTCCTCCTAATGATTCTTGATGGTATACTCTGGAAGGAACTAGTAAGCAGGCTCATATCCCTGCTAACCCGAACAAGTTTGTGGGAATATTCACTTAGCCATCCAAGAGAGGTATCATATCCCCACTTCTACTGAAAATTCATTTCAGCATACTCTGGTAGGGATTAGAAAGTAGGCTCATACCCTTGCTCACTCATAACAATTATATGGGCATATTCCCGCACCAGAAATGGGGGAGGCTCATACTCCTACCCCCATACCCGAAGCCCATCAGCATACTCTGATGGAACAAGGAGGGAAGAAGTGGGAACATATCTAAGCTTCAATCGAATACTTTTGTCAACAAATAATGGAGACAGAAAATGTGTAGGCTTATATCCCTACACACACTTTTCTAAAATGCTAATATATTTTAGCAATAGCTGAAGTGCTCTATCGGCATATTCTGGCACCGTTACAGATAAAGGGACAGGAATATACTCTTATCCCTAAATCCAGTACAACACAACACTCTAATCATCATGATCAAGTTATTATACTGGAGTAAGCACACATTATTACTCCCTCTTGGGAGGATTATCAGTATATTCTAATGAAGTATGAGGCATTGAACTGGTATCATACTCTTGTTCCAATCGGGGCCAACTAGGTGAGAGCGGAACATGCCTCGGGACAGGGGCACATGCCTATCAAAAAATCCTAGCGGCATGATTCAAAGGCCCAAGATTGGGAATATATCCCAATTTTGGATGAGGATAACTAGGTGAGAGTGGAACAAGTCTTAGGATAGGATCATATTCCTATTAGTGAATCTATCTGGCATACTTCAGTAGTTCATGGAAGCAAGGTGAACATTCCTACTTCTTCCAATGAAAAACTGTGCCAGCATCATTCTAAGGTAATACAAGAGGAGGCTCATATTACTTCTCCCATTCCAGAGGTCTGTTGGAATATTCCGGAGGGGAATTCATATTTAGATCAGGATCATACTACTATTCCAACTAGGGATCACCATGTGAGATTGGCACGTACCTCAGGGTAGGATCATACTCCTATCAAGAAAGACCATAGGCATATCCCAAGGATCAAGATCGGGCTCACACTCCCATATTGACTAAGGCTCGCCAAATGATAGTATCACATGCCTTAGAACATAATTATATCTATGTAAATAATGAGATAGATTATCGGAATATTCTAATAACTTCTCATCAGTAGGCCCATACTTCCATGGAACCTGATGGTTATATACAAGTTCCAGCAACCATCATATAGCAGACTCGTATCCCTACACAATCAAAAAATTTAGTTCATCATATTCTGACCACGATGCAGATCATGGCCCATATTCCTAATCTACTCAATGCTAGTGTCCTTGAGGTTGTTCAAGAAACATTCTCAATACCATAAGGGTCTATTGTATCTTCTACTAAAGTAGAAGTAGAAGGTGTCCATTACCATGATAGTCCTCCTCATGGTAGTGTGGAGATGGATCGTAGGGACTCTACTTCTGACATCCACTATGGTCAAACTCCCCATAGAGATATCTCTCATAGGAAAGGCAATCCTCCATTTGTCTAGACACCTCTGTATATAGAGATGAACCAAACCTCAACACCTTCGTACAGAGAGGTACTTGAGACATTAGAGTCAACTATATATGGTTTCCCATCAACTTCTAGCAACACTCCACTCTTGTTATCAAGAAACCATTAGAGCCATCTTTTATGGTCTGACCAGATGGAGAAATGTATGTCTGATGAAGAGGAGTCTGACATTGACATATGTATAGAGTTAGATAGAAACAACCTCCCCATCATGTTTTGGACCCTCGCTACTTCCATCTATGATATCCCAGATGAGATAGAAAAGGATTTCATTCCTTATCTATGCCAGAATATGTGGGCTACTCATCATATACTGAAGGATATATATCTCCCTTATCTAGGATATGAGTTCCACCTTTAAAAAATAAGGATAATATGTTTCCATCTTGAACTATCTTCTATCTCCATGGACCGGTATCCAAAACCAAAAAATAACAGTGAAAATCTGCAACATGCTTGTTTCCATTACATCGTGATGTTTCAGCAGCCAACCTCTGAATCCATGTCAGAAATACACATTCTAGGATTAGAATAGTATGGATCATTATACTTTGATTCTCCCCTGAAATATCAAATCCCCTCAGATATGGTGTCCTACAATGTTATATCCTCCAGTGAAATTAGGTGACTAGGTAATGCTTGGGCTAGTTGGTCACTACAACAGAATACCCCCACTCCAAAAGTGCCTAGAAACCACAAATGGGGAGGGAGAATAGCCAACAGGACTTCAAACTGGGCCCCTCAATACAATAGGAGGGTGTTCCAAACATGGATATCTAATTTTCAATAACCCGGACAAGTTCTCATAAGGAATGATCCTTATCATGGGTTGTCATCGCACTCAGATCCCACACGATCACAGCTGCACCACACCACGAAGACCTTAGTAGCAGCTGGCATAGAATCCATCTAGAAGTGGACTTGGCCCCCTGGACCAAGAGAATATTTATCTCCACCTCCACCCCTCAGGTCGTCAATTCCCAATAGGATTTAGGATATACCTTTGGCAGTCATAGGTTAACCTCATCCCACTAGGATAGGGGAATTTATATCTCAATCACCATCACTGGGATTATTGTCCCCTAAAAGGACTTTAGATAAATGAGTGGTGATTTCAGAGAATCCCCATCCCACTAGACAGGGGGAATTTGTATCTTCATGTCTATACCAGGAATCATCAACTCCCCAATCGGATTCATTGGATCATCAAAAACAGGACCAATCGATACTAATGGTGGCTTCAAATGACCCCCACCCCATAAGGATGGGGTCATTTTCATCATCATCGACACCATAGAGGGAATCAGTATTCTCTAGGTTGGGAGGAAGGAATCAATGGTCACTACTGGAAATCTCACCTTTCCCAATGCTTCTATACCAACGGTTTGTAAAAACTGTTGGTATAGTTCCCCTTTCCCAATGGTTTGGCCAAACCATTGGGAAATCCCACTTTGAGGTCACTTTTCCCAACAGTTTTCCCAAACCGTTGGGAAAGGATATGGCTTTCCCAATGGTTTTCCCAAACCGTTGGGAAAAGTACACTTTGTGGCCACTTTTCCCAACAGTTTAGACAAACCATTGGGAAAGGGTATGGCTTTCCCAACGGTTTTCCCAAACCTTTGGGAAAAGTCCACTTTGTGGTCACTTTTCCCAACGGTTTGGCCAAACCGTTGGGAAAGGGTACTTTGTGGCCACTTTTCCCAATGATTTGGCAAAACCATTGGGAAAGGGTATGGCTTTCCCAAACGTTTGGCCAAACCATTGGGAAAATTCCCCCATATACCAACGTCCCTCCCAAAATCAAAGGACCTATACTAACGATTGTCAAAATTGTTGGTATAGGTTTATACCAACGGTTTTGACAACCGTTGGTATAGGTCCTTTGATTTTTTATCAAATATTCTTACTAAGAACATTATATAAATAAAAATTTAAAATAATTATGACAATATATATATATATATATGAAATTATGTTCACAAAAGTCATGTTAGGTTAGTGGTTAGGTCTTTGAAAGATAAACTAGAGGTCCTGGGATCAAATCCCACCGGATGTTTTTTTTAAATACATATACCAACGGTTTTATGGAACCGTTGGTATAGATTTTCATATTACTTATACCAATGGTTTTCCCAAAACCTTTGGTATAGACCTATCCCATCGGCTTACTTTCCCACGGTTCTCCAAACCGTTAGTATAGGCTATACCAACGGTTTGGAGGCCTATAACAACGGTTCCAAACCGTTGGTATAGGGTATTTTTCCAGTAGTGGTTCGGCATCCTGACAGTTCCTCCTACCTCATAACAAACCCCTTTTGGTTGGGGCTCACTCGGAAATCATGAATGGAAACTCCCTTAAGGTCACTATTCATAAACCGAGAGGATAGGAGTGTATGGAAAGGAAATTAGACCCTTCTAGGGTCACAAGCCAAAACAGACCAATAAGGCCAAGGGTTTGAATAACAACCCTGATGGAATCCATGTAAGATAAAATTGTTGTGTGGAAATTAATGGCATGACCACCATTTCCAAATATGCCTCTATGAATTCCATCACTGTTAACATGGTATACATTGATCAAGATGAATATGTAGAGGTCTACAACATGGAAAATATACCCCATGAGGAAGGTGATTTGGATGAAAAAAATGAGGTTTCATGCACCTGAAACCAAAGAAGGCTTTGAAATTTGGAACCTCCAAATAACGAGTTTCCACCTCCTCAACGGAGTATTGGAAAAGATAAAGGGAAATATGAAACTACATCTCAGTTTCCATCTGTGGAAGAATAGTTGTTGTAGTATGAGAGTAAAATATGAGCTCTCCAAAAACTTAATGAAGAGATACTCAGGGGAAACAATCCCACTGGGTATCATCTCTATCCAGAGACAAATATTCTCACTCCCATGGAAAATATTCTAGAAAGATCAATATATGAATATTAGATTGGATTCAGATCTAGGCATTCATTCTATATAAATTAGAAAGCTGAAAATGATCAAGAATTCCCTCCATTATGATGACAGCCTCTCCCTCACTAGGGTAATCCTTCAGTTATAGGATGAATCAAGGATCAACAAGAGATGAAAGTGGGACCACTTCATCCACCCACAACCACTCCATGTATATGAGAGGCGGCTCAGACAGAAATTCCCCCAGAACTACTTACTACCATTAAATCCTTGGATAATTGGATGGAAGCCATAGAGGGGTGATGTGAACCTATGCAGCCTGAAAGGAATCCATATCCTGGATGGGTAGATGACACCCCACCTCTACCCAACTTCAAAAACCCTATCTTTTCTATATTTAATGGTGCAGGAAACCCTGAACAGTATCTTACACACTTTATATCCTGGTGTGGGTTGATGATGGGCCCTCGAGATCAATAAGAGACAACAAAGATGAGGTATTTTGTATAGACTCTGATAGGACCATCCTTTGTTTGGTAAAGTAGTTTTCCAGCAGGATTTATTATAGGATGGGAAGACCTTCATCATCAATTCCTTTATCAGTTCAATTCAATACTAAGGAAGACAATGATCATTGACCTACCAAACTGCAGGAACCATAAGAATGATAGGGTTTCTAATTTCATAGAAAGGTGGAAGGTTTTGACCTATTCTCTTAGTATCCCTCTCTCATAGGAAAAAGTACTAGAACTCTATGATGAAAATATCATGGATGAGTTGCAGACACTCGTAATCACCATGAAGTATCCATGCGTATTTTGAGAGTTCACTGAAACAACACAACATCTTAAAGAGGCTATTTAGCAAACCCAATACAAGTCTAGGCTCATGGACATAGTACGAGGGGGATATAGGCATAGTAGATGCTACAGTTGTCACTCTCAATACCATAGAGTTTCCCATCCAAGCACCCAGGAAAGATCCAAACCACCCAGCACCTCTTGTTGCGAGGTGGAAACCACAAAATTTCCCTCATTCATAAGTACATAGAAATCAGGGTTGCATGGGATTTGAGGAATGGATAAACAAAGTAAACTCCTTATGAAATGAATAAGTCTTGGGATATTTCTTAGTATCCTACTTAATAACCTATTCACACTTCCACATCCCTGGAGGCCTGATTAATCAAACCTCACTGATCTTCTCGATTACTACCCTTTCCATAGAAGGATAGGTCATAATATCTAGAATTTCTTCATCTTCAAGGAAGTCCTTCAAGGCATGGTCGACTTTGGATAGGTGATGCTAGAAAATTCTCCAAAGTAGGTGACTTGCATAACCATCATCCAATCAAAAGAATAGAAATGTTGGTAGAAAGTTCCATCTAGGAGAGTGCAAAAGTTTGAAAATTGGAAGATTTGGAAACCAGTTGATCAATCCCATGGCACTCTGAAATCATAGTTGCTCAAACTCACAATATCTCCACAACACAAGAAAGAGACATCAAATGTGCCTCCTAAGGGTGGGTGTGACCATTATAAGCAGGAAGAAACTGAGGAGGAAGAGTTATATTCTACTCCAAAATAAGCCCTAACTCTTACATATTTCTTCCCTACGACATCTGAAACACAAGAACCACCCCAAAAAATAGAATCCTTATCATAAGAAGAGATCGTATTTGGTTCTTTCAACATAATAAACTTGATGAACCCCTTTTCTGATGATGAGAATGCCCCCTGAATATGGTTGTCCCACATATAACATGGTAATAGGAGGCCACATGCATTGGATCCAAGGAAATAGGGAACAGCACGGGCATGTCCAGACTCAATATCCCAGTAATATCTTCACATAGGACATATATGAAGTTGGAACTCATGGGAAAGCGCTCCAAGAGGCTTAGAAAAGGAAAGGAGGTTCCTTAGAGCCCTCCAAAAGTCACCTGCATCTGATCATCTTATATGACTACTAAGTGGGGGGTTCAATTTGATCAACCCAAGCAATGGGGAAGTCTGTATTGAACTACACCACTAGCAGCAGATACTCCCTCAACCTTTGCATAAACTTTAGGCCCATCTACCTCAGATGCTCTAGCTTATGAACCACATGCCCAGGAACAGCCCCATATTGTGAAGATTATACCTCTGTCATAAAATTATAATGTTCTAAAATAGCTATTTGTAGTCCAATCCAAGCTCTCGATCCTTGATGCACTTCATATTTAAAATGAAATCAGGGAGGCACTTGTTAAATCCCTCCAAAGCCCACAAGAATTCGAGATAGAAGTCATTATAGCCGAGGTCTATTGAGCAGAGACTATATCCTGTCATGTTTCCATATCATTCACTGATCAAGATCAGGAAGAGGCCATCCAAGGGCATATTAGGCCCTTATACATTTTAGCCAGACTCAATAATGTCAATGTACAAATGGAGATGATCGATAATGGATTTGTGATCAATCTCATCCCAATCCGAACTCTCCGATATTTGGGGTATGTTTAAAAGGAATTATCCCATACAAAGCCAACCATCTAGGTGTATGATATGAGCAAAGGCCCCTCAGGAAGATCAAGCTTGAGTCCCAATCAGGGATCTCACATGTGATGTCGAGTTCATGGTTATCCAACAAGACACCACATATAATTTCCTACTTTGGAGGAATTGGATTCATAACCACTTGAAAGTACCATAAACATTTCATCAATGTATAAAGTACCCCATCAATGGAAAGGTCAGCATGATATATGGAACCATCACCCCCTTCGAGACTCATGGAGCCACATATGCTGAAGAAAATTTCTATAAGAAGGGAGGTAAGCAACCAATGGAAGATGGTGATATATAGGTTTTATCTCCCAATGGCATAGGGACCACCCCTACAAATGCTTGGATCATGCTCGATGACAATTATGTTCTCCTCATAAACATGGTTGGAATAGCATATCCAATTATAGAGGTACAATCCTTTCCTATCCTTAGTGATAATCAACTCCAACATATCTCTATAGCAACTCAAATGGAAGGGGATGATGATGTTTCTTCTCATGGTCTCCCTCACCATGATAGTGAAGGAGGGGCCCCCAAGTTTCCATACTCACCTAAATATGTATCCATAGACTCATAAATGGAAGAATATGATAAATATCTCAGGAATTCCCCTTCAAAATTTGAGGAAGGTGTTTCCACCACCATATATGAGCTCAGGATAATAAATTTGGGAACATAAGAGGACTCGTGGCCTATTTTGATTAGTGTCATTATACCCCTTGAAGAGAAAGAGAAGTATATTACATTTCAAAAGAAGCATTGATATGTGTTCACCTGGAACTATACATAAATTCATGGACTAGATCTAGATGTGGATACACACCATATTAGACTGTCCAATGAGCATCGAGGCTTCAAACAGGCATCCAGGAGAATGCACCCCTCTCATTCCACCAATTTAGAGGTAGAATTCGATAAGTTGATTGAAGCCAACTTTGTCTGAGAGGTGCAATACCTAAAATTTATTACCAACATCATCCACTTCAAGAAGAAGAATGGGAATATTAGGGTATACATTGACTTCAATGGCCTTAATAGAAATTTCCCAAAGGTTGATTTCTCATTACTGATCACAGAAGTCTTGATCGATGAAACTACTGGATTCTAAGAACTTTCCTTCATGGAGGGGTACTTGGGGTATAACTAGATCAAAATGTCCCCCAATTATGAAGAATTCTCCACCTTTATAGAGCCTCATGGAATATTCTGCTATTAGGTCATGCCCTTTGGATTAAAGAATGTCAGCGCCACATATCAGTGCACCATGCATCGCATATTTAAGCTGTTTTTTGGAAGGATAGTCAAGTGTTATGTTGATGACCTAGTCATCAAACCCCAAGAGCGATGTGATCACTTCAAGGATCTTTGAATAATCTTCTATAAGATACAATAGCACAGTCTAAATATGAATCCACTGAAGTGTTCTTTCAGGGTAACGTTAGGAAAGTTCCTTGGCTTAATAGTATACCACCATGGCATTGAGGTTAATCCAGATAAGACTAATTCTATTTTAGAAATGTCACCCCCCTATAAATTTTAAAGATCTAAGGGGACTCCAAGGGCAACTCACCTACATTTGGAGATTCATATCCAACCAATCCATAAAATAACTTCCCTTCACCAGGATAATAAAGAAGGGAGTCTCCTACCAATGGGGTGATGATTTCTAGAAATCCTTCAAAAGTATCAAGAAATACTTATTTCACCCACTGGTTCTGATGACTTCAGTGGAAGGGAGGCCACTCATCTTATATGTGGTCACCATGGAATGCTCATTGGGTACCCTCCTCGTGCAAAAAAATTATGTAAGAATCAATAATACTCTCTAATACCTTAACCGGACTATGCTAGGTATTGAGACATGATATTATGATGTTGAAAAGAACTGTATTACTCTTATATTTGTAATGTAAAAGCTTAGGCATTACTTTTAGTACCACTAATTCCACCTGGTCTCTAGTATTAACTTGCTCAAGTATATCCTTGTCTTCCCTATGTCGATTGGGTGCTTGGATTGATGGGCAGTCATTCTGTAGAAATATGACATTCAATTCATATATTAGAAGTCAGTGAAAGGGAAATTCCTACCTAATTTCCTCGCAACACATCCTACCCCATAAAATACACTTAAAGACATCGAGCTCCCATATGAAGAGGTATTTTGTAACGCCCCGACCCCAGCTACCCAGAGTCGGTGCATTAATTACATAACATTGGCATGATCACGAGAAAGATCAAGTCTCGAAAGACCGATTAGTTTAGTAGCCTTGGAATAACTAGATACATCCATAAATTTTTACATTACATCATAAAAAAAAACATCTTGTCTTCATATCCCCTCATACTATCCCTGCAGGTCATTCATAAATTACTTCCTCATAATCCTGGGAAAAAAATAAAACATTGAAAGGGGTGAGCTCGGATGCTCAGTAAGGATAACATTATAGCAGAAGCTTTCATAAATGAGCATAAACACTTAAGGCAATTTATAACTAAAACAAAAGCCTTTTAAACTTGAACTTCAGCATAAAATGGCAAAGGTAAAATGAAATAATGCCATTTACTTACTCACATGGATATTCTACTAGTCGAATGATCACATGCAATATCAATAACCACTTTCATAATGATGGAATGCATAATGCCAGACTATCATAACCACATAGCCAAGGCCTCGTGCCAAGACTACAAATAAGATTTTGCCAAGGCCTTGTGCCAAGACACTAGTTTGTCTCATGAGACCTACCGATGCATCGAGGAGCTATAGCGGGCTCCACCCGTCACTTATTAAGTCCAATGCATTCCCATATGAAAAGGTTTATTGATATTGCATGTGATCATTCGACTAGTAGAATATCCATGTGAGTAAGTAAATGGCATTATTTCATTTTACCTTTGCCATTTTATGCTGAAGTTCAAGTTTAAAAGGCTTTTGTTTTAGTTATAAATTGCCTTAAGTGTTTATGCTCATTTATGAAAGCTTCTGCTATAATGTTATCCTTACTGAGCATCCGAGCTCACCCCTTTCAATGTTTTATTTTTTTCCCAGGATTATGAGGAAGTAATTTATGAATGACCTGCAGGGATAGTATGAGGGGATATGAAGACAAGATGTTTTTTTTTATGATGTAATGTAAAAATTTATGGATGTATCTAGTTATTCCAAGGCTACTAAACTAATCGGTCTTTCGAGACTTGATCTTTCTCGTGATCATGCCAATGTTATGTAATTAATGCACCGACTCTGGGTAGCTGGGGTCGGGGCGTTACAGTTGGTATCAGAGGAAGTTTAGTACAAACCTTGGTAGCTAGATTTAGATAAACTCTGATTAGAGCACGTAGACCTAAGATGAACTTTGAGGATTAGTATAAAAAAAAACTTCCTAGAATTTTGGTATTGTAAAGATTTTGTGAGTTTTCCGAGCAATACATCCCTGTCTGGATACGAGCAGGTAGAGGCGGCTCTGGCACAGATGTACCTAGGGATAAAACCCGAAAACACCGCTTTGAGCTAGACTCGAACGGGAACTGGTGCACGACAACGGGCCTTGCTGCACTCTTGGTTACGACACTCCCGGGGGATATGCTTAGGATAATTTACATTTTCTTTACAAACCGATTTAAGTAATATATACATAAGATGAGAGAAAATGACCTTGGTTAATCCTAATATGTTTCAAATTGAGAATATGGTGACATTTTAATCTCTAAATGATTTTACGACTACTATTACTCACACAATGCCTTCTGGTTTTAGTCAATGGCTGGATTCCAAGGAAGTCATAGTGACTTTGAGAATGATGTACAAGTTGGGAACAGTGGTGGCAATGAGCAACAAAATGGAATGTTGATAGGCGTGAAAGATATCGTCTTTATGCCAAATCAGTTTTCCAAAAATATGATCAACAACATATATATTAACCAACTCCCAGACTCAACAAGGAAGAGAAAGGTGATAAATGATAAGATCTCCAGCAATGGAGACCATGGAGAAAAGAAACCTCAATTTTCATCATGCAGGAATTGTGGAAAGAGACACCCAGGAAAGTGTCTCAATGGGACAACGAAATGTTTTACGTGCGGGAAGGAAGGACATAAAGTGAAGAATTGCCGAAGAAAAATGAAGAGTACTATGGAAGAAGATAAAAATGGTCCCAAGAGTCCATTTACAGTCATTTGTCGTAAATGTAGGGGACCTGGCCATTACCCGAGTGAATGTCCTATTTTATAGGATATTTTCTTGGTCAAAGAAGAAGCTATGTGGAAATAAATGGCTGGAGAAAAATTTAAAAAGTATTAGCACTCCTTGTTGATGGGTTTTCTTTGGAATAATTTTCTCTTGTATTTGTAACCCCGCAGTTTGCCATGTGAGAATGATATTTGAGGAAGAATTGTCTCTTCTCTTGTGGATATAGGTATAAATAACCATTTGGTTTTATATGATCATTGGGGTTTGAGAAAATGATAAGTTATTATAATTTGGGATGAAAATGCAAAGTATGATATAACATTTGTGGTTAAATTATGTTATTTTGAGGAATTTATCTCATTTTGGTAATATTATAAAATATAGTTTTTGAAAAAGGACAACACGTAGACCGTGTGACAACCCATCGCGTCGGACAAAGCCGTGGGAATCGAACCCACAACCAAAGTGCGATTGGGATTTATCGCCTACCACTGGACTACGTGAAGTCCCTGGTTAGTGTGACTATTTTTTTTTTTAATGATTTTATTGATCAATAATAAGATGATTTGGGTTCTTATGTCTTATCAAATTAATACCCTTGGTATAGGAAAATGATTTGGTGATTAAGTGATAAATGTTATTTTGGAAGATGTTCGTTTTGTTAGGAACACTATATGCCCAAGGAAAATAGAATACAATGAGGTTTCATTTGTAGAGTAATGGTGGATTTTTATCAACATTTTTATTGTTGATTTATAGTGATTCGGGTTATTTATGGAAATGATTAACCTATAACAGAGAATATGTGATGATTACTTTTAAGTATGTGACTTTAAGAGTATTTGATGTAATTTGGAGATACAATGTAACATGGGAGACTACATAATCAAATTCTTCTATGTTTTGGGTTTCAATATTAGTTTGGATTATATTAAAGGATTTTAAGGACAATTGGTTATTGAATGGTATCTATTTAACTTTGGGGTATTGTTGGTTTAATTTTAGAAATTAAGATTAGTGCATATTTATCTCAATGAATATCCTTTTGGGGGATCATTAGATCATTCAATAACCATTTTGGTTTTGATTAATATATGGTTTATCCTGCATGGATCATGTGATTCTATAGAAGTTTATTCTAGCTCTTCCAGTGTGACCAAGTCTTCTTGAATACTCATCGTTTATAAAAAAAAATTGAGTTAGTGGTGGAAATTTATTAAAGAATGAAAATCTACTTAAAATTTAAGTATATCTCATAATGTTCTTAGCCAATCTCATAAATAAAATCCCCAACATTAATAAAAGAAACATAGAACAAAAATTTTGTCCTAGATGGTACCTTAAATCATCACAAATTTATGGCTTTGGGATTTTTGGCCTTTTCATAGCCATGTTCTCTACCACTCTCCATCAGATAATTGATGGTTAGATTTCTCCTCCATATCCATATTTTCCTTCATGGAACCCTAGTATGTGTTATTTTCGGTAATCTTCATACTTTCGACTCTTTATTTTAAATAGAGGCCTCATTAATTCATTTTTCGATGTGGGATTTCAACTAAGATATTTTGAAACGTCAAAAATGTGTTATCCTAATACCCTATGTTTTGTTGAACCGATGGTATTTCAAATCATCATAGATTGATGATTATAAGGACCTCAATTTTACACTTGTTTGTGATTGATGACCTCAATCACCACCTATAAATATTTACGTTTTTCCTCCAATTATATGTCTCTAGTTGCCACCAATGTTCTCCTAATCGAGATCATAATTTGGTGGTGACCCTTTGATTTCTCTTTTTCTCATATTAAGACTAAATTTTAGTAACCCAAATTCCGATGTGGGTTTTCCCACAAATATATTATCTATTTTCAACCTTTTTTTTTTCGAAGAACAATTTCAAATTGCGAGGACGCAATTTATTGAAGGAGGGGAGAATGTAACACCCCAAGATTTCATAGTGTGTTATTTCTTCAAAATAATTCAATAACTTTCACTACATGCAACACCATGTTCAAGCACACCATGACTTACCAAACAAGCCGTTCAAAAGAGGTTATGAATAGTATTAGATAAATTTTAATGTTTATATAATCCTTATAATTTTAGAATCCATATTATGAGTTTCTTAGATATAATGCAAGAACAAATTCATTTTCAGTATTGCACTTTTATCAACTTTAATAGTGAACCCTTTTTAAATACTATATTTTAAACTTTTTGACTAAATGGGGACATCAAAAATTTAAAATGAAACATCCCAAGCTTCCACGGTACGCTTTCTTTGAATAAAACAGTAGCGTGTGTTGTACGCAACCTTGAGTTTTAACACACACCACAACCAATCAAACTAGCCGTTATGAATAGTAATACCTAATTTTTGAAATTATATATATTTTATATTTAAAAATGGACTTCATTTTTGGATTCGGAATATCGAAATTATCCTAGGGTGAAATTTTGGTACTTTTCGGATAACTTTTATATTTTGATGAATAGTGAAAATTACTAAATTTTAATTAAAAACAACTTTTTTAATCAAAATAATTAATAGTGATAAATTATGAATTTGAGTGGTTTTAAAGTATATTTAGAATATATTTTTACCATTTAATATAATGTTGGTCATTGGACATAATTTTACAATTAAACCGAACATAAACGAGTGTCAATCTTTTGATAGTTATTATCTCTTAAAAACACGCTTTTTGTTTTGACAGCGGGATTTAATTTTAAATTAATTTCTGCCACTTCTGTGTTTTGAATTTAGGAAAATGGATTCCATATTTGGAATCAGGATGTTAAAATTGTGTAAATAGGTAACTTTTATTTTTAGACATTTTGAATAATTACTGCGGTAAATATTTTATTTACCATGGTTAAGGGTAAATCCGGTAAATAAGGGTTAAAAAAAATAATATTATAATAATACTAAATTACCCTAAAACGTGTCTTAACCCTATTGGTTGATACATGGTCGACCATGGGAATCTTTGGGTCTATTTTGGGACCCCATGGATCCACTTGTAAGTGATAATGACACTTTATTTTAATTTAGTTAAAATTAATACAAAAATGACACAAGCATATATCTTTTAGAACAACAATTGTTACATAGGGTTATATATGTTGGATTTTAGATTATAAATATTCATTAGAAAGCTAAAAAGATTTTCTACATAATGATATTTTATTTATAATTTTTAGACATTAAATAATTTATTTTATTTATGACACAATGATGATGAAGTAATTACTATAATAGTGAAAAATTAAAATAATTGATATTATAAACACCCAAATAAATATAATATGAAACTTTTAATGAATTAAACTAATTTTCTAGGATAATATGATATATTAGGATTGATTTAATTGACTTTGTTCGAAGTAATCATTCTGTTATGAGTTTCACAAAAATCAACTATTGAATAGTGTCAAAATTGACATAAAAGAGTTCTTAAAACAAATATTATATTATTAATTGATATTAAATTCCTAAAAATCTAAGGTTCGGCCAAGAGACTTATATTATGATATTTTAATCATTAATGGACCACTTGGGGGTCGCTTGGATGTATATAGTAAGTTTATTAACCATATTATATAAAAATACAAAGAGACATTGTAAAAGTGAAACTAATTAACTTAGAGTTAATACTTAAAGATAAGGTTAATATAAGTACCCAAACCTGTCTAAATTCTATTGGATGAGTTTTTTTCGACCTATCCCCACCTCAACCTTTTAATAGTCAACTTTGGAGCCTTTGGAAACCGAATATGAATTTATTATAAATTAATATTTCTAGCTTTTCCAAAGGTGCCCCTCACCCCTCTTATAAAAGGGCACTCCTCCTTCTCATTTCCTCACACCTCTCAAGCCACTTGGCTCGTCCAAACTCTGCCCAACTAAGCTCCCCACATCCCTCTCCTCCTCCTTGAAGCTTCCCCTTAGGCATAAAGCATTTCAAGAAGTCCTTTGGTTCCAACCAAAGTGAGTTACCTAAATTAAAGGTAACAATTTCTCTTAAAGTATTTTCATTTATTTTGCTTCTCCAACCCCCAAAATCTTTTTTATTTCCTTTATTTTATAACAAAACCAGTATCCTCAATATACTAGGATGTTGTTATAAGAAGGATTCAAACTACACATTCACACAACTCCATCTAATGGATGATGAACATAATGTTTCTGTGGATGGCAAACTAACGCCTCACGAAACGATGATTGTTCAAATACATCTTACCGCCTCTCATGGTGGCCATTAGGATGGCACTGTAATTAAATATGATATTAATGATATATATTCTATATATAAGCTTCTGTAATTCCATTTTATTTCATACCATTATTCGTTTCATGTTGTATATACATACGATAATTTCATTTGAGGAAGTGCGGACTACCGCCCCCTTAAAATGATATGACTCGTTCATACCACACATGGAACGTATAAAGGATGGTGTAAATGAACTTAAGTAACATATATAAAATATTATATTATACTGTAATAGTAATATACCTATGTATAATTTGGATTCGATTCTTTTAAAATAAAAATTAAATGGAAGTAGCGTTCGTGCGTACGTACGGACTACCGTCTCCACGAACGCGATGAGATTCATTCTCCATCGTATAATTTGATGATTTAAAAATGATGTTTAAGAACTTGATACCATTCTGGATATGAATAATATACATCCCATTAATAACAAATATGTCTCACATAACAAAGAATATAAAGTAAAATGAACCCGTTAACACCCGAAATGACGATAATTCTAAAATATTATTAACAAATCAATGATAAAAGATCATATATGATGTCATATTAAAGTAAATGATTCTTTTATTATTCAATAACAATTATTTCACCATTATACAGGAGGTAAACCTACCATCGACCAAGGAAAAAGTACAATGTAAGGGATTCTCTTATCTCACTTTCAATTCCGTGAGATTTCCATTGTTCGCCACTAAATTATTGAAAGTGGTGTATTGTGTACTGCCATTTGATATATATTCATGATTATATTTATATTCATTTTATTCTGTAAATCATTTGGTGGTTATTAACTTTTGGCCATACGACTCAGTTGATTAACGTGGTAAGGGTTTTCTTATCTCACTTTTAATTCCGTGAGAATTCCATTGATCACCACTTAATTATTGCATGTGGTGTATGTGTACTGCCCATGATCGTATTCATTGTGTAATATACTTTAATTTATGGGTATTTACATCATCATGGTATGATACTTCTTTCATGGGTGTATGTTTCGTAAGTTACCTAATCGATAAGGGAATTTGAGATTTCAATTTCCACTCATTTGGCTTAACACATATTTCATTGATTATATTACCCCAAGATTATGTGTGGAATCACTATTCATTTGATTATGTCATAATTTCCACTCCCCTTCCTGTGGATAGAAGTTTGATACACATAATCACTCCATTGGTAATTCTCAAGTCATTGATATGAATTTGATAAGAGTAATTTTAACTCATTCTCCATTTGTTGAGTTAAACATCCAATTCGTTGGTATTGTTTTTTACAAGAATATGTGTGAATGTCCTTTGATTGTTTTACACTGAATATCCAATCATATTTAGTGTATTTATATTTGTCACACATAATTATGTCATTGATTTATCCTTAACCTAAGGATACAACCTTTTTGAGAAATTTCATCTCAATTTACATTCCATTGAGACTTCTTTGATGATATACACCAAATCACTTCTATGTGGTGTATATAATGTACTTTGACATAGTATATCATGAATTCCTTTATTCTCATGATATTACAATGTTTTGATTACCTCAATTATTTGTATTCAAGTGTCTCTCTTTTGGTTAGAAACTCTAACCAAAATACCATTTTAAAATGTTTTAAAGAATTATTCTTCTAAATCATTCTCATTAATGTCCATATTTTAAAAATGGTTTTAAGGATTTATTTATATGGGCATTAAAGTTTTAAAATTAAAACTCCTTTTAAAAGTTTTAAAGTGGTATGGGACACTTTTATTCAAAAATATACTTTTAAATGGCTTCTTGACAAATAGTGTGACTTTTAAATGTTTTCAAGAAAAGGGGGATATTTCTCTCAAATAGTTTTGATGATTATTTTCATCTATGTCAACATCCTTCATTATTATTGATTGAGGTTAATGTGATACAATACAATCTTCCATATTGTATCGAATGAATTATGTTTGACTGTGGATGTGCTATTTTTATACCATTCATGGTTTGTGGTGAAAGTATTGACATTTCGTATGCTAGTTTAATACGAATGTTTACGTTATGTTTAAACCTTTTCATATGGGAATGCATTGGACTTAATAAGTGACGGGTGGAGCCCGCTATAGCTCCTCGATGCATCGGTAGGTCTCATGAGACAAACTAGTGTCTTGGCACAAGGCCTTGGCAAAATCTTATTTGTAGTCTTGGCACGAGGCCTTGGCTATGTGGTTATGATAGTCTGGCATTATGCATTCCATCATTATGAAAGTGGTTATTGATATTGCATGTGATCATTCGACTAGTAGAATATCCATGTGAGTAAGTAAATGGCATTATTTCATTTTACCTTTGCCATTTTATGCTGAAGTTCAAGTTTAAAAGGCTTTTGTTTTAGTTATAAATTGCCTTAAGTGTTTATGCTCATTTATGAAAGCTTCTGCTATAATGTTATCCTTACTGAGCATCCGAGCTCACCCCTTTCAATGTTTTATTTTTTTTTCCCAGGATTATGAGGAAGTAATTTATGAATGACCTGCAGGGATAGTATGAGGGGATATGAAGACAAGATGTTTTTTTTTATGATGTAATGTAAAAATTTATGGATGTATCTAGTTATTCCAAGGCTACTAAACTAATCGGTCTTTCGAGACTTGATCTTTCTCGTGATCATGCCAATGTTATGTAATTAATGCACCGACTCTGGGTAGCTGGGGTCGGGGCGTTACATATTTTATTCCCATGACACTTCCTGAACATGGGATATGTACTTTGATGGTGCCTACCGGAGTCTTGTCGACACAATAATAGAAAACCCAATTCTCAATCAGGTTGGTCTAGGGATTGTATTTGTCTCCCAGGACAAATTAGTTTTTCCCTACTCCTTCTCGTTGTCCAAATGATACTCAAATAATTATGCCAAGTACTAATCCCTCATCGCTAGATTAGAACTATCCCTACAGCTACACATAGCCTACCTAAATATCAAAGGGGACTTGGAACTAGTGATAAAGTAGATCAATGGTGAATATCCATTAAGAAGGAAGATATGGCCCCCTCAATGACTACGTTAGGGGATTGATGGTATAATTACCCTTTGATCCCACCTTAAATTATATTCCCCGATCACATAATTATCATGCCAATGCACTGGATAACATAGTCTCCATCCTCGCTAACCCTGATCAGAAGGAAGAAACCTTCCATATCACACATCTAATAATGGTCTCATCGATCTTCATATATAATATGGAAGAGATCAATCAGGTCAACACCCCCCCCCCCCCAACATGATGAACCAGTGACCACCCCTGAATGGATAGAGCCTATAATCATCTATCTTTGAGATGGACTCTCCCAACAGACTGTACTGAAAGGGAACATATCTAGTTTCGGGTAGCAAAATTCACCCTATAGGATGGACCAAATGAGAAAAAGGTTCTCTAAAAACATAGATTTGATAGAATTATCCTCAGGTACATAATAGAAGGATAAGTTCTCGCCATCATAGAATAAGTCCACACAGGCTCTTGTGGTGCTCATAAATATGGAACCAGGAACTCCCACCAAATCAGGAGGTTAGGATATTACTAGAAAACCATGGTGTAGGACTGTGTGGAATTCACTAGTAAATTTCATACATTATAGATCCATGAAAACTTTATCCATCATCCCCCAGAATTTCTGTATGTAACTAAATATTCCTGAACATTTTCCATTTGGGGGATGGATGTTGTGGGGCCATATACCCCATCCACAGCTAAGCAGTTCAAGTATATTTTTACTACTACCGACTTCTTTTCCAAATGGGATGAGGTGATACCCCTCAACGAAGTTGGAACAAATAATATTTTTCAACTTCATGAAGTACCATATCATCACCAGGTTTAGAGTCCCTCACACAATATTAATGGAAAACAGCACCAAATTCTATTACACATAGTTAAATAATCTATAATAGGAGTACAAAATTGAGTCCAATCACTCATATTGCTATCATACAGTGTAAAATGGATAGATAGTGTCCTTAAATAAGACTCTATAGAATATACTCCAGAATATGGTAAACAAGGATAAGAAGTATTTTCTATAAAAACTTCTCAATGCATTATGGGCTTACTATACTACCATGCGTACTACAATACATTTAATGTTATACTCATTGGTGTACAGAACTGAGGTAGTGATACCCATAGAGGTCTAGATGCCTTTACTCCAAATATCCATTTTCAGAAAACTTTCAAAGGATTAAAAATATCAAAAGAGGCTAGATGATTTTTAATAGCTAGATGAGAAGAGGTTGCACATACTGCACAGCCTAGAGGTTCACCAGAATCGGATAGCTCAAGCCTTCAATAAAAAGGTTTTCCTCCGTTCATTCCTACGAAGAGAACCGGTGTTGTCCCTTATAACCCCAATGATACTAGGGAATAATCCCTTTAAATTGGATCCCAAGTGGGAAGGACCTTCCATCATACATAAGGTCTATCATAATGAATCATATTCACTGGTCACCATGGATGGGGAGTGTGTCGCACTGCCCACTAATGTGATATTTCTCAAGAAATACTTTTCATAGCTATTGCGCAACAGGGAATCCACGTCAAAGTAATCCATGTTATTCATCCTGAACACATGATGTTAAACTATAAGGAGTTCATCCTAACCACATTATATTAAACTGTACAGAATTTTTCCTTAACAAAAGAAATTAAACTGCATGGCCAATGTCCTTACTGCATGACATAAAACTACATGGATCCACAACTCCCCTTCCCCTTCATGTCAAGTAATCCATCCTCCTTTCTGCATGATGCTAAACTACATAGTTCCTTAAGAACTACATATGGATTGATTCTCATTCCTGATGAGATACATAGGGATGCCTTAATCCTATATCTTGGTCCAACCAATGCATCATATAAAATACCCTTGTTATACCCCTCTCTTATCTCTTCATTATAGGGAAACCCATGCTGCTTCTTGTTTCTCACACCGAGCGTAGCTCACGTGAGCTTAAGAATTATGGAAAGAACTTACCCTCTCAAGTAAGGAATAGAAGTGTATGAGGGATCCATTATAATCCTAAATGTAAGACCATAAAAGGCATACCATGAGTCCTCACCGCATAACATTAAACTACATGGTCGATGTCTTCACCACATTACATTAAACTACACGGTTCCCTAAGAACTATGTGTGTTTTGATTCTCATCCTCATGAGATATGTAGAGATGCCTAGAATTCCACTCTTGGTCCCAACCATGATGTTCCCACCAGTTCACGTCAGTCTTCCTTCATCCTCACTACATGATGTTAAACTTCATAGAACTTCAATAACTACATTTGGATTGATTCTCATCCTTATGAGATACATAGTGATTCACATACATTTTGTCTTTGGTCCCAATTGCATCCATAACCTTTTTTGGACCCTTTGGATTGAGTGTTCCCAGAAAGGTTCAAGGTGTGGTTGAGATTTCTTTGGTCCTCATTCACAACAGGTTGCTCAATGACACCACACTGCACATCCCTATGTTAGGAACTCCATCTTACGATCTAGCCCACATGACCCTAAAATATCTATATATGTCCATGAAACACGACATTAAACTGTGTTGCAATGTCCTTACTGCATGTTATTAAACCGCATGTAAGTACATCCTTACTTCATGATGTTTATCTACATGGAGGAAAGCATGTCCCCACTACATGATGATAAATTGTGTAGACCATATTCCACTTTTTGTTCCTTATTATAGGACCACAATAGAATTACCTCGGTCAACTAGAGTATGGGGTGTTTCCACCATATTTAAAGAGAACATCAAATCCATAAACCAAAATTTATATATTGAGTGTCTCAGATCACCATAACCTTCCATATCCCTTGGAAAGTATATTCAGCTTCAAGGAACCTTTTCTTGAATATGCATACATGCCCATGGATCATGTGTATGTTCATATGTATGTCAACCAAATGCATCACTCTAAAAAAGTATATTCCAATTCTCGTAAACCCTAACATCATCATAGCAACACTCAACACCTCAGTGTGACTAAACCAATCCTTGTATGAATGTCTCATATCATTACTCATGACCTATGAAACTCAAGTTTTGATTTATAGTGTTTTTATCCCATGATTGAGAAGATTTTGGGGCATTATTAACCCTATGAATTATAATTAATCCCTTATGTACCATATACCACATTAGGTCCTTGTCATTGATGACCTTAAACTGTCCTCATTTTAGTAAAATTTGTACAACCTTAAACTCTATCCCATAATGGTCCAAATCTCAAGACCTTAAACTACTAAAAAAGAGATGAAAAACTTGTTAGGTTGAAAATACATAAAGGGATACCTAATAAAAAGTCAAGTCTTCACCCTATAAACACATATTCCTCAGATTTTAGGAAATAATTAGGGCATAATCACATAATTTGTAAATCTAATGGGGTCTATAACCCTAGTAAAATCCAAGCTATGGTTACTGGACCCACTGGTCTAGGAAAAAGTTAGGGCAATTTTTGTCGCATCTCCTCACTGTGAGAATATATTCATTAGGCAATAACACAACTTTTAGGTTACTTAAACCCTCCTAAGATTTTACATCTTCCATAAACCAAACATCATGATTTGGGGTATCTTGAATCACCATAATCTTTCATAGACCTTATAAAGGATATCCATCTTCAAGATCCCTTTTCTTGATTATGAATACATTCCCATGGCTCCTGCATATTTCCTATATATGTCAACCAAATGTGTCACTATGAAAAAGGAAATTCATATTCTCTTAAGCATTGAAATAATCATAGAATCACTCAACATCTCAACATGTCTGAACCACTCCTTGTATGACTGTTCTATATCATTATCATGACTCAAGCACTCCGAATCATGATTTACAGTCCCCGTACCAAACTATCCAAGAGGATTAGATATCCTTGATGTTATATTGTCATGTTTCATGCCCTTCTTCAAGGATGGACTGTGAAACTTCATTTTCTAACCTTTTATGTCCCATGTATTGTGATTTGAAACCATAGGGAATAGATCTTGAGTTTCAATTTAAGAGATAGCTTCCCTAGGGTTACAAAACCCTTCCTAGATAGCCTTCTTCCCATACCCAACTTCATTATTTCAACGTTTGAGTATTTGAAAATATTTCATATCCCTCAGAAAGAAGTGGAGATCATCTTTATCTTGGCATGATACCGATGCATAAGGTCCTTGACCTGCCAACTAAAGGCATCTTCACCTTACTAGAAAGGAGCTTCAATCCCTATGAGCCTTTGAAACATCGCGATAGAACCTGGAATTTCGGAATTTCATGGGACATAACTGGAATGTCTGCACCACCTCATACTCATGAACTCAAAATTTCAGGTTATTATTTACATCATCCATGATCCAACTATCTAGGTAGGCCAAGTATTCTTAGTATTCCAACCTCATCAATATTAACACCATAAGTATTCCATATCCCTTGGAAAAGATACCTGGATTCAAGGGACCTTTTCTTGAATAAGAATACATGCTCATGGCTCCTACATATGTGCCTATGGCTATTAACCAAATTCATCACTCTAAAAAAAGGGAATTTTGACCCTCATGAGCCTTTGTAACACCATGGTATAACCCATCACCTCAGAGTGATATAGGTCATTCCTGGTATGTCTGTACCATATCCCATGATCATATATTAGGTATGAGCTAAAATACCTTAATCTAAATCAATATTAGGTTTGAGATAAAAGACCTTAAACTAAAGTAATATTAGTTCTGAGCTAAAATACCTTAAACTAAATCAATATTAGGTCTGAACTAAAATACCCTAAACTAAATAAATATTAGGTCTGAGCTAAAAGACCTTAAACTAAAGCAATATTAATTCCAAGCTAAAAGACCCTAAAATAGAGTTGTATTAGGTATGTTCTAAAATACCTTAAAATAAATCACTATTAGGTCCAAGCTAAAACACCTTAAACTAAATAAATATTAGGTCAATCTAAAAGACCTTAAACTAAATCAATATTATGTCTGAGCTAAAAGACCTTGAACTAAATAAATATTAGGTCTGAGCTAAAATACCTTAAACTAAATCAATATTAGGTTTGAGCTAAAATAAATTAACAAAAGAAATATTAGTTCTGAGCTAAAAGACCTTAAACTAAATCAATATTAGGTCCAAGATAAAATTCCCTAAACTAAAGCAATATTAGGTCTGAGCTAAAATACCCTAAACTAAATCAATATTATGTCTGATATAAAATAAATTAAACTAAATCAATATTAGCTCTGATCTAAAATACCTTAAACTAAATCAATATTATGTCCAAGGTAAAAGACCCTAAACTAAAGCGATAGAAGTTCTAAACTAAAAACACCCTAAATTAAAGCAGTATTAAGTCTGAGCTAAAAGACACTAAAATAAATAATGATAGCAATTCAATATGAAAAATCTTGAAAAGTCATTCTATATGTCCTTGAATATCAAACTATGCTCACCCATCCTATTGGTCTTGGAAAAATATAAGGCATTCACCCTCTAGGACATATCTCCTACCTGTGTGATCCCTCTGCAAATCAAGTAATCTCACCTGAATCACAAGTTCGTGACACCGCCAAAGACTCTGGTGGGAATTAGTTTTCCTCAGAACTGAGTCCTTATCACCTATAACATTTCTCTTGATGGGGGGAATTTTTTGATGCCTTTCAGATAGCCATCGGTAAAATCACAAAGGGAAAAATACCTGAATATGGGTATTATTTTCACTACAAAAGCAAAGGAAGGAGAGGATGGATAAGACCTATGGATTGCATGAGCCTATGAAGGAATTGCGATCACATGACCATTTCAAGGTCATGAGAAGGATCCACTCATGGAACATAACCCATGGTAAGTCCTATAGATCCCCCTTTAATAAACCTTTCTGCTCTCGCGAAAGCTCCCCAAAAAACCAATTGAGTTCCCTAAGGCCGCGTGGTTTGGAAAGTTCATGACAAACCACCCTAAATCCTTTAAAAATAATGAGGGATTATATTCAAAGGTAGATATCCCCATTGTTCATGAATTTCATGTTCCATATCATGATTATGAAGAATAAAATCCCTTGGTGACATCTAGGAAAACTCGCAATACCACCAAACCTTTGTAGGATAAAACATAGGAGATAATGGAGAGGAGGTGAGATGTTTTCACAATCGATGAAGGACACATGATACGCTCCCCAGGAGATCTGAAAGATTCCTCAAGACTTCAGTTTCATGTCCACCTCATCTCATGAAATCCCTTTGGCTTGTCAGCCCTATCGCATGGAAGTCCTCAAGTATGTTCAGGCATCCCCTTTGGTTCTCTATGGATAGATGGATAGACCTTTCCACTACATTCTTGTGCACACTCTATATAACCCATATTGATTAGGAGATACATTACTGAAAAATCAATCAAAAATCCCATACATTGCTCATGAAAACTTGCATAATCTCTGACCTTTGTAAAATAAAACAAAAAAGATAGAAAGGGATGAGGTGAGAGGTATCTGCAGTCTCTGAATGACATCCGACGTGCTCCTAGAGACCTGCAAGATGTCCCGATTCCTCATAAACATGTCTTCCATGCCTTACGAGATCTCTTTATCATGTCATCCTCACCATATAAAGCACCCCAAGAAACTTTGAGGCACTCTAAGGATTAACAAATAAATTTTTCCATGGAATGCTCACACACCCCTATATAACCCATGTTGTTCACATGATGCATCACCAAAAAATAGAAGAGATTCCCTTGAAAACACACATGAAATATCATATGACTCCTAAACTTTGTCGCATAAAACAATGGGGATCAAAAGGGAGGATGTGATAGGTGTTCACGGTCACTAAAAAGCATGTGATGCACCCAGCGCACCCATGGCGTAGTCCCGCAAGACCCCAAGAAAAGTCACCCAAGGTCTCATGAGTGTATTTCAATAAGCATTTAGATCTTTCAAAGGCCCTCAAACATGTCGGTAAAATGGCATGGAAATACTTCAACATGACTACATGATCAAACAAGTCTTCAATAATCATCAATAATATGATAAGTGAAGCATTGACAGGAGAGACTTGTGATCACTGAAAATTAGTCCATGCACTCGAAGTTTTCCATGGAAAATACTCACAAAGTTTTATAGTGTCAGACCCCATTGATGACTCTATTATGGACTCACACCAAATACACCACAAAAACTAGTGAGTATTAGGGGTGGTGGTGCCTATAAATTTCCTATTTTAACATGAATAAAGGGTTGAAATCTAATGGCTACTACGAATACAGGATGCCCAAAATCTGTAGGATTCAACTCTCAACTTATGCAGACTTCTCTGAGCAACGGATCACATGAACGGCCATCCTTCTATCAGGTAATGTACCAACAGCCAGTCGGAGTAGTCATGTGCTAGGCATAAAGCACTTCATGTGATCATCCATAGATCACACGATGAACCTTTGGTAGTTTATGTGAATAAAATCCCTTAATCCCACTAGATAGCACGAGACTCAAGAAAAATTGACACTAAATAAAACAAAGGCATTCACGATGCAAGGGCTAGGGCCAAGGTTAAAAGTGTAGGACTTAAGAAAAATACATGCTTGATGGCCCTCATGTGATTTGCATGAATCATCCAAAGACATGAGACAGCACCAAGGCGTGTCATCTGGATCTTGTGTCACCTCTTTAGCATGTCATCTGGGACATGTGGGGTACTCCAAACATGTCAAAGAAAGTCACACGGTCCCCCCACAGGCATCACTTTGATATCATAAACCCTTTGGGTCTATCAACCAGGACTTGCGACGTCCTTCGGACACATCGCCTGACTCATATAATGACACATTTTCATGTCATATGAGTCTCGCAAAATCATATGAACATGACAGCCAAACCCTCATGAAACTCTCTGTACAAGTCAGCTGAGACTCGCAATGCCTTCTAGATGTGTCGACCAGGTATCACAATGTCTCTCAGAGGTATCAGCCAACACATGCAACACCCCTCAGACTATTCCATACTAGCTCCCATGATACCCTCCATGTGTGCCAAGTCAGGTCATGCAATAGATTATAGTACATTCCAACTGGGTAATACGACTCCCTCCCCATAAGAAATCTATGTTAATTGGGAATCCTAGGCTTTAAAAATATTGTTTTTCCTCAGTGTGTAAGCCTTGATCAATAGGGAAGCTTCAGTGTATAAGCCCCAAAATAAAAAGAACTACAAAAAATATGATTCATACTACATCCAAGATATGTAGTATGCCTATCTTTGGGGTTCAAGCTACATATTAATCATCCAGGGAAATCCCAATATCTAAGTCCCTTACTCTAAGCAATGGAATTGATTACTTGTTATCCCTTATTTCTCACAACGATCATGGCTCATGTGGTAATAGGGAATCGTAATGATCATGACATCTACACTATAAACCTTCACAATGGTACAGGGAAGCCTCAATGTGTAAGCCCTCGATATAAACTGAACTATGATGACTCTGATTCCTACCATGCTCAGGATACGTAGGACACCTTGTCAAGTCCCAAGCTATATTCCAAACACTCCAAGGATTGTTCCAATACCCAAGCTCTATATCTACATTCCATGAGGCTGATCACCTACTACCCCCTTGTTTCTCACACTGAGCATGGATCATGTGGGCTTAGGGGGACACAACGAATGCCTCATTGAGCATCATGAATATCCATTAACTAGGGAAACAGTATGGACATCACTTATACAAGGGTATATACCTTGGGGCCATTCCCAAGGATGAAAATGAACTATGTGGATTTTGATTCTTTCCATAACTAGGATACATAGCATTCCACATAATAGCTCAATCCCCTCCTCGGAATATCAATTGCCTCCTTACATGGAAGCATATTCTGAAGCACTTAGTTATACGGCTTCAGCATATAAGAAACCACCCTTACCAGAAAATGATGGAGAAACTCAGATAAATATAGATGGATTCACTAAAGAGATCCCTATATTTTTCACATAAAATAGAATTAACCTATATTCATTTCGTTAGGGTAACCGGCATCATAACAGGATTAGGAAGAGATTCACAAACATGTCTTAAATCTATAAAAGAGTCCCACGATAGGGAAAAAAACTCCCCCCAAAAGGGTTTGATGAGCCTGACCTCCCATCCTCTTGACCAATGCGAGTCCCCAAGAGTCGTTGGCCTAAAAACCCAAATGACCTCCGACCTTTGGAAAGTAGGTTTGTACCTAGCTATGGATAAGAGAATCGTTGGAAGTTTCTAAGGAAGATGGAACAAATGGAAAACTAAATGTGCACAATTGAATGAGTCCATAAAATACCCCTCAATCAAACCATCAAAGGGAATCCCATTCCATGTTCCACGTCAAAACCCAATGAAACAATAGGCATAGTTTATGTTTAGGGGAATTGATAGGGAAAATATTTACATCATTTTTTATATATGTTTCAATGATTTAATCTCTTCCAATTTAAAAATTTGAGTTGTTTTTTATCCTTTTTGGATTTTTGGTGTGTTTTGGGATAAAATATGAAAATTGCTTAATTATAAAATTTTAACAGATTTTTATCACCTTGTTATTTCAAGTATAAATTTTAAAATACTGATCCAATTTGAGTGATTCTTTTTTTAGGATTCCTTTATTTGTGGGATTCAACTTATTCTTCTAGACTAGGATCTGATTCAAATATCCATAGGCCCTAAAAATAAATCAAGTTGAAAAATTATTTGGATGATAGAGTGGGACCCACCTCATTAAATGATTCTTAACTCGGGATACACACCTCCAATTGAGTTGATTATAGATTTATTTGAAAGATAATTTAAATGATTTTTTATCATTAAATATCATGGAGATATAACCTCATTAATACGGCCATTGGATGCTCCAAATTAGAGGAATATTTAGAGAATCATCACCCAAAAAAGTGTGACTCATTAATTATGTCATAACTTCTATTATACATTTTCAAAGACTTTGAAATTTTACATAACAATATAAAATTCAATCTTGATAATCTTATAAGAGGGAACCTTGAGAAGATTTGGCCATGTGGTGGGCATAACAGGAGAAAAATTCTAGAGAATGGATTCTAGAGGGGAAGTTGCTTCATCCATTTCTTTTCTTATTTTATTTTAATTTTTATTATTTTTAATTTATTTTTATTTTAAATTTAATTTTAAATTAATTTATTTTAAATAAAATCTAATTCATGCATGGTTTGTATTTTTTTGTTTTCATCCACACACCCTTCTTATTCTTCTCCATATTATTCTCCTTATTTTCTTCTTTTCTTCTTCTTTTTCTTCTATTTTTATTTTTTTTATTTCATTTTGTGTGTTTTTATTATTCTTCTTTTCTCATCCTCATTAATTTTATTTTTATTATTTCATTTTCTTATTCTATTATTTATTTTCTTTTCCACATTAACCTCTTACCCTAAAAATGAGTGGATAACCTGAGGCTTGTCTTGAGGGTGGTAAGTGGTGTTTTCATTTATTATGTGCTTAAATTATTATTTTTTATTAAGTTTGTGATGAGAAAGAGTGATGTGCATGGGTGTAGTGATTTTAAATCACAAAATTAATCTAAAAATCATTTTTATTCTTTTATTAAATATTTTAACTCATTTCTACTTGTTACAAGATCTTCATAAGATGGATTTGATCCATTTAGTAGATGAAATTCCATATGATGGAGACAGATCCTAAGAGATGTCACACTCTCAATTGAGGTCTGTCATAAATCTTGATTACAATAGGTGGAATTTATATTTATAGACCCTTTTGAGATTTCACACCACCAAATAAAATAATAGTAATTCATTAATGAGATATAATAATTGAATTAACAAACTTAATCTAAGAACCAAAAAGGAGAATGATGGAACCCATAAACCAAACAACAAAGGCCAAGTACTTTATTAATAATTTCATTATGTTAGAATTGCATGCTAGTTTTAGTTTAAATGTTCATATTACATGTCTGTTCAATTACATTGGTTTTATAAAACTTAAAATAAAAAAATTATTCTATGTGAGATACAATAAGTGGGTGAAAAAATTAGAAAGATCCTCAAGTGAGATAACCCTAGTCAACCTCCGTATTGTATTAGAAAAATAAAAAAAATTCATGCCCTATGACAGGCATGCATAAAAATTGGTTTTGTTTTGGGGGATCCAATTAGTTTTTTTCTTTATTTTTTATATTTTCACACATTATATAGATTTAATTATTTTCCAAAAAAAATCACAAAAAAAATTCTCTTATCGTGATGTTTTCAAATGATTATTTATTTAATTCATGAAAAAATTACACATAAGTGAAAGAACCAATTATTAACTCCCCTTGTCCATAGAGGGTAGTTTTTCTATTATTTTTATACATGTGAGTTTATTTTTAAATCAATTAATGGGGAGTCGGCATTCAATGAATTCATATCTAGCCTAAGGGAGGATATGAACAAAAAAATTAAAGCGATGGCTCGGGAGCTAACTGAGTTCTCCCATTACTTTCTAGAATTTTATCAAGTGGAAAAGGTCAAAGAAGAGTCCCCATTAGTATTCTTTGATTTTTTTTATTAGATCCAAGAAATGGAGGATCCCAACTACCTAACTCTACTTTCCACCATCCAACTCCAAGAGCCACTCACCAATAAAGAACATATTAAAGCTGAACCAACTTAAGGAGATGATACATTCTTGAACTCAAAATATTTTAATTTTATTAAAACTAATTTGATTATCACTCCTAATGGTTTTTAATTTTCAAATTCTAATAACTTGTGTTATAACCTAGAGGAAGATTATGAAAATGAAAATGCACCTATTGAGAAACACTTAGATCACCCTGAACATATTGAACATCTACTCAAAGGAGTAAAAGAAGAGATCTAAGTGGTTCTTCCTAAAGAACTATAGATTCATGATGCTTATATAAAAGGGTAAGAATTTGATATAGAATTTTTAAAATTGAATTTTTTTTAAAATGAAAATGCACTTTCACTCCCCTTAAAAATATTCTTTTAATGTAGCACATTTGGAGAAACCACTGGAAAGAGAATAATATGTTGCACAAGTCTCAAAATAAGAGTAGGAAGTTTCATAATTCATCCTACCCCCACTATTAAAGTTGTACCTCATGTGAAGGGGGTATATCTGGTGTACTCTATACATGGAATTATCCTCAACAAAGAATAAAAAATCCATACTAGAAAGAAAAATATGTGGTGGTTCAATTCCAAGAAACTTCACCCACCAACGGATTATGGATAACGGTTGGTACTCCTCTTATGGAGGTAGTAAAAATTCATGGCCCACTTAGGGGATAATAATAATATTTATCTTTACTTGCTTTCTATGATTTCAATTTTATTATTACAACATGCATCTCACTTTATCTTATCTTTTTTAGCTTAAATGACATGATCCTTATGCTTAATTGATTAATTATCTTGTATAGTTTCATGATGGCACAATGCACCCCTAAAATAGTGAATAAAGAGGACTAAGCTTCATGGGAATGGGATTTCACTTTTATTGGTTATCTTTCAAACTCTCTACATTTTTGTATCGATCATATTTTGAGCTTTAAACTATAATTTCATGCCCAGATTTGAATTTATGATTTACTTTACTTATCTAGGAGACATGAGTTTCTTACTAATCCTATGGTTTAATGTTTTGTATTTAAATTTTAATGATATTTAATGATTAAAATTTAAAATTGGATGATTAAATTGAAGCATGGATATTAAAATTAGGACTCATGATTGAAGGGAATTAGTTGATTCATGTAAATGAAATTTCCCAAACATTTTCCATGAATTGAATTCCTAAAATTCATGTGAATTGATTTGTTATTACTTATCATGCCCTGAGTGATTTTCCAATATCACATTTCTCATTCCTGATAGGATTTATATAACAAGTACTCACTATTTATCTTGATCATATTTCTTGAGTGATATTAGGACATATCACCGACCAAAACTTAAATTTTAACTTATCAAATCTATGACTATAAAAAATCATATTTAAAATGATTGATATGTATTTTGAAAATCCTTTATCCTTAAAATATAAACTTTACAACAATCCTTATTTAGCCCTTAGAGACCATGAATGACCTTGTTAGGGATGATCCATGTTTCAATCCATTTTTATCCAAACCTACCCTCCTCTTAGTATTTTTATGATATTTTAAAGTTAAAATTTGGGGATGAATGGATTCATAGTAAATGGTATGAAATGAATTTCAAAGAATAAGTGTGAGGGTGATACATATGGGTATTGATAAAGGTTTTTGATTAATTAATTACACATTTTTCCCTCTTTAATAAAAAAGATAAAATGACAAAAAGAACCAAAAAAATGAAAATAATGGGTTGTGATTTGGGAAAAACAAAAAACACCATTACTAGACTAATTATTTTTATCATATGTGATTAGGTGATGGATGTGAGGTTTATTTAAATAATAAATTTCTAAAAAGAAAAAATTGAAAAAGTTATTTTAAAAAAATTATAAAATTTGAGAAAAATTCAAGAGGGTGTATGAATCATTCATTATGCTTTATTTGATCATGAATTTTACTTTGGGTTTTGGTGGAAGTTGGGGTTATTGAAAATTTAAGGGGATAATATCATTACACTTTTACTTTTTATGTAATGCACTTTACTTTATAGATTAACCTCCTCCTTGAGCTTTAATTTTAAATTCCTACCAACCTTAAGCCTCAGATTAATTTGACCCTTAATGTAAAGTCCTCATGATTTTATGTGCCTTTTATCTTTACAAAGCGGATAAAATAGTTTATTTACAATCCTATAGATAAGGAGCATGTTATCATGATATGAGAATAAATATACTTGAATTGTATCATGATTTATGACAGAAAATATTCAAAAGATAGTTTAACCATGATTTGGAAAGTTTAATAATAATGAATTATGGAACTTAAATGAATGACAGAATAATTTTTACCATTTTAAAATGGGAGAAATTAAAATAATTGAATAGATTGTTTTTTTGGAAAATAAGAAATTTAATTGATATTTTATATGACATTTGAAAATTTTATTTTACATTGATTATTGTTTAATTTTATTTCCTTGAAATTTGAATAATGATAACACCGGTGCCCTCTGATTTTTACTGTTGAGATTTCATTCTTGAGAAAAAGCATGGTTTAAGTGTGGGGGAATTGATAGAGATAATATTTCCATAATTTTTCATATGTATTTAAATGATTTAATCCCTTAAAATTTAACAATTTGAGTTGATTTTCATCATTTTTTGGATTTTTGGTGTATTTTTGGCTAAAATATAAAAATTTATTAATTATGGAATTTTAACATATTTTTATCACTTTTTATTTCAAGAATAACTTATAAAATATTAATCCAATTTGAGTGGCTATTTTTTTAGGATTTATTTATTTTTGGGATTTAACTTCTTATTCTAGACTAGGAGCTTATTCAAACATCCACAGGCACTAAAAATAAATCATATTAAAAAATTGTTCTAGATGATAGTGTGGACCTCACCTTGGTAAATGAGGCATAACTTAGAATACACACCACCAATTGATGTTATTTTGGCTGTATTTAAAATATAATTTTAAGGTTTGTTTAACCATTAAAGATCATGGATATATAACCTCATTAATGCAGCCATTGGATTCTCCAAATTGGAGAAATATTTAGGGAATCCTTGACTAGAAAAAAGTGTGACTCGTTAATTATGTCATAAATTCTATTAAACATTTACAAAGACTTTTATATTTTTAGGGACAATATAAAATTAAATTTTTAGAAACTTATAAGAAGGATCCTTAATCAAATTCATCCATATGGTGGGCATAATAAGATCCAACTTTTGGATGAAATATTTTGGAGGGGAAGTTATTGCACCCATTTCTTTTCTTATTTTATTTTTATTTTTATTCTTTTTACTTTAGTTTTATTTTAAATTTAATTTTAATTTAGTTTATTTTAAATACAATCTAATTCATGCATAGTTTTTATTTTTGTGTCTTCTTCTACACACCCTTCTTATTCTTCTCCATCTTTTTCTCCTTCTTTTCTCCTTTTTTTCTTCTTCTTCTTTTATTTTTATTTTTTAATTTCATGTGTGTGTTTTTATTCTTATTCTTTTCTCATCCTCATTAATTGTATTTTTATTCTTTTATTTTATTCTTCTCTTCTTTCTTTTCTTTTCCATAGTGACCTATTACCCTCAAAAATGAGGGGCTAACCCAAGGCTTGGGCAGGGGAGGTAAGTGGTTTTTTCATTTATTAAGTGCTTAAATTATTATGTTTTATTAAGTTTGTGATGATAAATAGTGATGTGTGTGGGTGTGAAGATCATACACCACAAAAACTAATATCAAAATCATTTCTATTATATTATTAAATCTTTTCCCTCCCATCCAATAAATATAATATCTTCATATGATAGATTTGATCCATTCAGTGGATGAAATGGAATATGATGGAGTCGGGTCTTGTGAGATGCCACACTCTCAATCGAGGTGTGCCATCAACCTTGATTACAAGAGGAGGTAGAATTAATATTGCTAAAATCATTCGATATTTCGCACCACTAAATAAAATAATATTAATTCATGAATAAGGTCTCAGAATTGAATTATCAAACTTAATCTAAACACCAATAAGGATAATGATGGAACTCAGAAACCAAACCAAAAAGGACAAGTACATTCTTCCTAATTTCTTTCTATTATCATTTCATGTTATCTTTAGTTTAAATTTTCATATTTCATGTCTTTTCAATTCCATTATTTTCATAAAACTTAAAACAATAAAACAAAGTAGTTTATGTGAAATATAATAATTAGGTGAGCAATTAAGAAAGCTCCTCAAGTGATACAACCCTAGTCAGCCTCTGTACTTCATTAGGAAAATAAATTTTCTTATTCCACACACAATGACAGGTGTTTTTCAATCACCTGGACTACTTGTATTGATTCATGGGTTCCAGTGAGGCATTATCATATAAGTTTTTCACTATTTTACTTTGGTAAATTATTGATGTTCTCTATGAGTTTTTAGCCTCCTTGGTTCTTATATGAGTTCCCCCATGTTAGACCCCTTGTAGTGGGGACCAGTTATAATCCCCTTTATTTTTCCATTGATAGATAAATCTGAATTCATGGAAAATAGACCTAGTGTTGGTATGATCCTTGGTATGGATTGAGAAATGGGATTATGATATGAGTAGTTTCCTCCTTCATTTAATTTATAAGAGAAGTATTTTCCTACATATTTCCTATATAATATGAGTGGTTACCACCTTCATAGTATTAGCAGGAGGATTTTGAGTTCCCTTCTTACTAATATTGGCTTATTCCATATAATACAAAGACTGGGCATGTAACCTGAGAGGCAGTGAGTCGTTCATGAGGGACCTCTTCATTGGGATAGGACCCTATAGAGGTGATGCCCGGGATAAACTTGGGGTTTGAGATTTAATTCAAGGAGAATGAATAATTTTATTTGTTAGGTCTCATGTGTTGTATTATTTTCCAAGTTCAAAAATTAGTCACTCTGTAAGATCCCGATAATTTTTTATGAAATTTTTCTCTTTAAATAATTTAATTTCTTTGGTAGCATATGTTTCATGCAACAAAGAGTTTAAAAGAACCGTGATATAATATTAAAAGATTAAAACAACTATTATAACCTAACTAATGAATTAGAGGATATGAATAGGAATAACCATATTAGAAAATATATTTATTAATAGTAAATAATCACTTAATTTTTAGTAGATATTTTATTCTTCAAAAATATGTTTTCTTCAAAAAACAATTTTATTTCTTTCTATGAGAAAATAAATATAATTAATTTTTTTACTTTTAGAAAATTTATTTGGAAAAATAAAATTCATTTTTAAATCGGCATGTAAAAATTATCTTAGGATTCATTTTTGAGAATTTTCTAAATATTTTGTAATTTTAATGAATAGTGAAAAATACTAATTTATATTGAAAACTATATTTTTCTTTTAAAGAATTTAAAAAGTAAAATTATATTTTGAATAATTTTTAAACAATAATTAGTTGATTTTTACTATAAATAATATAATTTTATTCATCGAAATGATTTTTTTCCAAGAATTTAGTATTAAAACATTTTATACTTAAAATGGGCATTTTTAGGAAAAATTGTTTTTCATCACATTTTTTCGATTTAATTTTAAATTGATTTATGGAAATTATATTTTTTAAATTTTTAAAAATGGATTCTATGTGTTTAATAATTAAGTCCAAATTTAGTAAATAAATCTCTTTTATTTTAGGTTAATATGAATGGTAACCTTGGTAAATTTGTGTTATTATGGTTAAGGATAAATTGGGTAATTAAGGGTAAAAATAATATGATAATGACTATAAAATTACCCTAAAACTTTCCCCAATATTATTTAATGATTTAAATTCGATCCTTAATACCTAAGGTTCTAAATTTCAGCATTTAATGGATACTTTTCTATGAAAATGACTTAGATATTATTATAATCAAAAAAAATGACAAAATGCCACACTCTTAATTTGCTATAATATTTTTAATATAGGGTTAACCAGTAGATATCTTTAATCATAAATAGTATTTGGAAAGATAAAATAATTATATAAATATTGGTAATTTATTTTTAAGTTTTAGTGAAGAAGTAATTACCTCAACTTCTTACACAAAAATAATGCAGTAATTATTAAATTAATGGAAAAATAAAATAAATGATATTAAAAATATTAAAATAAATATAATTTGAGATATTTAAGTTGATTCACAAATTATCTAAATGACCATAATAGTTTTAGGATATGATAAAATAGTTCTTTATAATTTTACTTGTTTTCTTGATTATTTTATATTCAAATAAATAAATAGTTTCAAATTTGACAATAATGATATTTTATGAGATTACTATTTTATTAAATTATTTAAAAAATAATTAAAATCCTTAAAAATACAAAGTAATTATGATATAATCTAAGATTTCATAAATTGTACATTTATGGTCCAATGAAACCATATAACTAAAAATTATAACCTTTTAATATTGAAAAAGTTGTTGCCACAATTAAAATTAAAATAGGTTAATTAAGGGTTAATCAAAATGATAAGATTTAAAATAAAAAAACATGTCTAAATTTTATTGTTTGATGATATTACAACCTTATATTATCTTATATTCTAATTTATTGATATTAGGTGGTATTTTAATATAAAATGAATTTATTATAATTTAATCTTTTGAGAAATTTCCAAAAACACTCCTCTCCTCCCTTATAAATACCACCCCTCACAAACCCTTCTCCTCAAAACTTATAAGCCTTGTATCATGTAAATATTCTACCAAATTCCATTTTTAAGCCTCTTCCTTACATCTAAGAGCTACTGTTCTCAACAAAAGATCAATTCTAAGTTCCTTAAGGGGTCCTTCAAGGTGGTGATATTCAAGAGGTGATTTTCTTAAACTGTCTATTTTAATTTCATTTATTCTTCTACCTTCTCCTCGCCTCCTTCATCCATAAAATCATAATAACTATGTGTAAGAACCCGGATCTTCTTTTTAGGTATGTTTTTTCTTTTTTGGTTGTTTTTTAGGAAAAAGGAAATTCTAGAAATTTTCTAAGTACACATCGTGTACTTCCTTATCGTAGGAGGCCATGTACTAACCGTATAGTAGCCACACACATGGCCAAGTGGGAGTGACTTGGAGGCCTCTTAAAGTGGAGTACGGAAAAGATGATTACATGCCGTGTACTTCAAAAGTACACATCGTGTACTTTATTTTTTTCATTAAATGCACCGGAGTCGCGTCTAATCGACATAAACACCCCCTTCTTTGTTCATCTTCTCCAGGAGCTCCGTACGACTGTGGATCTTCAACAAACCTTGGAGCATGCATATTTCCTCAAAATCGAACATCGTCGGTTGCATTGGAATCGAATCGGTGAGTTCTCTCTTCTCCTAGATCACCATCTTCTGATTTCTCCTCTCTCGTGAGATATCATGGGTTGATAATTTTAGACATTTTTGTAGATCTTAGACGTTTTAAGGAGATTCAAGCTTCTAGGTTCACGTATATCGATATCCCAATGCCTAGGTAGGGGTTTTGTGCCTTTCTGTTCAAATTCCTTGAGTATTATATGCAAATTCCACCAATACCCTTGAACGGGGTATTGTGTGTTTACTGTTTTACCCATGTTGATTGCCTGTCATGCTTGTATGCTTGTGTAGATTTTATTTGTATATGAATAGGGTTTATTTCTATGATTTGGATATTTTACCCTTTCATATTCTGTTTACAGCCGTTTAGTCTTGTTTAACCAGTTTGGTTGCCTAACCTGTTTTCCATGCCTGTTGTTGTAGGATAGAGAGTTTGTATTCTGACATGTTTGATTTGCTATAGACTATTATCCAAGTAGTTATGTAGGTTTAATTTGTCCATATTACACTGCTATGTTCATTGACCTACACAGGGTCGTGATAACCTGGTGTAGTAGACTATAAGGGTAATTGACCAAGTAAGCTTCCTCATAGAGTCTTTTAGCACTTTAGGCTATAAGGGGGATTGACCGAGTGAGCATCCTCAGAGATCCTAGGACCACTTGGGACTATAAGGGGAATTGACCGAGTGAGCTTCCTCAGAGAGTCCTTGTTTGATTTAGACTGTAAGGGGAATTGACCGCGTGAGATTCCTCATAGAGTCTTTGATTTTATTCCTGAACTGTTTAGACTATAAGGGGAATTGACGGTGAGTGATTCCTCAGAGAGTCTCTGAACGACCTGGGCTATAAGGGGTATTTACTGAGTGAGATTCCTTAGAGAGTCCTTGACCTTGGGGCTATAATGTGAATTGACTGTGAGTGATTCCTTAGAGAGTTCCTAACTACCTTAGACTATAAGGGGAATTGACTATGAGTGCTTCCTCAAAGATTCTTTATATATTGAACTAGAGGGGTTAGGCCGAGTGCACTGCCCAGAGGGTTGCTTGTACTTGTTTGGTAGTACTAGAGGGGATGGTCGTGAGTACTTCCCAAAAGGTTACCTATTTGTGTTTAGATATTTGATTAGTCATTGATTGATGTTGAAATTGTGTATTGTTTACTGCTTTATGTACTTTACCTTCCATATATTCACTGATTTTTAGGCACAAATCTTCAGGTGGTTGCCTACTAGGATTTAGTCTCACACCCTGTTTGGGTCATTCTTTTGGTTCCAAATAGATTATATTGTTGCAGGTATAGATAAGAGAAAGCTCCCTTATACTTCAGGTTCTTGACTTGTCATGGAGCTGTAGAGCATGGGACCAAGCTTAGGATTGCGATGCTGAGGAGTTGTTTATCTTTTATTTTGTACTTTGGTTTAGTAATGTTTGTATTCCAGCATTGTGACTTGTTTGGCTACTTTCCTAGACATATGTATCATGCATCATATATATATGTGCTCCAGTTGCTTTTACTTTAATTCTTCCATTGTTTACTTTTGTATAGATGTTTACTGCTTCCGATATTGATTTTTTTTTCTTCCGCTGTGTACTCTTCTAATAAGGGCATAGTTTCCCCACTATCACACCCAAGGCCCTCACTGCTAGTTGGCAGCCTCTGGCGTTTGGGGAAATGGGCTTGAGGCCATGTGACCAACTAGGTATGGGGCACCTCTGGGTGGCTTCCGGAACCGGGAAGTTTCACTATAGTATCATTTATATACTATAATTTTATATTTCTAATGGAATATATTCTATCCACCTCCTTTATTATCTCCTCTTATTCAAAGAAACGAAATTGTTGTCCAAATTATGGTGATTTACCATCTTTGTAGATAATGAGTTTTCATTTTCTATTTTTATCTTGAAGGATGGTCATAAAACCATTATTATGGTTAAATAATATTTTAATATGTATATTATAACTTTTTTCATGTTTTTTAACTAATATATATACATAATATAAAATAAAATGAAACTAGTTCGTGATGGTCGGAAAACCCACCAAAATAAACTAAACATTTATTATCAATGTTTTATCAAATGAATCATACTCATACTAGAAAACCAAATGATATATGGGAACATTTATAATTTTTTAAGTTCATTAATAAAATATCATTTCACTTTTGGATAATTATTTCCATTTGATAAGAACTTCCATAATTATACACTAGTGAACTGATCATGAAACCATGAAAAAGAATGCTCCTTGAAGGATGAAATTAAACTTTATAACTCATCAAAATGGAAATAAATGAACTTAATAGATCAAATAAATGTATAAGAGTTTATAAATTAACTAATTAATGAATCTAATTTTGTTATATAGTATATTAAGTGAAAGTTCATAATACCTCCGTACATATGGTAAGGGATCTCTCCGAACCTCCATTTTTTCTTTGGGTTGTGCTTTTTCTATCTTTACCCCAATGTAATTATTCTTTATTCTTATATAATTCTTTTAAATTCTATGTATATGTACAAAAAATATGTATTTATCTCAATTCATATTTCATTGAAGTGTAATTACATGTTTTATAAGTTTTCCTTCTCAATTTCTCTTGATAAGCAATCTCGATTAAAGGGAACTTCCCTTTTTCTTACCCATTTTCATGTACACTCCATAAACTATTTTAAGCCTCCTATATTTTTATAAAATCATAAAAATTTATCATGAAAATTTATTTTAGTTAATTTATGGTTTTATGTAAGCAATTATCCTTTATCCACTTTAAAGTCTCTTTATTCTTTTCCTTAAAACCACGCTTAAGTGGCACTTTTCTAATGTTAACTAACCACTCTTTTTCATGTTTTCAATTCATTTGGACTTAATTATTCATGATGTATTATTGTATTTCATTTATTAATGTCCAAGAACGATTTAAATCTTTTAATTCATGGATACCATTGTTATACGCCCTTTGGTTATGCCTTATGACATGATAACAATACCCATTTCTTTCCATGGGTAACCCTTATGTATATTCCTTATGTTTGATTATTTATGTGGTGAACATATACATGAACATGTTATGATGGGTTCTCCCAGATATCTCTCTAATACATTGGGTAATTTTTAGTCTCATGATACATCATGTATGAGATTAGGGATTCAACCTAATCTATTATGGGACTTTTTCCACCATGTGATATAGTCTTGGTAGTTAGCCTTGACTCATGTTTATGTCATGTTTTATGTTTCTTCCACATTCCAATATTTCCATGATCGTATAATTCCATATTTTATATGACATTCTTCCATATGTTTATTGTAACACCCCAAGATTTCATAGTGTGTTATTTCTTCAAAATAATTCAATAACTTTCACTACATGCAACACCATGTTCAAGCACACCATGACTTACCAAACAAGCCGTTCAAAAGAGGTTATGAATAGTATTAGATAAATTTTAATGTTTATATAATCCTTATAATTTTAGAATCCATATTATGAGTTTCTTAGATATAATGCAAGAACAAATTCATTTTCAGTATTGCACTTTTATCAACTTTAATAGTGAACCCTTTTTAAATACTATATTTTAAACTTTTTGACTAAATGGGGACATCAAAAATTTAAAATGAAACATCCCAAGCTTCCACGGTACGCTTTCTTTGAATAAAACAGTAGCGTGTGTTGTACGCAACCTTGAGTTTTAACACACACCACAACCAATCAAACTAGCCGTTATGAATAGTAATACCTAATTTTTGAAATTATATATATTTTATATTTAAAAATGGACTTCATTTTTGGATTCGGAATATCGAAATTATCCTAGGGTGAAATTTTGGTACTTTTCGGATAACTTTTATATTTTGATGAATAGTGAAAATTACTAAATTTTAATTAAAAACAACTTTTTTAATCAAAATAATTAATAGTGATAAATTATGAATTTGAGTGGTTTTAAAGTATATTTAGAATATATTTTTACCATTTAATATAATGTTGGTCATTGGACATAATTTTACAATTAAACCGAACATAAACGAGTGTCAATCTTTTGATAGTTATTATCTCTTAAAAACACGCTTTTTGTTTTGACAGCGGGATTTAATTTTAAATTAATTTCTGCCACTTCTGTGTTTTGAATTTAGGAAAATGGATTCCATATTTGGAATCAGGATGTTAAAATTGTGTAAATAGGTAACTTTTATTTTTAGACATTTTGAATAATTACTGCGGTAAATATTTTATTTACCATGGTTAAGGGTAAATCCGGTAAATAAGGGTTAAAAAAAATAATATTATAATAATACTAAATTACCCTAAAACGTGTCTTAACCCTATTGGTTGATACATGGTCGACCATGGGAATCTTTGGGTCTATTTTGGGACCCCATGGATCCACTTGTAAGTGATAATGACACTTTATTTTAATTTAGTTAAAATTAATACAAAAATGACACAAGCATATATCTTTTAGAACAACAATTGTTACATAGGGTTATATATGTTGGATTTTAGATTATAAATATTCATTAGAAAGCTAAAAAGATTTTCTACATAATGATATTTTATTTATAATTTTTAGACATTAAATAATTTATTTTATTTATGACACAATGATGATGAAGTAATTACTATAATAGTGAAAAATTAAAATAATTGATATTATAAACACCCAAATAAATATAATATGAAACTTTTAATGAATTAAACTAATTTTCTAGGATAATATGATATATTAGGATTGATTTAATTGACTTTGTTCGAAGTAATCAATCTGTTATGAGTTTCACAAAAATCAACTATTGAATAGTGTCAAAATTGACATAAAAGAGTTCTTAAAACAAATATTATATTATTAATTGATATTAAATTCCTAAAAATCTAAGGTTCGGCCAAGAGACTTATATTATGATATGTTAATCATTAATGGACCACTTGGGGGTCGCTTGGATGTATATAGTAAGTTTATTAACCATATTATATAAAAATACAAAGAGACATTGTAAAAGTGAAACTAATTAACTTAGAGTTAATACTTAAAGATAAGGTTAATATAAGTATCCAAACCTGTCTAAATTCTATTGGATGAGTTTTTTTCGACCTATCCCCACCTCAACCTTTTAATAGTCAACTTTGGAGCCTTTGGAAACCGAATATGAATTTATTATAAATTAATATTTCTAGCTTTTCCAAAGGTGCCCCTCACCCCTCTTATAAAAGGGCACTCCTCCTTCTCATTTCCTCACACCTCTCAAGCCACTTGGCTCGTCCAAACTCTGCCCAACTAAGCTCCCCACATCCCTCTCCTCCTCCTTGAAGCTTCCCCTTAGGCATAAAGCATTTCAAGAAGTCCTTTGGTTCCAACCAAAGTGAGTTACCTAAATTAAAGGTAACAATTTCTCTTAAAGTATTTTCATTTATTTTGCTTCTCCAACCCCCAAAATCTTTTTTATTTCCTTTATTTTATAACAACACCAGTATCCTCAATATACTAGGATGTTGTTATAAGAAGGATTCAAACTACACATTCACACAACTCCATCTAATGGATGATGAACATAATGTTTCTGTGGATGGAAAACTAACGCCTCACGAAACGATGATTGTTCAAATACATCTTACCGCCTCTCATGGTGGCCATTAGGATGGCACTGTAATTAAATATGATATTAATGATATATATTCTATATATAAGCTTCTGTAATTCCATTTTATTTCATACCATTATTCGTTTCATGTTGTATATACATACGATAATTTCATTTGAGGAAGTGCGGACTACCGCCCCCTTAAAATGATATGACTCGTTCATACCACACATGGAACGTATAAAGGATGGTGTAAATGAACTTAAGTAACATATATAAAATATTATATTATACTGGAATAGTAATATACCTATGTATAATTTGGATTCGATTCTTTTAAAATAAAAATTAAATGGAAGTAGCGTTCGTGCGTACGTACGGACTACCGTCTCCACGAACGCGATGAGATTCATTCTCCATCGTATAATTTGATGATTTAAAAATGATGTTTAAGAACTTGATACCATTCTGGATATGAATAATATACATCCCATTAATAACAAATATGTCTCACATAACAAAGAATATAAAGTAAAATGAACCCGTTAACACCCGAAATGACGATAATTCTAAAATATTATTAACAAATCAATGATAAAAGATCATATATGATGTCATATTAAAGTAAATGATTCTTTTATTATTCAATAACAATTATTTCACCATTATACAGGAGGTAAACCTACCATCGACCAAGGAAAAAGTACAATGTAAGGGATTCTCTTATCTCACTTTCAATTCCGTGAGATTTCCATTGTTCGCCACTAAATTATTGAAAGTGGTGTATTGTGTACTGCCATTTGATATATATTCATGATTATATTTATATTCATTTTATTCTGTAAATCATTTGGTGGTTATTAACTTTTGGCCATACGACTCAGTTGATTAACGTGGTAAGGGTTTTCTTATCTCACTTTTAATTCCGTGAGAATTCCATTGATCACCACTTAATTATTGCATGTGGTGTATGTGTACTGCCCATGATCGTATTCATTGTGTAATATACTTTAATTTATGGGTATTTACATCATCATGGTATGATACTTCTTTCATGGGTGTATGTTTCGTAAGTTACCTAATCGATAAGGGAATTTGAGATTTCAATTTCCACTCATTTGGCTTAACACATATTTCATTGATTATATTACCCCAAGATTATGTGTGGAATCACTATTCATTTGATTATGTCATAATTTCCACTCCCCTTCCTGTGGATAGAAGTTTGATACACATAATCACTCCATTGGTAATTCTCAAGTCATTGATATGAATTTGATAAGAGTAATTTTAACTCATTCTCCATTTGTTGAGTTAAACATCCAATTCGTTGGTATTGTTTTTTACAAGAATATGTGTGAATGTCCTTTGATTGTTTTACACTGAATATCCAATCATATTTAGTGTATTTATATTTGTCACGCATAATTATGTCATTGATTTATCCTTAACCTAAGGATACAACCTTTTTGAGAAATTTCATCTCAATTTACATTCCATTGAGACTTCTTTGATGATATACACCAAATCACTTCTATGTGGTGTATATAATGTACTTTGACATAGTATATCATGAATTCCTTTATTCTCATGATATTACAATGTTTTGATTACCTCAATTATTTGTATTCAAGTGTCTCTCTTTTGGTTAGAAACTCTAACCAAAATACCATTTTAAAATGTTTTAAAGAATTATTCTTCTAAATCATGCTCATTAATGTCCATATTTTAAAAATGGTTTTAAGGATTTATTTATATGGGCATTAAAGTTTTAAAATTAAAACTCCTTTTAAAAGTTTCAAAGTGGTATGGGACACTTTGATTCAAAAATATACTTTTAAATGGCTTCTTGACAAATAGTGTGACTTTTAAATGTTTTCAAGAAAAGGGGGATATTTCTCTCAAATAGTTTTGATGATTATTTTCATCTATGTCAACATCCTTCATTATTATTGATTGAGGTTAATGTGATACAATACAATCTTCCATATTGTATCGAATGAATTATGTTTGACTGTGGATGTGCTATTTTTATACCATTCATGGTTTGTGGTGAAAGTATTGACATTTCGTATGCTAGTTTAATACGAATGTTTACGTTATGTTTAAACCTTTTCATATGGGAATGCATTGGACTTAATAAGTGACGGGTGGAGCCCGCTATAGCTCCTCGATGCATCGGTAGGTCTCATGAGACAAACTAGTGTCTTGGCACAAGGCCTTGGCAAAATCTTATTTGTAGTCTTGGCACGAGGCCTTGGCTATGTGGTTATGATAGTCTGGCATTATGCATTCCATCATTATGAAAGTGGTTATTGATATTGCATGTGATCATTCGACTAGTAGAATATCCATGTGAGTAAGTAAATGGCATTATTTCATTTTACCTTTGCCATTTTATGCTGAAGTTCAAGTTTAAAAGGCTTTTGTTTTAGTTATAAATTGCCTTAAGTGTTTATGCTCATTTATGAAAGCTTCTGCTATAATGTTATCCTTACTGAGCATCCGAGCTCACCCCTTTCAATGTTTTATTTTTTTTCCCAGGATTATGAGGAAGTAATTTATGAATGACCTGCAGGGATAGTATGAGGGGATATGAAGACAAGATGTTTTTTTTTATGATGTAATGTAAAAATTTATGGATGTATCTAGTTATTCCAAGGCTACTAAACTAATCGGTCTTTCGAGACTTGATCTTTCTCGTGATCATGCCAATGTTATGTAATTAATGCACCGACTCTGGGTAGCTGGGGTCGGGGCGTTACAGTTGGTATCAGAGGAAGTTTAGTACAAACCTTGGTAGCTAGATTTAGATAAACTCTGATTAGAGCACGTAGACCTAAGATGAACTTTGAGGATTAGTATAAAAAAAACTTCCTAGAATTTTGGTATTGTAAAGATTTTGTGAGTTTTCCGAGCAATACATCCCTGTCTGGATACGAGCAGGTAGAGGCGGCTCTGGCACAGATGTACCTAGGGATAAAACCCGAAAACACCGCTTTGAGCTAGACTCGAACGGGAACTGGTGCACGACAACGGGCCTTGCTGCACTCTTGGTTACGACACTCCCGGGGGATATGCTTAGGATAATTTACATTTTCTTTACAAACCGATTTAAGTAATATATACATAAGATGAGAGAAAATGACCTTGGTTAATCCTAATATGTTTCAAATTGAGAATATGGTGGCATTTTAATCTCTAAATGATTTTACGACTACTATTACTCACACAATGCCTTCTGGTTTTAGTCAATGGCTGGATTCCAAGGAAGTCATAGTGACTTTGAGAATGATGTACAAGTTGGGAACAGTGGTGGCAATGAGCAACAAAATGGAATGTTGATAGGCGTGAAAGATATCGTCTTTATGCCAAATCAGTTTTCCAAAAATATGATCAACAACATATATATTAACCAACTCCCAGACTCAACAAGGAAGAGAAAGGTGATAAATGATAAGATCTCCAGCAATGGAGACCATGGAGAAAAGAAACCTCAATTTTCATCATGCAGGAATTGTGGAAAGAGACACCCAGGAAAGTGTCTCAATGGGACAACGAAATGTTTTACGTGCGGGAAGGAAGGACATAAAGTGAAGAATTGCCGAAGAAAAATGAAGAGTACTATGGAAGAAGATAAAAATGGTCCCAAGAGTCCATTTACAGTCATTTGTCGTAAATGTAGGGGACCTGGCCATTACCCGAGTGAATGTCCTATTTTATAGGATATTTTCTTGGTCAAAGAAGAAGCTATGTGGAAATAAATGGCTGGAGAAAAATTTAAAAAGTATTAGCACTCCTTGTTGATGGGTTTGCTTTGGAATAATTTTCTCTTGTATTTGTAACCCCGCAGTTTGCCATGTGAGAATGATATTTGAGGAAGAATTGTCTCTTCTCTTGTGGATATAGGTATAAATAACCATTTGGTTTTATATGATCATTGGGGTTTGAGAAAATGATAAGTTATTATAATTTGGGATGAAAATGCAAAGTATGATATAACATTTGTGGTTAAATTATGTTATTTTGAGGAATTTATCTCATTTTGGTAATATTATAAAATATAGTTTTTGAAAAAGGACAACACGTAGACCGTGTGACAACCCATCGCGTCGGACAAAGCCGTGGGAATCGAACCCACAACCAAAGTGCGATTGGGATTTATCGCCTACCACTGGACTACGTGAAGTCCCTGGTTAGTGTGACTATTTTTTTTTTAAATGATTTTATTGATCAATAATAAGATGATTTGGGTTCTTATGTCTTATCAAATTAATACCCTTGGTATAGGAAAATGATTTGGTGATTAAGTGATAAATGTTATTTTGGAAGATGTTCGTTTTGTTAGGAACACTATATGCCCAAGGAAAATAGAATACAATGAGGTTTCATTTGTAGAGTAATGGTGGATTTTTATCAACATTTTTATTGTTGATTTATAGTGATTCGGGTTATTTATGGAAATGATTAACCTATAACAGAGAATATGTGATGATTACTTTTAAGTATGTGACTTTAAGAGTATTTGATGTAATTTGGAGATACAATGTAACATGGGAGACTACATAATCAAATTCTTCTATGTTTTGGGTTTCAATATTAGTTTGGATTATATTAAAGGATTTTAAGGACAATTGGTTATTGAATGGTATCTATTTAACTTTGGGGTATTGTTGGTTTAATTTTAGAAATTAAGATTAGTGCATATTTATCTCAATGAATATCCTTTTGGTGGATCATTAGATCATTCAATAACCATTTTGGTTTTGATTAATATATGGTTTATCCTGCATGGATCATGTGATTCTATAGAAGTTTATTCTAGCTCTTCCAGTGTGACCAAGTCTTCTTGAATACTCATCGTTTATAAAAAAAAATTGAGTTAGTGGTGGAAATTTATTAAAGAATGAAAATCTACTTAAAATTTAAGTATATCTCATAATGTTCTTAGCCAATCTCATAAATAAAATCCCCAACATTAATAAAAGAAACATAGAACAAAAATGTTGTCCTAGATGGTACCTTAAATCATCACAAATTTATGGCTTTGGGATTTTTGGCCTTTTCATAGCCATGTTCTCTACCACTCTCCATCAGATAATTGATGGTTAGATTTCTCCTCCATATCCATATTTTCCTTCATGGAACCCTAGTATGTGTTATTTTCGGTAATCTTCATACTTTCGACTCTTTATTTTAAATAGAGGCCTCATTAATTCATTTTTCGATGTGGGATTTCAACTAAGATATTTTGAAACGTCAAAAATGTGTTATCCTAATACCCTATGTTTTGTTGAACCGATGGTATTTCAAATCATCATAGATTGATGATTATAAGGACCTCAATTTTACACTTGTTTGTGATTGATGACCTCAATCACCACCTATAAATATTTACGTTTTTCCTCCAATTATATGTCTCTAGTTGCCACCAATGTTCTCCTAATCGAGATCATAATTTGGTGGTGACCCTTTGATTTCTCTTTTTCTCATATTAAGACTAAATTTTAGTAACCCAAATTCCGATGTGGGTTTTCCCACAAATATATTATCTATTTTCAACCTTTTTTTTTTCGAAGAACAATTTCAAATTGCGAGGACGCAATTTATTGAAGGAGGGGAGAATGTAACACCCCAAGATTTCATAGTGTGTTATTTCTTCAAAATAATTCAATAACTTTCACTACATGCAACACCATGTTCAAGCACACCATGACTTACCAAACAAGCCGTTCAAAAGAGGGTATGAATAGTATTAGATAAATTTTAATGTTTATATAATCCTTATAATTTTAGAATCCATATTATGAGTTTCTTAGATATAATGCAAGAACAAATTCATTTTCAGTATTGCACTCTTATCAATTTTAATAGTGAACCCTTTTTAAATACTATATTTTAAACTTTTTGACTAAATGGGGACATCAAAAATTTAAAATGAAACATCCCAAGCTTCCACGGTACGCTTTCTTTGAATAAAACAGTAGCGTGTGTTGTACGCAACCTTGAGTTTTAACACACACCACAACCAATCAAACTAGCCGTTATGAATAGTAATACCTAATTTTTGAAATTATATATATTTTATATTTAAAAATGTACTTCATTTTTGGATTCGGAATATCGAAATTATCCTAGGGTGAAATTTTGGTACTTTTCGGATAACTTTTATATTTTGATGAATAGTGAAAATTACTAAATTTTAATTAAAAACAACTTTTTTAATCAAAATAATTAATAGTGATAAATTATGAATTTGAGTGGTTTTAAAGTATATTTAGAATATATTTTTACCATTTAATATAATGTTGGTCATTGGACATAATTTTACAATTAAACCGAACATAAACGAGTGTCAATCTTTTGATAGTTATTATCTCTTAAAAACACGCTTTTTGTTTTGACAGCGGGATTTAATTTTAAATTAATTTCTGCCACTTCTGTGTTTTGAATTTAGGAAAATGGATTCCATATTTGGAATCAGGATGTTAAAATTGTGTAAATAGGTAACTTTTATTTTTAGACATTTTGAATAATTACTGCGGTAAATATTTTATTTACCATGGTTAAGGGTAAATCCGGTAAATAAGGGTTAAAAAAAATAATATTATAATAATACTAAATTACCCTAAAACGTGTCTTAACCCTATTGGTTGATACATGGTCGACCATGGGAATCTTTGGGTCTATTTTGGGACCCCATGGATCCACTTGTAAGTGATAATGACACTTTATTTTAATTTAGTTAAAATTAATACAAAAATGACACAAGCATATATCTTTTAGAACAACAATTGTTACATAGGGTTATATATGTTGGATTTTAGATTATAAATATTCATTAGAAAGATAAAAAGATTTTCTACATAATGATATTTTATTTATAATTTTTAGACATTAAATAATTTATTTTATTTATGACACAATGATGATGAAGTAATTACTATAATAGTGAAAAATTAAAATAATTGATATTATAAACACCCAAATAAATATAATATGGAACTTTTAATGAATTAAACTAATTTTCTAGGATAATATGATATATTAGGATTGATTTAATTGACTTTGTTCGAAGTAATCAATCTGTTATGAGTTTCACAAAAATCAACTATTGAATAGTGTCAAAATTGACATAAAAGAGTTCTTAAAACAAATATTATATTATTAATTGATATTAAATTCCTAAAAATCTAAGGTTCGGCCAAGAGACTTATATTATGATATGTTAATCATTAATGGACCACTTGGGGGTCGCTTGGATGTATATAGTAAGTTTATTAACCATATTATATAAAAATACAAAGAGACATTGTAAAAGTGAAACTAATTAACTTAGAGTTAATACTGAAAGATAAGGTTAATATAAGTACCCAAACCTGTCTAAATTCTATTGGATGAGTTTTTTTCTACCTATCCCCACCTCAACCTTTTAATAGTCAACTTTGGAGCCTTTGGAAACCGAATATGAATTTATTATAAATTAATATTTCTAGCTTTTCCAAAGGTGCCCCTCACCCCTCTTATAAAAGGGCACTCCTCCTTCTCATTTCCTCACACCTCTCAAGCCACTTGGCTCGTCCAAACTCTGCCCAACTAAGCTCCCCACATCCCTCTCCTCCTCCTTGAAGCTTCCCCTTAGGCATAAAGCATTTCAAGAAGTCCTTTGGTTCCAACCAAAGTGAGTTACCTAAATTAAAGGTAACAATTTCTCTTAAAGTATTTTCATTTATTTTGCTTCTCCAACCCCCAAAATCTTTTTTATTTCCTTTATTTTATAACAACACCAGTATCCTCAATATACTAGGATGTTGTTATAAGAAGGATTCAAACTACACATTCACACAACTCCATCTAATGGATGATGAACATAATGTTTCTGTGGATGGCAAACTAACGCCTCACGAAACGATGATTGTTCAAATACATCTTACCGCCTCTCATGGTGGCCATTAGGATGGCACTGTAATTAAATATGATATTAATGATATATATTCTATATATAAGCTTCTGTAATTCCATTTTATTTCATACCATTATTCGTTTCATGTTGTATATACATACGATAATTTCATTTGAGGAAGTGCGGACTACCGCCCCCTTAAAATGATATGACTCGTTCATACCACACATGGAACGTATAAAGGATGGTGTAAATGAACTTAAGTAACATATATAAAATATTATATTATACTGGAATAGTAATATACCTATGTATAATTTGGATTCGATTCTTTTAAAATAAAAATTAAATGGAAGTAGCGTTCGTGCGTACGTACGGACTACCGTCTCCACGAACGCGATGAGATTCATTCTCCATCATATAATTTGATGATTTAAAAATGATGTTTAAGAACTTGATACCATTCTGGATATGAATAATATACATCCCATTAATAACAAATATGTCTCACATAACAAAGAATATAAAGTAAAATGAACCCGTTAACACCCGAAATGACGATAATTCTAAAATATTATTAACAAATCAATGATAAAAGATCATATATGATGTCATATTAAAGTAAATGATTCTTTTATTATTCAATAACAATTATTTCACCATTATACAGGAGGTAAACCTACCATCGACCAAGGAAAAAGTACAATGTAAGGGATTCTCTTATCTCACTTTCAATTCCGTGAGATTTCCATTGTTCGCCACTAAATTATTGAAAGTGGTGTATTGTGTACTGCCATTTGATATATATTCATGATTATATTTATATTCATTTTATTCTGTAAATCATTTGGCGGTTATTAACTTTTGGCCATACGACTCAGTTGATTAACGTGGTAAGGGTTTTCTTATCTCACTTTTAATTCCGTGAGAATTCCATTGATCACCACTTAATTATTGCATGTGGTGTATGTGTACTGCCCATGATCGTATTCATTGTGTAATATACTTTAATTTATGGGTATTTACATCATCATGTTATGATACTTCTTTCATGGGTGTATGTTTCGTAAGTTACCTAATCGATAAGGGAATTTGAGATTTCAATTTCCACTCATTTGGCTTAACACATATTTCATTGATTATATTACCCCAAGATTATGTGTGGAATCACTATTCATTTGATTATGTCATAATTTCCACTCCCCTTCCTGTGGATAGAAGTTTGATACACATAATCACTCCATTGGTAATTCTCAAGTCATTGATATGAATTTGATAAGAGTAATTTTAACTCATTCTCCATTTGTTGAGTTAAACATCCAATTCGTTGGTATTGTTTTTTACAAGAATATGTGTGAATGTCCTTTGATTGTTTTACACTGAATATCCAATCATATTTAGTGTATTTATATTTGTCACACATAATTATGTCATTGATTTATCCTTAACCTAAGGATACAACCTTTTTGAGAAATTTCATCTCAATTTACATTCCATTGAGACTTCTTTGATGATATACACCAAATCACTTCTATGTGGTGTATATAATGTACTTTGACATAGTATATCATGAATTCCTTTATTCTCATGATATTACAATGTTTTGATTACCTCAATTATTTGTATTCAAGTGTCTCTCTTTTGGTTAGAAACTCTAACCAAAATACCATTTTAAAATGTTTTAAAGAATTATTCTTCTAAATCATGCTCATTAATGTCCATATTTTAAAAATGGTTTTAAGGATTTATTTATATGGGCATTAAAGTTTTAAAATTAAAACTCCTTTTAAAAGTTTCAAAGTGGTATGGGACACTTTGATTCAAAAATATACTTTTAAATGGCTTCTTGACAAATAGTGTGACTTTTAAATGTTTTCAAGAAAAGGGGGATATTTCTCTCAAATAGTTTTGATGATTATTTTCATCTATGTCAACATCCTTCATTATTATTGATTGAGGTTAATGTGATACAATACAATCTTCCATATTGTATCGAATGAATTATGTTTGACTGTGGATGTGCTATTTTTATACCATTCATGGTTTGTGGTGAAAGTATTGACATTTCGTATGCTAGTTTAATACGAATGTTTATGTTATGTTTAAACCTTTTCATATGGGAATGAATTGGACTTAATAAGTGACGGGTGGAGCCCGCTATAGCTCCTCGATGCATCGGTAGGTCTCATGAGACAAACTAGTGTCTTGGCACAAGGCCTTGGCAAAATCTTATTTGTAGTCTTGGCACGAGGCCTTGGCTATGTGGTTATGATAGTCTGGCATTATGCATTCCATCATTATGAAAGTGGTTATTGATATTGCATGTGATCATTCGACTAGTAGAATATCCATGTGAGTAAGTAAATGGCATTATTTCATTTTACCTTTGCCATTTTATGCTGAAGTTCAAGTTTAAAAGGCTTTTGTTTTAGTTATAAATTGCCTTAAGTGTTTATGCTCATTTATGAAAGCTTCTGCTATAATGTTATCCTTACTGAGCATCCGAGCTCACCCCTTTCAATGTTTTATTTTTTTTCCCAGGATTATGAGGAAGTAATTTATGAATGACCTGCAGGGATAGTATGAGGGGATATGAAGACAAGATGTTTTTTTTTATGATGTAATGTAAAAATTTATGGATGTATCTAGTTATTCCAAGGCTACTAAACTAATCGGTCTTTCGAGACTTGATCTTTCTCGTGATCATGCCAATGTTATGTAATTAATGCACCGACTCTGGGTAGCTGGGGTCGGGGCATTACATTTATCCATGAGTTATGCCTTTTATGTTATCATGTTATTCCTTTCTAACTCATGTGTTATGTTTCATTCCCATGTTTATTCCCTTAGTGGGATTTTTAGCTCATCACTTTTGACTATGTATTTCCCAGGTTATCCTATGCAGTTATAAGATCTAAAATGGGAGTTAGGATATCATTATGAAGATTAAATAAAAGTTGTTTTTATTTTAGTTTCATTTTTTCTAATTATGTACCTAGTCTTCCAAAGACACTAGACTTTTCAATCCTTGGTTTAAATTTTAAGGATAATTGTGCTTAAAATCATGTGATAATATGTGAAAATGGGTAGGGTAACTATAGTTGGTATCATATCACAGACTAGTTATTTTTTGGGATTATGACTATAAAACTTTAGTAATAACCCTAGGGATAATTATATCACTATAGATAACCTTTATTGAAGATTAGGGAATCACAAATTAGGATATACTTTTCACTTATAAGTTTATACTTCTATGTTCAAAGTTGGATTTTTATATTCTTATTAGCTAAGTATTCAAGCTCCCCCCCCCCTCGGATTTTTTTTAGTTAATTTATAGAAATAGGAGATTCCGTGATAACAACCAATGTGATAGGAAATGTGACTATTTCCCTAATGATATTCCAAACTTGACTAGAAAAGGAGATTAGAACATCATGATAGTACTGGATCAACTGTATTAAAATTTTATAGAATGCCCTCCTTCTCCTAAGAGAGATCGATTTGCAATCGAATCTGTTATGCAACAAAGGACTCCTATATTTAGTGGATCTTTTGATCCCCTTATCATAGAATAATGGGTTAACTCCATTTAGAAGATATTTTTTATCCTTTAGTGTTATGAAGAAGTGAAATTTGTGATGGTGGTCTATCATTTTGATGGGGAATCCAATCAATGGTGTACACTGATCAAAAATACAAAGTATAAGGAGAAAATCAATTCCATGGAATAGGAATCATTTAAGAAAATATTTTTCAATAAATATTTTCCTCAAAATCTACATATTAATATGGAGAGGGAGTTACTCATTCTAAAATAAAAGGAATATTATTCTATTGGAGAATATGAGGAAAACTTCTCAAGGATTTCACGGTATGCTTCCAAATTTTTTACCATCACTGAAAGTAAGGTGGACCGGTTCTTTAGTGGGTTGAAAATGAGTCTATGAAAATCCTTAACAATTCAGGAATTTGATAGTTATGAATATATTATTAGTTTTTTCCTAAAATTTAAGATGGATATTGGTTATTCTTAGTGTTTTTATGGTACTAGAGACGGTAAATGTAAAATGGAATTCTCTTAAGGAAGGCCAATAGAAAAAAACCATAGAGAAAAGAAAAACCATCATCCCACTTGTAAAATGTGTGGAAATAATCATCTTGGAAAATACCTAAGGGGAACTAGAAGATGATTCAAGTGTTGAAAAATGGGAACTAAGATAATCAATACAAAAGTGAAATAAATAAACCCACTAATGAGAAAGTGGAAAAGAAGGTTCAAATGAACACTATTCATGTCGTGTGGTGATTTAACTACAAGGAACATGGGCACTATGTGAGCTAATACCCTAAACCAAGGGTTTTCAGAGATAATCAATGATAACAACCTCTAAGGCAGAAAGGAAGGGAAATGCTATCGCTACTACTGAGGTGGATCACAACAATGATGTGGTGACAAGTACGCTGGTTATTCATTCAAGAATAGAAAACATACTTTTTTATTCTAGTTATACACATCCTTTAATATCTTTGAAGTTTAGTATAACTATTCAAAAACCACCTAAAAATATGGAATTTGAATTATCTATGAGAATAGGGAATGGGGAAATTATTGAATCTAAAGAATATAAATCCTCCCCGGTCAATGTTTATGGATTGAGCCTCCTAGAAAATATTGTTTTACTTCCTTTAGTGGAGCTTGATGTTATATTGGGCATATATTGGACATCTTTATACAAATACAACATCAATTGTAAGGAGAGTGGGGTCATTCTTCACATCTCGAGGCATCCCACAATTTTGTACAAGTGTAATGAGGAGGATGAATATCCTTCAGAATCATTATCTCAATTATAGATATTATTTCTTTATAATCAATCATATCTAACTCAAATGATTAATATAAAGGAGAGTATCATGCTCGAAGACATGACCATTGTGAGGGACTACACTAATTTGTTCCCTAAAGAATTTCCTAGTCTTCCTCCTGACTAAGAGGTTGAGTTCTCAATTGATCTTATACCTGGATCTATGTCCATATCAAAGACTCGTTATAGGATGTCCACCATTGAGTTGTAGGAACTATAGAAGTAGTTATAAGAGAATATGGTTAAGGTTTTTATATTACTGAGTGCTTCACTATGGGGTGCATCAATCTTCCTATTTAAGAAAAAGTATGGATCAATGTGCATATTCATTGATTATTTTGAACTTAAAAATCATGATAAAGAAAAATTATCCCCTTACATAGATAGATGAATTTTTTTATCAACTGCATGAGGCCAAGTATTTCACTAAGGTGGACCTTCAGTTAGGATATCACTAACTAAAGGTTAAGAAGGAAGATATTCCCAAGACTGCATTTCAAACAAGGTATGGTCACTATGATTTCATAGTAATTTCCTTCATACTCATTAATGCTCAAGAAATTTTCATGGAATTAATTAATAGAGTCTTTAGATATCACCTCAATAAATTTTTGGTAGTATTTATAGATGATATTTTGGTATACTCCAAAAGAAATTATGAATATGTGGAGCATTTTAATACTATGCTAAAGACTTTACGAAGGGAGAAACTATATGAAAAGTACAATAAATTTGAGTTATAGGTGAGAAAAATATCATTCTTAGGTCATGTTATCACCAGCAAAGGGATATTAGTGGACCCTTCTAAAACGGAGGCAATCAAAGAGTGGACCAGGCCAAAATATTTAACAATGATTCCTCATTTCCTTGGTTTATCTAGGTATTACTAATTATTTTTTAAGAAATCTGTGTGATTTTAAAATCCACTAACCAAGCTAACTCAAAAGGGAGTAAAAAAATTTTGGACTAGTGAATGTAAATACTGCTTCAAAGAGTTGAAAAATATACTTATCACTGCACCAGTACTCACACTACCCATAAGTGAAGAACTCTTTGTGGTATATAGTGATGCATCAAATAAATTATTAGGTTTTGTACTGGTGAAAAATTATAAAGTGATAGCCTATACCACAAGGAATCTAAAAGTTCATGAGAAAAACTATCCCAAATATGATCTGGAGTTAGTGGTTGTGATCTTCACATTGAAAATCTAGAAGAATTATCTCTATGGGGAGAAGTGTGAGATATATATTGATCATAAGAGCCTCAAATATATATTCACATAGAATGAGCTTAATATGCAACAATGAAGATGGTTAGATCTCATCGAAGATTATGAATGTTAAATCCACTACCATACTGGTAAAGCAAATTGTAACACCCCACCCCTACCTCATTGTCTTGAGAAGGTGGTGAGGGTTACTTGGCCTTAGGTGACGTTCCCAAGGTGCCAAAGGCTGGAAATAAATGTGGAGGACTTCAAGAACAAATTGTGGAATGATTTCCCCTTGATAAAAAACCAACCAAAACGTTACTAACAACCACTATATGATGCATGTCAATAACCCATTTAAACATGTATTTCCAAAAGACAACCAAGTTGTTCTACAATACAAACCAAAACCAATATAATCCAACATGATCTCAGAGTACTATGCGGAAGACTAAACAACAAAACACCACGAGCCATGACACCACCACATCTCCACACTAAGATCCAAGTTCCAAGATCCACCAACACATCACAAGCATCTCCATGAACCACTAGCAATGAGATGCCTTCCCTTTACCTGTATCCCGATACACAACATCTGCAAAGACACTAAAGTTACAAAGCAGGGGGTGAGTACAACTACTCAGTAGGTTTTCCCCAAATTACTTCCCTACACACGTCACTAGGATAAAACTATTAGCACATTTATATAAAACAGTTTATATAAAATAATCACAAGTGCATCCATGACCATAAGTTAAACACACCCTTACTGATCCATCTCACCCAAACCAAGAAACTAAGGGAAAGACAAAAAAACATGCCATAATCCATTTCATCATTTACACATTAGCACAACAATTCCCATATTTCAAATCAATACACAATAAATCAACCATAACGGTGGAGCTTCCATCCAGCCAGTTCACCCATTAACAACTAGCGGTACTTCCTGACCACTTATCTTTTGATGGTGGCCCTTCTGTCCACTATCCATCCTCTTTTTATAGTGGTACTTCCCGCTCACTTCCACACAACATTCCAATAAATCCATAACCAAGCATTGCACACCAAGGCCACAACAACATTCAATCAACCATTCCCATTACATGTCTACCACTTTAATAAATCACCCATTTATTGAAAACACCCTTTAACCATTTTCCATACCAAACAATATTTCAGTAAAACAACCTTTTTATTGAAAACCATTTCCCATCAACCATTTTCACAAACCAAACTTAGAAACCCATTTTAAAATCCACAACAAGAAATACTTCACCACAAAACCCCTTTTTCCCAAAAAATCCCCAAAACATCACCCAAGGGATTTCCAACCACATTCGCACATTAAAACACAATTAATTTTTAGCACAAAAAATTAATTTTAACTAAATACCACTAGTTCTAACTAAGTGGAGTTGATAGAGAATCCATCTACCTTTAGGGTTCCTGAGAAATCAACCCAAAAGCAACCGCACCTCAAAATTGGCGAACGCACCACCAAAACCTCTCTATATCTCCTTCCCTAACATCCACAAGCCATAAAATCAACATCCAAGGCAACCAAAACCCTAGATCAACACAAAATGGGTGTAGATCTAAAAAACAAAGAGAGAGGGAGATGAAGATCTAGAGGAAAACACAAGGAACCCAAGAGGAGAGACTTACCCAAGAGAAATCACCTTCAAATCGCCAAGAAACCTATTCAAAACGCTTCCAAAACGAGTGGGAGAGCACCCTCAACCCCTGAGAACTTGAAATCCCGAGTGGGGCTTGAGTGGGATAGAATTTGGAGAGGAATGAGAAACCCTGAGGGAGCCCGGATTTAAAAACCCTACTTTTCAGTGGTCGCACGGTTAGCCCGCACAGTTTGGCAAACCGTGCGCTAACCATGTGCACGCTACTACCTCAAGAGAAAGGGTACACACAATTTCCTCACACGGTTTGACAAACTATGTGCAGGCTGTTCGAAGTCTACTGTCTCCCCCTACACGGTTTCCTGGAGAACCTACACGGTTTCCCCTAACCGTGCTCAAACCGTTCACCCTATGAAAAGCCACCAAACTTATCTAAATCCATTACAAAATCTCCCAACCTATTCTCAAATCATCCCATGCACTTTAAACACATAAAGAAGCATAAAAAAATGATACATACCTCAAACCGTGGGTGCTAAATTCTCCCCACCATTAGACTTTCCGTACTTGGAAAGTAGTGAACCCACCCTTTGCCAAGAGAGCTCGGGCCATTGCTCGACCATTTCTTTCTCCCGCTCCTAAGTCTCCTCTTGAATCTGACTATGTTTCCACAAAACACGAACTAAACTGATGCTTTTACTATGCAAGACTTTCTCTTGCCTATCCACAACCCGCACTGGCACGTGCACCAATGAAGCATTCGTCTCTAGCTCAACATTATCCCATCAAATCACATGGTCACGATCCGGCTGATACTTATTCAACTGTGACACATGAAACACATTGTGCACCGTACTGAACATAGGTGGAAAATCCAAATGATAATCCACCTCACAAACCCACTCAAGAATCTCAAAAGGTTCAATATACCTCGGAGATAACTTTCCCTGCTTCCCAAACCAACGATGTACCAACCTAGGAGAGATCCTCAAGAAAACATGATCACTCACCTAGAACGACAACGGCCATTGATGATGATCCTCATATGATTTCTGACGACTCTGAGTCATCTCCATTCTCTTCCTGATTAACCTGATCTTCTCCGTATTCTCATGGACAAGGCTCAGTCCAACCATCGAGGACTCACCTGTTTCCACCTAGTATAGTGGAGAACGACATAGCCACCCATAAAACGCTTCAAACGGAGCCATGTGTATGGATGTATGATAACTTTTATTGTACAAGAACTCAACCAACGATAAGTTCTCCTCCCACAAGCCACCAAAATCCATAACACAAGCCCGCAAAACATCCTCCAAGGTTTGTATCATCCTCTCAGATTGACCATCCATCTGAGGGTGATACGCCATGCTCATAGTCAACTGTGTCCCAAGGGATTGCTGCAAGGATTTCCAAAAACGATATGTAAACCTCAGATCTCTATCTGATACAATTGAAACTGGAACACAATGCCTCTTTACCACCTCCTGGATATAGATTTTGGACAGATCCTCCACCGTATGAGATTCACGAATCAGGATGAAATGGGATGACTTCATTAGTCGGTCCACTATCACTAGAATGGAATCGTGCTCCTAACCGTTCTTTGGAGACCTATGACAAAATCCATCGCTATTTTCTCCCACTTCCAAATAGGTATTGGTAAAGACTGCAACATTCTCGTTGGCCTCTGATGCTCTGCCTTGACCTGATGGCAAGTCAAGCATCTTGAAACAAACTCATCCACACTTCTTTTTATACCAGCCCACCAGAACTGCGCTTTCAACGCTTTATACATTTTTTGAATTCTAGGATGAACAGACCATCTGGAATGATGATACTCCCTGAGAAGATCCTCCAAACAAGCAACGGGTACAACCGTCTGATTCTGAAAACACAAAACTGAATCTCCATTCAGTTTCCATCCCTCGATGGTCTCCCCACCATTGAATTTCGACCTCATGGTCACACACTAAGAATTAGATATTTTTGCCTCTTTAACCAGGCCAACCAAGTCAGGAATCAAAAAAACCAAAAAAAAATACTGCTCTATTGCCCTGTTCCTCACATTCCAACCGCATGTCAGTTAAAACCGACATCAACTACCACTGGTCTAATGCATGTTTCAACACCTGATCATATGATTTTCTACTTAATGCATCCACCACCAAATTTCCCTTACCCATTGTGTACATCAAGTCAAAATCAAACATCTGAAGATATTCCACCCATCTCCTTTAACTCAAGTTCAAATCCCTTTGTGAGAAAATGTGCTTCAAGCTCTTATGATCTATATATACCATGAATTTCTCACCGAAGAGATAATGACGCCACACTTTCAAAGCATGGACCACTACTGCTAATTCCAAATCATGAGTTGGGTAGTTCTTCTCATGCACCCTCAACTGTCATGATCCATACGCAACCACATGATTCCCTTGCATGAGAATGCACCCCAACCCTGATCCTGATGCATCGCAATACACCACGTACCCTCTTCCTGGTTCTGGAAAAACCAAGATTGGTGCTGATGTAAGGTGACCCTTTAGCTCTTTGAAACACTGTTGGAACTATTCATTCCACTTGAATGGAACATTCTTTTTTGTCAAAGTTGTCATCGGCGAATCCAAACATGAAAAATAAAGAACAAAACGCCGATAATACCCAGCTAGAGTGAGGAAACTTCGTAACTCAAACACATTCTTTGGCAGTTGCCACGAGATAACAGCCTCTATCTTTTCTGAATCCACTGAAACACCCCTTTCAGAAATCACATTTCCAAGAAAATGGACTTCCTGTATCCAAAAGTCACACTTTGACAATTTAGCATACAACTGATGATCCCTCAAGATCCCCAGTACTGTCTCTAAGTGATTCTCATGCTCCACCCTTGTCTTTGAATACACCAGAATATAATCTATAAACACCACCGCAAATGAATCCAGATATCTCTGAAATATCATATTCATCAATTACATGAAAACTACTGGCGCATTCGTTAGACCAAATGGAATAACCACTGAAATGCACGGACGATTGTTTCCTATCGACTGGTCAAGGTTCTAGTGCTCTGTTAATGTGTATAGCATCACTCGGGTCGAATCCTCAGTGATGATACTTTGATATAGTCGTTTGTTTTTAGTTAATTGTATTTTGATTGGGGGGGTTTGTTTGTAGAGCTTATGAAATAATTTATGGATGATGTTTGATTTAACAAATTGATAAATATTGGGGTGAGTTCATCATTAGGTAGTTAATCTTGTGAAATCATTGAGCCTTGCTTTATATTGCATTAAATTAACACCCACTTCACAAGGTAACGTTGATTAGAATTCCTAAGTGTTAAGGCTTTAATTCAAGCCTTAACTTAACTTAAGGTTCTAATATCAATCAGAGCTTGTTGATGGTGGTGTATTTATGGTTCCAATAATCCATGGAAACCACATGTTAAACAAAACAAGTCATTAATCCATGACATGTTAAGTCCAACATATACAATGTTAATTCAAAGAATATTCATCGAGCAAATACTCTCAATCACTTAACATCCATAAATTTTGACTCACCCAAATAATAGATTTACTCAGACATTTGGTTGTTTAATAATCTGGTTATAATGATTATTAGGATAAATTATTAAGAGAATAAAAATAAAGGGACAAGAAAAGAGTGGTGCATCGACACACACACATGAACAATGATGATAATTAAAAACGAACTTTCGATTGAATGAGGAAGCAAAAGAAGGGAAGGGAATTCAATTGTATTTAAAATATTTTAATAAAATTAATATTAAAATATATAAGATAGATGATAATAAGATATATTGAAGAATAAACTTGCATTAAAACAGAATTACAAAACACAAACTCACAAGATTACAAACGAAGAACAACACAAAAGTGAAAGGAAACAAAGAGAAGAGGAAGGGTATCTCAAGAGAAAACTTGAGTATGTAAGGTCCTCCCAATCCCTTGGAAAGGCTTTGTTCATGCCAATATGTGCTCCTCTCTTCTGAAATTACAACCCCTTTGAAGGAGAGGAGGGGGTGTATTTATAGCCCAAGGAAGAGGACTGTTTTCATTCCCAATTTGTCCCTCCACTTGGCTCGAAGATTTGGACATTAATACATCATAATCTCAAGATATCTCCTTCTTCAAATTTTAATATAATAATGTTGGACGACCTATCTCAAAATTTTAATTCATTTGGACTTAAGGATCCAAAGTTATGTTCGTTTGATTAAACAAAGTTAAATTGTACATTTCAATCCATGATTTTTCAATGGCCAAAATGTGAATGGATTTTGTAATAGTAAGATGCCTTTAAATCCGAATTATTTCTTCAAAAAATTATGCCACATATATCTCCACTTTCACACTAAAAATTTTCATCTTGATTTGATGATTAGATCAGTAGATATGTCATTAATACTATACTGATTTTAATTCTCATCCAGAATGATGGGCTGGACTTCAAAGATTCATTTGGGCCCCTTGTTCTTAGAGTAGGGACATGAAATTTTTACCCATGATTATTTTTTATAATAAAGAACAAATGGTGGAGTTTCACAAAATATGTGCTTTGAGAGTGAGACCAGTAACTCAATCATCATGGCTGGTCCAGTTTCTTTACAAATTCTTTGGGTCATCTTGTGTGGTCCATATGAGCCTTCAAATGGCAGAATTGGCCCATGATTATTTCTAATGATATGTGAAATATTGAATAAGGAATCCTAAAAAACAATAATCAAACAATTTGAATCATTAGGGTGAGAGTTATAAATAAAATAGTAAACTGACTCAATTGGACTACTTCTAAAAATGCTCAAAAATTATACTTAGTATTAAAACATTAATATTTCACACAAATTATGCACATTTCATATAAAATAAGTAAAGGGGGTATATAATAATTCAGGAAAATATCAATAACATCAACCACATATTCATAATGTCCATATCTATTTCTGAAAGCTGTTTTAGGGATATCGTCCTTCCTTACCCGCAATTGATGATATCCCGACCTCAGGTCGATCTTGGAGAACCATTGTTCTCCCCTCAACTGGTCGAACAAATCATCAATTCATGTAAGTGGATATCTGTTCTTTATCATAACTTGGTTAAGTTGATGATAATCAACATAGAGCCTCAAAGTTCCATTCTCCTTTTTCACAAACAACACCGGCGCTGCCCACAGAGACGTGATAGGCCGGATAAACCCTTTGTTTTATAACTCCTCCAACTAGACTTTCAAATCCTGCAATTCAGTAGGTGTCATATGGTAAGATGGAAGGGCTATAGTATTGGTCCTTGTAATAAGATCAATCGTAAACTCCACTTCTCTTACGGGAGGTAACCCAAAGAATTATTCAAGAAAAACATCCATGAATTGATCCACCACTGCCATAAGAACACTCTACTCAACACCCTCTACTGATTCCAATGAAAACACCGTCAACTGATACGATAACGTGCCCACTGCTGGTTCCAACAAACCTGTTGCACCCTGCCTTTCATGCCTCTATCCTCTAAAGAGATGTCTTACGCCATCTTGTGTTGAAAAATCCACTGTCTGTGCATTACAGTCGATGTGGGCCTTAAACACCACCATCCAATCCATTCCCAAGATTACATCGTACCCATACATCTCAAGCACTGAGAAATTCCACATTAGCTCAACCTCACCCACAACGATACAAGATTCTCTACACAAGAAGGATCAACACTCTCTTTGACCTAGAGGAGTTTAAAGTTTCAAAACCACAAGCATCATTTCTACCCTTAAACCCAGCAACTCAACCACACATGTAGCAATAAAAGAGTGTGAGGCACCCGTATCAAACAGAACTTGTATCAAGGTAGAATTTAAAAGAATAGTACCTCACACCATGGATGGTCCTGATAGATCATCCACCACAACCTTCTCAGCTCCAAACAATGCCTTGGTTGCCACACTCTGCTCTTTATTGCCCTACTGAGGAGTTGTGGTGTTTCGAGAATCACCATAACTAACTTTGTTCTGCTGATGAGGGGTATGCTTCCTTCCCCGTCCCGTCAATGAATACAATGTCTGCGATCCTTGAGAAGTGTCACACACACCCGACCTTGGAGTATTCCGATAATAACACTGCAGATGCCCCATCTGCTTACAATTGTGACATGATCGAGGTTGTGTCGTACAGTCCCACTTGATGTGTGTCATAGAGCCACACTGAAAACATCTTGTCTTTCTCTGGGGATTCAGAGGAAGATTTATTAATCCTACTATCAGATTATGTGCCATACTCCCGCCCTGGGAATAAGTGTCCCTCCTTCGCTTGAACCCAGCGTTAGAGTTCCCACTATTCCCCTTGGGTACCACCATGCTTCCTCTTCCTAGAGCTCCCAATAGATCCCGCTCATCCATTGAGGCTCGATTCACCATCTTTGTGTAATCACCAATACACATGACTGCTATTTTTGAACGGATCTCTTTCCTTAACCCCGCTTTGAAGATCCTTGCCTTCAACGACGTGTTACCCGCCACCTCAGGTTCAAACCGCACTAAGCTCATAAACTTAGCTTCATATTCCGTCACAGACATATACTCTTGTTTCAGACTAAATAAATCAGTTGTGCGCTGAATTCTGAATGTATGTGGGTATAATTATTTATTAAACAATTCCTCAAAGCCTTCCCACGTCATACACTGGTCCATCCTCACTTGGACTACCAACTCCCACCATTGAAGAGCAATATCCTCTATCTTATACATCTCTATCTTTACTTTCAGCTCTACCGGAATCCCCAAGAATTCGAAAATTCTATTCATTCTGGATAGTCAGGCCTCTGCCCTTTCCGGGTCCAAATCACCCTTAAAGACGGGTGGATCCTACCTTTGAAATTGAGCCACATAATCCACATGCTTTGGATCTTCTTCTCTATTCAAACTTCCCGCAGCTTGGAAAGCTTGCACTATGCTCTGGACTAACTACTGGTTCACCTGAGGCTTAGGTGAAACCACAATCTCATTAGCCACTTCCGGTTGGTCTCTACGATGCCTACCTGGTGCCATTTCTATAAATAAAAAACAAACAACCATGAGTCTCACTTTCGTAGACATCAATAGTTCCCATTTCAAAGTTCATTACACAACACTATCACAACGAGGCTTTCCACCTTTAAACATTTTCCATGCTTCACCATTTTTGAAAATCAAACCATTTTCAAAATACCACCAGTTTCCATGTTTCAAATCCTTCCGTTTTGAAACTCAATTCATATTTTTCAAAATACACACATTCATATCACAACATAAATCATTATACCCCAATGAAATATGCATCCTAGAGGGAAGTCATTTCTACCATGCATGCCATGCTCATCTCCTTGGCTACACCTACGACAATAAGATATACAATGCCTATAAGTGTTTCCAACCACTTACGTACCCAACTCCCTGGTAACTTGAAGTTCAACATAAAAGGGTTAGATACGTCCTTTTATGATATACATTCCAAGTTCCGACATTCCTATGCCTTTCTACCATCCTGACTCAAGGAATATACCGCAACGAATGTCAACTCCAAATCTAAGAATCAACTCCAAAGGATCGAACAAGCTGATACCACTTGTAAAACCCTACCCCTACCACATTGGATTGAGGAGGCGGTGAGGGTTACTTGGACTTAGGAAATGTTCCCATGGTGCTAAAGGCTGGAAATAAATGTCGAGGGCTTCAAGAACAAATTGGGGAACGATTTTCCCTTAAGACAAAACCAACCAAACTGTCACTAACAACCACTATATGATGCATTTCAATAACCCATTTAAATATGTATTTCTAAAATACAACCAAGTTGTTCTACAATACAACCCAAAACCAATATAATCCAACACGATCTCAGAGTACTATGTGGAAGACTAAACAACAAAACACCATGAGCCATGACACCACCACAGCTCCACACTAATATCCAAGCTCCAAGCTCCACCAACACATCACAAGCATCTCCACGAAACACTAGCAATGATATTCCTTCCCTTTACCTGTATCTCAGTACACAACATCTGTAAATACACTAAAGTGCCAAAGCAGGGGGTGAGTACAACTACTCAATAGGTTTTCCCCAAATGACTTCCCTACACACACCACTAGGATAAAACTGTTAGCACATTTATATAAAACAGATTATATAAAATAATCACAAGTGCATCCATGACCATAATCCAAACACACCCTTACTAAACCATCTCACCAAAACCAAAAAACTAAGGGAAATCCAACCAAACATGCCACAAGCTATTTCATCATTTACACATTAGCACAAAAATTTCCATCTTGAAAAGCAATGCACAACAAAGCAATCATAACAGTGGAGCTTTCATCCAACCCGTTCACCCATTCACAACTAGTGGTACTTCCTGACCACTTATCTTTTGATGGTGGCCCTTTCGTCCACTATCCATCCCATTTTTCTAGTGGTACTTCCCGCCCACTTCCACTCAACATTCTAATCAATACATAACCAAGCATTTCACACCAAGGCCACAACAACATGCAATCAACCATTCCCATTAGATGTATACCACTTCAATAAATCACCCATTTATTGAAAACACCCTTTAACCATTTTCCATGCCAAACAACATTTCAATAAAACAACCTTTTTATTGAAAATAATTTCCCATCAACCATTTTCACAAATCAAACTCAGTAAACCATTTTAAAATCCACAACAAGAAACACTTCACCACAAAACCCCTTTTTCCCAAAAATACCCAAAACACCACCCAAGGGATTTCCAACCACATTCACACATCAAAACACAATTAATTTTTAGCACAACAAATTAATTGTAACTAAAAACCACTATCTCTAACCAAGTGGAGTCGAGAGAGAAGCCACCTACCTTAAGGGTTCTCGAGAAATCGACCCACAAGCAACTGCACCTCAAAACTGGTGAACACACCACCAAAACCTCTCTATATCTCCTTACCTAACATCCAAAAGACTTAAAATCAACATCCAAGGCAACCACAACCCTAGATCTACACACAGCGGGTGTAGATCTAGAAAACCAATAGAGAGGGAGATCAATATCTAGAGGAAAACACAAGGAACCCAAAAGGAGAGACTTACCTAGGAGAAACCACCTTCAAAATGCCAAGAAACCTCTTCAAAATGCTTCCAAAATGAGTGGGAGAGCACCCTCAACCCCTGAGAACTTGAAATCCCAAGTGTGGATCGAGTGGTAGATAATTTAGAGAGGAATGAGGCAACCCTGAGGGAGCCAATATTTAAAAACCCTACTTTTAAGTGGTCGTAAGGTTAGCCCGCACGGTTTGGAAAACCGTGCGTTAACCGTGCGCATACTATTGCATCGAGAGCAAGGGTCTGCACAGTTTCCTCGCATGGTTTGACAAATTGTGCACAGGCCGTGTTAAGCCTACTATCTCCCCCTACATGGTTTCCTGGAGAACCTGCACAGTTTCCCCTAACCGTTCTCAAACCGTGCTCCCTGCGAAAAGCCTCCAAACTTATCCAAAACCATTCCAAACTCTCTCAACCTCTTCTCAACTCATCCCATGCACTTTAAACACATAAAGAAGAATAAAAAAGGCTATATACCTCAAACCGGGGGTGCTAAATTCTCCCCATCATTGGACTTTCTATCCTCGGAAATTAGTGAACCCGCACTTTTCCGAAAGAGCTCAGGCTATTGCTTGACCATTTCTTTCTCCTACTCCCAAGTCTCCTCTTGAATTTGACCATGCTACCACAAAACATGAACTAAACCGATGATTTTACCGTGAAAGACTTTATCTTTCCTATCCACAACCCGCACTGGCATGTGCACCAACGAAGCATCCTGCTCTATCTCAACATGATCTCATCGAATCACATGGTCACGATCTAGCTGATACTTTTTCAACTGCGACACATGAAACACATTGTGCACTGCACTGAACCTAATTGGAAAAGACAAATGATAATCCACCTCACCAACCCGCTCAAGAATCTCAAAAGGTTCAATATACCTCATAGATAACTTTCCTTGCTTCCCAAACTGACGATGTCCCAACCTAGGAGAGATCCTCAAGAAAACATGATCACTCACCTCGAACGAAAATGGCCGTCGACGATGATCTGCATACAATTTATGACGACCCCGAGTCATCTCCATTCTCTTAGTGATTAACTTGGTCTTCTTTGTAGTCTCATGGACAAGGATCGGTCCAACCATCGAGGACTCACCTGTTTCTAGCCAACATAGTGGAGAACAACACGGATGCCCATACAATGCTTCAAACGGAGCCATATGTATGGATGCCTGATAACTGTTATTGTACGAGAACTAAACCAATGACAAGTGCTCCTCCCAAGATCCACCAAAATCCATAACACAAGCCTGCAACATATCCTCCAAGGTTTGTATCGTCCTCTCAGATTGACCATCCGTCTGAGGGTGATACACTGTGCTCATAGTCAACTGTGTCCCAAGGGCTTGCTGCAAGGATTTCCAAAAACAAGATGTAAACCTAGGATCTCTATCTGATACAATTGAAACTAGAACACCATGCCTCTTTACCACCTCCTAGATATAGATTTTGGACAGATCCTCCACCGTATGAGATTCACAAATCGGGATGAAATGGGCCGACTTCGTTAGTCGATCCACTATCACCCAAATGGAATCTTTCTTCCTGGTTGTTCTTAGGAGACCTGTGATAAAATCCATCGATATTTTCTCCCACTTCCAAACAGGGATTGGTAAAGACTACAACATTCCCACTGGCCTCTGATGCTCTGCCTTGACCTGCTGGCAAGTCAAGCATCTCAAAACAAACTCATCTACACTTCTTTTCATACTAGCCCACCAGAACTGTGCTTTCAACGCTTTATACATTTCCTGAATTCTAGGATGAACAGCCCATCTGTAATGATGATACATGCTGAGAAGATCCTCCTGACAAGAAACTGGTAAAACCATCTGATTCTGAAAACACAAAACTAAATCTCTATTCAGTTTCCAACCCTCAATGGTATCCCCACCATTGATTTTCGACCTCATGGTCACACACTGAGAATCGGATATCTGTGCTTCTTTAACCAGGCCAACCAAGTCAGGAATCAACAAAACCAAAAAAAATACCACTCTATCGCCCTGGTCCTCACATTCCAACCACATGTCAGCTATAACTGACATCATCTTCCACTGTTCTAATGCATGTTTCACCTCCTGAGCATATGATTTTCTACTTAATGCATCTACCACTGAATTTCCCTTACCCAATGTGTACATAAATTCAAAATCAAACATCTGGAGATATTTCATCCATCTCCTTTTCCTCAAGTTCAAATCCCTTTGTGAGAAAATGTGCTTCGAGCTCTTATGATCTGTATATACAGTGAATTTCTCACCGAAGAGATAATGATGCCATACTTTCAAAGCATGGACCACTGTTGCTAATTCCAAATCATGATTTGGGTATTTCTTCTCATGCACCCTCAACTGTCATGAGCCATATGCAACAACATGATTCCCTTTCATGAGAACGCACCCCAACCCTGATCCTGATGCATCGCAATACACCATGTACCCTATTCTTGGTTCTAGAAAAACCAAGATTGATGTTGATGTAAGGAAACCCTTTAGCTCTTCAAAATACTATTGTCACTATTCATTCCATTGGAATGGAACATTCTTTCTTTTCAAAGCTATCATCGATGAAGCCAAACATGAAAAATCACGAACAAAACGCTGATAATACCCAACTAGACTGAGGAAACTCCATACCTCAAACACATTCTTTGGTGGTTTCCATGAGATAACAGACTCTATCTTTTTCAGATCCACTAAAACACCCCTTTCAGAAATCACTTGGCCAAGAAAACGGACTTCCTGTATCCAAAAGTCACACTTTGACAATTTTTCATACAATCAATGATCCCTCAAGATCCCCATCATTGTCACTAAGTGCTGCTCATGCTCCACCCTTATCTTTGAATACACTAGAATATCATCTACAAACACCACCACAAATGAATCCAGATATCTCTGAAATATCCAATTCATCAATGACATGAACACTGCTGGTGCATTTGTTAGACCAAAGGGAATAACCACATATTCATAATGTCCATATATACTTATGAAAGCTATTTTAGGGATATCGTCCTTCCTCACCCACAATTGATGATATCCCGGCCTCAGATTGATCTTGGAGAACCATTGTGATCCCCTCAACTGGTCAAAAAAATCATCAATTCATGGAATTGGATATCTGTTCTTTATCGTAACTTGGTTAAGTCGACGATAATCAACACAGATCCTCAAATTTACATCTGCCTTTTTCAAAAACAACATCGGCGTTGCCCACGGAGACATGCTAGGCTGAATAAACCCTTTGTTTTCTAACTCCTCCAACTGGACTTTCAATTCTCGCAATTCAGTAGGTTCCATCCAATAAGACGGAAGTGAGATAGGATTAGTCCCCAGAAGGAGATCAATCGTAAACTCCACTTCTCTTACGGGAGGTAACCTAGATAATTCTTTAGGAAAAACATCCATGAACTGATCCACCACTGTCGGAAGAACACTCTACTCAACACTCTCTACTGATTCCAATGACAACACCGTCAACTGATACAATAATGTGCCCACTACTAGTACCAAAAAACTCGTTGCACCCTGCCTTCCATGCCTCTCTTCTATAAAGATATGTCTAATGCCATTGTGTGTCGTAAAATCCATTTTCTGCGCATTATAGTCGATGTGGGCCTTAAATGCCACCAGCCAATCCATTCCCAGGATTAAATCATACCCATCCATCTCAAGCACTGATAAATTCCACATTAGCTCAACCTCACCCACAATGATACAAGATTATCTACACAAGAAGGCTAGAAACTCTCTTTGACCCAGAGGAGTTTGAAGTTTCAAAACTGCAGGCATCATTTCTACCCTTAAACCCAGCAACTCAACCACACGTGCAGCAATAAAAGAGTGTAAGGAACCCATATCAAACAGCACTTGCATCAAGGTAGAATTTAAAATAATAGTACCTCGCACCATGGATGGTCCCGACTGGTCATCCACCATAACCTACTCGGCTCCGAACAATGCCTTGGTTGCCACACTATGCTCTTTATTTCCCTGCTGAGGAGTTGTGGTGTTTTGAGAATCACCATAACTGACTTTGCTTTGCTGACGAGGGGTATGTTTCTATCCCCGTCACGTCGATGCATATGATTTATGTGATCCCTAAGAAGTGTCACGCACACCTGACCTTGGAGCATTCTGAAAATAACGCTGCAGATGCCCCATCTGCTTATAATTGTGACATGATCGTGGTTGTGTCGTACAATCCCGCTTAATGTGCGCCGTAGAGCCACACTAAAAAAATCTTGGCTTGCTCTGGGGCTTTGGAGGAAGATTTAATGATCCTTCCATTATATTATGTGCCATAATCCTGCCCTAGGAATAATTGTCCCTCCTCCACTTGAACCCAGCGTTAGAGTTACCACTATTCTCCATGGTTACCACCATGCTTTCTCTGCCTGAAGCTCCCAATAGATCCCACTCAGCCACAGAGGCTCGATTCACCATCTTTGTGTAATCACCAATACATAGGACTGTTATTTTTGAACGGATCTCTTGTCTTAACCCCTCTTCGAAGATCCTTGCCTTCAAAGACGTGATACCTGCCACCTCAGGTACAAACCACACTAATCTCATAAACTTAGTTGCATATTTCATCACAGACATATGCTCATGTTTCAGACTGAAGAAATCAATTGTGCGCTGAATTTTGAACATATGTGGGTAGAATTTTTTATTAAAAAATTCCTCAAAGCCTTCCCACATCATACCTTGGTCCGTCCCTACTTGGACTACCAACTCCCACCACTGAAGAGCAAGATCCTATAGCTTATACGCCGCTAGCTTTAATTTCATCTCTCTCAGCATCCCCAAGAATTCGAAAATTCTATTCATTCTGGAAAGCCACGCCTCTGCCCTTTCTGGGTCCGAAACACCCTTAAAGACGGGTGGATCCTACCTTTGAAACTGAGACACATAATCTACATGCTTTGGATATTCCGCTCTATTCACACTTCCCACAGCTTGGAAAGCTTGCACTATGCTCTGGACTAACTGTTGGTTCACCTGAGGTTCAGGTGCAACCAAATTCTCATCAGCCACTTCCGGTTGGCCTCTACGACGCCTACCTGGTGCCATTTCTATAAACAGAAAACAAACAACCATGAGTCTCACTTCCGTAGAAATCAATAGTTCCCATTTCAAATTGCATTACACAACACTATCACAACGAGGCTTTCCACCTTTCCACATTTTCCATGTTTCACCATTTTTGAAAATCAAACCATTTTCAAAATACCACCAGTTTTCATGTTTCAAATCCTTCCGTTTTAAAACCCAATTCAGATTTTTCAAAATCCACACATTCATATCACAACATAAATCATTATACCCCAATGAAATATGCATCCTAGAGGGAATTCAAATCTACCATGCATGTCATGCTCATCTCCTTGGCTACACCCATGATAATGAGATATCCAATGCCTATAAGTGTTTCCAACCACTTACGTACCCAACTCCCTGGTAACTTGAAGTTCAAGATAAAAGGGTTAGCTATGTCCTTTTATGCTATACATTCCAAGTTCTGACATTCCTACACCTTGCTACCATTCCGACTCAAGGAATATACCGCAATGAATGTCAACTCCAAATCTGAGAATCAACTCCAAAGGATCGAACAAGTTGATACCACTTATAACACCCTACCCCTACCTCATTGGATTGAGGAGGCGGTGGGGGTTACTTGGCCTTAGGTGACGTTCCCAAGGCACCAAAGGCTGGAAATAAATGTCGAGGGCTTCAAGAACAAATTGGGGAACAATTTTCTCTTAAGACAAAACCAACCAAACCATCACTAACAACCACTATATGATGCATTTCAATAACCCATTTAAACATGTATTTCCAAAAGACAACCAATTTGTTCTACAATACAACCCAAAACCAATATAATCCAACACGATCTCAAAGTACTATGCGGAAGACTAAACAACAAAACACCACGAGCCATGTTACCACCACAGATCCACACCAAGATCCAAGCTCCAAGCTCCACCAACACATCACAAGCATCTCCATGAACCACTAGCAATGAGATGTCTTCCCTTCACTTGTATCACAGTACACAACATCTTCAAAGACACCAAAGTGCCAAAGTAGGGGGTGAGTACAACTACTCAGTAGGTTTTCCCCAAATGAATTCCCTACACATGCCACTAGGATAAAACTGTTAGCACATTTATATAAAACAGTTTATATAAAATAATCACAAGTGCATCCATGACCATAATCCAAACACACCCTTACCAAGTCATCTCACCCAAACCAAGAAACTAAGGGAAAGCCAACCAATCATTCCACAATCCATTTCATCATTTACACATTAGCACAACAATTTCCATCTTGCAAATAAATGCACAACAAAGCAACCATAACGGTGGAGCTTCCGTCCAACCCGTTCACACATTCACAACTAGCGGTACTTCTCGACCACTTATCTTTTGATGGTGGCCCTTTCGTCCACTATCCATCCCCTTTTTATAGTGGTACTTCCCACCCACTTCCACACAACATTCCAATCAATCCATAAACAAGAATTTCACACCAAGGCCACAACAACATGAAATCAACCATTCCCATTACATGTATACTAATTCAATAAATCACCCATTTATTGAAAACACCCTTTAAACATTTTCCATTCCAAACAACATTTCAATAAAACAACCTTTTTATTGAAAACAATTTACCATCAACCATTTTCACAAATCAAACTCAGCAACCCATTTTAAAATCTCCATTTTAAAATCCACAATAAGAAACACTTCACCATAAAACCCCTTTTCCCAAAAATCCCCAAAACATCACCCAATGGATTTCCAACCACATTCGCACATCAAAACACAATTAATTTTTAGCACAAAAAATTAATTGTAACTAAACACCACTAGTTCTAACCAAGTGGAGTCGAGATAGAAGCCACCTACCTTTAGGGTTCCCGAGAAATCGACCCACAAGCAACTGCACCTCAAAACTGGCGAACGCACCACCGAAACCTCTCTAGATCTCCTTCCCTAACATCCACAAGCTTTAAAATCAAAATACAAGGCAACCACAACTCTATATCTACACACAACAGGTGTAGATATAGAAAACCAAGAGAGAGTGAGATGAAGATCTAGAGGAAAACACAAGGAACCCAAGAGGAGAGACTTACCCGGAAGAAACCACCTTCAAACCGCCAAGAAACCTCTTCAAAAAACTTCCAAAACAAGTGGGAGAGCACCCTCAACCCATAAGAACTCGAAATCCCGAGTGAGGCTTGAGTGGGAGAGAATTGGAGAGGAATGAGGCAACCCCAGGGGAGCCCAGATTTAAAAACCCTACTTTTAAGTGCTTGCACGGTTTGGCAAACTGTGCGCTAACTGTGCGCACGCTACTACCTCAAGAGTAAGGGTTTGCACGGTTGTCTCGCACGGTTTGAAAAACCATGCATAGGCCGTGCGAAGCCTATTGTCTCCCCCTACATAGTTTCTTGGAGAACCCACACGGTTTCCCCTAACCGTGCTCAAACCGTGCTCCCTATAAAGCGCCTCCAAACTTATCCAAAACCATTCCAAGCTCTCCCAACGTCTTCTCAACTCATCCCATGCACTTTAAACACATAAAGAAGCATAACCAAAGGCTACATACCTCAAAACAGTGGTACTACACAAATAAAGTGGAAAATTCTATAAGTATAAAGGATCATGTAACATTATCAATGATGAGAATTTAGAAGGATGAAATCTTCTTATAATTAAAAAGGATGGGCATGGGAATCATAATGGAAGGAAAATCATCATTCCTTTCTCAAATGATATCTAAACCATCCCTTATGGAAAAGATAAAGGGTGTTCAAAGAGATGATGTGGAAATTCATAAGGTGGAAGCTATCAAAAATGGTAAATCCTCATAATTCAAAATTGATAAGGAAGGAGTCATAATATTTGAGTCACGGCTATATGTTCCATTGAATCTTGAGATAAAGAAAGATCTTTTGAATGATACACATAGCTCGACCTTATCTATCCACCCATAGAGAACAAATATATATCAAGATCTCTAAGAGCACTATTGGTGGGACAATATGAAGAAGGAGATCACTGAATATGCATCAAATTTCTTGGTATGTCAGCAAGTGAAGGATGAAAGGAAAAAAGTCTAAAGATATTATGCAACCATTACCTATACCTACATGGAAATAGGAAAACAGCATTGTGTACTTTTTCACTATACTTCCGATGAAATCCAAAGGAAATAATGCTATATGGGTTATTATGAATTATCTTATAAACACATATCACTTTATTACAATTCAAGAGGACTTCTCACTTGATCATCTTAAACATATATACATTAGGAAAGTGGTGAGGCTGTATGGAGTACCATTATCTATTGTATATGCTTGAGATCTAATATTTAACTCCAAATTCTGGAAAAGTCTCCAACATGCTCTAAACACAGAGCTAAACTTCAATATGGCATATCATCTTCAAAATGGTGGCCAGTCTAAGAGGATTATTTAGGCACTAGAATACATGTTGAGAGCATTCTCAATATACTTTAAAGGAGGATAGTATTAACATCTTCCATTGGATGAGTTCTCTTACAATAATAGTTTCCACTTGAGAATCCAAATGGCCTCATATAAATCCCTTTATGAGAAAATATGTAGAACACCTTCAAGTTGGAATGAAGTTGGAGAACACGGGATTTTGGGACCTAAAATGGTCAAGAAAATGGAAAAAAAAGGTAAAGACCATCTAGCATCATATCTGAGTTTCCCAAAGTCAACAGAAGATCTATGCCAACAATCGTCGACTGATCTAGAGTTTGAGGTTTGAGACAAGGTATTCCTCTGCATATCTCTATGGAAGAGAGTAATGAGATTTGGGAAGAAGGGAAATCTAAGTCTGAGGTATATCGGCCCCTTTGAGATTCTTGATCGCATCAGAGTTGTGGCATATCAACTAGAACTCTCACCAACCATGTCTCAAATACATGATGTATTCCATATATATATACTAAGGAAGTATATACCAGATCCCTCACATGTACTGAATTCAAAGGTGGTATAACTAGAAAATGATTTCTCTTATGAGGAATAGTTGATGAAGATCTTATACAATAGAGATAAAGTTCTATGCAACAAGACCACTTGCATGGTTAAATTACTATAGAGGTACTACAAATATGAAGAGGTGACATGGGAACCAGAGTAAGAAATGAAAGAAAAGTACCCTCACATGTTTTCACCTTAGTATATAAAATGAAATTTCAAGGGTGAAATTTAATAAGGGTGGAATAATGTAACACCTCGATAATTTTTTATCAAATATTTCTCTTTAAATAATTTAATTTCTTTAGTACCTTATGTTGCATGCAACACCGAGTTTAAACAAACTGTGGTATAATATTAAAATATTAACATGACCATTATAACCTAATCACTAAATTGGAATGTATGAATAGGAATAACCATATTAAGAAATATATTTATTAATATGAAATAAACACTTAATTTTTAGTAAAGATATTTTATTCTTCAAACATATGTTTTCTTCGATAAATAATATTATTGTTTTCCATGAGAAAATAAATATAATTAATTTTGTCACTTTTAGAAAATTTATTTGGAAAAATAAACTTCATCTTTAATTCATAATGTAAAAATTATCTTATGATTAATTTTTGATAAGTTTCTAAAAAGTTTTGAATTTTAATAAATAGTGAAAAATACTTATTTACATGGAAAATAGTATTTTTCTTTTAAATCATTTACAAAGTAAAATTATATTTTAGATTAGTTTTAAACTATAATTAGTTCCTTTTGATTATAAAAAATATAACTTTGGTCATTGAAATGAAGTTTGTACAAAAATTTTGTATAAAAACATTTTATACTTAAAAAGGGAATTCTTCAGAAAAATTGTTTTCATTGCATTTTTTCAATTTAATTTTAAATTAAATTCGGAAACTTATATATTTTGAATTTTAAAAAAATTGATTCTATATTTGGAATCAATAGGTATAAATTTATTAAATAGAGACCTTTTATTTTTTGTTAATATGAAAAGTAACCTTGGTGAATTTTTAGTACCACGGTTAAGGGTAAATTAGGTAATTAAGGGTAAAAATAATATGATAAGAACTATAAAATTACCCTAGAACTTTCCCCAATATCATTTGATGAATTAAATTCAACCTTTAACACCTAATTTTCAAAATTGAATCATTTAATGAGCACTTTTCCGTGAAAATGACTTAGATATTATTATAATCAAAGAAAGTGATAAAATGTCATGCTCCTATTTTTTTATAAGTATAATATTTTTAATATATGGTTATCTAGGAGATAAGATCATAAATAGTATTTGTAATGATAAGATAATTATATACATATTGGTTTTTTTTTAATTTTTTGTGAAGAAATAGTTATCTTAAATTATTACACAATAATGATGTAGTAATTATTAAAATAATGAAAAATCAAATAAATGATATTAAAAATATTAAAATAAATATAATTTGAGATATTTAAGTTGATATATGAATTCTCTAGATGACCATGATAGGTTTAGGATATAATAAAATAGTTGGTTTTAATTATACTTATTTTATTAATTATTTTAGATTCAAATAAATAAATAGTTTTAAATTTGAGAATAATGATATTTTATGAGATTAATATTTTAATAAATTATTTAAAAAACATAGTAATATTTAAAAAATAAAAATTAATTATGATATGATCTAAAATTTTATAAATTTTGAATTTATGGTCCAATTACACCATATAAGTAAAAATTATAACCTATTAATATTGAAAAGGTTGTTACCATGATTAAAATTAAAATAGGTTAATTGAGGGTTAATCAAAATAATAAGGTTTAAAATAAAACCAAAACATGTCTAAATTTTATTGTTTGATGATATTACAACCTTATATTATCTTATATTCTAATATATGTATATTTGGTGTTATTTTAATATAAAATGAATTTATTATAATTTAATCTTTTGAGAAATTTCCAAAAACACTCCTCTCCTCCCTTATAAATATCACCCATCACAACCCCTTCTCCTCACACATTCTATGCCTTTTAACTTGTAAATATTCTACTCAATTCCCTTTACAAGCCTCTTCCTCACATATAAGAGCTATTGGTCTCAACAAAAGACCAATTTCAAGTTCCTTTAGGGGTCCTTCAAGGAGGTGATATTCAAGAGGTACCTTTCTCATACCATCTCTTTTAATTTAATTTCTTCTTCTACCTTCTCCTAACATCCTTCATCCATAAAATCATAATAACTCTAGTATCATATATATACTTGGATTTTATATTTCTAATGGAATATCTTGTGTCCTCCTCCTTTATCATCTCTTCTTATTCAAATAAATGAAATTGTTGTCCAAATTATGGCAGTTTACCATCTCAATGGATAATGAGTTTTCATTTTCCATTACCACCTTCAAGACTAGTCATAAAACCATTATTATGGTTAAATAATATTTTAATATGTATATTATATTTTTTTCATGTTCTATAACTAATATATAGACATAATAAAAAATAAAATGAAACTAGTTCATGATGGTCGAAAAAACCGCCAAAATAAACTAAACTTTTATTATTAATGTTTTATCAAATGAATCATCCTCATACCAAAAAACCAAATAATTTATGGGAACATTTAGAATTATTTAAGTTCATTAATTTCACTTCATTTTACTTCTGGATAATTATTCTCATTTGATAAGAACTTCCATAATTATACACTAGTGAACCGATCATGAAACCATGAAAATGAAGGCTCTCGGAAGGATGAAATTAAAATTTATAACTCATCGAAATGGACATAAATTAACTTAATAAATAAAATACATGTATAATAGGTTCTGAATTAAGTAATTAATTAATCCAATTTTATTATCTAGTACATTAAGTGTAAGTGTGGAACATCTTCGGACATAAGGTAACAGATGTCTCTGAACCTCCATTTTTCCTTCAAGTTGTGTTTTCTCTCTCTTTACCCCAATGTAAATATTGTTTCTTCTTATATATTTCTCCTATATTCTGTGTATATGTGCCAAAAATATGTATGTATCTCAATTCATCTTTCTTTGAAGGGGAATTACAAATTTTATAAGGTTCTTTTCTCAATTCCTCTCGATAAGCAATCCCGGTTAAAGGGAACTTCCCTTCTTCTTTCCCATTTTCAAGTACACTCCATAAACTATTTTAATCCTCCAATATTTTTCTAAAATAATGAAAATTTATCATGAAAATTTATTTTATTTCATTTCTGGTTTTATGCAAATATTATGCCTTTATCCTCTATTATTTTCCTTAAAACCACGCTTAAGTGGCATGATTCTAATGTTACCTAACCACTTTTTTCATGTTTGCAATTTAGTAAGACTTAATTATTCATGATATATTCTTATATTTACTTTATTAATGTCCAATAATGATTTAAATCATTTCATTCATGGATTCCATTGTTATACGCCCTTTGGTTGTGCCTTATGACATGATAATAATACCCATTTATTTCTCTGGGTAACCCTTATGTATATTCCTTATGTTTGATTCTTTATGTGGAACACATATGCAAGAATGTTTTATGATGGGTGTGCCCAAATAGCACTCCAATGCATTGGGTAATGTTTAGCCTCATGATACATCATGTATGGGATTAGTGAGTAAACCTAATCCATTATGGGACTTTGTCCACCATGTGATATAGTCTCAGTAATTAGCCATGACTCATGTTTATGTCTTGTTGTATGTTGCTACCACATTCCAATATTTCCATGATCATATGATTCCATGTTTTATATGTTATTCTTCCATATGTTTATCCATAATCCATGCATTTTATGTTATCATGATATGTATTTTTAACTCATGTGTTATGTTTCATTCCCATGTTTATTCCATTACTGGGATTTTTAGCTCATCCATTTTTTCCATGTATTTCTCAGGTTATCTTATGTAGTTATAAGAGCTCAAAAGGTAGTTAGGAGCTCATTATAAAGATTAAATAAAAGTTATTTTTATTTTACTTTCATGTTTTCTAATTATGTGCCTAGTCTTCTAAAGACATTAGACTTTCCAATCCTTGGTTTTCTCTCCAAATCCATTTTTTCATTTTCTAAAAAGCTGGTTTAAGGGTTACCGGTAACCTTACAAACGATATAGCAAAAATCAAAAACATCTAAAGAAGCAATACCCAAACATTCCAGTTTTCATTTAAAATTTCAAAATTCTAGCGAAATCATGACCAGGCACGTATGTCGCACACCACGCATCCACCCATGTCACTAACTAGCCGTGAACCCTAACATCATGCGTCTCGAATGTTACAACAGAGCAGGTCGCTAGAGAGACTCGTCGTCCCATCTGTCACATCCCAACGTCATCACAACCATCGTGGTCGTCTCTTATCTGACATTATCATCACTGTCCTCACCGTTCAACACTGTAGTCATCGACCTCACCGAAAATCGCCACTAGATCCAGAAAATCATCCACCGGCATCACCAATCAAACATCCCAACGGAACTTCAAAACCCATCAACAGCACCATATGATCCCACTAACTAATCTTCACGCTATAAATGACCAAACCAGAAGCGAAACCACCACTGAGAAAAAACACTGCTAATAGGAAAGAAGACCAAAAAAGAAGAAGTCAAACTGAAAATGAAACCCAGATGAAAGTTGGGGATGAACCCTAAAAGGAAACATCGTGACCGCCTAACTGCATGGCCCAAAACCCCCGTGTATCCATCGCTCCAACTCCAACCTGGAGAGGAGCGATGGAACCCTGTTTCAGAGCTTGTTTGGGCAGTTGGGAATGGAACAGAGCAAACAAAATAACTGACTCCAGTAGCGTCAGGAATCCACCGTCAACGCACCTTAAATCCCAAAGCCTTAGTGTTAACACCACCCCAACTATGACCAGGTGAGGCACTGAGTAACTTGAGGCCAGAGCGGGGTACGGCGACATAAGGCATCCATAGCACGTACCTTCAATGGAAGAGAAAAATATGCGGAGGAGGCCCACAGCAGCGAGCACCAGAAGAGGACGAGACCGAGAACATAGGGGAGAAGCCAGGAGCCGAGGGTGAGGCCGAAAACGAAGGGGAAAAACTGAGAAGGGGCTTGACCCACATCCTCCCAAGGTTCCACCTGAAGTAAGACCATTATCATGGTACATACATTATTGCTTTTATCATGATGATTTGAGGAATCAGTGTGTAGCCTAGTATAATTCTATCATGCAGCGGGAGTTATCCCCTTTCATAACTTACGATATATGGGATAGAACTGGATGTTCTCCACTAGTAGTTGAGTAGATAGCTCCAGTGAGGATCGATGATATGATATGGGAAAGGCATGAGACCTGAGTTGTGATATTTCATGTGGTTGGGGAAAATTCTTTATCTTACCCATTTTTTTATCATGGGATTGTCATTAAGTTATTATTTGATAATTTGGGTCCTCTTTGACAACCCTTTTTTTTAATTATTATTTGACTATTTTTATTGGTGGTTGGGACCAATTTGATTTACCATTATTATTTTTCATTATAATATCATTATTTTCCCATGATATTTAGGGGTTTTGATAATTTATGTGCAGTGAGATGACAGGCGGATCATATGGGACTCTGATAAGAAATCCTTTTGGTTATAAGCTAAACTTCTGTTTGGGATTTCAACTAATTTGATGAGAGAGATTTTGAATTATACCTCATTGGGTTATGAGGGTATACCAGTCATTGATTACAGTCAAGTGGGGCCTATATTGAGTTGGGTGGTATTAGTTGAGTCTTCAGGGTGTGTGTGTCTTCTATACATGATAGAATATAAGTATGTCTTATAGAAGCATGCATGAGAAATGTTTCTAGGTGGGTGAGTTTCACTTATCACTGACTTGAAATCTGCTAAGATTTGTATACATGTCCACTTGATCACTAACACTCAGTGTATTGAGGTGGGTGAGGGAATCTTACTGGTTTTGGACCCCCCCCCCCCCCACCTGTGTACATGCCATGGGTTTTTATGTATGTGGATATACTTTCATGTTTTATTTCAGGCATGTGATTTATCTTGGAGCTATACATATGGATTGGGATGAGCATTGTATCATAGATCGATGATCTGACAGGATATGTCATATGATTTGGGCTAAAGGACATTGTATATTTACTTTTTAGTTGTATATAACATGTATCGTCTAGTGTGTCAAATGTTTATTTTTATTCATTGTGTTGTATTTTTTATGCCTGTAATGTATATGTGTTTTGTTGTTTCTCTATTATATTTGATGTACACCATGTAGATATTTAAATTTTATATTATGGACTACAAAATGACCTCTAAGAACTCTATTGTATATCCATAGGTTGTGGGTATATCCATTATACAGATGAATCATACTAAATTTTTGATAGATTTGAGCATGAATTTTATGATTTATATATGTGAGGGAATAGTATCCCCATAACTATTATAGGACCTCTCTACTAGTCGGTGGCCTCTAACATATGGGAAGGTGTGTCTAAGATTACATGGACCCACTAGATTGGTCACTGTTTGGGAAACCCAAGTCGGGTCGTTATAATTCATACTTTCTCTAGGTGGCATAAATCCTTCAAGAGTGATGTCGAGCACATCTAATCCTAAAAAAATAAAGGAATCATCTTATCTGACTATGATGTGTTCTATCACCTCATACCAGTATCGTTCAGTTTTAGTCGACAACCTTTCATCTTATCTGACTATGATGTGTTCTTTAAAAAAACACATCATGTTTTGCCTCCTCAATTATAGTAATTTCAAATCTTATTCAAACCACGCTTAATAACCATGTTGTTTTCATATGAACCAAGATGTGGTTTATTATCCTGTGTTGACCAATTGCTTCTCCATCTCAAAGTCTTCTAACTCATGAATTCTTTAAAGATTATGTAATTCAATCACCTCAGCCATGATGTCTACCATGACATGTTGAATAGCCCGTGGTGAACAATAAATTTACTAGACTTTGATTCCTCTTGAAATGTATTTGATTATGATGTAAAATGATTTAGTCATTTTCTTTAAAAAGTAACATGATGTGTTCAAAACCTACCACAATGTGATTTTATATTTTCCTTGAAAAAATTAATTCATTTGCAACCTATACGCACTAAAATCAAACTCAAACAATTTCTTAAGTATGATGAAAATAAATACAATACAAAAATAAATTTAATAACTCGTAAATCACCATCTCAATAAATTGGTTCATAATATTCTCCCAATGTGAAAGTTACTTGAACACCGCATTACTATATAGAATAATTTTTGTGAGATAACTTCATCTCTCGGTGTGAGGGGTAATACTATATTGATCATGCATCAGTTACGTCTCCCCCTAAGAACATTTAATTCCTTTCGGGGGATCTTCAAAGAATATAGTGGTCGAGGATTGGGAGAGCTGGTTTGAAGGGGTGATCAGAGGTGGTCTCATTGGATCTTGTTTTGGGAGTTGTGTCATTGAGTAGATGTCATATCTTTACTATATTTTTTACATTGAATATATTTTACATAATTGATTGAGATATAATATTTTGTTGATTGTTTGTGATTTGTTTGACATTGTGCATATGCATATATTTTCTCTTCTTATCATGTCCCATTACTTTGTATGGTGGATGTATGTTATTTATTGTTGAGGATAACAGCACTAGTATACCCTGATAAGCCTAGGATCGTGCATAGTACGTACTTTTCCAACCATTTAATGATTTCCTAGTATCAGTATTTTCAACATAGTCAGAATCCACATAACCATTCACTAATTCATAAGAATTAATATTCTTACCATATAAAATTGAAAGAGATAAAGTAGAAGAAATGTAGCTTAATAACCATTTAAGAGCATGTCAATGTGTCTTTCCTAGATTTTCCATAAACCTACTCAAAGTATAGATAGAAAAGGAAACTTCTATTCAGGTAAAAATCATAGCATACATAATACCTCCCACTATATTAGCATATGGATTCTACTCATACATTCAATATCAGAAGTTGTGGTAGGTGACTGTGATAATGAAAATTTAAAATGAAGACTAAAAGGAACACTAATAGGTTTTAAATCATCATGAAAATATCTATTAAGCACTTTAAGGATATAAGAACATTGAGATAGATAAAGAAGTCTATGCTTCTTATCCCTAATAATTTTCATGCCCAAAATTTTCTTAGGACAGCATAAATCTTTCATTTCAAAAGCTAAATTCAATTGCATTTTAACATGGTGATTAATTTCATATCACTACACATTAGTAACATGTCATCGACATAAAGTAGTAAATAAATCATGCAATTTTTAATAGATTTAAAATATACACATGCAGCAAACTAACTCTTGTTGAAATCATTTTGCAACATAAACGAATCAAACTTCTTTTACCATTGTCTTGAAGCTTGTTTTAATCCATATAATGATTTATTAAGCAAACAAACTTGGTTAGCTTTAAATTCATGCTCAAAACCGGCAGGAGGCTTCATGTACAATTTTTTCATTTAAATCACCATGTAAGAAAGCAGCTTTAACATATAGTTGTTCTATATGCAAGTCTAAATGGGTTGAAAAAACAAGAATAATTATTATTAAAGTGTGCTTAACTACATGAGAGAAAAAAATCAGAGTAATCATTTCCCTCTCTTTGAAGGAATCCTTTGTCCACAAGCCTAGATTTATACTTAACTTTATTCCATGCAGGTTATCTTCTTTTGTATTATAGATCCATTTACAGACAATCACCTTGGCAGTAGTTGGGTTATTGATTATAGACCATGTATGGTTCTTCCTTAGGGATTTCATCTCATCTTCCATAGATGAAATCCAATGCTTTTTTTGTCATTGACAGCTTGATTGTAGCTTTGAGGATCCTCTCCACCAAGATCCTCTTCCACATGCAAGGCAAAGGCAACCATATTAGCATGGATGTATCTAGAATGAGGTCTAATGAACCTCCGCTGCCTATCCCTAGTGAGCTGATAACTTCTAATGTCACTAAGAGCTCCATCATTAAGAGCATCATCAGAATCAAACTCAGGTTCTGGCTCAGGCTGAGAAAGGGATAGCCTAGAGGTAGATGGGGGAGTCTCAATAGGAGACCCAGTGACACTGGGAGGATCAACCTCAAGATCTCTCTTCTAAGAAGGATCATTACCTACATTAGTGGGAGGCTAGACTCTGGGAGGAAAATACTCTTAAAACACGACATCTCGACTAAGAATACATTTCTGAAAATCAGGTTTATCTATCCAAATCTTATACCCCTTCACCCCCTCAGGATACCCTATAAAAATGAACTTGAAATCCCTAGACTAAAGCTTATCATCCTTGACATGAGCATAGGCAATGCATCCAAACTCCCTAAGATGTCTATAGGATGGGGGTTGATTGCTTCATAGCTCTATAAGAGTCTTAAATCCATTGGTAGATGAGGGACACCTATTTATCAAGTAGATCGTCGTAGTGACAGCCTCTGTCCAAAATGAATTGGGCAAGCCCGAGCATGCAAGCATGCTTCGAACCCGCTCGATAATTTTATGGTTTATATGCTCAACTATACCATTCTACTGAGGAGTATGACTCGTAGTTTGGTGCCTCAAAATTCTCTCATCTTCACAAAACATAGTGAATTCAGTGTATAGGTTCAAGGTGATTATCAGTCCTTAAGGATTTTAACTTCTTCCTAGATTGATTTTCTACATAGGTTTTCCATGTTTTAAACACCTCAAAGAAATCAAATTTATTTTGCAAAATATAAACCCAAACTTTCCATAAAAAGTCATCTATAAAGGCTTTCCATAAAAAGTCATCTATAAAGGTGGCAAAGTAGGAGCCTCCACCATGAGAGGTAGTCCTGTTTGGTCCCCACAAATCAAAGTGAACATACTCAAGTAGGCAACCAGCTTTAACGCTGGGTTTATGAAAAGTAAATCTTTTGGACTTACCTGGGACATAGTCCTCATAAAATGGTAAATTATTCGGTGTAACTTGAGTGAGCAGCCCTTGTTTGCTCAATTCCTCTAGTCCTTCAGCACTCATATGTCCTAGCCACTTATGTCAAAGCATAGTGATGTCACTATTTGTGACATAGGTGGTTCTCATTTGCTTTACATGTGTTTTGTCATCCAAAACATACAACTCATTCATCAAGGAGCCTTTTATAACCGTGCGAGCTCCCTTGGAGATTCTTAGACAACTAGAATTAGATTTAAAGGTATAACCTCGATGAACCATGACACTTAATGAGATGAGATTCCTTTGTAAATCTGGAACTCATCTAACATCCAATAAGGTGACTAGAGAGTGGTCTAAGAGCTGTAACATAACAAAACTTTTACCCATGACACAACATCTCTTGTTGCCTAAAACTACCTCTTCAGTTCCCTCAGGCAAGCTAGAAAAAGAACTCCTATCAGGGCACATATGGAAAGAGTATCCCAAGTCTAAAACCCATTCATTGTGAAGAGTGTCTCGAGACACACACAAAACCTCATCACTTTCATATCCTTAGTCGAAGAATATCGAAAAACCACTAGACTCTTTAGGAGGTTTACCATATTTCAAATCAGGGCATCTGGGTCTAACATGCCTAGGTTTCTCGCGATGAGAGCAGGTAACCTATTTCAACTTGGATTTAGACCGAGACTCCCTAGATTGGCTATGATTCTGCCACCCTCCTTGCTTTTACCTTTCTTCTTCCCTCAAAACTCCGAATGACCCCTCACATCCAGACCCACAGTCTTAAGTTTAACCTTAGTCTTCCCACGCAACTCACAAGAAAGAAAAACGGACTTGACTTCCTCTAAGATCAAGGAATCTCTGCCATACATCATAGCATCAATAAGATGTTCATATGAACTCTCTAAAGAAATTAAAAGGATAATGGTTTAGTCCTTATCTTCAATACTAACATTTATATTGGCTAAATCCAATAAGATTTTATTAAAGCCATCAAAGTGTGCCTGAATGGCTATTCTAGGACGCATCTTGAAGATATATTATTTGTGGTTCTTATGTAGGCCTAATTAAAGATGTTTTCATATAAAATTTTTCAAGTTTAGACCAAATACCAACTGTGGAAGTTTCATAAGTGACCTCCCGCGGGACTTTATCACCTAAAGACAATGTTAAAGAGTTATGCTCTTTCATTAAAACGTCGAGAGAGACATCTGAATAGATCGTCATTGTCTATCCATCAGTGGACTAACTTAAATGAGGTTTCTTAAGTCCACAAAGGACATCTTGCATCCTCTGCTGGACTAACAGGGCTCGAATCTTTAATAGCCACAGATTAAAATCGTTATTACCGTTGAATTTCTCAATTTCATACTTGCAGGAAGCCATAACCTATGTGTGAGACGCATAATATGGATCGTTCCAACCAGTAATAAAACAATGATCGACAAATAAACAAGTGATAGCAGTGGGTGACGAAGAGTGAAAGAAGGAAAACAATAAAGAACGTGATAGATTTAACATAGTTTGGTACCGATTGGTCCTACTCAATAGCAAGAACACTACTATACTGTCTATTTTAAAATGTTGGATACAACCGCGAAAGCGGCACACATGCAAGGAAGAAAATTACATGTAAATCGCAAGCCCGGGGACTTGACCCCACGACATGCCCCTCACCCCCCAAGCCCTTACCACCCCACCACCAACAGTGGGGCATACTGTCTATTTTATTATTAATGCCCAAACACCTTACAAGAAAACAAAGAAAACGAACCAGCTGAAAGGATGGAATAAAACTGCAACACGTACCTCATAGCTTGCGTTAGGGTAAAGCTGGAGAAAAGAAACTTTAGAGCCTCCAGAAACTCAGGTGATAAAGATAACTTCACCAAACTTACGTAATGATTGAAAACAACATGAGCAAAATAAAATAAAGGCAGGAAATAAACAGTAAAGGATTATAATTAATAAACATGCTAAAAACTAAACAATAAACAAATTAGTTTCATTTGAAAATCGAGCATACTAAAATCAACATTCATGTTGCGGATTAAAAGATTTATGTGTGGTTTCTATGGATAATATTGCTTGAGTTTTAGGACGGTTGTTTAGCTGCTTGATCATCAGAAAGGTCATTTTCATCCCTGTGAAAATGATGATCATTTTTGTTCATGGAGTAGCATGTTTTACCGTTATAGGAGCACTTTAATATATTGCAAATCGCCCAAGACCAGGAAGATCTTTCGCGGTCAACTTATTGTCTTGATTTAATTCTGCTCCAACTCCAAAACATTGGAATGTGATCATTCGCTGTTTACAAAAAAATATGGCTATTATTCTAGGGGTTTGACTTTGTCTCATCGAAATATTCAAAGATCACAGCAATTCATGAAAAAAATTGTGAACGTGTATGATAGCAATCTATGATTCAGCTTACCAAGAAATCAGAAGTCGATACATACAATAAAAAACCTACTATATTGAACGATGATAACATACCTTATTGCTCCAATAAAACATGACGGCAAGGGAGGATTGGACTATATAAAATAGAGATGTCAGTGCACCCTTCATCATAGATTATTCAAATATATGAAATAACTGAAACATACATCGACATACACAGACACCAAACTTTAATTTTTAAAATATTAGGTCATTAACGAAGCAACAGCCACAAGCCAAGCAAAACAAACACAACGGGACTACGCAGAGAAACGGCAAACACAGGAGTTCCTGACATCACACAGATGGAGATCGGGACTCCCGAACCTCCAAAGCAGCCTTAGCGGACGTACCGCCTGTCAGGGCTGTCGTAGGGAGAGTAAGGGAGCGACCTCGAACGCTCACGTCGATACCTGCCTCCGCCACCGCCGTAAGGAGGGGAATAATCACGATCCCATCTATAAGGTGACCGCCTCGGAGACCTTCTATACCCTCCGCCCCCATACTCATCGCGATAACCCCCACCACCTCCAAAACCGCCGCCGCCGCCGCCTCGGTACCTACCACGCTCACCCCGATAGCCTTGCACCCCCAACAAACACCACACAACTAAAGCCATTATAACAGGAAACAGTCGAATAAAATCACTTAGTAAAAACGGTAAATATTACAAGCAGATTTCAATTGTAAAAAAAAAAAAGTAAATTGAAGAGGAACCGAGTATTTTGTGTTTACTAATGGAAGAGGTTCAAGAAAAATACCAATTCTATAGTATGACAGAACTCGGATTGCTTACAAAATCGGATGGAAGGGTAATTTTTACTGCAAATAAATTATTATTATTGATGTGGATGTTATTATTACAAATACATCCCAAATTTTTATTATCATTATAATTATTTATTGTAAGATGGGAAAACAATTCCTCCGCTCCCATTTCATTTTCCATCAAAAAAAAATCTTTCGTGTCAGCTTTGCCAGGAATACAGGAGAATGGGAAGAAAAAACAGGCCATTTCCCTTCAGCCAGGCTTGGTTGGGAACTCCCTTAGGAATCATTTTCCTCACATTTATACGAAAATTTAAAAAAACAAATGGAAATAGTGAATAAAAAATAAAATAATTATTTTGTTTTTAATCTATTTTATCATCATATTATCATTTTAATATATTAAATAACTCCATTTTATTTTATTTTACTTCTACTTCCTTCAATTTACTTTTTATCAACCAAAGGAATCCTAAGAGACTCGTTTGTACTCAATACCATTCACTTAATAATATCAAAAGTGCCTATGAAATTGGGAAAATGACAACCAAGGGCAATGAATGACTCGGCCAGCTGTAAACATATCCAGAAAAATAACCATGGGTCCTTCATTGGAATAAATTTACAGCTTCAGTCCCAAACTGCCATTTTTCCCAAGAAAATTTCTTGAGAATGAAATGTGAGGACTCACCATAATCCCTCGTACTTTTTAGCCCAAGATAGTGTCCAGGTGTTGGGGTTCTTGCACGCTTTCTCCGAGACTGAAAATAAATAGCCAGCGTCACGAATTTCAAATATAATTTCCATGGAATTGAAATTTTTAAAATTAAAAAAAAAAATCCTATATTTTATGAATTTTCAAAATTATGATTAAATAGAAACAGAGAAGGTACTGTAGGCATAAAAAAAACATGCTGATGAAAACATCAAAATGATGGATAACGGCCTTGAAAACATAAGATACCATAAAAGCATCAATAGATAGTTGTTGGGTAATGTCCGTTGATTAGTTGAGTTGAAACTGGAAAGAGAATGCTGAGGTTGTATGGTTGGGCAATATAGTTGCTATGTTTAGTTGATCGGGATGCAAGTGACAAGCTGTTTCACACTTAAGTTGAGACATGGATGAACTCATCATCTTTGATTGCTGCCAATATAGCTGACACAATGCATTCTGAATATAACCAGAAAACCTCCCAGTCAAGAAGAAAGTTTTAAACAATTTAAATGGGAGTAAATTTGCATCAAATGTACAACAGTCCCCACCTTTTCCACAGTTATGTATCGACCTTCTAAGACAGACTGGTTCAGATATTTGATGCAGCGGTTGGCATCGTCAACGGAGTTCATTGTAATAAATGCAAACCCACGAGAAATGCGTGTCCGGGGCTCCACAACCAGAAAAGTTGAAGCAACCTGCAGCATATAAATGCAATGCCGCCATCAAACAAAAATAATTAAGTTATGAGTGTTTGGTAGGAAGGGAAAAACTCACAATTTGCAAAGAAAGAGTAACAAAAATAAAAACACCATTAGCATGCTTAAGATTAGAAATACCGTTCGATACCTAAACTAGACCTTCAAAATGAGAAAATGAACAATATTTACCCAACTGAGTGAAAAGGCTTTCAATTAAAAAAATAAAACATTAAGAGAGAAATAAAGTGGACTTCTAAACAATGAATATATCGACAAACCTTCCCCTCCTTGGAAAAGTGTTCTTCAAGATCCTTCTCAGATACTCTTGTTGATAGGCCAGTCACATACAATGTATTTCCAGGATTTATAATCTCCCCACTGTGAATTTCATTCCATGAATAACAAAGGATGCTCAGCAAAATCAACCCATTAAAGGTGCAGGGTATATGACAAGCACCCAATATAAATGTGGCAATGAGAAAACACTACAATCAGTATGAGAAAATAATAAAGCAAATCAATTTTGTAACATAACAAACCTGCCACGGCTCCTGGACCTTTATTGGCACGGTATATCAAAAATACCATACAATCGTATGTCAATAAAAGTGTATCAGTTTCGGACATGGAAACAAACTATAAGGTAAATATATCATGGTTAAGCTTGCCCTGAGGAAGAAAATCAGAAAAAAACCTGCCACGGCTTCTGGACCTTGACCTGGACTGGGAGCGATGCCTCGGCCGAGACCAAGATCTGGACCTGGATCTCATTCTCCGAGGTGAAGGAGAGGGTGAAAACCTAACGAATAAAAAATGAAGCAAGACAAATTGGAAAATGTGGAGAGAACAACAAAATCAACAGAGAAACTCCGATCAAAGTGCACATGCATAAATGATAAAATTTCATGGCTAGAAACAAAATATTTATAACATAAAAATCACACACTGGCACGGCAACAAAACAGATGTTGAACACAAAGATTTGTTTGTTCAACTATCAAACTTTTCAATTTGGGATGAATGAAAACCCAAGTCAAGGCAATGTCTCACTAAGACCCAGTGGGATACAAAGATTTACAAGACCGCCAATGATGCTAGGTTTAAAAACCCAATTGGCATGAAAGAATTTCCAGGTCAAAGATGGAGAAAGCAAAAAAAAAAATCAATGAGCTAATCACTCTCATTGTACTAGTTCTGCATTTTAAGAATCAATTCACTTAGTTGTGTGATAAAGGTCTGTCAATTTTCTTGCTCGTGTGAATCCCTGCACTGACAATCTAATTGTTAGATTGGTAATCCAATATCAAAAATCCCCCAATTCATATATCGACCCAAGTGCATCGTTGAGTGGATCGATTATCTCGTGTGTTACAAGGTGTGTCGTTCTAATTAAGAGGTCATGCTTTTTGTTAGTAATTAACTTAGATATTTAATATGTGGGTCAACAGTCAAAGGTTTGACTGGTCAATGGTCTTGTATTTATGAACCAGGGTGTATCTTTATTTCTTCATCTATAAATAATAATTACCCAACCGCATTTAGAGGTACAAATTCTGGGAATTCTCCTTCTGGGTCAGTAGTTTCCCAGCTCGCTTCTGCTACTGGGTTCTCTTGCTTCCCACATCCCTCTTGATGTCTCAGCCTACAACTTTGTTGTGTTAAACTAGCAGCGTATTTGCAATGCACCTTCTAACTTTGCACGACCACTTTTTCTAGGGCTTCTGGTTGGTCCCTACCTCTATCTATTATTCTAGCAAGTCCATCCAGAATGGACATCTCTTGTGTCTATCTTCGGCTCGGTAAGAACAATCATACCGTGCCTTCTGATCCAATTCTCCTTGTGCTCACAGTGCCATGACATCTTCACGAGAATGTGGTGGTGGGCTCTATTCCACCACACGTGGCCCTACCCAAGGGAGTGTTTGCGGACACATCATTTGCCAACATTGTGGAAAAATTGGGCCACCACATTGATGTCTGTTGGTCTCTCAATGGACAACCAGCGGCCGTTGATGACTGTTGGTCTCTCAATGGACGACTAGCGGCCCCTCCTCGCACTGCCCAGTTAGCCTTTGGTGAATTACGAGATTTGCCAAGGCATACACTTAACTCTCAATCGAAGAGCTCAAGCTTATTCGTTCTCATCATACCACTCCTTAAGCCCTCTTCCTCGACTTCATTGGCTCACAAAGGCAGTTCCACATCCTGTGTCTCAAAAACCTCGGTCGTGGATGTTAGATTTAGGCGCATCCAATCACATCATCAGTGATGCGGCTATTTTGCATGAATATTAACCTCATATAGGTCCTACAGCGATCACGGTTGTTGATGGCTCCACCATTCTCATTGCCAGCTTTGGCAATGGACGACTAGCAGCCCCTCCTCGCACTGCCCAGTTAGCCTTCGGTGAATTACGAGATTGGCCAAAGCATACACTCGAACTCTCAATCGAAGAATTCAAGCTTATTCGTTCTCATCATACTACTCTTTAAACCTTCTTCCTCAACTTCATTGGCTCACACAGGCAGTTCCACATCCTGACTCTCAAAAACCTCGGTCATGGATGTTAGATTTAGGAGCCTCCATCACATCACTTTTGATGCAACTATGTTACATGATTATTAACCTCATATAGGACCTCCAACGATCACGATTGTTGATGGCTCCACCATTCCCATTGCCAGCTTTGGCACGTGTATACTTACATCAAAGATTAAGTAGTGCATGCTCCTCAAAGCCCATTTAATCTTTTGTCTATTAGTAAGCTTACTCGTGACCATAATTGTATTGCAATCTTTTCACCCAATGATGTTATCTTTCAGGAACGTTCAACGACTCGGGAGCTTGGTAGAGGATGGTTGCGAGGCAACATGTATATGTTCAATGTGACATCCCCTATTGTCTGCCCTACCACGTCTACTCATGCATTGGAGTATCACTCTCACTGTGGCCATTCCTCCATCCAGTTTTGCAACAATTATGTCCTGAGTTGGGCTCCTCCCTCTCCTACCGTGAGGTCAGCAAGTTCGCCAATCATCATCAAGCATACTATGCTTTGCGATCATTGTCCTGCATTGTTGCACCTTTTGATTTGATTCATTATGATATTTGGGGACCCTGTTCAGTACTCATTATTATGTTATCTTTATTGATGATTATTCACGTATGACTTGGCTCAACCGCTTATATCAAAAGTCCAAAAAAAATCAATTTTCATGCTTTTTTTACTAAAATTCAAGCACAGTTTCCTAAACAAATCAAATGTTTACGGACAGATAATAGTCGTGAATATTTGTCTTCATCATTCTTTTTCCTTACCGATCATGGGATTATCCAAACATCTTGTCAAGGCACCCCTCTACAAAATGGAACCACGAGGAGAAAGCACTGTCATCTTTTCGAAACACTTTAACTTTGTTATTTCATATGAATGTGCCCATTCACATCTGGACAAATGCAATTTTAACATCAACTTATCCCATCGATTGCCTTCCATGTTCCATGCTACAGGGAAAGATGCCTTTTCACATTTTCTTACAAAGCCTTATTCTTGTTCTTCGGATCTTTGGGTGTCAATATGTTTGAGATACCTGGCCCTCCTAGTCAAAATTCATTCTTCGGTCACTTCGTTGCATCTTTGTTGGATATGTTCGCAATCAAAAAGGTCATCAATGTTTCTCTCCTAACCTCGGTCATTGTATTATTTCTTTCGATGTAGCATTTGTCGAGAACACGCACTTCTATTCATCGAGGTCTCTTCCCAACTCCACCACTTGCCTGGATAATTGTCTTCCCCTTACTAATCGCTCTACTCCTCACTCTCACAGTAGCAGATTTGAACATGTGATTAGTCATCGCTCAACTATTACGCTCTCATACCCCACCCCATCAATCGATATTCCGGATACATCTCCAGATGAGTTGTCTAGTGCTTTATGCAAAGATACTCGGTCTTACTTGTCCCGCCCCATGTTCACAAATTCCTACCAAGGGTTATCAACTGATACTATTGCATTTATTCATAACCCGAACACAATCTCGGTCCCCCACAGTGACTAATGCAAATCTCATTCTAGGCAAGCAATGCAAGACGAATTACACACTCTTGAACCCAACCACACATGGGACATGGTGTTGCTTCCCCCCCGATAACTAGGTAGTGGGATGCAAATGGATTTACACGGTTCGCATCAATGTTGGAGGCACTCTCAATAGACTAGGCTCATTTTGATGCAAAAGAGCATGCTCAAATTTATTGAGTGCACTATTTTGACACATTCTCCCCAATGGCAAAGATAGCCTTCATTCATTTGCTCATCTCTATAGAGGCATCTTCTCATTGGCCTCTCCATCATCTTGATGTTAAAAATGCTTTCTTGCATTGATTTCTGGAAGTTTATATGCAGCAACCCCACCCCCTAGATTTGTGGCTTCATATTCTCCTACGGCTTGTCGCCTTCGTCGCTCACTTTGTGGTCTCAAGCAATCCCCTCATGCTTGGTTTGAAAGGTTTGCAGTGCAGTCGCCTCATATGGCCTTCATCAGAGTATGAAGGATTCATCTGTATTCTACCACCACACTCCATCTGGATGCATTTTATTAGTGGTTTACGTTGATATCATTATTACTGGTAATGACTCACGTGGGATTGATAATCTCAAAATTTCTCTGTGAAAACAATTTCACACCAAGGACCTAGACCCCCTCAGCATTGAAGTGTCTCGTAACTGTAGAGGTCTCTCACTCCCAACGACACTATGCCCTGGATATCCTTTAAGAGGTCGGCCTATCTTAAGCACATTCATTTGGCATGTCACTTGAGCACGATGAAAAGACCTTACATGTTGATAGTCCACCATTCTCTCATCTAGATCACTGCTTGTTGGGAGGCTCAATTAACTCACTATGACACGGCCCGACATTGCTTATGTTGTCAACCAATTCATGGAGCATCTTACACAGTCTCGGTGGGAGGTTGTCCTACGCATTGTCCGCTATGTTAAACAAGAGCCTGGACATGGTCTACTCAACTCAAATCATGGACACTTGCTTGTTGAGGCATGTTGTGATGCTGACTATGCAAAGTGTCTTCTCGAAAGTTTGCCTCGGGCTTTATCGTCTTTATTGGTAGCAATCTCATCTCCTAGAGAAGTAAGAAACAAACTATTATCTCTCATTCTAGTGTCGATGAGTATCGTGCAATGGCTCATGTCACTGGTGAGATTCTATGGGCACAACAGTTACTTCATGGGATTGGATTTCCAATCCTTCAACCGGCCCAAATATGGTGTGACAATAAGACAAACAACAAAGATTGTGACAAACCCCGTCTTCCATGAGTGCACAAAGCATATTGAGGTCGACTGTCATTTCATTCACCAACATTTCCAACAGAAGCGCATTGCCTTTGGCCATGTCACCGCCGTCAACCAGCTCGCTCACATCTTTAACAAAGGTTGACCGAGCCAACGGATCCACTTTCTCTGCTCCAAGCTTGGATTACATAATATCCACATCCCGACTTGAGGGGGAATCTTCTCTGGCTTCCTTTTTTTGTGGTTTTCTTTTTGTTCCAAGTTGTACCAACTTCATGGGGAGTTGTAATTAATTTAGATATTTAATACATGGGTCAACAATCAAAGACTTGACTGGTCAATGGACTTACTTGTATTTATGAAGTAGGGAGTATCTTTATTTCTTTATCTATAAATAATAATTACCCGACCTCATTTAGAGGTGCAGATTCTGAGAATTCTCCTACAGTTTTCTTATAGCATAATCCTCAAAACTCAACCCTATCTCTTGTCCCGTGCCCTGAAGAACAGGCCACCCCTGAATCTCACACCATCCAATATATGCATCAACACCGTGACAGTAAAAAACAGGTTGATCGATGGCTTAAAAGATGTATCTCAAAAGATCTATCAAATGATGGATGCTTAAGACAGAAAGGACAGAATTATAAGCAGCCTTTAGAAATCTGTTTAGGGACATCGAAATGTAAAAAAAACAATAATTCACGTCTACGATTTGGGAACGAATCCAGTCAAACAACCGAAAAACTTTATCATCTCATTCCCAGAGTCGGCAATGAGGCCCTTCGAACAGCTCCCGGATACAGCCCATACATCATTAATGGTAAGTAAATTCCAAGAACTTTCTCGAGAACAGAAAGGAAAAAGAAACAGATACAAAGCAGAGAGCCAGAGAGTCGAAACAGGTCGCGACGTAAAGAAAACCATATAACACGCAGTATGTTCCATCGACATTATGAACATAAACAACGCAGCGGAGCTCACCTTCTGCGAGGAGAATCAGCCTGCGATGAAATAAAAAAACAGAGCAGGAGCCAAAAGTTTAGAGGTTAGGACACAGGGTTGCAGTGAAGGTGACAAAGTAAAACCATCGCCGAAAGTTGCAGAGAACTTGCCATGATTCAGGGAACTCGAGAAACCCTAGAAACGCGAGGGGAATGAGACCAGCAGCGGGTCAAACTACCGTGCGTGCTCGCATTTGTAGAGGGGTTAGAAAAAATTACGGGTAAATTAATTGGTATTTAATCATACTACCGCCGTAAATTTAGAAAAAATAAATGATAAATGTTGTGTTATTACACCACCTCCAATCCCCTTTTGACACCATTTTAAGGTTTTGTTATAATGCAGCCTAAAATTTGATGTATCCTTTTAGAGATATTTATTTCACTTATCTTCCATCAATCTATATATTAAACAAATATGTTCAATAAAAAACATGAAATAATCAAAAAATAATATAAATTAAAAATATATTAATAGGTCTTATATGACCTCATTCTAAATACTTTGTTTTTTAGTGAACTTACTCCACGTTAGGGTTTTGGGTTGATGATGGTCTTAATACGCAAATTAATTCAATGTTTTTTATCATAAAGGTTGGACTTTAGTCGGTTTGAATGGTTTAAATTTTATTCCTTTATGGATTGTTTTTTATGATTAGTGCATTATTTTTAAGGGGCAATCCAAATTCCTTACATCTAAGTATGACCTAAATGTCATTACATTCTAGTCAGAGGTGTGCATGGCTGGTTTTTGATTGATTGTGGACATTGGTTTAAACTAATCAATTAAAAAACAACTTAAGAGATAATTGAAACCAACCGATAATTAGTTTATAAATGATATAAACTGAATCAATCAATTTATGCCAGTTACAACTGGTTTAGATTAATCGAGGAAATGAGGGGGGATTACATGATGTAATGATGATTCATAAAAAGGATGATAAACCATGAACTTTTGTAGTCAAGGGTTATAAAGTGGTGTAAAGATCACGGTAAAATAAACAATAGAAAGTGACTAGCTCTAAAAAATGACCAGTCTAATGTTGAAATAAAGGGGGTGGTTTGTCAATGACATGACAGATGTTTTAAGAGATTTAATAATCTAGGGAAAACTTGTAATGCAATTTAATGAATTGTATTCAATTAAACACCACATATGTTAATCACATTCAATTAGAATGAAAAATCAGTAGGATTTATATTATATCCAACTTTGAAGAGAACGATAATCACCATTTATACTTTCAACAATGATTCGCATACTTCAATTAACTGTTTGGGTTCAGGTAAAAATGGTTAGGCTACTAGAATTAAATTCAACCAAGAAACTAAATTATACAATATTTAGTAACCAATTTAAAGCTATTGACCAATTTAAATTGAATTTTACCTGTTTAAGTCGATTCAGTTCGAACAATTTTGGTCGGCTCAATTAATCCCACACACCCCTAATTTTAGTCATTATTGAAGACTTGTTTTACAATGACCTGAAAATCGGCGTTGGGTCCACTTAATGATGGTCTAAAAGACCTACTAGAGAGTGTCTCAAAGATCAGTTCGAGAGGAGTGTGTTTTTTCAAAAGAAATATAAGGGTAAACTTTGTTACTACAGTTGTAGTGATCGTAATAGTGCTTAGTACAATACATGTTGTTACAATGCTTTTCTACAATACTTCACTGTTATACCAACCACAATGTCCCTGCTACAATGTTTGCTACATTGACCACTCTATAATACATGTTACAGTGCCCCCGCAACACTACCTGCAACAGTGTCTTTACTATCGCATGTGTCGCAGTTCCCCCGCTACAACGCCCCCATTACTGTACCTATGGTATCACCCTAACTATAGTGTTCTTGCTATATATTAAAGGTCCCAGGGTTCAATGGAAGCAATCAGTCTCATGCCCAACAATGGTTGTTCATAAACTCTTTAGGATTTCTCCTCAGAATTAGATGAAATAGGAACCTCAAAACCCACGAGACGAAATCATCACATATAATCTATAATTAATTTGAGTCAATAAAAAGAATCACCTCCCATTGGAATCATTTCTTCATTGATGATTTAGTTGAGACCTCTTGTTGTACCTTTGTTGCGTCATAGGAATCGTGGGTAGATCACCTCTAGCGGTGATCCACAAGTGTTTCACGAACCTTCGATCATCGTCGTAGAATAGTCTGGATACTAACACAAATGATTCTAGTGCTAACATCAATTGTTGTTGATCAGAAAAAAAATCCTTTGAGGCGAAAAGGAATTACTCTGGCTCTTTAGACTTGAGAGGGTAATGGTGGAGGATCAATGTTATAAATTGTTGTGCGCAATGGTGGCTAGGCTTAGCTAGGATTAGAAAATGATATAACCAGGTATTTATAGACCTATGGTTATAGAATAAAAAACCGTACATGGGCTTTTATTATTCCCTTAATCCCCGACAAACCCCATGTCTGAATAATATTTATGTTATTATTATTATTATTTTTCTTCACATGTGCTAAACTCAAAGATAAAAAAATATCATTTTCTTGAATAAATTAATTAATATTTACTAAAATAATATTTAATATATCACTTTGCATCAGACCATTAATCCTAATGCGCTAATCTGCTTTAATATTTATCGAACTATGAATAATGTATATCTATTTAAATAATTAAATGTCACTGCATTATTTGGCAATAAATAAATAAATATTATATTCACTAAACTAGTGAATAAATATTTCTTAAAAGTTTGCGTAACCAAATAAATAAATATTTGTTACCCTATGAATATACCAAAGATAAAAAATATTAGATATTCACGTGATAAAATAAATAATTACCCAATGAATAAATATTTCTTTAATATTTAACTCGCGTAATATTTTATCAAATAACTGGTGACTGAATATATTCAATCAACCTAACATGAATAATTATTAAACCATGTATATAAATAACATTTATTTAACATGTTAAATTCACATAGAACTTAATTTAGGTCGTGAATACACTTAGTGTATGACCCTTTAAGCTCATTTCTCAATGACATTAGGCTACATTGTTTAGAGTTCAAGGTTAGCATCTAGCAACACGCTAAAGCTCCCATAGAGAAAAAAGTTAGTATCGTAATGACATACACCCTCATATGAACACACACTATGTAATATAATCTCTTTATCATGATATCTTCAATCAAACAGTTTGCATACTTATGTCATTAACTCATGTGCTTGATATCTCTTTCTTTGACTTTCCAAAAAATGAACTTTTCTATAAAACACCATGGCCATTGATTTAATGAGGTAGTTTCATCCCCATCAAAGGGCATATGATGTCAACTTCTATTAAAGAACAAAATGGACAAATTATTTCTCACATTATTCATCAATGCAATATCAATCGTAAAACACCCAACGTACCCAACTTCACCAAGAACGTGTTTTATCATGGTTCATGATAATACATTAAACATGTGACTCATGACATGCATCAATAATAATCTTAAAGTCCAATAACCATTACACAGGTCCACAAATAATAATATCCAATGACACATATGAATGTTTATTTTCTATTGGTGAGTCATGTTCTCATAACCTCATAATCATTGAGATTACCAAGAAAAATTTTCATGAGAAGAGGTATCAATGTCTTATGAGCCCCTACCCCCGATAGAATATATCACATGTGTCCCATTAGACAATATCATCTGGCCATAAGAGATGTATTTTAAAATATAGTCATGAGACTTTTAGGTTCTCATCATAGTGGGAAACTATTACGACCTTTTAGTGTGACATACATCCTTAAGAAATTGTCACATAAATGTCACACAAAAGAAAAAATATCACGTGATAAGATATAAATTAATACTCAACATTAGGAATATTTCAATAATTGAATAATGGTTGGTCCTAGGGAACTAACTCCAATAGACCCTAACAGCCCCACAAGGCGTCGTTAATTCCCTATGGTGCTATGCAAAAACAAAATTTATAAAACTCAGACAATCCTAACTCAATGTGTAGTATCTAGTCAGTATGAGTGTCAAACCCACAAGGACGATCTGTATGTTCTAAATTAATTAAGGAAACTAAAATTGCAATTGTTTAATTTGTTTGGAGAAAAAGGGAAACAACAACAAAGATTGGGGTTTTGAATCAATATGGGAGGCATGTTAGGTTCAGTGATTTCAGGTTCGTGTGCTAGGGATATAATTAGAAGTGTGTTTATTCAGTTTTGGTATCATATTTGGGTTAGTAGGGATGCTTGGTCTTGGTATGTCATCTTATTCCTATGATCACGCCTTTGGAATGGTCATCTACTCGGTTTAATCACAGAAATAGGCGAACCAAAACCATGATTCAACATAACCAACCTAAGTTGCACAATGGTCATGGGAAAAGTGGGCTAATTAGTTGATGCAATGAAATGAAACACCACAAATTAGACACAATGGTCATGCAATACGAAAAGAAGATGAATTAGAATTGAAAGAATGAGTTACAATAATCCAAAAACATGAATAATGTAAATAAATAATCCAAATGCACACATCCCCTACAGATCACATCACCCGACACTAGAAGGACTACTTTCTCATGATGAGAGCGAGTGTCATGGGTACCCAAAGAAGAAAGGCAGCGTCACGGAACCCCGGATCGTCACTCCTCCATCTGGAGGCCTTCCATTGGTGCTGCTTGGCTGCCTCTACCCCAAAGTGTCTTAGAAGGGATGTCCAGGCCAGTATTTATAGGCTTTTCTCGTTGAAACCCACGGCCCGCGTCAACTGATCTTTTTTTGTGCATCAAACCCTACACAACGTGTACCTGGGGTACACGACGTGTACCTCAGATTCACCTTTTCCTTCACTGCATTGAATATGTGAAAATCTCATATGCTGGTTTGACTACTGTCATGTCATGTACTAGTGGCTCACAACGTGTACTTGGCTTTCACGTTGTGTATGCTCGTCACGACTCGTCCCGCACAAATCCACTTTACTTGAAATGGTCATGATGTGTAGTTGTGATACAAGACGTGTAGTCAAATTTTCTTCAGCTTTTAGCTTCGCTTCTTTCTCAAAAATCTGGTATCGCTTCACTCATAACGCGAAGGGTCTTTCGACTTATTTTTCGTCCACTTTTCTTTTCTTTTTCAAATATTCTTCATTTCCTGCCATAAAATACAAAACAAGTAAATTTGTCCCAAACATGACAAGACTAATCATTTAAATACAAAATTCAATATATTAAAACACTCAAAAATATATGCATGAAATACACATATCAGAACCCCACTTGCACTAGAGTTAACTGCTAACAACTTAACTAGTTAGATTCACATGATAAACATGCTTCTATTGAGATATGACTATAACCGTTGAGTCCACTACGCTACCTATGATTGTTTTGTTTACTGTGACCTTATATCTTTTAAAAATTCCCTCATGAGGTGATATCATCAAGTGTAGATCTATTATCCTCTGTCATTCATGACATCTTAAATAACACCATAGTTAAAAACCATCATGTTTTGAGTGGATTTTTATTATATGGGTACAACTTCAAAATCATGAAAATATCATTGATAAAAGTTCTTCTTAAGTTTCATCAGAAGACACAACATACTCAGTTTAATGTAGGTATGGAAACCACTAGCTATAATATTCTTTTCATTTTGTATACTATCTTAACCCAACTATGATACTGAAGGTTTCAGGTGTAGTGGAAACACCCTGGTGAAAATATAACCGTAAAGGTTTTATCAGATTCGATAGATCATTTGTCAATTGTGTAAGATATAAATGTCATGATCAATGAAATTTTCCCATTGAATATTAACATAGAGAAACTCAGAACCTGGAGAGAGTATCTTTTCATGTTAAATTTATAATTATTTTAAATATATCTAAATAAAGGTTACCTCATCTTAAGATATTTCTTCATAGATTTTGTTGACCATTAGAAAACCCTTTTCTGAATTAACTTTGTTGTGCTTATAGGATCCAAGTGTAGAATCTCTCTAACAATGATCCACACGTGCTCCTTTTATCTACGAACGACACCTATTGATTATCAGGTGCTAGTGTGGTGGATCTATCATCTTGTGTTTTTTATCTTGATCGCTTCTAGTTTCTTAGGGCTTTAAGAATTCTCTCTTGTTCTTCTCATTCTTGAGAGGAGGAGAGAATGAATAATTTGAGAGAGATGTTCATTATGCACAATGATTCTCAATTCATGATTAAACCTATACAATAGACATAACCATATATTTATAGAGTCAGGTTTTAGGTTAAAATATTATTTAATTGCCCACTGACCCTTAAATGATATAATAAACCATTCCTGGCCCCATTCCATAATAATATTAATAATTGTATTATTTTATGGCTTGCACTAACCGACATAATGATAAATATTATTTTACTTTCTTACAAATTAATATTTATCACCAGACATGATCTTGGTCTACCCATGTTCCTCGATATTTATTGAATACCCAACTAAATATTTAATTCGTAAATAAATATTTTATTCACAATTTGGCAAACAAACATTTACTAAATATTCAATAAATAAAATAAATATTCTATTCACATTCTAGTGAATAAATATTCATTTAATATTTATACGATTGATAAAACTTGAATAAAATTATTCATCGGTATTAAGAATAATATTTATTCTATTAATTAAATTCAAATAGAATTCAACTAAGATTAATAAAAACACTTAGTGTGTGATCCTCTAGGATTCTTTCTCATTGACATTAGGCGGGCTTGACTTAAAGTCTAATATTATTGCCTTACAATGGTTCAAGACACCCAAGAGAAAAAAACTCAATGTCATGATATCAATAACCACACAAAAGTGTTCACTATGTAATATAATCCCTTTTTCACAACATCTCATCAAGAAGGTAATACATTTGTGTCATCAACCTATATGCTTGATAAATATTTCTTTGTATATATGAAATAAACACATCATTACACCATGACCATAGAATTTAAGGACCCAATTACATTATAATTAAAGGTCTGAGATGTCAACTTCCTTAAACATTGAGGGGAAAAATTCTTCCTTGACTTATCCATTAATAACATCATCATTCATGATGCACCCAATGCACCCTACTTCCTGCGAATATATAGCATCATGGTTTTGGTCAGTAAGTCTATGTGTGTGAGTCATGGAATACATTAATGATAATAATAAAGTCTAAGGGCCATTACATGTGCTCACATATAAGAATATCTGATGACATAAAAACATACAAAATTCCTACTGATAGGTTTGTTCTCATAATCTCCCGTATTGAAGATTACCAAGTGAAAACTTCATGATATGAAGTATCACCTGCTTATGAGTACTCACACCTAACAATAAACATACTACATGTCCCATCATAAAAATGTTATTTGATCGTAGAACTGTGTTTAAGAATATCATTATGGCATTTAAAGTTTCTCATTATAGCAGGGAACTTCTACTACCTTATCAATGCGATAGATACCCTAGAACATAATTAACTAAAAGGCGTGTAGAATAATGAACAATATGTAATAAAATGTTTTTATTAATATTCAAATATTCGAATATACATGTAATCCAAAGTATAAATAGTTGGTTCTAGAACACCAACTACAATAAACTCCCACTTTTACTAGAGCCAACGACCTATGACTTTCATTCCACCGAACCTAACATGATGATCATGTTTCTGCTGAGTTAAGGCTTTAGTCAATGGGTCCATCATGTTCTATTATAATGATGTTTTTTTCTCACTGCAACTTCATATCTATAAGAAAAACCCCTCAAAAAATTATACTTCCGAAGTATATGCTTTGTCCACTAATGTGACCTTAGCTCCTTAACGTGTGCCACCGCCGTAGTATTATCACAAAAGAGTGTGATAAGGACTGTAATTCTAGGTACCATGTCAAGCTCTTGGATGAAGTTTTATATCCAAACTATTTCTTGAACTAACTCAAAAGGACATAATATACTCGAACTCTTTTGTAGAATATGTGACCATAGATTGATTTTATCTCTTCCATCTCACAACACCTCCATTGAGAGTAAAGATATATCATGTCTGTGATTTTAGATCATCTTGATCTATTTGGAAACTAGCATCCACATATCCTCTAATGAATAATTCCTCTTCTCCTCCATATACTAGGAATATATCCTTAGTAATCCTCAAATACTTAAGGATAGTCTTGAATTCCATATAATGATGGTCACCCGAGTTAGATTGATATCTTCCTACTACACTTAAGGCATAGGCAACATCTAACCTAGTACATAAAATAACATACATGACTAAACTAATCACCAACGCATATAGAATCCTTGAAATCCTATAGCAACCATGCCTTCTCATTCATAGATATTACATATTTTTAGATGAAAATTCAATACATTACACAAACACACACCCGAGGGCCATAATAGTTTAGTGTATTTGGAGAAATGGTACAAAATCTTATAATTTGGTGAAAAATCTTTAACATCTACCATAAATATCTTTCCCTTTAGTACTATTCACAAACATACCCAACTTAAAACCTTTATTCATAACTCGGGGAAAGGAAACATAAGAAAGGGTGAGCTCAAATGACCAGTAAGGATAAACAAGGGAGATGTGTACACATAAAATGAACATAAGGGTATGATAACATGAGAATAACATTTGAAAACCATACCCTGCATATCATAGATCATAAACACGAGTCATGGAATACATCTTGGTAGTTTATAAGACATAAATCATAATAGAATCAAAGAATGTGAGCCTTGAGAACATAACATTGATATAAGACATAGATTTTTGGTATACACATAATCATAGAAAATAATATCCATAGTAGACAAGGCTCACTTCCAAGGCAGTCATAGTATATTGGGTTCACTCCCCAAACCATCATAATAGTCAAGATTCACTCCTAAGACCATCATAATAGACAAAGTCCCTTACTAAACTGGGTTCACTCATCATTCAAGTCTTGTCTATCTCATGAGATATAAATCTTTACCCAATGAATTGAAGGGAGATATAGGTATCACCCGTCACATAATGAAAATCATACATATGTGTTCTATAAGATCATAAAACATTCATCAATCATAAACCATGAAATGAAATGAGTTTTATAAACATTTCATCAAGTCATAACCCATGGAAAAGAGACAGGTTTTATGATTATTTCATCATTTTATCATAGCATAAATAGTGAAAGGAAGCGGGTTTCATAAGAATTTTATTATGGTATAGCCCATGGAAGAGAAACTGGTTTTATAAACATCTTTTCATCATAAACATGAACCATTTAGAGAAATAATAATAATGGTATCCTTGGTTCATATCCCCAACAAAGCATAAGTTACATCAAAGGATGTCATCTTAGATGGAGAATGATTTTTAAAGATAAATCATTTGGAATGTTTCTTGAGGAAGATAACTTTTATTTGAAAATCAATTTTTAAAACTAAAATTCATAAAACATTTTGAAAATCAATTTTTTGAAAATAATCTTGAAAAATTATAAAGTAATCTTTAAAAATCATTTAAAACATTTCTTGAGGAAAATAACCTTTCCACTTTGAAAAGCATTTTTAAAAACATAAAACATTTTCAAAATTCTTCCCTTTCAAAATAAACTTTGAAACTTATTAAAAAATCTTTAAAATATTTTTAGTTCATTATAGAGGAAAATTCTATGCATGTCGTACACATTAAAATAAAGATTCCTTTCACATTTTCGATAAAATCCAAATGAACATTGTTTGGAAAATGACATAAATATTCCTTTAAAAAAAATTAAATTCAAACATGGGTAAAAATGAATTTAATAAATCATTTTAATAATGTTAAAAATATTTTTTAATTTTTTATAAGACATGGTTTTGGATGAAAAAGATGTTTTTGACTGAAGATAGAAATAAAGGTAATTTAAAAAAAAACATTATTTTGAACTGTTGTGTACAAAAAGAGAGGAAAATGAAGGGAAACATATATTCTAATTAAATTACTAGATTATAAGAAAATAAATGAGTTTACTGATAGATAGATCATTATATTTCATCATTGGAAGCATAAACATAAACAATCTCGATAAACAACGAGATTGTAACATAAAACCCTTAGCACTTTGGTAACTTTGAATCATAAGCCCCATGAAAGAATAAGATTAAATAAAACTTAGAATATAAATAGAATAAATAAATTCATGATATTAAATTTCAAAGGGTCTGTATATACACCCCATAAAATAAAATTGGTTCATAACACAACATATGTGTCAAAGAAGGCAAATTAAGACAAAAAATTCTTACCGTATTGTTAACTTTTGAACCATAAACCTCGTGAAACAGAGATCCTAAAATGGATATGTAAATCCAAATAATTTTTATATTAATAACCATAAAATAAATTCATGATAAGTATATACATCACATAAAATAAATAGGTGGTGAATATAGCATGTGTTTCTCATAAGTAAAAAGTGAGACATAAATCTCTTACCACTTTAGTAATCTTTTAAATTGTAAGCCCCAATAAAGAATAAAATCAAATGAAAATTTAAATATCATGAAAATTAGTAGATTAATGACATATAATTTCAAAGTTAAAGTATATACACCACACAAAATAAATGAGTGGTGAATTTTCCTATGTCTCCCAAAAATAAAAAAGAGACCAGAAATCCCTTACCTTAAGTCTTGACTTCCTTCATACACATTCAAACCTCATGTATAATAAATATAAATATATTATAAATATATTATATAACCATAATTATATATATTATACCATATATTATTTACTTATGACCATTTATTACCTGTTTATTATCGATTCCTTGTTAAAATCAAATTTCTGGTAATAACCGCTTTATTTTTTGTATATGTTTTGATTTTTTATTTTCGATCCTCTTACTTTGATCATGGTTCCATAATCTACAGAATAAAAATAATAAAATAATTATAATATTTACACATCAATTATACTTTTAATACTAATCATGAAATATGGTTTTGGAGAAATGAAGTACGTTTTGATTATGAAGACGGTAGGTCGTACGTACGTATGAGTAATGTTTTCATTTTTCAATGATCATTATGGAAAGGTGGTAAGTAATATTTTATATTTACAGAATTATAATAATATAATAAATAACATATTTTTCCTTTAAATATACTTATACATATCATTCATGCGGTTTGGTGATGAAAATATAGAGTCACATCGTTTCATGAAGGCGGTAGTCCACGCGTACACGAACGATGTTATCATCTTTTAGTGAGTGAAAAGGTAAGAAATAAAATGATATATTATATTTTAAGAATGATAAATATGTAATTAATATCATAATTATTTAATTTATATAATATATGTTCATTAAATTTATACTTATTACCTTCAATGCAAAGCGTTAGTGAAAAATAAATCATATCGCTTCACGAGGTGGTAGTCTGCCGTACACACAATCAACATTATCATATCCCATAAAAAATGAAAATTAAAAATTTATATATGATATAATGACTAAATATGTATAATTGTGTTATAAATATCATATATATACTTTATATCCATCATTATACCCAACCATGAGAGGTGGTAATGAAAAAACAAATGACATCGGTCTGTGAGGCAGGAGTCCGCCGTACACACGAATGATGATTTCATAATCCATTTGATGAAAGTGAATATGATTTTAGATAATTTATTTAACATAAAAACATCTTATTTTTTATATTATTATATCATAATGGTTTAATAAGAATTGAATGAGGTGTAGGAGGAAGTAAAATAAAAACGCTAATTGAAGAATGTTACCTCTTCTTCGGGTAACCTCCTTAGGTTCACACCAAAGCATTCCTAGGTTAGATTTATGCCCAAACTAAGGATTATAGGATTAGATATGGGAAGTTTTTAAGTTATTTTTGGTAGGTATTTGATGAAACAAAAGGTTTTTAAGGTGTGAATATGAGAGAAGAGCGGGTGGTCTTTTATAAGTGAGGTGAGCGACACACTTGTAATTTTTGAAAAGAAAAAGGTGTACCCATGTTTTTCACATGAAAAAGGGTCCAAAATGGATTATTATTGATCCTTATAAATTATAGGGACTAAATATGTCAAGAAAACATACTTTAGACAAGTGTTTAAGTCATTTTCCTACGTATCCTTTTAGTTTAACCCCATGGTAAATCCATTTTTACCTTAACTGCGATAAATATTTTTTTATTGTTTTTACTATTCATTATAGTAAAAAATTAGGTTTAAATCATTAGATAATATAAATTATTATTATTCTAAATATGGAATCTATATTTCCAAATTCCATTTATATAAGTGACAAAAATTAATTTAAAATTAATCCCGCAGACACGATAAGAAAGTGGGTTTTCAAAGATAAAATATTCAAATGTTTACAAGGTTTTTATATCAAAATTCATTATTAAAATGAATAAAATGACCTAAATTAGATTAATATACATATAATTTAACTAATTTTAATTTAAAATCAGTTTAAAATATAATTTAAATTTATAAATATTTTAAACAAAAAGATAGTTTTAATTAAAATTCAGTGTTTTTCACTATTCATCAAAAAATTAATATTTTCAGAAAATTATCAAAAATTCACCATAAGATAATTTTGACATGATGATTTAAAAATTTAACTTTATTTTTTAAAATAATTTTTTTAAAATTACCAAAAAATAGTTTTAAAATAAGTGTGCAAAAAGGTGATATAACTGCTTTTTAGAAAAAATATAAATTTTAAGTGTAAAATTATATTTATTATTTTATATTATCTAGAAAAAACATAAGATGAATTTTAAATTGTTTATTGAATATATAATATATAAATTTCATTAAAATCATTCACCAAAATTTTCTTGTTTAATTTATTGAGATAAAACGTGTTTGTTTTCATAAAAATAGTTTTTCAAAAAAAGATTTCATTTATTTTAAAATAGTTTTTATTTTTATTTTTAATTATTTGGTCACTAAAAATTTCATTATATATACATTTTTAAATTATATTTTCATAATTTAGTTAATCCTATTCATACATTTCATTCCAAAAACTAGGTGATAACTATTATGTTAAATAATAATATGTTACGTTTCATTTAAACTCAGTATTGCATGTAATGCAAGATAAAATCAGTGTTGCGTATAACTCAAAATATCAAGGAGATTAAATTTATTTGAAAACAATATTTCATAAAATCTCAGGGTGTTACACATCCTCTCTATTTCTTCATGTTTCCGAGGACATATTTTTCTGGAAAGATGATTGCCATGTTACATTGGAAACAATCCCCTATTGGATTTCTCTATTCTAAATCTCTTTAGTATCTTGTTAATGTATGTACCTTGACTTAGGTCGATCTATATCTTGGATATATCATGATGGATTTTGATCCTAATAATATATGATTCTTCATCTAATTCCTTCATAGAGAAGCATTTATTCAACCAGGCTTTAACTGACTATAATACCGGTATTTCATTTCCAATAAGTAGTATGTCATCGACATATACTATTAAGAAAATGACCGCACCCCCACTAAAATTTTTATAGAAACAAGGATCACATTCATTATTTATGAAACCAAATTTCATTATGGCTTCATCAATCCAAATATTTTATGGCATGTATGCTCTCTTTAATCTATGAATGAATATTTATAATTTTAATACCTTTTTGGCATTCTTTGGAGTCAAAAACCCTTTAGGTTGTGTCATATAGACACTTCACAAAGGTTCCCATTAATAAAAGATATTTTTATATCTATTTTTTGAATCTCATAATCATGGGAAGCTGTAATGGTTAGAATTTTGATGGATTTCAACATTGAAACCGGTGAAAAGGTTTCTTCATAATCAATTACTTAGCACTATTTAAAACCTTTTGCAACCAATCATTCCTTATAAGTATTGAATTATCCATCAATGTTAAGTTTATTCTTAAATGTTATTTATAACCAATGAGCTTTACATCCATTATAGGATCTACCAAAATACAGAATTGGTTTTGGTATATAGAGTCCATTTTATAATTAATTGCTTCTTTCCACTTTGAAACATATATGCCACTTACTAATTCCTTGTAGGTTATAGGATCATTATTATTAACTAATAATGAGTTACCATCCTTAGTGACTAGAAAACCATACCATTCTGGTTCTTTAATATATCTTGTACTCCTATGCAACACTTTTGTCTCTAGAACATCTTCTTTTACGGGGCTTTGTGGAATTTTTTCTTATTCCAACTATTTTATATCGTGATCTTAGACCTCATCAAAGTTTATCTTGATCCCACTATCTCTTTTATAGATGTGATCCCTCTCAAGGAACATGGCATGTATTCCCACTATCAACTTTTTTTCTTCTGATGAGCTTTATAGGTAATATTCCCTTACTTCCTTAGGGTATCCTTTAAAGGTACATTTTGTGCCTTAGGGTACAAGTTTGTTACCTAAAGAAGAATTAACAAATGCTTCACACCCCCACACATGTAAGTACAACAACACAAGTTTCTTTACTTCCCATAATTGGTATGGTATACCATTTACCACTTTAGTTGGCACTTGGTTTAGTTTTTTTACTACTTTCTATAATGAATATACTTAAAAGGATAATGGAATATTCACATGACTCGTCATTGATCTCACCATGTTTAATAAGGTGTAGTTCCTCCTTTCACTTACACTGTTCCACTATGGTGTATAAGGAGGATTGAGTTGGGATAGGATCCCAAACTCCTATAAATAATCAATAAAGTCTTGATTAAGATATTCTTCACCATGGTCTGAGATTTTTTTTAATATTCTTACCAAGATGGTTCTCAGATTCATTATTTTATTCCTCAAATCTCTCAAAGGAATAAGACGTATACCCCATCAAGTAGAAATATCCATATCTATTAAAATCAATATTAAAAGTTATTAAGTATGAGTACTTATCCATTGATTCAATTAGAAGCAGTCCAAAAACATCGGTATGAACTAATTCATGAACCTCTTTGGCACTTTATCCTTTTCTACTAAATGAGGCTTTAGTCATTTTTCTTTATAAACATGCATGAAATACACCAAGTGGATTTAGTTCAAAGGAATCTAAGTATCCATATTGGTATAATTTTTTTAAATTATTTTTATTAACATGACCAAGCTGGTGATTCCATATTTAGGTGTGGTATGAGTCATGTGAATTAGTTTCATTATCGATTTTCACTACTTGGTTCATGTAATGTAATACATAAAGACTATTATTTAAATTTCCCTTACCATAACAAATGTTATCCTTATAAAATAATCAATATTTATTCTTGAAATTGAAAATAAATCCATCCATATCAAGTTTGGATACATAAATACTATTTTTGGTAACATATGACACATAATAAAAATCTTTCAAAACCAAGATCATTTCCATCAGTAATGTGTGGTGGTAGTCCCTGATAGCCACAATAACAAGTCTGGATTTGTTGGCTTGTAACATCCCATTATCTGATTTCATGTATTTTTATCTTTAATTTTCTTATTTTTCCTATTTAATTGGGTGCTCCTTGGGACTCCCTATGATAGAGAACATTTTTTGAGAAAAATGACCTAAATTTCGGTGATGTATATTTGTTTTAATTAATGGAGTCTGGGTATAAATGTGTAAATGGCTTGGTGGGGTTCTCCTAGAGTTCAAAGAATTATTGAGTTGGTTTGAGGTTTTTGTAAAGAATATATAGTTTTTATAGTCTATAGGAAGAATAAATTTCATGTAATGGGAGTAAACGACGTGTAAGTTATGTAAGTTAGATACTGTGAACTTGGTACACAATGTGCAGGAAGTACATGTCGTGTAAAGGTTACACGTTGTGTAATGCTAAAGGACCAGTTTTTAATTAAAAAGTGATGGGTTTTTTGGTATATATGAGTCCCAAGGATTACACAATATGTTAAGGGATTACACACCATGTAAATTTCATAGGTAGTTATTTTAGGGCACTGCACCGGTTGATTATTATTTTATTCTTCCATATATTTCCTTGCTCTCAACCTAGGGTCTTCTTTGGTGATTTTGGGAGCCTCTGTTCGATCCAGATTGATTCGTTTGACAATTGATCACTGTTACGACTAGATTTTGTATCTCCATGTGAGCAATAATATATAATTCTTCATTACTTTGATCGTAGTAGCACCATTGTGTTGCGTTATTGGATTCGTTAACTCGTAATGATGTTTCTTCCTGATTCTCTCTAGATCCATTGTGTGATCTTGTTCCAAGGGTAGTTTTACTTTGTTGGTTGTGGTGTGTCCGATGTGCATTTTGAGGTATGTGTAATAAATAACCCTTTTCTAATGAATTGAATCAATTCTATGATGTGTAGATTGATTCTAGGGCCTCTGTTGTCATTATTGGTTACTCCTTGTTGGTGGATTTTGCTATGGACGTGTGTGACCTGAGTTTTGAGGTAGGTGATTCCATCTCTAGCCTGTGTTGGTGAACTACATTACTTCTATTTTTGATAAATTATTTTATTAAATGAAATTGCACGATTGAATGATTTATTTTATGTGTGTGGAATTGATTTTTTATAAAAGGTGGTTTTACCCTAGTTTTGGTAAATGTAAAAGGGTTTTCAAATCATTATGAAATGGTTTTCAAAGCATGATTTGATGAAAATAGATTGATGAATTGATTTGGAAAATTGAGAACATGGGAAGACTTTGGTACTTAGGTGGAAGGTATAGTAATAGGCCTCATCTAGTATCGGGGTGTTTGCTCATAGGGATTTCCTATGCTCCTTAGGCATTTTGTTCTAGGGACTTGTTAGACCTGTTGGGGGGTTGACTTGTTGGGGTTTTCATCTAATCTCTAGACTTAATGCATGTCTAGTGTCTTGATGTGTATGCTATTGTCTATTTTAGGTATGAGTGTCTAACTATCGCGACGTAATGTGATCGCCGGCGTGATGTGACCTGCACTTCTTGGCCAATTTGGGCTATTTAGTTTGTATTATTTTGTTGTACTGACATGGTTTTGATATGAGATATAATACATGATTTTCTTTTTTTACATGATCTATATTTTATGATATATGTAAATAAAATGTTTTGAAACTGATTTACCTGCTTTATTTAGGAAATATCAAAAAGGAGAAATTAACCTATTTTTTCATGCTTTTGATATAAAAATTATTAAACTGTATCATGCATTTTTTTCTTTAAAGTTGATAATGATCGAATTATTATTTAGATACTTCATATTGAAAACTTGGGTGAGACCCTACCGAGCATGTTATCTCACACCCTACATACCCATTCGGTTGTGCGTAGACCTGGTTATGTCTTTCGATGTAGGGAAAGTCAAGGTGTCATAGTGAGGCAGTGAGGTTTCCTATCAACTGGGTTTTGGGTAGCTGGTGGTGAGATGGTGGAAGTCTTCCCATGCTATCACATGGAGTAGCTAGTTTTCCTATTTTGGTAGTCCTTTGTGGTTAGACCTATACCCGAAGATTATTTCTACTCTTTGATTGTTTGGTTTCTACTGTTTGTGTTTCTATTATGGAATATATTTTTCTTTTTTGCTATTGTATCTATTGCATATATGTGCCATGTTGTTGCTTTAGTTTGGGTGAAATCATTACCTTTTATTTTTGTTTTATACCCAAGTGATAGTCATTAGCTCGTGGGGATTAGGAACACCCTTTGGGTATGTAGCATATCAGTTCAGGTACTAGTTTGAGAGGGTATTAAGTTTGGTTCATTACAATTTGGTATTAGAGGTAGTTTTTTCTCAAGAGTCCTTGTCTTGGGTGTTTGATAGATTGGAGATAGGATTGTTGGGACTTGAGAGGTATATTGTGGTGAGTGTCTAACCATCTCTTGTTATGATGAGACTTAAGTTACCATGGAATGTTGGGATGTGTGTCTCATGTCTTGAGTTTTAGTGTTAATCTTAGTTTTACTTATGGGTTTTCTAGTTTGAACTAAGATTATTCTGTTTCCTGATCATTTAATTTGTTTTGGTGTGGAGCAGTGTGCCTCTGAGACATGTTTTGTGAGTTCCTTAGGAGGGTGTGACTGATTTTACTCAAGGTAATCTTCCAATGGATCAGAAATTTATCTAGGATATCATGTGGATAGTTTGTACTATTGACCAAAATGTGCCACAAGTTCAGAACATAGTCGTTGAGGTACAACCATGAGCTATAGAATAATGGGATTAATCACAAGAGTTCTTGCATGAGAAACCACCATCCTTTAAATGTATAAATGAGCCTCAAGAGGATGAGAACTGGCTTGAAAATATTGATTAGATCTTTGAATTCCTAGATACACCTGAGAGTATCAAGGTGAAGTACACAACATTCAGACTTGAGGGTCCCAACAAGCTATGGTGGGATTCCATGGTACAGGTGGATTGACACATGGGCTTGGAATGGAAGGGTTTCAAGTCTATCTTCTTCTAGAAATTTTGTCCAAAGTTTCTGATGATGGTGAAATATCTAGAGTTCTATATTTATAGTTGGGAGAGCATTTAGTTTAGGTGTGAATCAATCAGTTTTTTGAGATGGTTCATTTTTCACTAAAGGTTGTGAAGAATGACCAACTGAAAGATCAGAAGTACCTGTAAGGTTTGTGATCAGATACCATATCACAAATATTTATTTTGAATATTTTTACCTATGAAGAAATAGTGGATAGGTCTATGATGATAGAAATGAATATGATAGGAATGGTTGGATATTGTTCCCCTTCTCTTCCACTTAGTTGCAGCTTCAGTGGCATGTTAGAGAAGAAGAGGAAGCAACAAGATCATCACAGGAGTGGTGGAGGTGTTTCTTGGAAGTAGACCTCTTTAGTACCTCAATTTGTAGCTAGTGGTGTGCCTTTGAATTGATATCATTGTGGAAAGTTCAGACACACACTACATTCATGTCTTTTACCTAAAAATATTTGCAACAATTGTGGACGTTATGGTCATCTATAGTGTTTCTTTCAGGCTATGTCTAAACCTCGATATTGTCAGAGATCATCAGCTCCAAAGGCTACCGCAACACTATCATATGTTTCAAATACTATATGAATCTAGAAATAGGCCTCAGGAGTGAATAACCTTCATGAAATAGATGAATTTATGGCAAAGGTAATTTTGGGTCTAGCGATAGTGAGAGATACCATCTTTATTGCATCCTTAGTAGTAATTACTTTATTTGATATTGGTGGTTCCCACTTGTTTATATCTGTCCATTTTGTTAACATGATTAACCTTCCAATAGAGATCATGTCATTTATTAAGGAGTTTATAACACCTATTGGGAAGAGGAAATAGTAGGGCTTTCAGTGTCCTTCTTGTGTGCCATCGATAGCTGATGCAGAGCTAGTATGAGATTTTATTATTCTTGATTTAGATCTATTTGATTCTATCATCAGAATGGATTGGATTTTTTTCATCAAGATTAGGTTAATTATTATCATATACATGTCTCATTTCTTGTGGATAATGGTATCTCACTAGTGTTTCAGGGAGAGTGGGATCTAAGGCCTGGTCATGAAGGACCTTCCCACCCATAGCTTAGGAGTTTGTTTTATGTTGTTGTGGTCATGCCCAATAAAATTTCTTCTATTATTGATATTCTCATAGTTGTTCAGGATTTTCTTGATGTTTTTCTAAAAATATTCTCCAGTATTACTCTAGATAGGGAAGTAGAGTTTATTATTGACATGTTTCCAAGCACACAATAGATATCGATACCATCTTATCATATGGAACCAACAGAGATGAAAGAGATAAAGATTCAGTTGGATAGACTGGTGGAAAGAGTTTTATTCTCTCTAGTGTTTCTCCTTGGGTATCCCCGATTATCTTTGCAAAGAAGGCATATGGTTTACTCTAATTTTGTGTGGATTATCAGAAGTTGAACCGAGTGATGGTTAAGAACAAGTATCTTTTACCTTGTGCTGATAATTTGTTTGATCAGTTAAAGGGGGTAAAGTGGTTTTCAAAGATCGATATTTGGTTGGGTTATCATCAGCTCATAGCTTGGGAGTGTGATATACCTAATATGACTTTCAGGAGAAGGTATGTCCATTAAGAATATCTTTCTATGTCGTTTGGTCTTCTTATCACTCCTTTAGTTTTTATGGATTTGACGAATCATATATTCCATCAGCATCCCAACACTTTTGTGGTAGTTTTCATGGATGATATTTTGGTTTATTCAAAATTTGATCATAAGCATGAGTGCCATCTAAGTTTTGTTTTAGAAATACCAAGGAGTTGACATTTGTATGGAAATATTTAGAAATACAATTTATGGATTCAAGATGTAAAATTCTTAGGGTACATGATTTCTAAGCATTGATTATTAGTTGATCCTGAGAATGTGAAGGCTGTCTTTTCATGGGAAGAGATATGAGATGCCTTTGAGATTCAGATGCTCCTTTTTCTTTCTAGATACTATCGATGAGTTTTCAAGGATTTTTTAAAGTTGTAATCACCTTTTAATGCACTTACCATAAAAGGGGTGAAATTTATATGGGATTCAAAGTGTAGATATTATTTCGAAGAGTTGAAAAGTCTTCTGACATCGACTACTATTCTGATCTTACCTGATCCTGGTAAGGGGTATGTGGTTTTCTATGATGCATATGATATTGGTTTAGGGTTTTTAATCACATAGGATGATCACGTGGTGGGTTATAGCTGTCATCGGCTTCAACCACATGATAGAAATTACCCCACTCATGATTTAGAGATTACTGTAGTTATGCATGTGCTTAAGTGTAGGTGACATTATCTTTTTTGGTGAAAGGTTCATAGTCTTTTCTGATCTTAAGAGTTTGAGCTATATATTTTCTCAAAAATACTCGAATCTTAAATAGAGGCAGTGGGTGAAATACCTTCAGACATTTGACTTCGACATCGCCTATACCCTAGTAAAAGGGAATGTTGTCACATATGCTCTTAGTAGGAAAGTTCCATTTCAAGCTATTTTGGAATCTAAGGAAGAATGGTACCTTATGGGGTTTTTTGCTCAGTTGCATCTGGATGCTCAAGAAAATGTTTTAGGTATGGTTATGACTAGTGTCCAGTTATCATGATCTCTCCTTGAGTCTATTTTGTAGAGTCAATAATAGGATGTCGAGTTGAGAGGAATTCAAAAAACCCTATATGGTGGGGAGACCGTTTCTGGGAGGTCTCTCTCTTCAGATGGTATTCTCAATTTTGGGGATTAGTTTGTTGTCCCAGCTTCAGTGAGGAGCTCAATTTTATTTGATTGTTATAGTTCTTCATGGACTGTTCATCTAGGCACTACGAAGATGTATTATGACATGATATAATGATTTTGATAGCCAGGTATGAAGCATGACATTGATGATTATGTGTCCTTCTGTTATAGTTGACAACAAATTAAGGTGGGTCATCTAAAACCTTCTATTTTCTCTAACCTCTTCCAGTGCTGGTTTAGAAATGGGATGAGATATCCATGGACTTTGTTGTTAGATTTCCACAGACTCCCTAAATAATGAATGATATCTGGATGGTGATTGATCCGTTGGCAAAATCATCTCATTTTATTCCGATCAAAGACATTGTAAAGGTTAAAGATCTAGATAAACTGTATGTGTAGGAAATTATGAGGTTACTTGGGGTTCCTTCTGCTGTTATTTTAGACAAGGATCTTAGGTTTACTTCAAGGTTTTTTAGAAGTATCCAAGAGGAAATAGGGACTCAGGTTAGATTGAGTACAACTTATCATCCACAGAAAAATGGTCATATGGAGCATGATATTCAGATTTTGGAGGATATTCTCTATGCTTATGTCTTGGATTTTGGTGGATCATGGGATAACCATCTGAGACTGGTTGAGTTCAATTATAAAAATAGTTATCAATTGTAACGACCCAATGTTTTTCAATGGAAAATTCCATTCTTATATTTATGTCATAAAAACACAAAATAATGAACTACTAAGTGATAAGTGACCTTTAAACATAAGTTTTTCACTCCTATGTTTGGAATTTTGAAAATTTGACATACACAGTTGTGTTCATGATGATTTTTGGAGTTTAATGAAACAAAAATAATTTTTGGTGAATAGTAACGTACCCTTAGGAATAATAACATACCCTTATGAATAGTAATATGACCCTTATGAATAGTAAATCATCCAACATAAGAGTAACATTACCTTTGAATAATAAAATAAAATTTAGACATCTTAGAAAGTGACAATTTGACCTTAGTAAACGTTTTGATATTTTGTAAGTCATAAATAATTAATTATAATTAATTAATTAATTTAAAATAATATTTATTTCCCTAAAATTTATTCATAAATTATTTAATCAATTTCTTATAGTTTTTAGATAATTTTATAAGACCCTACGTAATTTTTGAAAGCACTATAAAATCAGTTTTAATCTTAAAAACTGTTTTTTAAGTAAATTATGATTTTAATTAAATATTAAATTAATAATATTTAGAAAATTATTTTTGAAAAATGGAATTCATTTTTGGATTCTACATGTCTAAAAATGGCTGGGTCAAATTTTTGGTATTTTTCTGAGATACTTGAATTTTTGATGAATAGTGAAATACCGTAATTTAAAAAATAAGCTAAATAAGCTAATTATAGGGTCATGTGTGATATTCTGCTGATGTAAGCCCACTTGGTTTGAGATTACATTATAAAATTACTATTCTTGGTCGTTCAAGACTCACTATTCCTTGTCTTGTGGGGAAATAATAAACTAATGAATTTTATATTAAGGAAAACCCTCTCCCCTCCACTATAAAAGCCACCCTTCACACCCTCATTTCCTCACACCTCTCAAGCTCCAAGACTTCTCTAAAATCTGTCCAAACACCTTCCCTATACCCTCCCCCACATCCAAGAGCTTCTGGTCTCATCAAAATACTAATATTAGGCCCTTAAGGAGGTTCTCAAGAGAAGGATTTAAGAGGTAATTTCCTTCCCTCTTCTCCTTTAATTTCCTTTCAAGTTCAAGTTAATTTCTTGATCTCTACCCACCTATCTTCATACAAATTGTATTTTAACTACAGTATTATACATATACTGTAATTTTATGATTCTAATGGGATATTATATCATCCAACCCATTTCCCTCTTCCTTTTATTTTATTAAAGAGAACGTTGTTTGTGAGGTGTTAATTTATCACCTTCAAGAACGACATGCTTTCTTCTTCCATTTATACCTTCAGATATGGTCATGAAACCATTTTTATGGTTGAACCAGAATATTTTATATGTGTTATTTCCTATTTAAAGTTATATAAATAACCTATGTCCATATTAATAAGTGATAAGTTAAAACAAGTTCGTTGTGATCCAAAAACTGCCCAAATTTACCCAAATAACCATCATTTAATTCTTATCTAATAATTCATCCACATGGATCTAATATAATTAATTATAAGATCATTATAACTCCTTTAATATCATTAATTACATGTAATATCATTTTTGAATGTTTACCCATGTTCTACCCGAACTTCAATTTATGAATACAAGTGAACAACCCAAGAAAAACCATAAAAACGTACATCCCCGAACAATGTTTTTAAACTCTATAAGTCATCCAAAGGAACATAAAATGACATAATGAAACTATAATTAACCCTATTAATGTACAAATGGTTCTTTATTTCTAATTAATTAATATAATGTCATTATATAGGACATTAAAGAGAAGGAAGCATTCAGGTACAAGGTAAGGGGAAATTCTCGAACCCAACTTTCATCCTTCGTGTTCTACCTCTTTCACTCCATTTTTGATATGGTAAATCCTTAAAGATAATTTGTTCATAATTGTATTTCCTTTTATGGGATATAAATGTTTTCTAATGAAGTTTATGTCAATCCAAATGTTTTCTGAAAAAACTCTTTTCTTAAGAACTCAACTTTTACCTCTCATTCAAGGTTGATGATTCTTGTATCAAGTATGTTGTTACCTCTTTATTTTGGGAACCCAAAGTTTATGAATGTGTTATTATGAGATTAAACCCATTACTTTTCATGGGTTAGTTATGTTCATTTATGTTATATGTTCATTGTGGCATGCATGATAAATGATAATGTTATGATGTGACGGGTGCGCCCGGAATTATATAGCGCAATATGAATGTTTAAATGTGATGGGTGAGCCCGAAATTATATAGCGCTCCAATGCATTGGTTAAAGTGATGAATCTCATGAGTAAATGTGAAATTATGTGTGAAAAAGATGATATATTGGTTCACAAGTATGTGCGTTAGTTAACCACTAAGACATGATGTTTCATTTTTATGCTTTGCCACATTTCAAGTCTTTTATTTATGCTCCTCTCATGTTCATGATCTTTTGCCTATGTTATGATTATGCTCACCCCATGATATATTGTTCTTATCTATCCTCTTACTGGGCTTCTAGCTCACCGTGTTGATGTATATCCTCAGGTGGCTACATGTACTAAGGAGAGGACAAGTGCCAATAAGAATCTAGAGAAGAGGAAATTAAATAAATGTTTATGCTAGATGTTGTATTTGTTATGTGTGGTCCTAGTTTTTCCAAGACACTAAGACTTTTGATCCCCTTTGTGTAATACTATTATGTTTTTTATCTTTTAAATGATGTAATGGTAATGTAAGAAAATTCCGGGTCGCTATAGTTGGTATCAGAGGCAAGGTTTAGTTAATTTGGGAATTAGGATTAGTGAACCCTAGAAAAAACCTCTAGTATGAGACTAAGTAAAAATATGCACACTAGAATATTTACTTAGGGATCCCATATGTTATGTTTTTGGTATAATTGTATAAATTAATAAGTTATTCATGACTTGTTTAGTTATGTTTTGTTCTATCCTTTTCTATTTTAGAAAATGGTGGGAACCAGGAGAAATCAGGCCAACAACTCATGCGAGGGCCAATGCAACGATTGCCTGAACGACATCGCTAATGATTTGGGAGGTGGAGTTCAAAACTTCATGGTGATGCTTACCCAATTATCACAGGTTATAAATAATAACCATAATAATGGGGAACGTCCTCCTTCACCAAAGAGGGAGCAATTGTCTATTGAATGTTTTATGTGGCAACGACCACTGATGTTTTGTGGATCTTCCGATCCACTAGTTGCGGAACAGTGGGTCAACTCCATAGAGAAGATCTTTTCAATGCTTCACTGTTCTGAGATGGAGAAGGTTACTCTATCCATTTATCGTCTTGATGGATAAGCTGATAAATGGTGGGATTTGATTAATAACACCAATCCAAGGGAAGAAATTGAAGAGATGTAATGGGAAGACTTTAATATAATGTTTCTTAATAAGTATTTCCCACGAACTCTTCGCATGAAGATGGAAAGAGAATTCATAGAGCTCAAGAAAAAAGAAGGAGAATCTTTCACAACCTATGAAGAGAATTTCACAAGGATCGCAAGGTATGCTTCGGGTTTTGTTATCAACAAGGATAGCAAAATCGATAGATTCTTTAGTGGATTAAAACCACACCTTCAAAAGGCTCTTACAATTCGAGACTTTGGGAGTTATGAAGAAGTTGTTCAGTGTGCTCTCAAAGTGGAGATGGAGTTTGGAGAATGGTCCCATGATGACCGCGTTGTCGTGACAAGTCAAATTGATTATGTTTTTAAGGTTGATTTATAGTCTAGGGTAGACCCTAGGTCATCTCTCAAGGAGCATTGGTAGGTTTAGAGTGTGTATTTTTAATAAAAATGACTAAGAGAGGGGGTGGTTTTGAAAAGAGTTTAAAACAATGACTTAGTTGAAATAGATTAAAAGTTGAGTGACCTAGTGGATTTTGAAAAATATGAGATAAAATGGTTGATGTGATTTCACTACACACATATCAAGTTCATTGTTCATAGAGATTCATCTTAGGTTTAGAGTAATTCTTTGGTTAGAGTTAATTGGAATCCCGATTAATTCCTAAGCTTTTATTTCAACGCTTTAAGGACCAAACCTTGACGTAACAATCGTATTGTCAAGGTATAGTACTTATGCATTGAATAAGAGCTTCCAAAGCAGATTGAAATCTCAATAAGGTGGGTATTAAAAGGATTATTGTGATGTCCAATCGGAACAACACAAGTCACACACTCAAAACCTCACACCGACCGGTTAGAAATTAAGAGCATAACACTCACATGCATCAAATCAAGCATTAAAATCTGAAATAAAATAAGATACATGGAATGAAATGTTTAAAAACCCAAATTACTCCAAACCAGTAGCTAGTGTATGCATCAGAACTCCCTTTACATGTGTGTAGCTCCCTCACAACGAACACCCAACTTTTAGCTCGACATCGGGAGGAGGAGGAAGCTCGGGTGGAACTCCTTCTTCATCCTTGACCCCCCTATGAGGATAGGGGCCTCCAGAACCTCCAAGGTGATTAGGAGACTCCTCTAGGACTCCAAATTGGCAGCACTTAACTCCTTGACCGAACTTGAAAATGGGGAGCCCAAGGTGCCATTTTATAGGAAAATTGGAAGGTGGTTTTAGGCACACAGATTTCATCAGTCCACTTGAACTATGCATTTCAGCCTTCATACATTCTTATCTCGCTTTGGAGAAAATAGAAAAGTTGTATCCCTACCTCTTTAATGTCTCTAAAGAAAGTTTGGAACCCTTTGGACAACTACAGCTCAATATATTGATAAAATACAGAACACCACATTTTACTTGGTCCATATTCGGTGGCTTGGACAGATCATTTAGGATGGGCCCCATAAAATCCGAATCAGGATTGGGTTCCTTAATATGAAATGTATCCTATTAAATTTTGGACAGGACCAAAAAATTTCATCCCATTTGGATGCACGGATTTTGTGTACTATGCAAAACAGTGGACAAATGTCCATGGATCCATGCAATTTTGGCCCATTTTTCTTCCACTTCATCAAAGGCCCTCCAAATCACCTCCACCTACATTGAAATAATAAAAACAAGTAAAATTTCCCATTATAATGTTGATTAAAATTAATTAAATTATTCAAACATAAAGTTAAATTTATTATTATATTTGGAATATTCGTTACAAAACTAGTTTAAAACAACAATGTAAGGGTGGAATAAAACAGTGAATCATGGTACGATCACACCCCCACACCTAAACATTTGCATTCCTAGGAAAAATCACATATCCAAATGAAATGATTCATATATATATATTTCCAACATAATTAAGATTTAATATTTGAGGAAATTTTATTTAAAGTAATGTGATCAATGCACGAACGACACCAAGGAGTTGTTCCCAGTGAAAATGGAAAAAGATGTCTCATAAATAATATCATAATAAAATTCAAAGAGATTTATGACACCAACATGAGCAAGGAATTAAAAGGTCAACCATTACACTAACTCTCCATGTGTGTGTGTGAAAACCATTCCATGCTATTCTTTCCACTTTCTATCAAATAAATATAGGTTATTTTAACATTATTCATCTTTAAATGATTTTTCACCGAACCTGTCCTATATCCTTTGCAATCATATTTCAAGACCCACTCATTTAAGCATTTCTAGAATTCAAACCATAATCTCCCGACCTAGATATCCCCATATGTTTCACATTTCATAACTCCCCTCATTTATTATATTTTTTTTTGAAGTTGCATTTGGAACAAATCTCACATTCATCTCTCAACCCTTGTTTGATCTCCTCACGACACTAATTGCAATAGTTATAATAAGATAAAATGTTGAGGAGGAGTGGTTTTTGACCTTCCCAAGACACAACCAATTTTTTTTGAGGGCGTACAACAGTCGGACATTAGGTACACACGCATAGGTCAATCTGGTATAGTAATGAAACAGATCATATAAGGAACGAACGTATGGAAATATAATTTCAAGATGAAAAATATTAACCCAACATATATTTACCTTATATTAAGTAAGAAATATTCACACTTTGTGGTTTGGTGCAAAAATGTATGGAGATATTAGTGACACAGTTTTCCCAAAACTACTCACACAAGGGGCATCAATCATCTCAAATGTTTCACAGTGATACAACCATTTATATCACTGACATAAAACCAATTCACTAAAAAAAATCACTCCTTGATGGTAAACTCATACACAAATTCTTTTTAGCCTTCGTTATGGTATTTTTACTTTCCCCACTTTATGATCGCCACATCATGGAACTTCGAAATTGTTGATGGGGAAAAATGAAAATACCATAAAGAAGGACAAAAAGAGAAAACAAAAGGAGAAAAAGATGAAAATTCATAACTAACCCAAGAATGTATCCACCCCCACACCTAGAGTATGCAGTTTCCTCACTGTAGTAAAAGATAATGTGGGAAGGAAGGATAAAACCTGGTGGATTTCATTCATATTTTGCTTCTTGAACTTGGAGTTCCTCCATTGGGGACTCCAGAATGGATTCATGGAAGTGCTTCAGCCGCTGCCCATTGACAGTGAATGTTTTCTTGGTTTCTTCATTTTTAACCTGGACAACACCAAATATAGAGACATTAGTAACAATGTATAGTCCAAACCAGCAGGAACGAAGCTTACCTGGATGCAACTTCAGCCTTACATTGTAGAGGAGGACCTTCTGCCCAATATGGAACTGACGATGAAGGATAAGACGGTCATGGGTAGCCTTGGTTCTCTCCTTATAAATCCTGGAGTTTTCATATGCATCTCTTCTCATTTCCTCTAGCTCCTGAATCTATAACTTCCTTTGAGCACCTGCACCAGAATTATTAGAATTTCATTGTTTGATGGCCCAGTAGGCCCGGTGCTCAATCTCAATAGGGAGGTGAAAACTCTTTCCAAATACAAGCCTATAAGGTGACATTCCAATGGGAGTTTTAAAAGCAGTATGATAAGCCCATAATGAATCATCAAGTCTAAGACTCCAATCTTTCCTGTTGGGTTGGACTATTTTTTCAAGAATTTATTTTACCTCTCTATTTGACACCTCGGCTTGACCATTTGTCTGTGGGTGATACACAGTAGATACTCGATGACCGACCCCATACCGACACAAAAGTGATTGAATTGTTCGATTACAGAAATGAGAACCCTGGTCACTGATGATGAACCTAGGTAATCCAAACCTACAAAAGATCTGAGTTCTCAAAAATTCTACAACTGTTTTGGAATCATCTGTCCTTGTGGCCCGTGCCTCTACCCATTTTGATACGTAATCAACGACCAAAAGAATGTACAAGTTGCCAAAATAATTGGGAAATGGCCCCATAAAGTCAATGCCCCAAACATCAAAAATTTCATGAAAGAGCAAGGGTTGTTGTGACATTTCATTATTTTTAGAAACATTCCCCATTCTTTGACAACGAGGACAAGATTTACAGAATTTATGGGCATCCTGAAAAAGTGTTGTCCAAAAGAGACCAGAATCAAGAACTTTGCGAGCAGTCCATTGGGGACCAAAGTGGCCCCCACAAGCAAGAGTGTGGTAGAATCTAAGGACAGACGGAAACTCGTTATCGGGAACACAACGCCTAAGGACCTGATCGCTACATGTGCGCCAAAGGTAGGGGTCATCCCAAATATACCAATGAGACTCATGTTTTAGAATACTGGCTTGGTTTTTGTTGAAATCAGTAGGAATGCAAGATGCTACCAAATAATTTACAATTTCAGCATACCAGGGAATAGCATCTTTCACTTTGTACAATTTCTCATCAGGAAACATGTCATTAATGGGAATACAGGGGGATGAGACAATGTACGAGGATGGGGGGATCCTACTGATATGGTCTACCACCACATTCTATGCTCTTTTTTTATCTCTAATTTCTAGATTGAATTCCTGAAGGAGGAGCATCCAACGCATGAGATGTGGTTTGGCTTCTGGTTTCTTTAGGAGATACCGAAGGGCTGTATAGTCTGAGAACACAATGACTTTGGAACCTAAAAGGTATGAACTGAATTTATCCAAGGCAAATACAATGGAAAGAAATTCTTTTTCAGTGGTGGTGTAGTTTTCTTGGGCAGGGTCCAAAGTACGTGAGGCATAGGCAATGACATGTGGATCTCGATCGAACCTTTGTGATAAGACTTCCCCAATTGCATAGTTAGAGGCGTCACACATGAGATCAAATGGTAAATCCCACCGAGGTGGTTGGATTACCAGGGGTGATGTGAGACTCCATTTTAATTTTTAAAAGCTTCTTCACATTCTTTATTAAAAACAAAATATTTTTCTTTTTGGAGTAAGCGGGAGAGGGGAAGTGCAATCTTACTAAAATCACGAATAAAACGACGGTAAAATCCAGCATGACCTAGGAAAGACTGCACATCACGTACATTTTTAGGGAATGGTAGGGAAGAAATGACATCCACTTTCGATTTATCTACTTGGATACCATCCCCAGAAATGACATGCCCCAAAACTATACCTTGTCGCACCATGAAATAGAATTTATCATTATTTAATACAAGATTATTTTCAATACAATGATTTAGGAATGCACCAAGACTACTTAAACATTCATAAAAAGAGGATCCATAAACAATAAAATCATCCATGAAAACTTCCATGCAATTCTCCAGGTAATCTGAAAAAATACTAACCATACATCGCTGGAAAGTACCCGGAGCATTGCACAGGCCAAATGGAATCCTTCTATAGGAAAATGTGCCAAAGGGGCAAGTGAAGGTTGTTTTTTCATGATCCTTGGGGGAAATATGGATCTGAAAGTATCCAGAATACCCATCAAGAAAATAGTAATGGGACTTCCCTGCTAGCCTCTCTAGAATTTGGTCAATGAATGGAAAGGGGAAATGGTGCTTCCTAGTGTTTTGGTTTAGTCAACGATAATCTATACAGACACGCCAACTATTCTTTACACAAGTTGGAACCAATTCATTGTTTTCATTTTTAATTACAGTTAGGCCAGTTTTTTTAGGAACTACTTGAACGGGACTGACCCATTGGCTATCAGAGATGGATTAAATGATTCCAGCAGCCAATAATTTTGTTACTTCCTTTTTAACTACTTTTAATAGGTTTGGGTTCAGTCGACGTTGTTCCTACCTCACTGGTTTAGCCTCATCAGTTAATAAAATATAATGTGTACAAATTGATGGGCTAATACCAGGAATTTCCACAAGTGTACATCCCAATGCTTGTTTATACTCCCTCAAAAGTTCAAGCAGTCTCAATTCATGCTCAGGAGGGAGTTAACTAGCAATGATGACGGGCAACTTGTTTCCATTCTCAAGATATGAATATTTTAAATCTTGAGGAAGTTGCTTTAGTTCCAATTCAGGTGGGTTTTGGATTTATGGGAGTGTGTGTGAAAGTGAGAGGTCACTAATCTCATCTAACTTCTCAATGATATCATCCTTAGATGAGGAATTAGTTTTTATAAGCGTAGCAGTATCATCGATGGTCATGTGATCCTCCGTGTTCAAGAAATTATTAATTAATAAACATGCATGACACTTTTCTATACCACTACAACAATCAACACATGATTCATTACCAAGAATTTCAATCAAAGAGGAAAATTCAGAAAGGGGATAAGGGGAAACAAATGAAGTGATTTTAGGGGAAGGGAGTACATCAATTGAATTTACCGAGAGAGAGGAATGTTCTTCTGAGGGGTGCTTCATGGCATCAAGGATGTTGAAATGGACCATGTCACCACCAAATTCCATAGATAATGTACCATTATGGACATTAATTATGGCTTTGGTGATTTTCAAGAAAGGTCTCCCCAATAAAATTGGGGCGTGTCCATTCATCCTATCATCTTCCATTTTTAGCACATAAAAATTAGCAGGAAATATTAAATTTTGAACCCTCACAAGAACATCCTCTAACACACCAGAAGGGTGTGCCGTACTCTGATTTTCTAGATGAACAACTATTCCTGTGGGCTTTAGTTCACCAACCTGAAAAGAAGAGTATATGGAGTGAGGCATCACATTAATAGAAGCACCCAAATCAAGCATAACATTAGAGAAAGAATACTCCCCTATGGTGCATGGAATCGAGAATGTTCCAGAATCGTTGCACTTGGTGGAAAGTGATGGTTGTATCAATGTTGAGACATTCCTCCCCAGGCTCAACTTCTCATCACCTCTAAGTCGCCTTCGGTGGGTACACATCTCCTTCAGAAACTTGGCATATCTCGGAATTTTCTTGACGACATTAATCAATGGAATCTTAACCTGCACTTTTTTGAAAGTCTCTAAGATTTCTTTATCAAGTTCAGTTTCCTTTTGTTTCCTTGGTTGGGTGGATCTTTGGGGAAATGGAAGAGGAATGCTTGGGCTTGGTAACTCATCAATAGACACACTCTTTCCTTTTGTAGGACTTCTCTCAAGACAAGGTTCCACCTCATTTGAACCTTTTCAGTGGTTTGGATGGTGGTTTCATTTGGAGAGGATGAATCTAATGTAGGGTTCATTTGGATTTTAAGTTGAGTTCCACTTCTAAGGGTGATGGCAATAACATTTCCCTTATCCCTAGGGTTGACAAGTGGTTGAGATGGTAGTTTACTAGACCCATGGCTTTGGATTTCACCCACTGAGTTAGCTAGTTGGCCTAATTGGGTTTTGAGGTCTTGTATGGCTGCCTGAGTGGTTTGTTGGAATTGGAGATTATTGGCATCCATTTGTTTCATCATATCTTCTAGGCTAGGTTCAGTTTTTGGAGGGGGTTATTGGAAAGGCCTTTGGGGTGGTTGAAAATTTCTGAGTGGTGGTGGTTGATGACTACTTTGCCCTGGTTGGTTCCATGGTTGATGAGGCTGGTTTGAATACCCCCCTTGCCTATAGGATTGGTTGTCTTTCCACCCAGGGTTGGATGGATAGTAAGGTTCTTGCCTAATGGGTTGGTTATAGGGGCGTCCTGGGAATATTGCCTCACAACTCTCAGAAGTTTTTCTCAATTGGGGGCATTGGTCAGAATAGTGGGTATCAGAACAGCATATAAAATAATGTATAGGAGGATGAGATTGGAATTTCCCTTGGGAAAGAGCAAGTTTTCGTAGAAGGGTACTCACCTCTTCAAACTTTGTGTCCACCTTCTTCTCGAATTCAATACTTTGCACCTCATGGACACCTCGAATGGGTACACTGGACCTTGAACTGAATTGTTGAGTGTTCTGTGACATGGTCTCAATTAGGTTCCTTACAGCAATTGTGGTTTTATCCACTAGTGCACCACCTGCAGCAGCATCAATCATGTTACGATCTATTAAAATTAAACCTTCATAAAAATATTGTATTAAAAGTTGATCGCTTATTTGGTGGTGTGGACAACTTGAACATAATCTTTTAAAGCATTCCCAATATTCATAAAGGGTTTCTCCTTGAGATTGTCTTATCCCACATATTTCTTTCCTTATTGTTGCAGTTCAAGAGGCTGGGAAGTATTTTTCAAGAAAAAGTCATTTCATGTCCGTCCAACCTCTAATAGGTGAATTAACATAATACAACCAATCTTTAGCCGTGTCTTCTAATGAAAATGAAAATGCCCTAAGTTTTACTTCTTCTTCATCCAAATTAGCAGGTTTTAATGTTGAACACACAGTATGAAATTCTTTTAAATGCTTATGTGGATCTTCTCTAGGCAGTCCATGAAATCTTGGTAATAAATAAATTAAACCAGATTTTAGTTCAAAATTGGGTGCATCGCCTTGTAATTGAATGTAAGTGGGTCAGATATCAACATCAGGTGAGGTTAGTTCTTTTAGTGTTCTATTATTTTCAGCCATGTTATACAAGTTATGTTCAGTTTTAACTTTGTTTTCAGAAGAATAAGAAGGATCAAGAAGAATTTTAAGATGTTATGTCTCCTCCTTCAAAGTGTTGTCTTGTGTGTCTCGGTTTCGTTGATGTAGGATCCTCTCCGGTTCAGGTTCGAAAGTTTGTGGGTCTCCCGGAGTAGAATGCGTCATACACAGAACCTACACAATAAATAAATTAGAACACAAAAATAAATTCAAAGGTAGAAGATAAAACAAACAAATATTCACAAAAATTACAAAAAATTTATCAAAAACACGCACAAAAAACCAAAGCGCTCCCCGGAAACAACGCCAAAATTTGACCGCGTTGTAGTGACACGTCAAATTGATTATGTTTTTAAGGTTGATTTATAGTCTAGGGTAGACCCTAGGTCATCTCTCAAGGAGCGTTGGTAGGTTTAGAGTGTTTATTTTTAATAAAAATGACTAAGAGAGGGGGTGGTTTTGAAAAGAGTTTAAAACAATGGCTTAGTTGAAATAGCTTAAAAGTTGAGTGACCTAGTGGATTTTGAAAAATATGAGATAAAAGGGTCGATGTGATTTCACTACACACATATCAAGTTCATTGTTCATAGAGATTCATCTTAGGTTTAGAGTAATTCTTTGGTTGGAGTTAATTGGAATCCTGATTAATTCCAAAGCTTTTATATCAATGCTTTAAGGACCAAACCTTGACGTAACAATCGTATTGTCAAGGTCCAGTACTTATGCATGGAATAAGAGCTTCCAAATCAGATTGAAATCTCAATAAGGTGGGTATTAAAAGGATTATTGTGATGTCCAATCGGAACAACACAAGTCACACACTCAAAACCTCACACCGATCGGTTAGAAATTAAGAGCATAACACTCACATGCATCAAATCAAGCATTAAAATTTGAAATAAAATAAGATACATGGAATGAAATGTTTAAACACCCAAATTAATCCAAACCAGTAGCTATTGTATGCATCGGAACTCCCTTGACATGTGTGTAGCTCCCTCATAACGAACACCCAACTTTTAGCTCGACATCGGGAGGAGGAGGAAGCTCGGGTGGAACTCCTTCTTCATCCTTGATTCCCCTATGAGGATAGGGCCCTCAAGAACGTCCAAGGTGATTAGGAGACTCCTATAGGACTTCAAATTGGCAGCACTTCACTCCTTGGCCGAACTTGAAAATAGGGAGCCCAAGGTGCCATTTTATAGGAAAATTGGAAGGTGGTTTTAGGCACACAGATTTTATTAATCCAATTGCACCACACGTTTTGGCCTTCAGACAGTATTATATAGCTTTGGAAAAAATAGAAAAGTTGTATCCCTACCTCTTGACTGTCTCCACTGAAAGTTTGTCACCCTTTGGACAACTACATCTCAAGATATTGATAAAATACAGAACACCGCATTTGACTTGCTCTATATTCGGTGGCTTGGACAGATCAGTTCAAATGGGCCCCATAAAATTCGAATCAGGATTGGGTTCCTGAATATGAAATGTATCCTATTAAATTTTCGACAGGACCACAAAATTTTAGCCCATTTGGATGCACAGATTTCGTGTACTATGAAAAACAGTGGACACATGTCCATGGATCCATGCAATTTTGGCCCATTTTTCTTCCACTTCATCAAAGGCCCACCAAATCACCTCCACCTACATTGAAATAATAAAAACAAGTAACATTTACCATTATAATATTTATTAAAATTAATTAAATGATTCAAACATAAAGTGAAATTTATTATTATATTTGGAATATTCATTACAAAACTAGTTTAAAACAACGGTGTAAGGGTGGAATAAAATAGTGAATCGTGGTACGATCACATGGCTATGGGGATAAGAAACGAAAGATGGAGTTTCAAGACAATGGATCTAGTGAAAAAGGTGGGAAGAAAAATCAACGACCCACATGCCAAAGATGTGGGAAGTTGCACCATGGGAACTACCTCAAAGAGAAGGGGAAATGATTCAAGTGTGGGAAAGAGGGACACCATGTTCAAGAGTGTCGAAAAGACATGAAAAGGAAGGAGAATGTAGCCGATGAAAGGAGAGAACCACCCATGGTTCAATGCTACAACTGTAGGGAACTAGGGCACTATGAAAACCAGTGCACTAAACCTCGAGTTCTCGAGGGTAATCAGCGTCAGCAGCCACCAAAGCCAAAGGAATAAGGGAAGACTTATGCCATCACTACTGGAGAGGTGGAGCATGATAATGAAGTCGTATAAGGTACACTTCCTATTCACTCAAGAATGGAAAAAGTCTTATTTGATTATGGGTCTACTCATTCCTTTATATCTTGAAAGTTTGCTAGAACTATAGAATCTAAGCCTTGAAACCTTGAAGTAGAGATATCTGTAAAAACACCAAGTGGTGCAATCATTACGACCCAAGTGTTTGACTCTTCTCCTGTTGGCGTATGTGGGAAGATTCTTCCGGAAAATCTCATAATAATTCCCTTGGTGGAATTTGACACTATAATGGGAATGGATTGGCTCTCATTATATAGAGCGCATATCAACTGTCAGGAAAAGGAAATATCTTTTCATGTTACAAACCATACCATGCTCCTCTACAAATGCAAGGAAGATCATGAATCTCCTTTGAAAAATCCTTCAATGGTGTGGGTGTTGATTCCCTATGAAGAAGCATACCTCTCCCAAATGGTTGAGTCGAAGGAAAAGTTCCAACCTTGAGGAAATGCCCATCGTGAGGGAATACGACGATGTATTTCCCGAAGAGTTACCCGGAATTCCCTCGGATCGTGAGGTAGAGTTCTCAATTGAACTCATACCCGGAGCTAATCCTATCTCAAAGTTCCCCTATAGGATGGCCCCTATCAAACTGGAGGAGTTAAAGAAGCAGCTGCAAGAGCATCTGGACAAAGGGTTCATACATCCTAGTGCATCACCTTGGGGTGCGCCAGTGCTCTTTGTGAAGAAGAAGGATGGAACCATGCGGCTGTGTATCGATTATCGGGAACTAAACAAGATCACCATAAAGAACAAGTATCCTCACCCAAGGATTGATGACTTTTTCGATCAGTTAAGAGGAGATCAATACTTCTCAAAGGTGGATCTTCGTTCTAGATATCATCAGGTAAAGGTGAAGAAGGAAGATATTCAGAAGACTGCCTTTCGTACAAGGTATGGGCACTATGAGTTTTTGGTGATGCCGTTTGGACTTACCAATGCCCCTGCAATCTTCATGGATTTGATGAATAGAGTCTTTAGACATTACCTTGACAAATTTTCGGTAGTGTTTATCGAAAATATTCTAATCTACTCCAAGATTAAGGAGTAACATGAAGAACATCTAAGACTTGTGTTGGCAACATTGAGAAAGGATAAGTTGTACGCCAAGTTTAGAAAGTGTGACTTTTGGATGAATCAAGTCACGTTCTTGGGACATGTGATCACAAGTGAGGGAATTTATATGGATCCTTCAAAGACAAAGGCGATTGAGGAATGGCCCATGCCCTCTACTGTCACAGAAATCCATAGTTTTCTTGGATTAGATGGGTACTACCGACGTTCTGTGAGAAACTTCTCACGATTGTCAATCCTGCTAACTAAGTTAACAATGAAAGGGGTAAAGTATGTCTGGACTGAAGAATGTGAGGGAAGCTTCACGAAGCTAAAGAGAAGGCTGATCACTGCGCCTGTACTCACACTACCGAAAAGTGGATAAAATTTTGTGATATACAGTGATTCTTAAAAGAAAGTATTGGGTTGTGTACTCATGCTAAATGATAATGTGATAGCCTACGCATCACGATAGTTGAAGATCCATGAGAAGAACTACCCGACGCATGATCTAGAGATGACAGTCATGATTTTTGCCTTGAAAATCTGGCGACTCTACCTTTATGGTGAGAAGTGTGACATATACACCGACCACAAGATCCTAAAGTATATATTCACACAAAAGGAGCTCAACATGCATCAAAGGAGATGGTTAGAGCTAATCAAGGATTACGATTGCTCTATTCACTATCATCCTGGAAAGGAGAACAAGGTAGCTGATGCTCTAAGCAGAAAAGAACCTACTACTTTATCCATGTTGCGGATTGAGAAAGAACCCATCTTCATGGATATGAAAAGAATGGATTTGGAAATCATAATGGCAGGGGATACATCCTACCTTTCCCAAATTATTGCGCAACCATCCATCCAGGGGAAGATTAAGGAAGCACAAAGGGATGATGTAGAGATACAAAAGAGGGTGAATGTAGTAAAGGAAGGGAAGCTGCAAGAGTTCCATATCGACGATGATGGTGTGATTCGGTTTGGAACGCAGCTTTGTGTGCCTTCATCACCCGAGATAAAGAAAGAGCTATTGGATAATGCACATAGCTAAACTTTCTCTATCCATCCTGGGAGTACCAAGATGTATCGTGATCCCCGAGAACACTTCTGGTGGGATAACATGAAGAAGAAGATTGCAGAATATATATCAAGGTGCTTGGTATGTCAGCAAGTTAAAGCTGAGCGATTAAAGTCCAAAGGTATGATGCAACCATTGCCTATACCCATGTGGAAATGGGAAAATGTTACTATGGACTTTATCACAGGTCTCCCAAAGACGTCAAAGGGAAATAATGCGATATGGGTTGTAGTTGACTAACTCACCAAGACTTCTCATTTTATCACTATTCGGGAAGACCTCTCACTTGAACAACTTGCAAAGATATATGTGAAGGAAGTGGTGAGACTGCACGGTGTTGCAATCTCAATTTTCTCTGACCGTGATCCAAGGTTCACATCTAAATTCTAGAGGAGCCTTCAACATTCTTTGAGTACTGAATTAAATTTCAGCACGACCTATCACCCCCAAACCGATGGCCAGTCTGAAAGGACTATTCAGACGCTTGAAGATATGCTAAGAGCCTGCTCTCTTGAATTCAAATGTGGCTGGGATCAGCATCTCCCATTGGTTGAGTTCTCATACAATAATAACTTCCACTCGAGTATTTAGATGGCTCCATATGAAGCTCTGTATGGAAAGCGATGTAGAACTCCAACCTGTTGGGATGAAGTTGGAGAAAGAAATCTACTTGGACCCGATCTTGTTCAAGAAATGACAGATAAGGTTCAAGTCATCCAAAAACACATAAAAGCTGCTCAAAGTCGGCAAAAGAGCTATGCTGACAACCATTGAAGGGACTTGGAGTTCGACATTGGGGATATTGTCTTCCTTCGAATATCTCCATGGAAGAGAGTCATGCGATTCAAGAAGAAAGGGAAGCTAAGACCAAGGTATATTGGCCCCTTTGAGATCCTTGACTGCATAGGATTCGTGGCCTATCATCTTTAACTTCCACCAAATATGGCTCAAGATCATGATGTGTTTCATGTATCACTACTGAGGAAGTACATACCAGACACCTCACATGTACTAAACTCAGAGGTGGTGCAGTTGGAAGATGATCTCTCCTATGAGGAGCAATGAGTAAAGATTCTGGATCGGAGAGATAAGGTTCTACTCAACAAGACAACCCATCTTGTCAAAGTGTTGTGGAAGAACCATAAGTTTGAGGAAGCAACTTGGGAACCAGAAGAGGCAATGAAGGAGAAGTACCCTCACCTGTTTTTGTAAAGTGAAATTTCGGGGGTGAAATTCCTTAAGGGGGGAAGAATGTAACAGCCCAATGTTTTTCAATGGAAAATTCTCTTCTTATATTTATGTCATAAAAACACAAAATAATGAACTAATAAGTGATAAGTGACCTTTAAAGATAAGTTTGTCACTCCTATGTTTGGAATTTTGAAAATATGACATACACGATTGTGTTCAAGATGATTTTTGGAGTCTAATGAAACAAAAATAATTTTTAGTGAATAGTAACATACCCTAAGGAATAGTAGCATACCCTTATGAATAGTAATATGACCCTTATTAATAGTAAATCATCCAACATAAGAGTAACATTACCTTTGAATAATAAAATAAAATTTAGATATCTTAGAAAGTGACAATTTGACCTTAGTAAACGTTTTGGTATTTTATAAGTCATAAATAAATAATTATAATTAATTAATTAATTTAAAATAATATTTATTTCCCTAAAATGTATTCATAAATTATTGAATCAATGTATTATAGTTTTTAGATAATTTTATAAGACCCTACGTAATTTTTGAAAGCACTATAAAATCATTTTTAATCTTAAAAACTATTTTTAAGTAAATTATGATTTTAATTAAATATTAAATTAATAATATTTAGAAAATTATTTTTTAAAAATGGAATTAATTTTTGGATTTTAAACGTTGAAAAATGGTTGGGGTAAATTTTTGGTATTTTTCTGAGATACTTGATTTTTTGATGAATAGTGAAATACCGTAATTTACAAAATAAGCTAAATAAGCTAATTATAGGGTCATGTGTGATGTTCTGATGATGTAATCCCACTTGTTTTGGGATCACATTATAAAATTAATATTCTTGATTGTTCAAGACTCACTATTCTTTGTCTTGTGGGGAAATAATAAACTAATGAATTTTATATTAAGGAAACCCCTCTCCCCTCCACTATAAAAGCCACCCTTAACACCCTCATTTCCTCACACCTCTCAAGCTCCAAGACTTCTATAAACTCTATCCAAAAACCTTCCCTAGACCCTCCCCCACGTCCAAGATCTTCTGGTATCATCAAAAGACCAAGCTTAGACCCTTAAGAAGGTTCTCAAGAGAAGGATTCAAGAGGTAATTTCCTTCCCTCTTCTCCTTTAATTTCCTTTCAAGTTCAAGTTCATTTATTGATCTCTCCCCACCTATATTCTTCCAAATTTTATTGTAACTCTAGTATTATACATATACTGTAATTTTATGATTCTAATGGGATATTATATCATCCAACCCCCTTTCCCTCTTCCTTTTATTTTATTAAAGAGAACGTTGTTCGTGAGGTGTTAATTTATCACCTTCAAGAACGACATGCTTTCTTCTTCCATTTATACCTTCATATCTGGTCATGAAAACATTTTTATAGTTGAACCAGAATATTTTATATGTGTTATTTCCTATTTAAAGTTCTTTAAATAACGTATGTCCATATTACTAAGCGATAAGTTAAAACAAGTTCCCTGTGATCCAAAAACCGCCCAAATTTACCCAAATAACCATCATTTAATTTTTATCTAATGATTCATCCACATGGATATAATATAATTCATTATAAGATCATTAAAACTACTTTAATATCATTAATGACATGTAATATCATTTCTGTATGTTTACCCATGTTCTACCCGAACTTCAATTTATGAATACAAGTGAACAACCCAAGAAAAACCATAAAAACGAACATCCCCGAACAATGTTTTTAAACTCTATAAGTCATTCAAAGGAACATAAAATAACATAATGAAACCAGAATGAACCCTATTAATGTACACATGGTTCTAGATTTCTAATTAATGAATATAATGTCATTATATAAGACATTAAAGAGAAGGAAGCATTCGGGTACAAGGTAAGGGAAAATTCTCAAACCCAACTTTCATCCTTCGAGTTCTACCTATTTCACTCCATTTTAGATATGGTAACTACTTAAAGATCATTTTTTCATCATTGTATTTCCTTTTATGGGATATAAATGTTTTATAATTAAGTTTATGTCAATCCAAATTTTTTTCGAAGGAACTCTTCTCTTAAGAACTCAACTTTTACCTCTTATTCAAGGTTGATGATTCTTGTATCAAGTATGTTGTTCCCTCTTTATTTTGGGAACCCAAAGTTTATGAATGTGTTATTATGAGATTAAAACCATTCCTTTTCATGGGTTAGTTATGTTCATTTATGTTATATGTTCATTGTGGCATTCATGATAAATGATAATGTTATGATGTGACGGGTGCGCCCGGAATTATATAGCGCAATATGAATGTTTAAATGTGACGGGTGCGCCCGGAATTATATAGTGCTCCAATGCATTGGTTAAATTGATGAATCTCATGAGTAAATGTGAAATTATGTGTGAACAAGATGCTAGCTTGGTTCACATGTATGTGTGGTATTTAACCACTAAGACACGATGTTTCATTTTTATACTTTGCCACATTTCAAGTCTTTTATTTATGCTCCTCTCATGTTCATGATCTTTTGCCTATGTTATGATTATTCTCACCCCATGATATATTGTTCTTATATATCCTCTTACTGGGCTTCTATATAACCCATTTGATGTATATCCTCAGGTGGCTACATGTACTAAGGAGAGGACAAGTGCCAATAAGAAGCTAGAGAAGAAGAAATTAAATAAATGTTTATGCTAGATGTTGTATTTGTTATGTGTGGTCCTAGTTTTCCCAAGACACTAAGCCTTTGGATCCTCTTTGTGTAATACTATTATGTTGTTTATCTTTGAAATGATGTAATAGTAATGTAAGAAAAGGCCGGGTCGCTATAGTTGGTATCAGAGGCAAGGTTTAGTTAATTTGGGAATTAAGATTAGTGAACCCTAGAGAAAACCTCTAGCATGAGACTAAGTTAAAATATGCACACAAGAATATTTACCTTGGGATCCCATATGTTATGTTTTTGGTATAATTTTATAAATGAATAAGTTATTCATGACTTGTTTAGTTATGTTTTGTTCTATCCTTTTCTATTTTAGAAAATGGTGGGAACCAGGAGAAATCAGGCCAACAACTCATGTGAGGGCCAATGCAACGATTGCCCGAATGACATACCTAAGGATTTGGGAGGTGGAGTTCAAAACTTCATGGAGATGCTTACCCAATTATCATAGGTTATGTATAATAACCATAATAATGGGGAATTTCCTCCTTCACCAAAGAGGGAGCACCTGGCTATTGAATGTTTTATGTGGCAACGACCACCGACGTTTTGTGGATCTTCTGATCCACTAGTTGTGGAACAGTGGGTCAACTCTATGGAGAATATCTTTTCTGTGCTTCACTATTCTGAGACAGATAAGGTTACTCTAGCTGTTTATCGTCTTGATGGAGAAGCTGATCAATGGTGGGCTTTGATTAAGAACACCAAGCCAAGGGAGGAAATTGAAGAGATGGAATGGGAAGACTTTAAGATAATGTTTCTTAATAAGTATTTCCCTTGAACTCTTCGCACGAAGATGGATAGAGAATTCATAGAGCTCAAGAAAAAAGAAGGATAATCTATCACAACCTTTGAAGCGAATTTCACAAGGCTCGTAAGGTATGATTCAGGTTTTGTTATCAACAATGATAGAAAAATTGATAGATTCTTTAGTGGATTAAAACCACAACTTCGAAAGGCTCTTACAATTAGAGACTTTGGGAGTTATGAAGAAGTTTTTCGGTGTGCTCTAAAAGTGGAGATAGAGTTTGGAGAATGGTCCCATGGCTATGGGCATAAGAAACGAAAGATGGAGTTTCAAGATAGTAGATCTAGTGATAAAGGTGGGAAGAAAAATCAACTACCAACATGCCAAAAATGTGGGAAGTTGCACCATGAGAACTACCTCAAAGGGATGGGGAAATGATTCAAGTGTGGGAAAGAAGGACACCATGCTCAAGAGTGTCGAAAAGACACGAAAAGGAAGGAGAATATAGCCGGTGAAAGGAGAAAACCACCCATGGTTTAATGCTACAACTGTAGGGAGCTAGGGCACTATGAAAACCAGTGAACTAAACCTCGAGTTCTCGAGGGTAATCAGCGTCAGCAACCACCAAATCCAAAGGAACAAGGAAAGGATTATGACATCACTACTGCGGAGGTGGAGCATGATAATGAAGTCGTTCAAGGTACACTTTCTATTCACTCAAGAATGGAAAAAGTCTTATTTGATTCTGGTTCTACGCATTCCTTTATATCTTACAAGTTTGATAGAACTATAGAATTGAAGCCCCAAAACCTTGAAGTAGAGATATCTGTAAAAACACAAAGTGGTGAAATCATTACAACCCAAGTGTTTGAATCTTCTCCTGTTGGCATATGTGGGAATATTCTTCCATAAAATCTCGTAATACTTCCCTTGGTGGAATTCGACGCTATAATGGGAATGGACTGGCTCTCATTATATAGAGCGCATATAAACTATCGGGAAAAGGAAATATCTTTTCATATTCCAAACCATCCCATACTCCTCTAAAAATGAAATGAAGATCATGAATCTCCTTTAAAAAATCCTTCAATGGTGTGGGTGTTGATTCCCTATGAAGAAGCATACCTCGCCCAAATGGTTGAGTCGAAGGAAAGTTCCAACCTTGAGGAAATTCCCATCGTGAGGGAATACGACGATGTATTTCCCAAAGAGTTACCCAGAATTCCCCTGGACCGTGAGGTAGAGTTATCAATTGAACTCATACACGGAGATACTCCTATCTCAAAGTGCCCCTATAGGATGACTCCTATCGAACTGGAGGAGTTAAAGAAGCAGCTGCAAGTGCATCTGGACAAAGGGTTCATACGTCCTAGTGCATAACCTTGGGGTGCGCCAGTGCTCTTTGTGAAAAAGAAGGATGGAACCATGCGGCTGTGTATCGATTATCGGGAACTCAACAAGATCACCATAAAGAACAAGTATCCTCTCCCAAGGATTGATGACTTGTTCGACCAGTTAAGAGGAGCTCAATACTTCTCAAAGGTGGATCTTTGTTCTGGATATCATCAGGTAAAGGTGAAGAAGGAAGATATTCAGAAGACTGCCTTTCGTACAAGGTATGTGAACTATGAATTTTTGGTGATGCCCTTTGGACTTACCAATTCCCCTACAATCTTCATGGATTTGATGAATAGAGTCTTTAGACATTACCTCGACAAATTTTTGGTAGTGTTTATCGACAATATTCTCATATAATCCAAGAGCAAGGAGGAACATAAAGAACATCTAAGACTTGTGTTGGAGACATTGAGAAAGGAGAAGTTGTACGCCAAGTTCAGAAAGTGTGACTTTTGGATGAATCAAGTCATGTTCTTGGGACATATGATCACAAGTGAGAGAATTTCTGTGGATCCTTCAAAGACAAATGCGATTGAGGGATGGCCCAGGCCCTCTAGTGTCACAGAAATATGTAGTTTTCTTGGATTAACTGGGTACTAACGATGTTTTGTGAGAAACTTCTCATGATTGTCAAGCCCACTAACTAAGTTAACAAGGAAAGGGGTAAAGTATGTCTGAACGGAAGAATGTGAGGGAAGATTCATGGAGCTAAAGAGAAGGCTGATCACTGCACTTGTACTCACACTACCAAAAAGTGGATAAAGTTTTGTGATATACAGTGATGCTTCAAAGAAAGGCTTTGGTTGTGTACTCATGCTAAATGATAATGTGATGACCTACGCCTCACAAAAGTTGAATATCCATGAGCAGAACTACCCGACGCATGATCTAGAGATAGCAGCCATGATTTTTGCCTTGAAAATCTGGCAGCACTACCTTTATGGCAAGAAGTGTGACATATACACCGACCACAAGAGCCTAAAGTATATATTCACACAAAAGGATCTCAACATGCGTCAAAGGATATGGTTAGATCTAATCAAGGATTACGATTGCTCTATTCACTATCATCTTGGAAAGGTGAACAAGGTAGCTGATGCTCTAAGCAGAAAAGAACCTGCTACTCTATCCATGCTGCAGATTAAGAAAGACCCTATCTTCATGGATATGCAAAGAATGGATTTGGAAATCATAATGGTAGGGGATACATCCTACCTTACCCAAATGATTGCGTAACCATCCATCCAAAAGAAGATTAAGGAAGCACAAAGGGATGATGTGGAGATACAAAAGAGGGTGAATGTAGTAAAGGAAGGGAAGCTGCAAAAGTTCCATATCGACGATGATGGTGTGTTTCGGTTTGGAACGTGGCTTTGTGTGCCTTCATCATCCGGGATAAAGAAGGAAATATTAGATAATTCACATAGCTCAACTTTCTCTATCCATCCTGGGATAACCAAGATGTATCGTGATCTCTGAGAACACTTCTGGTGTGATAACATGCAGAAGAAGATTGCAGAATATATATCAAGGTGCTTGGTATGTCAGCAAGTTAAATCTGAGTGAAAAAATTCCAAAGGTATGATGCAACCATTGCCTATACCCATGTGGAAATGGGAAAATGTTACTATGGACTTTGTCACAGGTCTCCCGAAGACTTCAAAGGGAAATAATGTGATATGGGTTGTAGTTGACCGACTCACCAAGACTACCCATTTTATCGCTATTAGGGAAGACCTCTCATTTAAATAACTTGCAAAGATATATGTGAAGGAAGTGGTGAGATTTTACGGTGTTCCACTCTCAATTGTCTCTGACCGTGATCCAAGGTTCACATCTAAATTTTGGAGGAGCCTTCAACATGCTTTGAGTACTGAATTAAATTTCAGCATGACCTATCACCCCCAAACCGATGGATAGTCTGAAAGGACTATTCATACGCTTGAAGATATGCTAAGAACCTGCTCTCTTGAATTCAAATGTGGTTGGGATCAACATATCCCATTGGTTTAGTTCTCATACAACAATAGCTTCCACTTGAGTATTCAGATGGCTCCATATGAAGCTCTGTATGGAAAGCGATGTAGAACTCCAAACTGTTGGGATGAAGTTGGAGAAAGAAAGCTACTTGGACCTGATATTGTTCAAGAGATTACAGATAAGGTTCAAGTCATCCAAAAACACATCAAAGCTTCTCAAAGTCGGAAAAAGATCTATGCTAACAACCATCGAAGGGACTTGGAGTTCGACGTTGGAGATAAATTCTTCCTTCGAATATCTCCATAAAAGAGAGTCATGCAATTCAGGAAGGGAAGCTAATCCCAAGGTATATTGGCCCCTTCGAGATCCTTGACCGCATAGGAGTCGAGGCCTATCGTCTTGAACTTCCACCAAATATGGCTCAATTTCATGATGTGTTTCATGTATCACTACTGAGGAAGTACATACCATACCCCTCACATGTACTAAACTAAGAGGTGGTGCAGCTGGAAGATGATCTCTCCTATAAGGAGCAGCCGATAAAGATTCTGGATCAGAGAGATAAGGTTCTACGCAACAAGACAACCCATCTTGTCAAAGTGTTGTGGAGGAACCATAAGTTTGAGGAAGCAACTTGGGAACCATAAGAGGCAATGAAGGATAAGTACCCTCACCTGTTTGTGTAAAGTGAAATTTTGGCGGTGAAATTCCTTAAGGGGGGAAGAATGTAACGACCCAATGTTTTTCAATGGAAAATTCTCTTCTTATATTTATGTCATAAAAACACAAAATAATGAACTACTAAGTGATAAGTAACCTTTAAACATAAGTTTGTCACTCCTATGTTTGTACTTTTGAAAATCCGACATACACGGTTGTGTTCAAGATGATTTTTGGAGTCTAATGAAACAAAAATAATTTTTAGTAAATAGTAACGTACCCTTAGGAATAGTAACATAACCTTATGAATAGTAATATGACCCTTATTAATAGTAAATCACCCAACATAAGAGTAACATTACCTTTGAATAATAAAATAAAATTTAGACATCTTAGAAAGTGACAATTTGACCATAGTAAAAGTTTTGGTATTTTGTAAGTCATAAATAATTAATTATAATTAATTAATTAATTTAAAAGAATATTTATTTCCCTAAAATTTATTCATAAATTATTGAATCAATGTATTATAGTTTTTAGATAATTTTATAAGACCCTATGTAATTTTTGAAAGCACTATAAAATCAGTTTTAATCTTAAAAACTGTTTTTTTAAGTAAATTATGATTTTAATTAAATATTAAATTAATAATATTTATAAAATTATTTTTGAAAAATGGACTTCATTTTTGGATTCTACACATCGAAAAATGGTTGGAGTAAATTTTTGGTATTTTTCTGAGATACTTGAATTTTTGATGAATAGTAAAATACCGTAATTTACAAAATAAGCTAAATAAGCTAATTATAGGGTCATGTGTGATGATCTGCTGATATAAGACCACTTGGTTCGGGATTAAATTTTAAATTTACTATTATTGGTCATTCAAGAATCACTATTTCTTGTCTTTTGGGGAAATAATAAACTAATGAATTTTATATTAAGGAAACCCCTCTCCCCTCCACTATAAAAGCCACCCTTCACACCCTCATTTCCTCACACCTCTCAAGCTCCAAGACTTCTCTAAACTCTGCCCAAACATCTTCCCTATCCCCTCCCCCATGTCCAAGAGCTTCTGGTATCATCAAAAGACCAATATTAGGCCCTTAAGGAGATTCTCAAGAGAAGGATTCAAGAGGTAATTTTCTTCCCTCTTCTCCTTTAATTTCCTTTCAAGTTCAAGTTCATTTCTTGATCTCTACCCACCTATATTTTTCAAAATTGTATTTTAACTCTAGTATTATAAATATAATGTAATTTTATGATTCTAATAGGATATTATATCATCCAACCCCCTTTCCCCCTTCCTTTTATTTTATTAAAGAGAACGTTGTTCGTGAGGTGTTAATTTATCACCTTCAAGAACGACATGATTTCTTCTTCCATTTATACCTTTAGATATGGTCATAAAACCATTTTTATGGTTGAACCAGAATATTTTATATGTGTTATTTCTTATTTAAAGTTCTGTAAATAACCTATGGACATATTACTAAGTGATAAGTTAAAACAAGTTCGTTGTGATCCAAAAACCGCCCAAATTTACCCAAATAACCATCATTTAATTCTTATCTAATGATTCATCCACATGGATATAATATAATTCATTATAAGATCATTAAAAATCCTTTAATATAATTAATTACATGTAATATCATTTCTGTATGTTTACCCATGTTCTACCCGAACTTCAATTTATGAATACAAGTGAACAACCCAAGAAAAACCATAAAAACGAACATCCCCGAACAATGTTTTTAAACTCTATAAGTCATCCAAAGAAACATAAAATAACATAATGAAACCAGAATTAAACCTATTAATGTACACATGGTTCTGGATTTCTAATTAATGAATATAATGTCATTATACATGACATTAAAGAGAAGGAAGCATTCAGGTACAAGGTATGGGGAAATTCTCGAACCCAACTTTCATCCTTCGGGTTCTACCTCTTTCACTCCATTTTTGATATATTAACTCCTTAAAGATAATTTTTTAATCATTTTATTTCCTTTTATGTGATATACATGTTTTCTAATGAAGTTTATGTCAATCTAAATGTTTTCCGAAAGAACTCTTCTCTTAAGAACTCAACTTTTACCTCTCATTCAAGGTTGATGATTCTTGTATCAAGTATGTTGTTCCCTCTTTATTTTGGGAAACCAAAGTTTATGAATGTGTTATTATGAGATGAAAACCATTCCTTTTAATGGTTTAGTTATGTTCATTTATGTTATATGTTCATTGTGGCATGCATGGTAAATGATAATGTTATGATGTGACAGGTGCGCCCAGAATTATATAGCACAATATGAATGTTTAAATGTGACGGGTACACCCGAAATTATATAGCGCTCCAATGCATTGGTTAAAGTGATTAATCTCATGAGTAAATGTGAAATGATGTGTGAACAAGATTCTAGCTTGGTTCACAAGTATGTGTGGTAGTTAACCACTAAGACATGATGTTTCATTTTTATGCTTTGCCACATTTCAAGTCTTTTATTTATGCTCCTCTCATATTCATGATCTTTTGCCTATGTTATGATTATGCTCACCCCATGATATATTGTTCTTATATATCCTCTTACTGGGCTTCTAGCTCACCCCGTTGATGTATATCCTCAGCTGTCTACATGTACTACAGAGAGGAAAGTGCCAATAAGAAGCTAGAGAAGAAGAAATTAAATAAATGTTTATGATAGATGTTGTATTTGTTATGTGTGGTCCTAGTTTTCCCAAGAAACTAAGCCTTTGTATCCTCTTTTTGTAATACTATTATGTTTTTTATCTTTGAAACGATGTAATAGTAATGTAAGAAAAGGTCGGGTCACTATATCAATCATCAATCTGAATGGATCCTTTTGAGGCTTTGTATGTTCGCTCATGAAAATCACCTCTTTGTTAGGTAGAGGTGGGTGAAGCTTCTTTGGTAAGACCTAATTTGGTTCAGGAGATGTCCATGAGGATTTATGATATAAGCCGATGTATGTTTATAACATAAAATTAGTGTAAATATTATGTGAATCAATGGTGTTTTCCTTTGGAGTTTTTCGTAGGTGCTGGGTTTTATTGAAAGTTTATCCCCAGTTAGGTCACTGTCAGCTTGAAAATAAGGGAAGTTTCCTCTAATATATATTGATCCATTTTAGGTCATTGAGCAGCTTGGGTTGCTTATCAGTTGGCATTGTCATCTCAATTGACATGCATTCATGATATTTTCTATACATCACAGCTTAAGAAATATCACCCTGACCCCTCTCATGTTTTAAGTTGGGAAGAGATTGAGTTAGAGCCATATGTTTTTGTTGTTGAGTAACCAATTGAGATAATTGACTCTCAAGATAAAGTCTTGTGTGGGAAGTATATTCCATTGGTCAGAGTGTTATGGAGGAACGAATCATATTCTCATGAAACTTGGGAGTGTGAATCATTGACGATGGATCAATGGCCTAACCTCTTTACTAGACTTCATTCTTCCACATGACTTATCAGGGATGAAAAGCCTTATTGTGGGGAGTTTGTAACATCCCATTACCTAATTTTAGGCATTTTATCTTATATTTGATTGTTTTTCTCTATAATTGGGTGTGCCTTGGGACTCCTAGGATGAAGAACATTTTCCAAGGAAAATGACCTAAAGTTAAGTGATATATGTTTGTTTAAATTAATGGAGTCGGGTTATAAATGTCTAAATGGTTTGGAATGGTTCTCCTTGAGTTTGGAGAATTCTAGAGTTGGTTTGAGAATTTTGTAAAGAATCTATAGTTTTTACAATATTTAGGAAAAATAAACAGCATGCAATGTGAGTACATGACATGTAAGTTCTATAGAGAAGATGTTGTGAACCTAGTACACAACATGCAGGAAGTACGCGTCGTGTAAAGGTTACACACTGTGTAATTCTAAAAGACCAATTTTTAATTAAAAAGCGATGGGTTTTTTTGGTGTATCTGAGTCCCAAGGATTTCATGATGTGTAAAAGGATTACACACCATGTAAATATCATAGATAGTTATTTTAGGGAATTGTACCATTTTATTTTTATTTCATTCTTCCACAAATTTCCTTTCTCTTAACCCAAGGCTCTTCTCCAACAATTTTGGGAGCCTCCATTCAATATGGATTGATTCATTTTGTGATTGATCATTATTGTAGTTGGGTTTCATCTCTTTGGGTGAGTAATTATTTCTACTTCTTCATTACTTTGATCATTGCAGTGTCGTTGCATTGTTTTATCAGATCCATTAACCTGTGATGATGTTTCTTACTGATTCTATCTAGATCCATTACGTGAACTTATTCCAGGGGATGTTTCATTTGTTTATTGTGGTGAAAATGATGTTCATTCTTGATTTATGTGTAATATAACCTCTTCACTAACCCTTTTTGATGAATTTAATCAATTATAATATGCGTATATTTATTCTAGATCCTCTGTTGTCATTGTTGGTTCCTCCTTGTTGGTGTATTCTAATGTGGGCGTGTGCGACCCAAGTTTTGAGGTAGGTGATTCAATATCTAACCTGTATTGATGAACTACATTTCTCCTATTTTTGATAAATTGATTTATTAAATGAAATTTCATGATTTATTGATTTGTTTTATGTGTGTGGAATTGGGTTTTTATAAAATATGGCTTTCCAATAGTTTTGGTAAATGGAAAAGGGTTTTCAAATCATTATGAAATGGTTTTCAAAGCATGATTTGATGGAAATGGATTGATGAATTGATTTCAAAAATAGATAACATAGAAATCCTTGGGTACTTATGTGGAAGGTATAGTAATATGTATTTTTTAGTGTTGGGGGGTTTGATCATGTGGATTTCCTCTTCTTCCTAGGACTATTGTTCTAGGGACTTGTTAGACCTGTTGGGGGGTCACTTATTGGGGTGTTCCTCTAATCTCTAGACTCAATGAATATGTCTAGTGGCTTGATGATTATGTGATTTTCTATGTTAGTTATGTTTTTTCTAGCTATCCTGACCTAGTGTGATCCCTAACATGATGTGACCTATGCTTCTTGGTCGATTTAGACTATTTGGTTTATACTGTTTTGTTCTACTTCCATGGTTTTGATATGAGATATGCTACATGATTTGCTTTTTTTACATGATATATCTATTGTGATATATGTAAATTAAATTCCTTGAAACTAATTTACCTAGTTTATTTGGGAAATGTGTAAAAATGAGAAATTAAACTATTTTTCTATGATTTTGATATAAAAAACGATAAACTGATATCATGCCTTGTTTTTCTTTAAAGTTGAGCATGCTTGAATTATTGTTTAGATACTTGATATATAACACCTAGGTGAGACCCTATTGAGACTGTTATCTCACACCCTGTGTACCCCTTTGACAGCACATAGACCTACTTATGTATTTCGATGCAAGGAAAGGCAAGGTGTCGTAGTGAGGCGATGAGGTTTCCTGTCATTTGGGTTTTGGGTAGCTGGTGGTGAGATAGTGGGAGTCTTCCCATGATATCACATGGATTAGATGATTTTTATTATTTTGGTAGTCCTTTGTGGTTATAACTATACCTGGATATTGTTTATACTCTCAGGTTGTTTCATTTCTGCTATTTATTTTCTATTATGGCTTATATTTATCTTTTCTACTATTGTCTATATTGTATATATGTTCCATGTTGTTGCTTTAGGTTGGGAGAAATCATTACCTCTAGTTGTTGTTTGATGTCCAGATGCTAGTTACTAGCCTATGGGGATTGATAATTCCCTTTGGGTATGTGATGTATTGGGTTGGGTACCAGTTTGAGAGGGTTTTCAAGTCGGTTTGTTACATGGATGCTCGTAGATATAGCTCCTCTCGATCAATCTTCCTAAATCCATTTGGTATATATATTTTAATACATATGTGAGAACTATAAGCTGCATATAATACCCAATTTGTAGAAATAGATAGATTAAACTTGATAAAAAATGCACCAAAATCTTTCCCTTACTTCTTCGTTTGGGTGCAATTTTTCTTGTAGTGGCTTTTCTTGCCACATGAAAAATAGATAACATCTTGTTCCCTTGCTTTCCCCATTATCTTTATCTTCTTGTAAGGTTTTTGTGAAGAATATTTGGGCTTATAGCTCTTCACCTGGACTTTCCTTTTATTCATAATAAGATCGAAAGTATTTTTTCACTTTGTCTCCTTAACAACTTGGTGAAGACGAGTGAGTAGATCTGAGATACACTTCTCAATGTTTTTTATATTTAAATTGAAAAAAATAGAGAATATCTAAGGTAGTAATGTAATAATGGGATCAGTGCACAATTATTTAGGGAATTTGAACCCTAGAACCTCTAGGCGCTCAATGTAGCAAATGAGTTTAACTATGTGAGGCCTAACTAATGCACCCTATCCAAGCTTACTCTGAAAGAGTGCTTTGGATATCTCAAACTGTTCCTATATTTCTCTCTCTTGGTAAAGACCCTAGAGATGCTCAATAATTCTATAATCATCCATTTATTCATGAGACTTTATGATCTCACTAAATGTATATGAAAGTATTAAACATTGAATATTGACTGCGTCGCTCAAGTGTTTATCATAGAAAGTGAACTCTTCATCACTCACACACTTTATAGAAAAATCAGGCAGTGAGGATTCCAGAACATAAGATATTCATTCATGGCACAACACAACTTAAAGAAATCTGAACCATTCATGGAATTTACTGCCAGTAAGGAGATGGTCTTTCTCCAATATAGATTGCAGGGATAATGTAGATGATAAACTTTCCATTTATTCTACAATTATAAAAGAGTATATTATTAATACCTCACTTGATTACAATTTATATGAGACATAATGAATTTAATTTTATCAAGTCCCAATATCCCACACCATTAGAATCAAAATGTCTAGTTGTTAGGACATTCTAGTGGAAAGGATCCATATTCCCCTTCTCATAACCCTAACAAGGGTTGGTCAAGCTACTTTAAGGTATTTAGGTAGGAAAGTATTTTCTAATTGTGGGATTGCAACTCCTTAATCTTTTGAGTGGACTCCCCAATCCAGAAATCCTGACTTGGATTTCCTCAACACTTAGCTCCAAGTTAAGTCATGTATAGTGATGGATGATTCTCTTGGTGCAAGATGGTTAAGTCATCCCAAAAAAATTATAAGAACTCCACAATAAAAGTAATTGTCCCAATAATAATTGGTCAAACACTTAGTTTTATGGATTTCATTCCTAATCAAGTAATGAAAGACCAAGTGTGACTTAATATTAAGTTGAGGGATTTTGTTTATTATGCACAAATTTTTTATTATTTTATCTTTTACATGACTTGTTAATATTAAGTGGATTTTAATTAAGTGATTAACCATGTTTTAATAAAACATTTATACATAATCCATTTATTTATATTTTATCTTTGCACATTAGTTCATTTATTTATGTGATCGCGGTCTTGCATCCATAAAATAAATAATGTATAAGATAGAAATAAATAAATAAATAAATGACCCAATCATGAGTGTATTTTACAATTGATTTATTTAACAGATAATAAATCAACCTAAGACCTAAGGGAAAACTCATGAGCACTATGTGGTCATTTAGGATACCTAAAAACTATGCTACGCTAGTGGGTGATGACATGAGGGGTGTGACACACTCCCGATTTTATAACAATACTTGTACTATATGACTTTGTATTTTGAATTTTATTTAATAATTATAGGGATAACCTCACGGACCCTGGATCTTCATGGTATAACATCCCACCTGCCCACTTGTGCATCACCTATGTTGGTATCATCTCAGTTCCATCTTTAATTTCATCTATATGCCTTGAGATACTTATTTTATTATATGTATTTATAACTCACATGAAGGTGAGGTGAACTAATGGATTAGTTAAGGGGAATTACATAAATAACCTTATACACACAAGTCTTACATAATAAAGGAGGGTGGGATGACTCATATCCCATCATATTTAATTTAATAATTAATAATTGAAAAACCATGCAATCAATTAAATTAAATAAAACCAACACATACATAGGTCTTGGTCAAGCTCCCAAACGGCCATACACATGCAACAAATATGGAAAAGTATACTGGTTAACATTCATTTATATCTGTTCTTATTAAGATAAATATGTTTTAATTAATTAATTAATTAATTAATTAATTAATTCCCTTTTATCACAATGACCATCCAAATTCTCTTAGAAATACCCATAATTAATTAATTCATGGCAAATAAATGACATGACCAATAATTATAATAAATAAATCGAGCATTTTTAATTATTCAAAACCTTTAATACATTGTCAAACACATCAAGTTAAAATCAATTCAATAAGGTTTTAATGTTGTAATTAATTATTTTGATGTAATTTAATTATGTCTTTTATTAGGATAGTACATGAAATATACTTACGAGCTACATGTTGTGTTCCTTGATTTCCATGTACCCAAGATAAATGTCTGGGGCTTTATCATGTACATCCTATGGACTACACGACATACACTAACCAACCACACACCACACATCATGTTTTTCATGTGTCCATGTAACCCACAAAAGGACTTGGTGTGTTCTTTGTATGTGGGAGTACACATTGTGTATCTCACATGTTGTGTGTCCTCACAACCAGTTGAATGGCTTGGTGTGTTCTTCAGACATGAGAATTAATGAAATATATGTCATGTATACTGACTACACATTATGTGTTTCATTAATGTTCCAGACTGTCAGCATCACATAGTGTCAAACTATGTCTTTGACCACACAGTTAGCACAAATCTCATTACTAAACCCTATAGACTACATGACATGTACTCCAACTACACATCATGTAATCCAACAAGATGAGTTCCAGACTGACCCGATCTATACATGGTGTAAAATAAATGCACTATGTGTATTTTTTGATCGACATGTCATGCATCCCATGACACATCAAAATATAGTGAACTTTGGTACAAAATGTGTACTATGACTATATGCTATGTAACCTAATCAACTGGATAATAAAAATTTGGCACTTCCTAATATAATTTCTGGTCATTCTTCATCCATTCTTAGACCTTTAAGAAATTGTGAATATTGAATTAAATAATTAAAATTTAAAAATCATGTTAATTAAACGTAGGATTAAAGAATGAATAATCTATAAATGAAAGATCTAACAACTATTGCACATATAGATCAAAAATCAAATAAATAATTATAAGTTTAAAATTTAACTTGTATTTGATACCACTTGAAGTTTCCAGGTGCAACGAAAGTGCCTTGGTGGGTGTATAACCCTAAAAGTTTTTCCAGATTCGATATATCATTCACTAATTGTGTAAGACATAATCATCACGACCAATAAATTTTTTCCATCAAATATTGACATACAGAAACCTGAAACCCAGACAGAGGATCTTTTCACATTAAATTTATAATTAATTTAAATAGATCTAAAGAAATGCTACCTCATCTTAGTATCTTTCCTAATAAATGTTTTTGATCATCTAAAAACTGTTTTCCAGATTAACTTTGTTATGATTATAGGTTCCAAGTGTAGAATCTCTATAATGGTGATCCACACATGCTATTTTGATCTCCAAACAACACCAATTGATTACTGGGTGCTAGCATGAAAAATCTATGGTCTTGTGTTGTTTGTATTGATTGATTTTAATTCCTTTAGTCTTGAAGGATTCTCTCTTGTTCTTATCATTCTCGAGAGGATGAGAGAATGAATAATTTGTGAGAGAATTATTTCATAAAAAATGATTATTAATTCTCAATTAACCCTACACAATAGACATAACCATCTATTTAAAGAGTTAGAGTTTCAGTTAAAATATTATTTAATTATGTACTAACCCTTAGATAATATAATAAACCATTCCCAACCCCATGCCAAAATAATAATAATAATAATAATATTTTTATGGCTTGCACTAACTGGTGCAATGATAAATATTATTTTACCAACTTGCAAATTAATATTTATCATCAGACATGATATTATTCTGGTAGTCTTCCCCAACATTTATTGAATACCCAAACAAATATTTAATTAAATATTTTATTCATAAATAAATATTTTATTCACAATCCGGTGAAAAAATATTTATTAAATATTCAATAAATAAAATAAATATTCTATTCATAGTCTGATGAATAAATATTTATTTAATATTTTTACAATCAATAAAACTTGAATAAAATTGTTCATCGGTATTGAGAATAATATTTATATTAATTAAATTCAAATAGAATTTAATCGAGATCAACACAAACACTTAGGGTATGACCCTATAGGATTCTTTCTCATTAGAATTAGATAGATTTTCCTAAAGTCCAAGATTACTATCTAGTAATGGGACAAGACACCCAAGATAAATAACTTAATGTTGTAACATCAACAACCACATACAAGAATTCACTGTATAGTATAATGTCTTTGTCACAATATCTCATAAAGAAGGCTACAAATCTGTACCATCAACCTATATTCTTGAGACATATTTCTTTGACTATCTGAAATAAACATGTCATTACACCATAACCATGGAATTTAAGGAGACTATTATATTCTAATAAAGGGAACGTATAACGACCCATACTTTACATACATTGTTAATACTTCAAAATTGAAGTACACTTATTACAACATATAACAAAACCATGAAAGGACCGTATAGGTATACTGTCTTTAGAAACTGGGAAACATAAACAACTGGTTCATAAAGCATCTACATTGTCTCCCATTTATTTCATCATATCTAGAGTCCCTTTTGGAATATCCTACTTAATAACCTTCTTCCTGACCTGGGGAAAGAAAACATACAAAAGGGTGAGCTCAAATTCTCAGTAAGGGTAAACAAAAGAAATATCAATCACATCATATTCATAAGAACATAACATTTTGGAAATCTTAACCTGCAAAAGAGATCATAATTTAATAATCATGTGATAAATCATAGTAGTGAAATGTAATCCCAATAATCATAACTTAAAACATGAAACTTTGTGTCATACACACATAATCATAGAGAATCATTTCTTAGTATTCAAAAATCATTTCCAAGACTATCTTAGTGGACAAATTCCATTTCTGAACTGAGTTCACTCCTCGTTTCAGTCCTGTTTCACTGAACCGGTTTAACCTGCCGTTACAGCCATGTCTATCTCATGAGATATAAATCTTTACCCAATGAATTGGAGGGATATATAGGTCTCACCCATATCATAATGAAACCATTCTTATGTGTGCCACAAAATCATAAATCATACATCATAACATAACCCATGTAATAAAAATGGGATTCTTAAACATCATTCCAACATAACATAATCCATATAAGATAAAAAAACTTCATAAAAATAATTCCATCATAACATAATCAAATAAATTTAAAAATAGGGATAGAAACATAACCCTATATTATCTTATATGGAAAATAATTTTGATAAAACGCTTGAACTCCATTCTTGAGGAAAATATCCTTTCTACTTCAAAAAAATTTTCCTTATTTAAAATGTCATATAATTTTAAACTAAAAGAAGTTGATTAAAAATAAACTTGAAAATTTTAAATTAAGCTTCATGGAAATAATTTTCTAAAAATACATTCATTCCTTATAAGTTAAAAAAAACATTCTTCTCGTACTTTGGCCGAAAAAGTCAAAAAGTACCTCGTACGAAAAACGACAAAAGATTCCTTTCATATATTTTACTAAAAACTCACCGAAGGGTAAAATTGGATTTAAACAATTGTATAAGGATATAAATAATATTATATATTGAGGAAACATGGATTTGGATGATAAATATTCCCCATTAAATTCTGAAGTATAAACAATCTCGGATAAAAATTGAGATTGCGAGATTTTCCCTTACCTTAGGTCTGATTTGCTTCGTAAGTGTCCGAACCTCCGGTATAATGATTTAAATAATGTAATTGACTTATTCCAAAATAATAATCATTGTTATGATATCATATATGGTTATATTATTAGCTTCTTATTAGTAATATTTCATTGCTACTTGTTATTTGGGTGTTTATTACTTTTTGTTCTTATGCGTGTTTTGTCGAATAAATTCTTATTCTTCTCTTTAGGTTATAGATAACTCATTTAAATAATGGTATTAGTGTAATATATATCATATTTATTCATTCAATTCATTTATATAATCATTATGTAATGAAGATCATGTAGAACGAGTCGCATCACATCGTGGAGACGGTAGGCCGTACGTACGCATGAGCGATGATATCGTTCCCATGATCGTGGAATTGTATTGAACTGTATGTATACTATTTCAGAATCAATATAACTTTAAAATAATCATATATAGTTATTCTATACACCATTATACCCATCCAAGTAAGGTGGTGGTGGAAAATAGATTACACCACGACGTGGAGACGGTATTCCGTACGCACGCACGCGCGGTGATTTCATTTTCCATAGGATGGATAGATGGTGAAAAAGGGTTGTTTAATACTTATAATAAAATATTAGTATATTAGTGATACTGATGTTATTACTTAATAATTAAACAACTAAAGAAGAAGAAGTAGAAGAAGAAATAAAGTTGAAAGAACCGGTAACGAACATTACCCCTTCTTTGAAGCGCCTCTTCTTAACCTCCTCTTAGGGAACTAAAGATGGTCTTTGAAGAATACCAGGACCTCTAGGATGTTTCTAGGGAAGTGGAGAAGATAAATTTTCAGGGGTTGTCTGAGATTGAAGGCTCAAAGTGGTGTGAGGAAGAGAGGGAGGAAGTGCCCTTTTATAAGGGAGGAGAGGGGCACCTTTGGAAAAACTAAAAATATTATTTTATTATAAAGTCATATTCGGTTTTTAATAGCTCCAAATTAATTTATTTAGAATATAAGGTGGGTATTGGTCGAAATAATCTCAACCAATGGGTTTTAGACAAGTTTAGGTCATTATATTAACCTTATATTTTAGTTTTAACTCTTAGTTAATTAGATTAACATTTACCATGTCACTTTGTATTTTTATATTATATAGTTAATAAACTTACCATATACATCCAAGAGACCCCCAAGTGGTCCATTAATAATACACCTATCATGATATAAGTATCTTTACCGAACATTATATTTTTAGAAATATAATAACAATTAATAATATAATATTTGTTTTAAAAACTATTTTATGTCAATTTTGACACTATTTGGTAATTGATTTTTTTGAAAATCATAACAGCATGATTAGTTCAAAAAAAGTTAATTAAATCAATACTAATATGTCATATTAACCTAGAAAATTATTTTAATTCATAAAAAGTCTTAAATTACATTTATTTGAGTATTTATACCATCAATTATGTTAATATTTCATTAATAAGATAATTACTGCATCATCATTGTGTCATAAATAAATTAAAGTATATAATGTCTAAAAATTATAAATAAAATACCATTATGTAGGAAATCTTTTTAGTTTTTTAATGAATATTTATAGTCGAATTTATCTTATGTATAACCCTATATTAAAAATGTTTTAGTTATTAAACTTTGATTTTAACTCTTCTTTAAATAAAATAATATTAAATGTCCTAATCTAATCCAAGTGGACCTAAATAGTCATATTTTATTCCTAAGGTTGTTTTTGGTCGAATTAAACTTATCCAATATAATTAAGACATGTGTTAGGGTAATAATAATAGCATTTTTACCCTTAATTACCCTATTTACTTTTAACCGTGGTAAAAAAATGTAAAAAGTTACTATTCACCAAAAATTATTTTCATCTCATTGAACCATATTTTAGTCCTTGATATTAACCGTGTCTCTCATATTTTTGATATTCCACTCATAGAAGCGGTAAAATTAAGTTTTATGTGAATTTGCAAATTCTTCTAGGAGGTGGGTAAAAGACGGTGAAAAGTTCAATAAAATTTTTATATATCTAAAATTATTATAAAATGACTCCAATGAATTACTTTGAACTTATATAGGTATTATGTATCAATTTTGACCTAAAATAAATTTAAATAAAATAAATAATTATTTAAATAAAAAGTCGGTTTTTAAATAGTAACCCAATGTTTTCACTATTCATCAAAAATTGAAAGTTTTCAGAAAAATACCAAAATTTCACCCTAGGTTAATTTTGATATTCCGAATCCAAAAATAAAGTCCATTTTGAAAAATAAAATTTCAAAAAGTGGGTATTACTATTCATTACAGCTAGTTTTAATAATATTTGAATAGCATATCGTTGTTTAGTGAAACTCGGTATTGTGTACAACGCGAGCTATCAAGGAAGGTCGCGATTGCGTGTAAAGCAAGACAAGCTAGTGTTGTGTGTAGTAAAATATTCCTTTGATGATTTATATAACATAAAAACAAAATATTTCTCATAAAAATCTCGGGTGTTACATTCTACCCCCCTTAAAATGAATTTCGCCCTCGAAATTCGTCACTTTGTAACAAACAGATGAGGATACCTATCCATCATCATATCCTCAAGCTCCCATGTAGATTATTATAATTGGTGGTTCCTCCATAAAACTTTCACCAAGCAAGTTGTCTTGTTCCGTAGGACTTTTTCGCTACGATCCAGAATCTCTATCGGCTGTTCTTCATAAGAAAGATATTTCTCCAGCTGTACAACTTTTGAGCTGAGTAGATGTGAAGGATTAGGTATGTACTTTCTCAGGAGAGATACATGGAACACATCATGAAATTGAGAGAGATTTGGTGGAAGGTCCAATCGGTAAGCTACCTTCCCAACACGATCCAGTATTTCGAAAGAACCAATATACCTAGGGCTCAACTTTCCCTTCTTTCCAAATCTCATTACTCTCTTCCAAGGAGATATTCGTAAGAACACTTTATCACCCACTTCAAACTCTAGGTCTTTTATTCGGTTGTTGGCATAACTTTTTTGTCGACTCTGAGCTAATCTTATGTGTTGTTGAATAGATCGGACCTTTTCTGCCATCTCATCAACAAGATCAGGTCCTAATAGCTTTCTTTCCCCAACTTCATCCCAACAAGTTGGAGTCCTGCATTTCTTTCCATAGAGAGATTCATAAGGATCCATCTGAATACTGGAGTGAAATATATTATTATAAGAAAATTCCACCAAAGGTAGGTGTTGATACCAACCACCTTTGAAATCCATAGAGCAAGATCTCAACATATCTTCTAGAGTTTGAATTGTCCTATCAGACTGACCATCTGTCTGAGGATGATAAGCAGTGCTAAAACTCAACTCTGTATCCAGAGTATGACGAAGACTTCACCAAAACTTTGAGGTAAACCTCGGATCCCGATTAGATATGATGGAAAGTGGTACTCCATGCAATCTTACCACTTCTTTTACATATATCCTGGCAAGCTGATCCAGAGAGAAATCCTCTCTAATAGCAATAAAGTGTGCCGACTTTGTAAGATGATCAACTATGACCCAGATAACATTATTACCTTGGATGTTTTAGGAATTCCAGTGACAAAGACCATAGTGATGTTTTCCCATTTCCATTCAGGTATGGGTAATGGTTGTAACATCCCCTTATACTTTTGCCTCTCAGCTTTAACTTGCTAACAAACCAAGCATCGAGAGACATATTCAAAAACATCTATTTTCATGCCATCCCACCAGAAGTACTCTTTCAGGTCCCTATACATCTTCATGCTTCCATGATGAATAGAGAATGAAGAACTATGAGCCTCATCCAGCAGATCCTTCTTTAATTCTGGGATGGGAGGAACACAAACCCGATTCCCGAACCTTATTATCCCATCACAATCAAGGTTGAATTCAGGAACATTTCTCACCTTCTTTTGTAACTCTACATCTTCTTTCTGTGCCTCTTTAATCTTCACATGTATATATGGTTGAACATTCATTTGAGAAATATATGATTTTTCACCTTCCATTATAATTCCAAGATCCATCCTTTGTAAATCTATAAATATTGGATCTTTTTTGATCCTCATCATGGATAAGCTAGCACGGTCTTGTCGACTTAATGCATCTGCCACCTTGTTTGCTTTCCTAGGGTGGTAATGAATTGAGCAGTCATAATCCTTAATCAACTCCAACCATCTTCTTTGGTGCATATTCAGATCCTTTTGTATGAAAATATACTTTAAACTTTTATGATCAGTATAAATATCACTCCTTTCTCCATAAAGATAATGCCTCTAAATCTTTAATGCAAAGATTACCGTAGCTAACTCCAAATCATGAGTTGGGTAATTTTTCTCATGGATTTTCAACTGTCGTGAGGCATATGCTATCACCATATCATTTTGCATGAGAAAACACCCCAATCCCTTCTTGGATGCATCACTGTAGATCATAAGCCTTTCTCCACTACAAGTCAATGTGAGCACAGGTGCACTGGATAACCTTCTTTTTAACTCCTTGAAATTCTCTTCACATTCCTCTGTCCAAACAAACTTAACTCCTTTCCAAGTCAATTTGGTGAGTGGGCTAGATAATCATGAAAAATATTTCAAAAAACATCGATAATATCCAGCCAAACCAAGAAAACTTCGGATCTCAGTTACTGTTGTTGTCCCAACCATCTTTCGATAACCTATGTTTTTGCTGGATCCACAGATATCCCCTCTTTTGAGATTATGTGACCCAAAAATGAAACTTTTTGAAGCCAAAATTCACACTTGGTAAATTTGGCATAAAGCTTCTCCTTTCTCAGGGTCTTCAATACAATTCTCAAGTGATATTCATGTTCTTCCTTGCTCTTTGAATAGACAAGAATATCGTCAATAAAAACTACCACAAACTGATCAAGATAGTCTCTAAAGACTCTATTCATCAGATCCATGAAGATAGAAGGGGCATTAGTAAGACCAAATGTCATCACTATAAATTCATAGTGTCCATACCTTGTACAGAAAGCCGTCTTTGGTATATCCTCCCTTTTGACCCTTAATTGATGATACCCTGAATGAAGATCAATCTTGGAAAAGTATTGAGCTCCGCGTAGTTGGTCAAATAATTCATCAATGCGTGAGAGAGGATATTTTTTCTTGATCGTGATCTTGTTAAGTTCTCGATAATCAATGCAAAGTCTCATTGATCCATCTTTCTTCTTAACAAACAGAACAGGTGCTCCCCAAGGTGACGCACTAGGGCATATGAATCCTTTATCAAGATTCTCTTGGAGTTGGTTCTTCAATTCCTGCAACTCAATTGGGGCTATTCTATATGGTGTCTTTGAAATAGGTAAAGCACCTGGTACGAGTTCTATTGAAAACTGATCTTCACGATTTGGTGGAAGACCAGGCAATTCATCTAGAATGACATCATCAAACTTCCGTACAATGGGAATATTCTTAATCGTGAGTTTCTCACCAACCATTTAAGATAAATAACCTTCATTTAGTGGAATCAAGACCCATAATATGGAAGAAATTTCCACTGGAAGGTTATGTTCATCCTTGCATCGATAGACGATCATAGATTGATCTGGAATATGAAATGTGACTTCCCTTATTTGGAAATTGATATGAGCTCCATATAAAGAAATCCAATACATGCCAAGAATCACATCAAATTCCACTATAGGAAGGATCACAAGATTTTCAGGAAGCACTTTCCCACAAACTTCAATTGGAGAAGAATTATAAACTTTTGATGTGACTGTTGTGCCACTAGGAGTTGTCACAGCTAACTCAACATCTAACTGTTGAGTTAATATGACGATACCCTTAGAAAATTATTCATAAATAAAAGAGTGTGTGGATCCAGAATCAAATAAAACATTTGCTACTTTAGAGTGGATGGTAAGTATACCTTTCACCACTTCATTATCGTACTCCACATCGCTGATAGAAATTTCATGTGACTTTCCTTTGTCTTTAGCCTTAAGAGTTTGTTGACGTTGATCATCATCAACAACCCTTGGATTAGGGCATTGATTAGCATAATGCCCCATTTTCTTTCACTTGTAACATTGAAGTGTAGGAGGTTCACTATGTGTGTCCCTTTCTTTGTTCGCATCACTAGACATCTTCTTCCCATCATTGCGGCATTCAAATGCCCAATGACCTTCTTTTCCACATTTGAAACATTTACTTGTCCCTTTAAGACAACTCCCTCCATGTTTCTTTCCAAACTTTGAGCATAAGGGAAAACTCATCTTCTTTTCAGCATGGTCTTTAGATTTTCCTTTGAATTCCATTTTCCTCTTCTTATCAAACCCATATGACTGATGGGTTACTCCAATATCCATCTCAACTTTGAGAGAACATCGAACGATTTCCTCGTAGCTATTGAAGTACCTTATGACTAACGCCCTTTGAAGACTTGGTTTTAAGCCACTAAATAATCGATCAATCTTACTCTCAGGTTGGATAATAATCCCAGAAGCGTACCTTGCAAGTCTTTTAAAATTTGCTTCTTAGGTACCAACAGATTCATCATCCTTTTGCTTCAGTTCAAGAAACTCCTTCTCCATCTTTGTTTGAAGAATACGAGGGAAGTACTTATTGAAAAATAAGTTCTTGAACTCGTCCCATTCCATGGAACCAATTTAATCTCTTGGCCTCGTATTCTTGATAAGATTCCACCATTGATCAGATTCACCTTCCAAACGATATACTACTAAGATGACTTTATCATGTTCAGAACATTGAATAACTAAAAATATCTTTTCAGTAGTACTGATCCATTGTTCAGCAACTAATGGATCAGTAGACCCACTGAATGAGGGTGGACGCTGCCTAATGAAGGATTCAACAAAATGTTTCTCCTTCCTTTGCTCATTTGGAAGTCCTGCGTGATTCATAGCTTGAGAAAGTTGTGTGAGCATGGCTACAATATTTTGTATTCCAGATCCCATAATGTTTGGTTGCTCAGGGGGAAAATCATTGCATTTCCCGTCACATTCCGCATTAACACGATTCCTTCGGGTTCCATCCATTGACTAAAACCAAGAAGAATAGTGTGAGCAATACTAATTATAATAGGAAAACCACATGATCAAGAATAAAATTTTACACTTAAGGTCTTATCTTAGGTTATTCATGGCCATTTCTAAAACACTAAGATTGTGTTCTATGCTTAGATATATCCTTAGGGTTCTTACTAAGGCTTTCACATCCTAGTTTCCAAAGGTTGACTATACCTTTCCTCTGATACCAACTATAATGACCCATACTTTACATACATTGTTAATACTTCAAAATTGAAGCACACTTATTACAACATATGACAAAACCACAAAGGACTGTATAGGTATAGTGTCTTTAGAAACTGGGAAACATAAACAACTGGTTCATAAAGCATCTACATTGTCTCCCATTTATTTCATCATATCTAGAGTCCCATTTGGAATATCCTACTTAATAACCTTCTTCTTGACCTGGGGAAAGAAAACATACAAAAGGGTGAGCTCAAATTCTCATTAAGGGTAAACAAAAGAAATATCAATCACATCATATTCATAAGAACATAACATTTTGTAAATATTAACCTGCAAAAGAGATCATAATTTCATAATCATGGGATAAATCATAGTAGTGAAATGTAATCCCAATAATCATAACATAAAACATGAAACTTTGTGGAATACACACACAATCATAGAGAATCGTTTCTTAGTATTCAAGACTCATTTCCAAGACTATCTTAGCGGTCAAAGTTAATTTCTGAACCAAGTTCACTCCTCATTTCAGTCCTGTTTCACTGAACCGATTTAACCTGCCATTCCAGCCATGTCTATCTCATGAGATATAAATCTTTAACCAATGAATTGGAGGGAGATATAGGTCCCACCCATCTCATAATGAAACCATTCTTATGTGTGCCACAAAATCATAAATCATACATCATAACATAACCCATGTAATAAAAATGGGATTCTTAAACATCATGCCAACATAACATAATCCATATAAGATAAAATGACTTCATAAAAATAATTCCATCATAACATAATCAAATAAATGTAAAAATAGGGATAGAAAAAAAACCCTATATTATCTTAGATGGATTTTTTTTTGATAAAACGCTTGAACTCCATTATTGAGGAAAATATCCTTTCTACTTAAAAAACATTTTCCTTGTTTAAAATGTCATATAATTTTAAACTAAAAGAAGTTGATTAAAAATAAAATTGAAAACTTATAAAGGAAGCTTCATGGAAATAATTTTCTAAAAATCCATTCATTCCGTATAAGTTAAAAAAAACATTATTCTCATACTTTGGCTGGAAAAGTCAAAAAGTACCTCGTACGAAAAATGACAAAAGATTCCTTTCATATCTTTTACTAAAAACTCACCAAAGGGTAAAATTGGATTTAAAAAATTGTAGGAGGATATAAATAATATTATATTTTTAGGAAACATGGATGTGGCTGATAAATATTCCCCAGTAAATTCTGAAGTATAAACAATCTCGGATAAAAATTGAGATTGCGAGATTTTCCCTTACCTTAGGTCCGATTTGCTTCGTAAGTGTCTGAACCTCCTATATAATGATTTAAATAATGTCATTGACTTATTCCAGAATCATAATCATTGTTATGATATCATATATGGCCATATTCTTAGCTTCTTATTAGTAATATTTCATTGCTACTTGTTATTCAGGTGTTTATTACTTTTTGTTCTTATGCATGTTTTGTAGAATAAATTATTATTCTTCTCTTTAGGTTATAGATACCTCATATATAGAATGTTATTAGTGTAATATATATCATATTTATTCATTAAATTCATTTATATAATCATTATGTAATGAAGATCATGTAGAACGAGTCACATCACATCGTGGAGACAGTAGGCCGTAGGTACGCACGAGCGATGATATCATTCCCATGATCATGGAATTGTATTGAAGTGTATGTATACTATTTCAGAATAAATATCACTTTAAAATAATCATATATAGTTATTCTCTACACCATTATACCCATCCAAGTAAGGTGGTGGTGGAAAATAGATTACACCACAGCGTGGAGATGGTATTCCGTACGTACGCACGCGCGGTGATTTCATTTTCCATAGGATAGATAGATGGTGAAAAAGGGTTGTTTCATACTTATAATAACATATCAGTATATGAGTTATAATTATGTTATTACTTAATAATTAAACAACTAAAGAAGAAGAAGTAGAAGAAGAAATAAAGTTGAAAGAATCGGTAACGGACATTACCTCTTCTTTGAAGCGCCTCTTCTTAACCTCCTCTTAGGGAACTAAAGATGGTCTTTTAAGAATACCATGACCTCTAGGATGTTTTTAGGGAAGTGGATAAGAGAAATTTTCCGGGTTTGGATGATCTTTAAGGCTCAATCTGGTGTGAGGAAGAGAGGGAGGAGGTGCCCTTTTATAAGGGAGGAGAGGGGCACCTTTTGAAAAACTAAAAATATTATTTTATTATAAAGTCATATTCGGTTTTTAATAGCTCCAAATTGATTTATTTCTAAGATAAGGTTGGGATGGGTCTAAATACTCTCAACCAATGGGTTTTATACAAGTTTATTTCATTATATTAACCTTATATTTTAGTTTTAACTCTTAGTTAATTAGATTGACATTTACCATGTCACTTTGTATTTTTATATTATATAGTTAATAAACTTACCATATACATCCAAGATACCCACAATTGGTCCATTAATGATAAAACTATCATGATATAAGTATCTTGGCCAAACCTTAGATTTTTTGGAATATAATAACAATTAATAATATAATATTTGTTTTAAAAACTATTTTATGTCAATTTTGATACTATTTGGTATTTGATTTTTTTGAAACTCATAACAGCATTATTAGTTCTAAAAAAGTTAATTAAATCAATACTAATATGCCATATTAACCTAGAAAATTATTGGAATTCATAAAAAGTCTTAAATTACATTTATTTGAGTATTTATAACATCAATTATGTTAATATTTCATTAATAAGATAATTACTGCATCATCATTGTGTCATAAATAAATTAAATTATCTAATGTCTAAAAATTATAAATAAAATACCATTATGTATTAAACCATTTTATCTTTATAATGAATATTTATAGTCAAATTTATCTTATGTATAACCCTATATTAAAAATGTTTTAGTTATTAAAGTTTGATTTTAACTCTTCTTTAAATAAAATAATATTAAATGTCCTAATCTAATCCAAGTGGACCTAAATGGTCATATTTTATTACTAAGGTTTTTTTTGGTCTAATTACACTTATCCAATAGAATTAGGACATGTGTTAGGGTAATAATAATATCATTTTTACTCTTAATTACCCTATTTACTTTTAACCATGGTAAAAAAAAGTAAAAAGTTACTATTCACCAAAAATTATTTTCATCTCATGGAACTACATTCTAGTCCTTGATATTAATCGTGTATCTCAGATTTTTTAAATTCCACTCACAGAAGCGGTAAAATTAAGTTTTATGTGAATTTTCAAATTCTCCTAGGAGGTGGGTAAAAGACGGTGAAAAGTTCAATAAAATTTTTATATATCTAAAATTATTATAAAATGACTCCAATGAATTACTTTGAACTTATAAGGTATTATGTATCAATTTTGACCTAAAATAAATTTAAATAAAATAAATAATTATTTAAATAAAAAGTCGGTTTTTAAATAGTAACCCAGTGTTTTCACTATTCATAAAAAGTTGAAAGTTTTCAGAAAAATAGCAAAATTTCACCCAAGGCTAATTTCGATATTCCGAATCCAAAAATGAAGTCCATTTTGAAAAATAAAATTTCAAAAAGTGGGTATTACTATTCATAACAGCTAGTTTTAATAATATTTTAATAGCATATCATTGTTTAGTGAAACTCGGTATTGCGTACAACGAAAACTATCGAGGAAGGTCGCGATTGCGTGTAAAGCAATCCAAGCTAGTGTTGTGTGTAGTGAAAGATTTCTTTGATGATTTATATAACATAAAAAAAATATTTCTCATAAAAATATCGGGTGTTACAGAACAAGATATCAAATTCTATAAAGATGGAAGGGAAAAATCCTTCCTTGACTTATCCATTAATAACATGTCATTCATAATGCACCCAACGTACCCTACTTCCTGTGAATATATGGAATCACAATTATGGTCAGTAAATATAAGTGTGTGAGTCCTGAAATGAATTAATGATAATCTTAAAGTCTAAGGACCATTACACATGCTCGCAAATAGAAATATTTGATGATATAAAAACATGCATAATTCTTACTGGCATGATTGTTCTCATAGTCTCCCATCTTAGAGATTACCAAGTGAAAACTTCCTGAGATGAAGTATCATATTCTTATAAGTACTCACACCTAATAGTCAACATACTGTGTTCCCCATAATTGAATGTTATCTGACCATAGAACTATATTTATGAATATCTTCAAGGCATTTCATGGTTCTCATAATAGTGGGGAACTACTATGACCTTTTCAATGATACAGATACCCTAAGACATTATTACATCAAATTTATGTAGAACAATGAAAAAAATGTAATAAAAAGTTTTTATTAATATTCAAATCTTCAAATATACATATAATCCAAATTAAAAATAGTTGGTTCTAGAAAACCAACTCCAATAGATTTTAGATCAAACTTATTTAAAGAAGACTAGTTTTATATTCCTTGAAAAAATTATTATTCCCATTTCTTTAATTACTAGGAACTCATCCAATTTTTCTTCTTTAAGAACTATTGGATAATTCTGATTTCTATCCAATACAATTACCCTAGTCTCATTTGATATTTTCCTTTTATTCTTCATGCATAAGTAAGATCAAACCCATGTACATGCCATGGCATGGGAGATAGATTTCCAAAGTACTCTTAGGAATATGTTGTCTATACATCACAATAATACCATGTGACACTAGAAACAATTCTAATTTATTGTTCCATCTTGTATTTATTAATACCATGTCAACTATATACAATGAATTGGATTAAGAACCCCTTTATATAATCTAGTAGATAACATTCCCTATAAGTTGGGTTTATACTCAAGTAATTTTTGGAGAAATTCTTCAGTCTTATATAACCTCAAGAGAAATCACTTTTTTATGTTGTCAAATATAACTTTCTTGGAAAACTGTAGTGCTCCCACTAACCTATTATAGATAGGGGGAATATTTCATTTTAAACGAATATACTATGACCATTATACTTGTTCTGAACCATAAATGTATCCTTGAAACTTGAAATCCATAGTGGATTTCTTTGACGTCTACTACCTTTCTAATCACGTTATACTCACATATTTAATAAAGTTACCTTCTAAGGAGGTTTCCTTGACATATGATGTCTAATATAATGGTCATGGTAGCTATGGTAATTAGAATTCAAATGTATTCAAGCATGATGTCTTGGCATAACTATTCAATCCTCATTGGTACTTTGCTTCTTGCATCCATGTATTATTTCTGTATAATACACACCAATGAATTTACATCAACCAAAAAAATATATAATGATTTTTGGTACATGTAATACAACTTTTAATTCATAATAACTTATCAATCATAGATAGTTTCAATTCACTACTCTCTGTAGGATTTATTATTCTTATTGAATAATATATCACCCAACACGCTGAATATAAAACGACCACTATGGTTTTAACTATCATATGAAGTATGTGACTTTGGAATATTTACTCCCCCTAATACTCGTGGATTTAAATGTTCTCTAACTAACATGTGAACCTGGAGAAAATATCCTACCGAAGTCTTTCTTTCTACCACTATCTAAAAAGATATGTACTTCCCTCATAGAAATAAAATTATTATGATTAATACATTTTCTATCTTGGGGATGTTAATATCCTTAGTGGAAATAATATAATTAATTGAGATGCACATTGTGTTTTCATGATGTACATTTGAATATTTTACTATATTTAAAATATATCCCATAAAAAGCACATGTGGATATGATATAATGTATTTCCTTTATGTAATAACTTTATAAGATGTCCATTATCCAATATAGTTGAAATATGGTTAGTTGTTACACTGTTATTTAAAAAAATAGAAAAAAAATCATGAAATACTACAGTACATATATAAAACTCATCATAATTCTTACCTTATAATTAGATGTTAATAAGGCTATTTTAGTTTAGGAAAACCCTCAATCTACATTAAAAGATCAATGAATACTTGGTTAAGATGTAATCCAACATACTATCCCAGAGAATCTTATATCCTTTACCAAGTGGATTCATTACTTCATTGAGAATTCCTAATATTTCTTAAGTAATCTCATGGAGTATATGAATTTACCTCTAGATCCTCCTGGGAATAGTCCATACTATCTAACTGAATTAACTCGATAAGCTTTATGTCTTACCTTTATATCTAAAGGGTTCTTAGTCTAGAATATAAGTATTCCATATACTTAAGAGTTTTAGATCCTAAAAGTCTAAACCTCATATTTGGTATATTCATAACAACTTATAGTTTTATTTAACTAATAATTATCTTTCTAAAATTAGGTATGAGTCTTATAATTATATCCATCATTTGAAACTGATGTTGGATTTTTCTGATTCAAGATTCACTAAACCATTTATTAAGTGTAGTTTACCATAACAACATTAATTTAAAAATAAATAATGTCTCACTATGCCCAATATAACACTAATATAGATTTTTGGTAACACTTAACATAAATAATAATTCAACTAGAATCAATCCTTTGGATATAATATCCCCATTTTTATAATAATTAAAGACCATTTTTGGTTTTATTTTGAAAGCATTTTATGGAAAAAATTAATAAATTTTAAGTTTATTTTTACCATTACACATGGTATAGAGCCTACGTAAGGGTAATTAACTTATACCCTTATATAGGGTGATTTTTAGGAGTTATGTAAGTTTAACTCTTTGTTTCCTTGTGTTGTGTAAGGGCAAGGTTGCGTCTCCTAAGTCCATGTAAAGGTAAAAGGGTGTTTTCATTAGTTTTGTAGGGGTAACTCCATATAGAAATGCATTGCGTAAGGGTAAAATTACCGCCGTGTAAAGGTAAGGGTGAAATATTGAATTCTACATAAAGGTAGGGCATAACTACATTAAGGTAAATCCTTATGTTTATACGCTGCATAAGGGTAAGGTATGAGTTGCATAAGGGAATCCATGGGTTTTTAAAAGCAACATAAGGGTACCTAGGCACTATGTAAAGGTAACCTAATATGTGTAAGGGCAATCTAGCTTGTGCATAATGGTAAACCACTATTATGTAAGGGTATATCATAAGGGTACCGACTCGCATAAGGGTATCACTTAAGGGTAGCCTCATTTTTTCAAAGGCTGTGTAAGGGTACCCCACTTTTATGCAAGGATAATCCAAGGCGTGTGTCCTACATAAGGGTAAAACTCCTTACCCTTATTAAATACATATGAGCTACATAAGGGTAAACCATGTTACCATTACATAGTTCCCTTTTTGATTAAAATAAATTTCAAACCCACTTTTCTGTTTCTTATTTCTCCAGGTTGACCTATAATGCCTTTTTAAACCTTTTAAAAGTTGTAAATCATGGAAAATAATTATTTAACCCATTTTAAAGGCTGTAAATCCTATATTAAATGTTTTAAACCCTATATGTATAAAATTAAAGTGAAAGTAAAATTAAATGGTTATTTTAATTCTAGGGTTTTATTACTTTGAATGCCTAGTGTATTTATTTAAAACACATGAAGATTTACTACTTGGATTGGTAATGTCCTCTTAGGAAGTATTGGGTGTCTAGATGCTATGTGATCATCATATTTTTTTTGGTTTCCTTTGATCATGGTTCATGGACATTTTCCTGTTGCTATTGTGGATCCCTTGTCAGGTGTTCTACAATCTTATAATTAAGGTAGTTGATTTCTTAAAACAATCTTTTCCAATTGAAACCTTTGATTCTTATTTATTTTAAATTGTCTTTCTAGATAATTTATAAATATTGATTTGAGATGTTGATAAATGGTTTTTAAATTTCATAGAGTGTGTAAATAAAACCCTCAACAGTGGCTGTTTAAAATTAATTATTGATTTTTAGAAAATGTTCTTAAATTGAAATGAAAGATTTGAATCTTGTTTTTTGATGAAATAAAAGGCATGAAATGTTTATGATTTGAAAATAGTTGATTTAAAATGATTTAATTTTTAAGTCATGAATTCTTAAATAAAAACCATTTTATATTGGTATTAGAAATGAACGGAATAAGTTTTTATTTAAAACCATTTTATGTTGGTTTTTAAAATAAAAGGCATGTTTTGAATTTGGAAACTTGGGGTCGATTTGAAATGAATGATTTTATGGTTTATGAATGATTAAAATTAAAGACAACCTCAAATATATTTGATTAATCTGATACACATGAGAGCCTGATTAGTTAGGAAGGGGTTATGCACGCTAGAAATGATTTGATGATGACACCAACATTAAACCACCTAATGGGATGAGGGTAGGGAGTCATTATTTGGGGATGTATTCTTATTACCCCTAGGCTAGAGTCTAGGGATGTGTGCACACCTGAAGCCATAAATTACCGAGTCTAAGTGAACCACATAACTTGAACTTATTAACTAATCCTTGAGGCTTATATCCATGGTACAATGTTTGAAAATGTTATATGCTAATGTTTTTAAATGTTTTACTCATGTCAGCTTTGATAAAAATTATTATTCATACATATTTTGATAAAATTTTATATTCATACCTACTTTGATAGAAATGATCTTTATACTTGTTTTGTACTAACCGTTGAAATGATTCTTCAAGCATGTTATAATATGAATTATGAAAATATTTACCTGCCATGTTTTATTTAAATTTAATAATAAATAGTTTATTTGATATGGAATTGATTATGAAATGAATTAGTGAAATAATATTGGGTTTTTTTTCTCCTACCCTACTATTGCCTTCAGGAATTTGTATATTTTCTTGTCCTAGGTCTAGGAAGAGGTAAATCACCACTCAGAGGTGGTGAGTGAACTTGTTTAGAAGGTATTTAAATTTGGTTGTGGCTGATAGAGCTTGTTATCTACTTTTTGTATAAATATTTTGGGTTGATGGTCATGTCTGATGTCTTTGGTTGACATAAAATCTCAAGACTTGTATTTTATACTTTTGGAAATATTAGTATGTTTGGATTTTATTTCCATTTTTCATATGTTTTTATTTGTGTTTTTTGAGAAAAATCAGTCCCATATTATTGTTTCTGATGCACAGGTGATTGTCACCACCCCATAGGGATCAAGAATGCCCTTCAGGTCATTGGTGAATCTGTCACGACCCATCCTCAGGGCCCGTGCCGTGACTACCCCAAGCCCGCCTTCCATAGGCCAGGGGCTGGCGACTAGCACCAAGGCATAAATCCCGGTAAGGGGAAGACATTGCCTTTGTAAGTAAACAAGCACCACAGAGTAAGGAAGCGAAAAAAGTAAACACTAAGTAAAAACTGGTACAACAGTAAGTGTGGAAAAGTAAGTGGGCCAGAATATAAACCCAAACTGAAAGTAAAGTACAACTCGAAAGGGGAAAACAACAACTGAAAAGTAAAGCTGCAACGTCGTGCCGTCCATTGGAAGTCCCACCTGAAGGGTGGGTACAAAAAGCCTCCACTGCTCCTCGGGTCCAGCCGACCGCTCCGAGTACGTCCCGCCCAGTGGTCCACCTCCAGGTACCGTCCTGCTCCGCAAGCCTCTACCACGATCAGCGCTGTCCGTCGTCTGCAACCAACACAACGTAGTGCGGGAATATCCCGTGCAGGGGTGAGTATAAGCTATTCAGTAGGGACCCCGAGACCCCCTAAGGTCTCCCAAAATCCACAAAGGATAAACCACAAAGGAAAGATACAATCACGAAGTAACATTCAACATGACTTAGGTATATACCCATACATATGCCTAAGTCATCAATTCTCGATCGGCTCCAACATCCGAGCTTAAGTACAACCCAGTCCACACAGGAAATCAAAATGTAAATCCACACAGGATAGCACAACACAATCCACAAAGGAAAGAAAACGTAAATCCACACAGGATAGCACAACACAATCCACAAAGGAAAGTAGAACAGGATTCATCTCACACAGGTATACTTCTTCAAATGACGATAGAGATGATCACTGAACCATCTAAGTCATCAGACCCACAAAGGATCAATATGTACTAACCCCCGCAAAGACCCACAAAGGATCTGACCCACAAAGGATCGATAGGTAACTAACCCCCGCAAAGACCCACACAGGATCGGGCCCACACAGGACCTGTAGGTGCTGGCCCACACAGGACCGCTGAGCGCTGACCCACACAGGATCAGACCCACACGAGATCAGTAGAACTGACCCACAAAGGATCGCTGAGTGCTGTAGTCGTCGCCGTCAAATCCACTGAGGATCTCTGCATAGTCGTCGTCGTCACAGTAGCAGTCGCAGCCAACTCTAGGGTTCCCGCACACAGCAAGCTCGTTCGGGAGGGTCCGCTCCATGATCCGAGAGGCTGATACATAAACTAACACATAGTCCAGAGTTGATGTATCCAAAAGTTCTGTATCGTCAACAGGAACTCAACGTCGCAGACGACGCGTCAATCGGACGCCCGGTCTGAGAGTTATTGGCTTTTTCGTCCCAGGGGCCCGGTTGGTTTTTAAGGAAAAACCAACCTGACCGTACTCCAACTGCGTCCAAACCTCGGGCAGAGTATGAAAAAAGATCCTTCTCACTTATAGGAATTCAAAAAAGTCGACGACACGTCAATCGGACGTCCGAAGCTCAAGATATGAGTGTTTCCGCTCCGAGGGCCCAGTTGGTTTCGTGTACGAACCAACCCGGCCGAATCCAAAGTATTCCGAAACCTTGAGTGAGATATACCGAAATGACTGTCTCGATCCAAGGATCGCATCGCCGCTGACGGCGTGTTGTTCGGTGGCCCGTAGCTCAAGTTATGAGCAAAAGACCTAAAAGGTCCGGAAACGAGGGGTCTGGGCCCGGACCGACCCCCCTGGGTCGGCCCGAACCGGGCCGACCCGACCCGTTTCCTCCCGGCCCGGCCCAGACCGGCCCGGCCTGGGCGCGACCCGGCCTGGGTGCGACCCGGCTCGGCTCGGCCGAGCGGCCGAGCGAGGGGAAGCCGCGGGGGGCTTGCTGCCCCCCGCGTGAAGAAACGCTGCGGCCCCAGGTGGGGCCGCCTCGCCAGCGGACGCGGTGGTCGGGCCGCGTCCCTCCTCCCGGTTCCGCGCGGCTTCAGACGCGGCGGGTTTTGCCGACGGCGCACCGGGTACCGCCGCCGCCTCCGGCCACCGGCGTGGCGTGCCGGAGGGAGCTTCCGTGGGCCACCAGACACGCTCCGGTGGTCCGTTTTGCATGCGGTCTTTGCCAGTGGTCCTCCCGGGACTCGATCTTCACTGCCAGGCCCTCGAATCGCCCTTGTGGCCCCGTTTTTCGTCGTCCTCCGTTTCGCGCACCAAGAACAAAAAGGTGCGGTGGGTTCGGACTTGTTTGTTAGTCCGCACCCACCGCATTAGCGGTCTTAAAGATATTCACCCAACAATATTTAAATGACCGGGGATTTAATCACAAAGATTTAAATAATCAAACCTCTACCTCGTCGTACATGCGTTCTTCACGGAATTGATCGTCACTGAAGAAAAGAATCGTTGCGTCGCGGAAGAGCATCGCTGTCGCGCGGTACACGGCTTCGCGTCGTCGATCTCCGCGGGTTCGGCGTCCTTCGTCGCCTTTCGTCGAAGGCCGATGTTCTTCGCATTCTTCGCGTTCTTCGCGTTCTTCGCGAAGAAGGAGGAAGATCTTTAGAGATTCTCCAAAGGTTTAACACAACATTCAAAAAGAAGGTGTGTTGGCCTTATTTTATTAACATGGAAACAAAACAAAAACGTGTTAAGAAACGAACGAAATTAATTCATAGAATTAATTTCAACGAATAAACCGCCCAATTAAAAGGAGCGTTTAATTGTTTAAGAAAATGCCCCAGTTGACTTTTATTTAATAGGGGTTTTCACGGGTGCGTTAATTAGCGGAAAGAAACGGTGAGGCTCGTACGGGCCCCACTTCACAAATATCCTACCAAGTGGGTAGGATATTTTGAATTGCACCATATCTACTTCAACTCAGCTTAAGCAGCTTAAAGTGGCTTTAAGCGGCTTTAAGTGAAATAAAATAAAGTTTGTCGTACCACATTATTTTATTTCTTAACTTAAAGCCCAAAAAATAAAAACCACACCCGAGCAAACGCAACTCCGAAAGAGGCGTTTCTAAGAAAATACCGGCGCTGCGATTTCATCGGTGCCCTCAGAATTTGATTCCGAGCACCGGTTCAAAAGTTAGAAAACCCCGCTCGTCCGTTCACTGAACGTACCCAAGCCAAACTTCGGAAAATGATTCTGGGCACACCGGGCCTCGGAATCACGTGCCATCAGGGCTTTACGTCCTCGTAAAGATACATCATAAACTAGGGAAACAAATGTGGGTACTGAGCACGCATCTGAGCCTCCCGCTCCCAAGTGCTCTCCTGGAGGTTCCCGTGCTGCCACCTGATGCACACTAGAGGAATCGACCGTCCACATAGGACCCGCTCCTGTCGATCCTCAATCTCCACCGGGACCTCTGCAAAAGTCGCCCCATCATCAACGTCTATCTCCCCATGGTCAATGATGTGCGTCGGGTCGTGCACGTATCTCCTCAGCTAAGATACGTGGAAGACGTCGTGCACCCGGTGCAACTGAGGTGGTAGATCCAGGCGATAAGCCACCTCGTAAATCCTGCTGAGGACCTGGAATGGTCCGATGAAGCGTGAAGACAACTTGTCGCCTCTGCCAAATCTCCGTAAACCACGTCGAGGTGAGACCCGCAAGAAGACGTGGTCGCCATCCTCGAACTCTAGTGGCCTCCGCCTCCTGTCAGCGTAAGACTTCTGCCAGCTCTGAGCTGTCCTCATTCGCTCCTGGATGACCTGGACCTTCTCTGTCGTGGCCCGGACCATCTCTGGTCCCACAAGTGCTAACTCCCCAGGGTCTGTCCAGCACAAAGAAGATCTGCAAGGTCTGCCGTACAACGCCTCGTATGGTGCCATCCCGATGGTGGAGTGGTAGCTGTTGTTGTACGCGAACTCCACCAAGGGTAGGTGATCCTCCCAGCTACGACCAAAGTCGAGGACACATGCGCGGAGCATGTCCTCGAGAGTCTGAATGGTCCTCTCCGTCTGACCATCCGTCTGAGGGTGAAAGGTAGTGTTTAGACGTATTTGCGTCCCGAACGCCTCCTGAAACCCCTTCCAAAGTCTGGAAGTAAAGCGAGCATCTCGATCGGAGACGATAGATTATGGCACACCGTGAAGCCGTAAAATCTCCTGAACGTAGATACGCCCCAAGATCTCCACTGAGCTCTGCTCTCTGATGGGTAATAAGTGAGCCTACTTGGTGAGTCGGTCGACAATAACCCATATGGATTCGTGACCTCTGGAAGTGTGTGGAAGTACAGTCATGAAGTCCATAGATATCCTATCCCACTTCTACTCCGGGACCTCCAAGGGCTGTACCAAGCCTGCTGGTACTTGATGCTCTGCCTTCACCTGCTGGTAGGTGAGGCATCGTGAAACGAACTCTGCCACAACCTTCTTCATGCCCGGCCACCAATGCTATCGTCTGAGGTCCTGGTACATCTTCGCCACTCAAGGATGTACTGGCAAAGGAGAAGTGTGAAACTCTCTCAGTACCTCCTCTCGTAAAGCGACTGGTACTAAGGTACGTCCTTTGAAAAGGATGTTGTGCTCTGCTCCAAAGGAGAAGCCATCAGGTGCCTGTCCTGAGGATAACTGCGCACGCCACGTCTCATAGTTGGCGTCCCCACGCTGTGCCTCTTTGACCCACTGCAGTAGTGGAGGAGTGACTGTGAGAGACTGAAGGAAGGCTGCTCTATCTCTATCCACAAAGGATATCTACAAAGCGGCTAGCTGCTCTGTCGCCACCTCAAGTAGCTGAATGCCCGTCCTCCTGCTGAGAGCATCGGCTACCACGTTCCCCTTCCCAGGAGTATAGACTATCTCAAAGTCATAGTCCTAGAGGAACTCAATCCATTGCTGCTGTCTCAGGTTCAGGTCCTTCTGCGAGAAGATGTACCTGAGACTCTAATGGTCAGAAAAGACTGTAAAACGCTCGCCCATTAGATAGTGTCGCCATGTCTTCAGGGCGAAGACCACTGCTGCTGACTCCAGGTCATGGGTAGCGTAGTTCTGATCATGCGGCCTTAACTGACATGATCCATAGGCGATCACTGCCCACTCCTGCATCAGGACACATCCGAGTCCAGTCCCTGATGCATCGCAATAGACTACATACCCTACTCCCTCCCCAGGCAACCTCAAGATAGGTGCGCTGGTCAATCTCTGTCTCAGCTCCTGGAAGCTCTGCTGACATCTTTCTGACCACACAAAGGGTTTCCCCTTCTTCTTCAAAGCTGAGAGTGGCACCGCAACTCTGGAGAATTCCGGCACAAATCTCCGATAGTATCCAGCTAGTCCCAAGAAACTCCGCACCTCTGTCACGCTCTTGGGTGGCTCCCAAGCTAGCACTGCCTCGATCTTCGCAGGATCCACTGCAACTCCCACCTCAGAGATGACGTGTCCCAAGAAGTGGACCTCACGTATCCATAACTGACACTTTGAGATCTTTCCATAAAGCTGGTGCTCTCAGAGTGTGTCTAGTACAACCCGTAAGTGGTAGGCGTGCTCCTCCTCAGTCGTCGAGTAAATCAAAATGTCGTCGATGAAGATTACAACAAATCGATCGAGGTATGGCTGAAAGATCCTGTTCATGAGGCCCATGAACACTACTGGAGAATTGGTTATTCTTAATTTCATAACCAAGAACTCATAGTGGCCATACTGACATCTGAAGGCCATCTTCTGCACGTCCTCGTCCCGAACTCTGAGCTGATGATAGCCTGACCTGAGGTCTATCTTCGAGAAACACCATGCTCCTTTGAGCTGATTGAGGAGGTCATCAATCCTCGGTAGCGGATACTTGTTCCTCACTGTCACCTGGTTCAGGCGACGATAGTCGACACACAGTCTCAAGCTCCCGTCCACCTTCTTGGCGAACAATATCGGGGAAGCCCAGGGTGAAACACTAGGTCGGATGAATCCCTTGCCATGCAAGTCCTCCAACTGTACCCATAGCTCTTGAAGCTCAGCGGGGGCCATCTGATATCCTGGAGTGGATATCGGGGCTGTCTCGGGGTACAGATCAATATAAAAGTCTACCTCTCTGCGAGGAGGTAGCCCTGAAACATCGTCGGGAAAGACGTCCACATACTGATCCACCACTGCAGGAAAACTAGGACTCTGCACGTCAACTGCTCCTAGGATGAGGCTAGCCAACTGATGAGTGATGGGTTGTCCTCTCCTCTGCGGAAGTCCATCCTGTTCTGCGAAGGCTCCCTTCTCGCCGGTGAAGGTGAACCTGCTCCCGTCGGTGCGTACACATCGCACCTTGCGCCTAATACAGTCAATCTGTGCATGGACTGTAGATAACCAATCCATGCCCAAGATGACATCGTAAGGCCTCGACACCACTACAAGAAGATCCCAGCCAAAGCTCTCTCCTCCTAGAGTAAGTTCACACTGCCAGCACCAATGCGTAATCGTCGATTCTGCTTCCACAGGAGTCTCTAGCTGTAAGGATCGAGCCAACGGCTCTGTCGGAATCTCCGAGCTCTGAACAAGGGCAACAACTATGAAAGAGTGACTTGCTCCTATGTCTATAAGAACTGCAACAAGGGTGGAATAGACACAGATCGTACCTCAAATCATCTCGGGCGTGCCGTGGTCGTAGGCCTCCACTGCCTGGAGCTGTGCCTGTCTCTGCCCGCCAGCTCCCTGTGGTCGGGGTGGACCTCCTGGTGGTGGTGGTGGTAGAGCCTCAAAGCGTCGCCCACCACCTGCTGCTCGGCCAGCTCCTCTGCCTCATCCGCCTCCACCCTGCGGACCGCCACGGTCGACCCTCTGCCTCTGCCTGGGTGGCCCCTCAACTGTCTGCTGCTCCTCAGCACGGTGGGTCAGGCAGTCACGAGCCATGTGGCCCTGCCCGCTGCATGTGTAGCACTGCCTGCCTCTCGAAAGACTGGCTCCACGCTGTGTGCCCCGCACTGCTGAGCCAGTGTCCTGAGGTCGTCTGCGTGAGGGTCTGGTCTGCCGGAACCCCTGAGTCATCCGTCGACTGCCTACTGTGGAAGACTCTGCTGCGTGCCGCCCCGCAGTAGGTCTCACCGCTGGAGAAGTCTCAGCAAGAAAGCTCTCGATCAAAAGGGATCGCTCCAGTACTCCTGCCTGAGTCGGAATGCTGAGGGAGATCAGCGATGCCCTGATCTCATGTCTCAATCCCTGCACAAAGGTCCGGGCCCGGAAGAATGGGTCCCGTACCATGTCGGTCGAGTAGCGCGAGAGATCGGTAAATCTCGCCGAGTACTGGGCGACCGTCAAGCTGCCCTACCGCAGCTGAAGAAGCTCCTGGATGCGCACCACACAGAGGGTGGCTGGGATGAACTCCGAGCGGAAGAGGATCTCAAAGTCCGTCCAGAGAAGAGATGCCTCATCGTGCACCTGGAGCATCAAGATCCACCATCGTCCCGCTACTGCGTGCAGTAGGCTCGCTGCGAGGATCACCATGAGGTCTGCTGGTGTCCTCACTAGCCTAAAAACTCATACCACTGCCTCCAGCCAGTCCTCGGCTGCCTGGGGGTCCGTCTCCCCGCGGAACCTGGGCAGTCGCTGGCGCTGGAACTCATGCAGTGCACTAAGGCGACGTGCATCATCAGCGGCTGGTGCTGGAAGCATCGGTGGCTCGGTGGGTAGAGGTACCGCCGGTGCCTCTACTGTCAAAGGGCCCTGTACCGAGGCCTCATCGCTCGGCGGGCTCTTGTCATGTACAACTCTCGGAACCCTATCTGGCTGCCGTCGTGGGGACATCCTGAATAGGAAACAGGTGCGCCACGGTCAGAACAGTATACCTGGTGAGCTGATACAAAGTAATCACAAAGAAAACTTGAAACACACATGCAATCAATGTTTTCGTGCATTAAGTCGGTAATCAGAAGTCAGGGTCCTGGTGTACGGATACGTCGACCTCCACACCAACACTGGGCTCCCTGAACTGATAACCACACTCAATACGCTTAACACTATTGCTTAACATAGAAGAAAGATCAGAGTCTGCGGTAGAACCGAATTCCTCTGATACCAATTTGTCACGACCCGTCCTCGGGGCCCGTGCCGTGACTACCCCAAGCCCTCCTTCCATAGGCTAGGGGCTGGAGACTAGCACCAAGGTGTAAATCTCGGTAAGGGGAAGGCATTTCCTTTTTAAGTAAACAAGCACCATAGAGTAAGAAAGCGGAAAAATTAAACACTAAGTAAAAACTAGCACAACAGTAAGTGCAAAAAAGTAAGTGAGCCAGAATACAAACCCAAACTGAAAGTAAAGTACAACTCGAAAGGGGAAAACAACAATTGAAAAGTAAAGCCGCAACGTCGTTCCGTCCACTGGAAGTCCCACCTGAAGGGTGGGTACAGAAAGCCTCCACTGCTCCTCGGGTCCAGCCGACCGCTCTGAGTACGTCCCGCCCAGTAGTCCACCTCCAGGTACCGTCCTGCTCCGCAAGCCTCCACCACGATCAGCGCTGTCCATTGTCTGCAACCAAGACAACGTAGTGCGGGCATAGCCCATGCATGGGTGAGTATAAGCTACTCAGTAGGGACCCCGAGACCCCCTAAGGTCTCCCAAAATCCACAAAGGATAAACCACAAAGGAAATATACAATCACGAAGTAACATCCGACACGACTTAGGTATATGCCCATACATATGACTAAGTCATCAATTCTCGCTCGGCTCCAACATCCGAGCTTAAGTAAAACCCAGTCCACACAGGAAAGCAAAACGTAAATCCACACAGGATAGAACAACACAATCCACAAAGGAAAGCAAACGTAAATCCACATAGGATAGCACAACACAATCCACAAAGGAAAGTAGAACAGGATTCAGCTCACACATGTATACTTCTTCAAATGACGATAGAGATGATCACTGATCCATCTAAGTCGTCGGACCCACAAAGGATCGATAGGTACTAACTCCCGCAATGACCCACAAAGGATCTGACCCACAAAGGATCGATAGGTAACTAACCCCCGTAAAGACCCACACAGGATCGGGCCCACACAGGACCTGTAGGCGCTGGCCCACACAGGACCACTGAGCGCTGACCCACACAGGATCGGACCCACACAGGATCGGTAACACTGACCCACAAAGGATCGTTGAGTGCTGTAGTCGTCGCCGTCGAATCCACTGAGGATCTCTGCACAGTCGTCATCGTCACAGTAGCAGTCGCAGCCAACTCTAGGGTTCCCGCACACATCAAGCTCGTTCAGGAGGGTCCGCTCCACGAGCCGAGAGACTAATACATCAACTAACACATAGTCCAGAGTTTATGTATCCAAAAGTTCCGTATCGTCAACAGGAACTCAACGTCGCAGACGGCGCGTCAATCAGACGCCCGGTCTGAGAGTTATTGGCTTTTTCGTCCCAGGGGCCCGATTGGTTTTTAAGGCAAAACCAACCTGACCGTACTCCACTTCCAAACCTCGGGTGGAGTATGCCAAAAGATCCGTCTCACTTAGAGGAATTCAACAAAGTTGACGGCAAGTCAATCGGACATCCGAAGCTCAAGATATGAGCGTTTCTGCTCCAAGGGCCCGGTTGGTTTCATGTACGAACCAACCCGGCTGAATCCAAAGTATTCCGAAACCTTGAGTGCAATATACCTAAATGACCGTCTCGATCCAAGGATCGCATCTCCGCTGACGGCGAATCGTTCAGAGGCCCGTAACTCAAGTTATGAGAAAAGGACCGAAAAGGTCCGGAAATGGGGGGTCTAGGCCCGGACCGACCCCCCCTGGGTCGGCCTGAACCGGGTCGACCCAACCTGGGTCCGCCTGGCCTGGCCCGAACTGGGCGCGACCCGGCCTGGGCGTGACCCGGCCCGGCGGGTCGGCCGGGCTCGGCTCGGCCGAGCGGCCGAGCGAGGGGAAGCCGCGGGGGGCTTGCTGCCCCCGCGTGAAGAAACGCCGCGGCCCCAGGTGGGGCCACCTCGCCAGCAGACGCGGTGGCTGGGCCGCGTCCCTCCTCCCGGTTCCACGCGGCCGCGGAACCGGCTCACCGGCCGCGGCGGGTTTTGCCGGCGGCGCCACCGTGCCGGCGGGAGCTTCCGCGGGCCACCGGACGCGCTCCGGTTGTCCGTTTTGCATGCGGTCTTCGCCAGTGGTCCTCCTGGGACTCGATCTTCACTGCCAGGCCCTCGAATTTCCCTTGCATCCCCGTTTGTCGTCGTCCGCTGTTTTGCGCACCAAGAACGAAAAGGTGCGGTGGGTTCAGACTTGTTCATTAGTCCGCACCCACTGCGTTAGCGGTCTTAAAGCTATTCACCCAACAATATTTAAACGACCAGAGATTTAATCACAAAGATTTAAAGAATCAAACCCCTACCTTTTCGTACGTGCGTTCTTCGCAGAATTGATCGTCGCGGAAGAAAAGAATCGTCGCGTCACGGAAGAGCGTCACTGTCGCGCGGTACACGGTTTCACGTCGTTGATCTCCGCGGGTTCGGCTTCCTTCGCCGCCTTTCATCGAAGGCCAGAGTTATTCGCGTTCTTCGCGTTCTTCACGTTCTTTGCATTCTTCGCGAAGAAGGAGGAAGATCTTTAGAGATTCTCCAAAGGTTTAACACAACATTCAAAAAGAAGGTGTGTTGGCCTTATTTTATTAACATGTCAACAAAACGAAAATGTGTTAAGAAACGAACGAAATTAATTCATATAATTAATTTCAACGAATAAACCTCCCAATTAAAAGGAGCGTTTAATTGTTTAAGAAAATCCCCAGTTGACTTTTATTTAATAGGGGTTTTCGCGGGTGCGTTACTTAGCGGAAATAAACGGTGGGGCTCATGCGGGCCCCACCTCACAAATATCCTACCAAGTGGGTAGGATATTTTGAATTGCACCCTATCCGCTTCAACTCAGCTTAAGCAGCTTAAAGTGGCTTTAAGCAGATTTAAGTGAAATAAAATAAAGTTTGTCGTACCACATTATTTTATTTCTTAACTTAAATCCCAAAAAAATAAAAACCACACCCGAGAAAACGCAACTCCAGAAGAGGCATTTCTAAGAAAATACCGGCGCTAAGATTTCATCGGTGCCCTCAGAATTTGATTCCGAGCACTGGTTCAAAAGTTAGAAAAACCCGCTCGTCCGTTCACTGAACGTACCTGAGCCAAACTTCGGAAAATGATTCCGGGCACACCGGGCCTCGGAATCATGTGCCGTCAGAAACTGCGTTCTTGTAAAATTCCAAATAAAATTAAGAAAAAAATTCCCGTGAAATTTACGGGTCTTTACAGAATCAATTAGAGTGACAGTTCAGATGGTATCCTAGGAAAGTTCATTACAAATGGTATCAGAGTAGGTTTTGAATTTTTTTATAGTATGACTTGTAGTTCATAAGTAGGACTATCGAGATTCAAATAGTTGGTCATGGGAGGGTGATTAATCATCACCCATTCACAATGATGCATGGGTTAATAGGGTTTTCCAGGATGATTATGTCTTTAGTTTGAGCTCAATCCTTGAATGTTTTTGAGACCTTTTGGATTTTGTTTGAGTTTTTATTTATGGTGTTGTGAGTTCAGGAATGGTATTTAGAAACTTGATCTTTAGAGGGAATTAATATGGGAACATGTTATTATATAGAGTTTGGAAACCATGTGTAGACCATGAAACCAACTTTGTTTGATTATTAATAAACTACACAAAATTTTTGCATGCTCTTCCAAAATTCATGACCAATCCAAATGTAGTTGATATTTCTTATAATTTTAACATTTTTTTTTGTTTTTAGTATGGGTTTTATTCTCCTTTCTTTTTCTTTCAGTTTGTACTGATTTTGGGAAATTCTTCTAGGAGAATTGTTTAGTGTTTTGTTTTTGATTAGTGATCTTTTAAAAATCAAAACCTTGATTTATTTGAGAATGATTTGGGAAATTCCAAGAGTTTTGGAAATGTTTTAAATTAATAACGGTGTTTGTATTTTGATGTGTCTAAAATTTTTTGTGTTCAAAATGATGGAGGGTTTTTGGAAAATCTGGTTGACTCTTTTGAAAAGAAGTAGGGTTTTAAATATCTTCAATGTTTTCATATGAAGCCAATAAAGTATAATTGGAATCTTGTAAATGATTTAAGTATGAAATTTTTTAAAATGGATTTTAAAATATTTTAGTAAAATGACCCTTTCTTTAAATTTTTTAAAAGGTGTGACAATGTTATAATGAATATTCTTTTTGAAATGGATTCTGGTAAAACCCTCTTAGGTTAAAGAGGTTATAATCTTTCATGAATAATTTAAGACTTGGATTTATTGGTTTGATAGATGTTAAGTATTTTTATTTGTGATACTTGGATCCTAATATTAGTTTTTATGGGTTTGTTATCCTTTTTATATATTACTCCCTCATTCAGATTTAATAGATACTTTGGTTGATCAATATTCTCTTAGAAAATTTATCCCATCAACTCCAAATTCAGGAACCTATGCTCTTCCTCTCATACCCAAGCATGAGGATTACATACAAGGGTTTCTAAGCTTTAAAACTCCTGAAGCCTATAAAAATTGTGGCTATTTGGGTCATTTTAAGAGGTTATGATATGTTTTCTATACACCTCAATACAGTCAAGGATCATTGGAACCTAAGGGAGTTGCGACACAAGAAAAAGCTTTATAATAATATGACTCTAGCCATAGGACTTGGAGTTAATCCCTTCACACAATGGACAAAATATTGATGGAAGTTGTGGATGTTTCAACTTGTGTTAATCTAGATTTTAGAGTGAAGATCATTTGATTTTTTTGTAACCTTGTAGCATCAGAATTTATCTTTTTGGTTACCCTAGTTGTTTGGGTGATGTTCAGGGTTTTCTAGTCTCATTGTTAGATTTTATCTTGGATATGTAAGAATTTGGTTTTATGGATTTTTTCATTTCCTTACGCTTATTTGGAATTCCTAGTTTTTATGAGTAGAGTTGGAAATTTTTAGTTTTGAGGGAAATTCAATATGGTGGGGAGATCACCGATATTGAATTCTTCATGCTAAAAGGTTATCCGTTCTCTTCCATGGGAATTTATTTTTCATGATCTAGTGAATACAGATTTGAAATTTATGGTTTCATTGATCTTGAGCTTCCTACTCTAAGTTGTAGCCAAATAAGGACATATGTTCATCCCATTGTGTAATCCTAGTGTGAGTTTTACCTTTGGATGGCCTTGAGTCCTTTATATATGATACATTTGTATTCATGTTCTTGCAATCCCCTATGACTCTTCTTTGTGGGATGGTAGTTTTTTTGATAGTGCATGTGGCTTGGTGTTTGTTTATATTATCTTCTTTTGGGTTTATGTGGACCCTCCATTGGGTCAGTGGTCCCTTTTTATTTATGAACATAACGGACCCTGAGTATGTTTTTGGGTGACTAGGAGTGAGTATTGATGATGATTTTATGTTTTGATGTGAATTATTAAAAGTTAGTGTTTTGGGAGTGTAGTCCCTTGGGTAACCTCATTTGACTTAATATTAGACAGTTTTTTCTGACGAGTCATGATTCTGCTTCATGCCTTTACTATTGTTCTCTAGGGTTCTATGGAATGACCTTTGGGTCATTGTTTCTCAAAGTGGTAGTATTTTCTAGAATTACTTTTCCAATGGGGGGTATTTGAATTTTTCTTGTATAGTGATTTTGAGGTTGCTTAGAAGTTTAATAGTTCATCTCTTGCTGTTGAGATGTTGAGGGTTATTACCTGGTCTTCAAAAACTCATTGCTTAGTGGATCTTCTTGGGAGATTTTATTGTCCTCATCTAAACCAGTTCACTAGTTTTCTTTGTAAGTTTTGTTTTGAGGGAAAAACTCTTGGAAATACCTTTTGCTAATCTCAGTTTCTTCTAAGATTTTGTTGGAATCCTTTCCAGTTGTCCTCTATGAAGAGCTGAATATTTGAATCATTTTTGATGTTTTAGGATCAATGATGAATTTTGGGTTGTCTTCTCTCTCTAATATTGTTTGACTTATGTCCTTGAAGATTTATGGGGGAAGAAATCCATATATTAGGGATAATTGCAACATCCTCATTTTTATAATAATCAAAGACACATTTTAGTTTTATTTTGAAAGCCTTTTTTGTGGAAAAAATTAATAAATTTTAAGTTGATTTTTACCCTCACACATGGTATAGGGTCTATGTAAGTTTAAGTACCTTCTACCCTTACATAAGGTGGTTTTTAGGAGTTATGTAAGGGTAACTCCTTGTTTCCTTGTGTCGTGTAAGGGTAAGGCTATGTCTCCTAAATTTATGTAAAGGTAGAAGGGTGTTTTCATTAGTTTCATAAGGGTAACTCCTTATATACATGCATTGCATAACGTTAAACTTACCACTACATAAGGGTAAGGGTTAAATATTATACACTATGTAAAGGTAGGGTAGACCTACGAAAGGGTAAATCCATCTGTTTATACACTACATAAAGGTAAGGTATGAGTTGCCTAGGGGTAGTTGTGAGTTTTAAAAAGTTACGTAAGGGTGACTAGGTGCTACGCAAGGGTAACTTGAGATGTGTAAGGGTACTCTAAACTATGTATAAAGGTAAACCATCATTAAATAAGGGTATCATTTAAGGGTACCAACTCAAGTAATGGTATTTCATAGGGGCAACCTCACTTTTTCAAAGGCTATGTAAGGGTACCTCGGTTCCACATAAGGGTAAGCCTGGGCATGTGGCCCGTGTAAGAGTAAAACTTCTTACCCTTACACAATACTTATGATCTGCATAAGGGTAAACCATGTTACCCTTACAAAATTCCCTTTTTGAGTAAAATAATTTGAAAACCCTATTTTTCATTTCTTCTTCCTCCAACATGACCTGTAACACCTTTTTAACCCTTTTAAAAGTTAGAAATCATGGAAATCGATTCTTTAACCCATTTTAAATGATATAAATCCTATATTAAATATTTTTAAAGCTTCAATGTACAAAATTCAAGTGAATGAAAAATTAAATGTTTTTTTAATTCTGGGATTTTATTTCTTCAAACACCTGGTGTATTTATTTAAAAATACCCAAAGCTTCACTGTATTGGATTGTTGATGCTATATTGGGAAGTATTAGGTGTCCAATTCTCAAGTGATCATCATTATGGTTTTTTGTTGTTTTACTTTGATCTCAGGGTGTAGAACTTATCTTATCACTATTGCGGACCCCTCTTTAGGTGTTTTGCGATCTTATAATTAAGGTAGATGATTTTTTAAAGCAATATCTATCAATTTAAACCTTTAATGATTATTTATTTTAAATTAGTTTCCAAATAATTTATAAAGATTGATTTGATATGTTGATAAAATATTTTTAAATATAATTGATGTGTGAAGAAAACCCTTGATAGTATCTATTGAAAATTAATTATTGATTGTTAGAAAATGTTCTTGAATTGAACTACAAGATTTAAAGCTTGATTTTGATGAGATGACAGGCATTAAATGTTTATTATTTGAAAATATATGATTTGAAATGAGTTGATTTAAAAGGAATGAATTCTTAAATTAAAACCATTTGATATTAGTTTTTGAAATGAAAGACATGTTTTAAATTTAGAAACTTGGGGTCAATTTGAAATGAATGATTTGATGATTGGTGAATGATTGAAATTAAAGATAGCCCCAAGAATATTTTATTAATCTGATGCACATGAGAGCCTGATTAGTTAAGAAGGGATTATACATGATAGAAATTATTTGACAATGACTATAACATTAAACCACAGAATGGGGAGAAGGAGGGGATTCATTATTTAGGGATTTATTCCCACTCCCACTAGGCTTGAATCTAGGGATGTGTGCACACTTGGAGCCATAAATCAATGTGACTATGTGAACCGCATAACTTGAAATTACTAACTAATCCCCATGGCTTATATCCATGGTTCAATGTTTAAAATTGTTATATGCCAATTTTTTGAAATGTTTTACTCATTCCATATTTAATAGAAATGCTTATTCATAGATATTTTGATAAAATTTTATATTCCTGACCGCTTTGATAAATTTTATCTTTGTACCTATTTTGTACTAGCCTTTGAAACGATTCTTCAAGAATGTTATGATATTAATTATGAAAATATTTTTCCATGACATGATTTATTTAAAATTTAACATAAAGAGTTTATTTGATATGTAATTTCTTCTAAAATGACTTGGTGAAATCCTACTAGGATTTTTCACTCATACTCTACCTTTTCCTACAAGAGTTTATATATTTTCTTATTTCAAGTCCAAGAATATGGAAACCACCACTATGAGGTGGTGATTAAACTTTTTTAGTGGGTCTTGTAAGTTGGTGGTAGCTAATGGATCTTGTGAACCTCTTGTTGTATGAGGCTTTTGGGTTGATGGCCTTACTTGATGTCTTTGGTTGACATAACATCTTGATACTTATATTTTATAATTTCATACATAGTTTATTTAGATTTTCTTTCCACTATTAATCTTTTTGTATTTGTGGTTGTTAGGATAAATCATTCCCATATTATTATTTCTAATTCTCAGGTGCTTGTCGCCAGCCCATAAGGATCAAGAATGCCCTTCGGTTCAGCGATGAATCAATTTAGGTGCCGGTTCAGATGGTACTGGGATGCTTAATTACACCAGGAAATAAAAATTTGTGTGTTTTTCATTGTTTACATAATAACCACCCTTTGTCAACCACTATAAAAAAACATTACTTCTAAAGTCATGTGTTTCTCACTACTGACATAGGAATAACCCTTTCTCAGCCATTGGGAGTACACACCTTACTTATTATAATTTTTTTATGTATTTCTCATTGTTGACATAGTAATCACCCTTTCTTAGCCACCAAGAGAACACACATTACTTATTTGTTTATTGTATTAAAATAAAAATGTATTGAACATACACTAAGTGAGATATAAACATTAAAAAATATGATGAATATATTCTTAAAGTAGATGCAACTGATCACTTCTTCTTCAATTCATTGCATTTTTTTTCAAATGACCTTACTATCCATATGGGAATAAAATAACCTCATGTTCACCGCACCATATATATTTTTTTCATCTCATTTAAAGACATTATAAATACTCAATTTAATATAAAATAGTCATAGTATTTTCAAACTTGACTTTCATGTTTTCACCAAAAGGGTTGTGGAACTGAGTTCTCTATAACTCTTATTTACCTGGTGAAGATTTTTTAAAATATTCATGAGTTGTTCATATGCACTGTTCATCTCATAATATAAGATGAATTATGAGAACATGGAAGATAAATATGATAATATGAGATTAATAGATAATTTATTATCTAAATGGAATCCCAAACTACATTAAATAATGAAAGTACTTCTTTATTTTGAAGACAAGATCAATAGCTATGTACCCTCTTCCAGTTTACACTAGTATAGTATAGTGAAAATATTATTTATCTATAGCATATATTTCTCCTTATTAATGGATATGAGATGAGATGTCATGGTATAGGCACTTTTAGTCCCTCAATAGGGTATTAGTGTGAGATTACCCTGGGGGGGTGAATCAGGGTATGAAATGTCTTTCCTAATTAAAACTCTTTCCAATTTTTAATGTATCACTTTCCCTATATGGATCTTGGCCTCTCAACCTTGAGGGTCACTTGTTATGATCTCTTACTAGATATCCCCTTAGTTTCTTGACATGTTTTGGTGTGCATGCATAAATTAAATAGGCACACAAGAACTTACTTGGTTCACCCTCATTAGGATATGTCCAAGGAACATGCATCGATGATGTTTAGTGCACCAAATCACTAGAAATATCACTACTTTTTATAGGGTTCACTCTCATTATAATGGTTTAGGTACATCTCACTACTTCCCATGGTTTAGTCCCTCAAATGTTCCTTCTAATAATAACTACCAGTGGAAAGTTTCACCATCACATATTTTATGGAATTGTCGATGCCTTATCCAACATCACTTTATTGGCTTTCATCTTCAAGAATATATAGATGCTCTGTTGTAGTCCCGATGGGATCCTCCTTCATATATTACCTATGAATTACTCTTTACACTACTTCATATTCTTTCTATAGTAATTCTGAAATATCTTCTTCACTACACAATAGTGTTAACTTCTTCTCCTTGAAAAAATCTTTAATAGTTTCTAACTTTTTCTAGCCCCATGCCTAGAACTCCTCTTTTTCACCTCTAAATTTTGGATATTACTTCGTGTCAAAACTTAAGCATATGCTTCTAGTCAATCTACCTTCTTGAAATAGGGAGGCCATTCACCCATTAATTTGAAAAAATTTCAACATCATTTTGGTCTATGAAAACCATCCATAAATCCTCCATAACTTATCCATGATCTCCTCTATTTACAGTCAACAAAACAACCACTTCATGGATCATTTCTCTTTCCTTGTAGCGTGAATTAAATCTCTATTTAATTCACATGTTTAATGCTCCAAATACTTCACATAAAGCTAGAATCATAGTATAAAAACCGAGACACATGATGTATAAATCAATTAAGAACCATTAATGTATCATGATAATGATTTATCATGACATATGAGCATCATCTATTGACACACCCTTTAAAAATTCATAGTGAAAAACCTATGGCTGTTTTATCTCCAATACGATGGGCACTATAACATGGTCACATGTTTTTGGACATTTTAGTTTGTAGCTACACCTGATAACCAACCCCACAATCGAGTTCCACCACACCTATAATGGGCTTCCCTATGTTTCATAGGGATCCCCTCGAACCACTATTTCCACCTATACAACCTGGAATGTCTTGTATTGACCTTATTTGAACTGTAGATTTTCAACAAAACACTTAAATTCAACCATGACCACCACCATGGTTGTTTTTGTCCTTTCTTGTTTTGTACAGGCACTCCATTTCACCACAATCATTACTATGGCATAGTGAAATATATTTGTCCATTTTTCACTCACCCCAACATTCACTATAACCATATTGGAATTGACTATTTTACACAGGTGCTCTGGAATTCCACAATGGGGACCACTATGGTGTGGTACCTTTCTAATTGCTCGTGTTGGGAATTATATTCTTCAACACAACCTATGTTTTGGGTGTGGATGCACCTAGTTCCTTCTTCACCTTCCCCATGCCCACTAACCAGGACATGTGTAATGTCCTGACCCGACTGACCACCAAACTGGTAGCCAGACTGGTTGTCACATGACCTCAAGCACATCTCCCCATATGCCAGAGGTTGCGGACTAGAAGAGAGGATGTAAGGATAGTCAGTGAGGAGACTATACCCTCATATTCAGAGTGTACAATGATAAGAAGATAGTAATAATAAGTAATAGATGTCATTGGAAGAAGTATAAAGCAATAACTAAACAACAGAAGACAAATAAAATATCAAATAAATATATAAAATAACCAATGATAGTTTATACAATGCATGAATGTCATGGTGATGCACATTTTGAAAATAGTAAAAAATACAACATGATTTACATCTCAGTATAAAAATAAAGAAAAGACCCAAAGCCCCAAGGGTGATCTCTACGAGCATCCTGAGATCCCATTTGGTCCTTTTCTCCGAACTCCTAGGTACAAGAGAAACCAGTACAAGCATAGTTACATAGCCTTACAAATAAGAAGAGTCTACTTGGGCACCAATGGTACCCAAGTAGGACGTGAGATAACATCTCAGTATGCCAGCACCCACCGGTGTCTAGCCCAAACCAATTATGTTCAAAAGTAAATAGGTAGTGTGCAGGTAAATACGCAAGCTATAAATACGAATAAGAAATGCCCATGGCATGTAAAATACTAACAATAATACCAAAATAGCCCCTCAAGGATCCCTACAAAAGATAGTCAAGCTCCTATAACTAGGAAAAAATAAGTAATGCACAAATAAAATTACATAGCCTTACCGTTCACCAAAACATGTCATACCATCACGACCTTACCATATAACCACATATCACAATTTACTATGGCCAAGACATATATTCGAGCTTATCACATACCTCACGGCTGTTCCATATAATAAGTGTAGACCATAAAAGGATAGATCCAAGGTGTTATGTACCGAGGCATCCATATAATAAATCTAGGCCATGAAGGGCTGGATCTAAGGAACTCATCCAAGGAATCCACATTGAGTCCCATGGGTGTCTCAATGGAAATTCGGTCTAGGCATTACTTGGAGTCCTATGAGAATGTGTACCGACATGTAACGACCCGAATTTTTTTTAAATAAATTTTGTTTCCTAATTTTTATGTGTTATTGTTATACTCAACAAAAATGTTTCATTTGGTAACATGATTATAATTAAAATGAGACTGTTGGGTTTTGACTGTTATTTGACCATTGGTCAATATGACCGCTGGAAACTAAAATTTTTGACTATTGTCTCTAAATACAAGCAATCTTGGTTAATTAATATAGAAAGAAGATTTGATGGCCTCACCCAGTAGTCTTGGACCGATCGAAGCCCATCTAACAGAACTTGGGAAGGAGGTAGCACCACTGGGCTTTGCTCTGGACCAAACCCAAGCTGAACTTCATCGTATAAAGCTAGAACGGGATCGCCTTCGCGAGAAGTTCAAACTGATAGAAATTACTACTCGTGCGATGTTGGCCGAGCCTCCCTCGGATTCTCTCACCTTAGCACACCTTACACTTAGGTCCTATGCTGGTGTGATAAGGGGCTATGTAAGGAGACCATAACTGTCTTGTGTAATCCTTTGTTTTAAATAAAATTTCGATTTCTTTTATGAATTTTCAAATGACCGGATAAATATAGTATGCAAATTTTTGATGAATTTTAGAAAAAGGATATTTTAAATATGTTTATGTAAACCCTAAATAATTAAAAATGTGTAATGATTTTCAAAAAATGGTCTTCTGCAATTATGTTCAGTACTAAATTTAGAGTCTAATAAGATCAACTTGATTTTTGATGAATAGTAAATTATGAATAGTGATTTTATGATTAGGATTAATAATGTGTCCAAATGGATTAGTAATCTCACTTAAAGAAAGTATTAAAATATGCTAGGCACTTTGATTAAGTAATGTGATTCAATAAAATGGTTAAATAACGGTTTCATAAATTATTATTCAAGTATTAGTTTTTTCAGATGAATAGTGTTTTTTAATTAAAAATTTAATTAAAAATAATTAGAAAATTATTTTTATAAAAATTACTTTATTTTTGAACTCAGAGCATCGATATTATGTTAAGGTAATTTTTGGGGATTTTTTTGAAAAAAATGAATTTTCGATGAATAGTGTTTTTATTTAAAAATTAAATTAAAAATATTTAGAAAATTATTTTTATAAAATGGAGTTCATTTTTGAAATCGGAGCATTGATATTTAGTTAAGGTGAAAGTTTGGGATTTTTCTGAGAAAGATGAATTTTTCAGTGAATAGTAAAAATGCAGTTTTAGGGTTTCGGTATGTTTAATGACATCATAATTATGTCATGATGATGTCATGAGATATTTTAAGGGTTGGCCGGCCAAGGGTGATGAATTATTGTTTTGGGGGCCCCATGTGGCCTAACTCCATGATAAATGCCAAGGGAGAGCACATGGGTTTGAGAAAAGCACATGTGAGGTGTCCCTTGGCCATTAATGCCTTGTCCCCTCACTTTCCCTATAAATACCAAGCCCTCCTCTCATCCATTCGACTCCCCACTCTTTCCCAACGAATTTACAGTCTCATTACCTCCCAAGGAGTCCTCCCAAGGTTCCCCCAAGCCCTCAAGGTCCCAACCTTTGAGGTTTAAGAGTTACATTTTAAGGTAAGGGATCCGACCTCTCTCTTTCTTTTCAAGTAATCTCTTTTATGTCATTTCTTTTATACTCCATGTTCTTATGTTGGAGGATGTTCTTTTATATTCATCCTACTGCCTATTTCATGTTCATATGATGAGAGACCCCCCTTTCTCTCATCAATTCGTTTTAAGAATGTTTAAGTGGCGCCGTTAGGCTGCCGAATTTTTAAGGGATTCTTTCACCTTCCTCGTTTTCAAGTTCTATTTTCATTCAAGTCTTTCATGTTCCTTTTTATTATGTTGGGGTATGATATCTAAATTATCATACTGATCTTTTATTATCATATGATGAGAGACCCCATTTGATCGCTTCAATTCAGTATTTTGAAGTTTTAAGTAGTGCCGTTAGGCTGCCGAATTTTTAAGTGGTTCTTCACCCTTCTCGTTTTGAAGTTCTACTTTCATGTCAATTATTTCAAGTTCCTTTTTGTTATATTGGGGTATGATCTCTATATATATCATACTGGACTCTTATTTTCATATGATGAGAGACCCCATTTTATCTCTTCAATTCAGTATTTTGATGTTTTAAGTGGCGCCGTTAGGCTGCCGAATTTTTAAGTGGTTCTTCACCCTTCTCGTTTTGAAGTTCTACTTTCATGTCAATTCTTTCAAGTTCCTTTTTGTTATGTTGGGGAATTATCTCTATATCTATCATACTGAACTATTATGTTCACATGATGAGAGACCCTATTTTATCTTTTCAAATCATTTTTGTTGATGTTTAAGTAACGCCGTTAGGCTGCCGAACTTTCATAAGAGAAATCTATTTTTTTTTCTTCCTTCCATGTTTTTCATTTCAAATGGTATGTCCTTGAAATTTCATTACCATGATCATGTATCCTTCTTATTCTGTCCATGTACTATTTTATGGGTCATTTATGAATGTTTGACCCATTTTAACTCTCTTTTAATGTCTTCTAAAACCTCGGAACATTGCCGTTATGCTGCAGAATTTCTGTCTCAAAATGTCTATCTCTTTTTCTAAAGTTTTTTCATTTTATTAAGTGAATACTTAAAGCTCTTTCTTCTAAAGGGGTATTCACATATATACCAAAATGTTCTATTTTAAATTCTGGGATTTACATACATGAGACCCACCTTCCTTTTCTGTGGGTTTTAAAGTGACGTAAAGATCATGCCTTTAAAGCAGTTTTTAAAATGTTATGATTATGAAATGAAACCCATTTATTTTATGCTATGTGGGTTATTTATGAAATGTTTGATGATTATATATGTGGCTCACATGATAATAAAGGCAAATTTAAGGGTGCTCCCTGATAGCGCTCCAATGCATTGGGTAATGATGTAACCACTAGAGATTACAATTTTCACGATACCTTGGTGAATAACCTTGGTAATTTTCAAATGACACCTTGGGGATGGACCTTGGTGATATGTTCATGATTGTCTATGTTAAATGATTTAGCCACATCTTCAAGTTATGAAAATTTTTGTTTTTATTATGAAATGCCTCATGATTTCTTTCTCATGCCTTAAAGTTCTTTTCATGTCCTTATTGAAGTATATCAAGTTTACATGTAAAATGTTCCTCTTGTTTCCCTTACTGGGCCTTCTGCTCACCCTTTCTTTTGATGTATGTCCCCAGGTTATGAGATGCAGTAATGAACCTAGAATGAACTTAAGGAGACGCCTTTCAAGTGTTTAAGAAGAATGTTTTATGTTGTTTTCATGTATTATGTTCCTGGTTTCCAAGACACTAGACCTTAAAGATCCTCAGTTTTGTGTAATGTAATGAAAGTTTATGTTATAAAAAGGCGGGATTCTATAGTTGGTATCAAAGGATGGTTTAGTTATTTGTGGAAATTAGGATATGAAAACTCTAGGAAGAACCCTATAGAAAAGTTTAATATAGGAAATCTTCCTGGTATTTTGGTGAGTATTGAGTAAGGGGTTGCCAAGCAAATACATCCCTGTCTGGATACGAGCAGGTAGAGGTGGTTCTGGCACAGATGTACATAGGGGTAAAACCCGAAAACACTGCTTTGAGCTAGACTCGAACGGGAACTGGTACACGACAACGGGCCTTGCTGCACTCTTGGTTACGACACTCCCGGGGGACATGCTTTGGTAAATTCATAAGCTTGGTATGAACCATTGTTAAAGGAACGAAGATAAAATAAAATAAAGGTTCACATAAGAATATATGATCATTCATAACCTAGATGGGAACCTAGGAGATCACAAGTTAGGGTATACCTTTCATATAAAAGTTATCCTTATATGCTTTCAGTTCCTTTTCATGATTATTAGATAAGTACTTAAGCCCCTAATTATGCTTTCTCTTCTTAGTTAATGGTGGGAAATATAAGAACATGTTCCGACAACCAATGTGATAGGAAATGCGACGATTTTCGTATTAATATGACAGGGATGATTAGGGGATTAAAATATGATTATTATTTTGGAAGACGTTCATTATTTTGGGAACCATATTTGATCGAGGTAAATAGATTACTACGGTATTTTCATTGAGGAGTAAGGTTGACTTATATTTTAAAGAATTGATGAATTTAAGGTGAACTTATAGTAATTTAGGTTACTTATGGGAATGACTAACCTATCTTGGGTAAAATATGTTTAGGTTAGCTACTTTTTTTATAAGATGTTAGGAGTGGTTGATGTTGTCTGGAGATGAACAATGAAGTTGTTTTGGAAGACTATGTTATCAAATCCTTCTTGTATTTGGGTTTCAATCTTAGTTTGGTTTGTTTTGAGGAATTTTAAGGACCGTTATTTATGGAATGGTCTATGATGAAATTTGGGTAGTACCATAGAACTTTGATGATTTAAAATTAGTTTCCATTCCTATGGGATTATTTCTTTTTGAAGAGTTGTTCTACCTTAACCTTTCTATTTTTGGGATAATGTTTAAAGATAGAAGAAATAGATAGTTAATCTTTTGTAGATTATGTGATTCTATAGAAGATGATTCTTGTGCTTTTATGAGACCAAGTGTTTTTGAATTCTCATCATTTGGAGAAAATATTAGTGTTGGTAGGGACTTGTTAAAGGATTAAACTCTACTTGAAGGTAGGTATATTTTCTTATGTTTTTGTTCTATGTAGTAAATGAAATCCTCAAAATTATGAAAAGAAACGTAAAACAAAAATGTTGTTGGTTTACGTTTCCTACTAGGTAATCAAAGACCGTTTACACACATCATAATTTTGGGATTTTCTCATGGTTAACTTTCTCCTAATCATGTTCTCTATCACTCTCCCTCAGAACTTGACCCTTTGTTTTCTCCTCCATGTCCATGTTTTCCTACATGGAACCCTAGTGTGGGTTAACTCGGGTGACCTTTGTACTTCCCTTTCTTTATTTTAAAGTAATAGTTTTACTGACTCCTTTTCCGATGTGGGACTTTCAATGAAATTTCAAAACCCAATTTTAAAATTGTGAGGACGCAATTTCTTAAGGGGGGAAGATTGTAACGACCCGAAATTTTTTTAAATAAATTTTGTTTCCTAATTTTTATGTGTTATTGTTATACTCAACAAAAATGTTTCATTTGGTAACATGAGTATAATTAAAATGAGACTGTTGGGTTTTGACTGTTATTTTACCATTGGTCAATATGACCATTGGAAACTAAACATTTTGACTATTGTCTCTAAATACAAGCAATCTTGGTTAATTAATATAGAAAGAAGATTTGATGGCCTCACCCAGTAGTCTTGGACCGATCGAAGCCCATCTAACAGAACTTGGGAAGGAGGTAGCACCACTGGGCTTTGCTCTGGACCAAACCCAAGCTGAACTTCATCGTATAAAGCTAGAACGGGATCGCCTTCGCGAGAAGTTCAAACTGATAGAAATTACTACTCGTGTGATGTTGTCCGAGCCTCCCTCGGATTCTCTCACCTTAGCACACCTTACACTTAGGTCCTATGCTGGTGTGATAAGGGGCTATGTAAGGAGAACATAACTGTCTTGTGTAATCCTTTGTTTTAAATAAAATTTCGATTTCTTTTATGAATTTTCAAATGACCGGATAAATATAGTATGCAAATTTTTGATGAATTTTAGAAAAAGGATATTTTAAATATGTTTATGTAAACCCTAAATAATTAAAAATGTGTAATGATTTTCAAAAAATGGTCTTCTACAATTATGTTCAGTACTAAATTTAGAGTCTAATAAGATCAACTTGAGTTTTGATGAATAGTAAATTATGAATAGTGATTTTATGATTAGGATTAATAATGTGTCCAAATGGATTAGTAATCTCACTTAAAGAAAGTATTAAAATATGCTAGGCACTTTGATTAAGTAATGTGATTCAATAAAATGGTTAAATAACGGTTTCATAAATTATTATTCAAGTATTAGTTTTTTCGGATGAATAGTGTTTTTTAATTAAAAATTTAATTAAAAATAATTAGAAAATTATTTTTATAAAAATGACTTTATTTTTGAACTCAGAGCATCGATATTATGTTAAGGTAATTTTTGGGGATTTTTTTGAAAAAAATGAATTTTCGATGAATAGTGTTTTTATTTAAAAATTAAATTAAAAATATTTAGAAAATTATTTTTATAAAATGGAGTTCATTTTTGAAATCGGAGCATTGATATTTAGTTAAGGTGAAAGTTTGGGATTTTTCTAAGAAAGATGAATTTTTCAGTGAATAGTAAAAATGCAGTTTTAGGGTTTCGGTATGTTTAATGACATCATAATTGTGTCATGATGATGTCATGAGATCTTTTAAGGGTTGGCCGGCCAAGGGTGATGAATTATTGTTTTGGGGGCCCCATGTGGCCTAAATCCATGATAAATGCCAAGGGAGAGCACATGGGTTTGAGAAAAGCACATGTGAGGTGTCCCTTGGCCATTAATGCCTTGTCCCCTCACTTTCCCTATAAATACCAAGCCCTCCTCTCATCCATTCGACTCCCCACTCTTTCCCAACGAATTTCTGGTCTCATTACCTCCCAAGGAGTCCTCCCAAGGTGCCCCCAAGCCCTCAAGGTCCCAACCTTTGAGGTTTAAGAGTTACATTTTAAGGTAAGGGATCCGACCTCTCTCTTTCTTTTCAAGTAATCTCTTTTATGTCATTTATTTTATACTCCATGTTCTTATGTTGGAGGATGTTATTTTATATTCATCCTACTGCCTATTTCATGTTCATATGATGAGAGACCCCCCTTGCTCTCATTAATTCGTTTTAAGAATGTTTAAGTGGCGCCGTTAGGCTGCCGAATTTTTAAGGGATTCTTTCACCTTCCTCGTTTTCAAGTTCTATTTTCATTCAAGTATTTCTTGTTCCTTTTTATTATGTTGGGGTATGATCTCTAAATTATCATACTGATCTTTTATTATCATATGATGAGAGACCCCATTTGATCACTTCAATTCAGTATTTTGAAGTTTTAAGTAGCGCCGTTAGGCTGCCGAATTTTTAAGTGGTTCTTCACCCTTCTCGTTTTGAAGTTCTACTTTCATGTCAATTATTTCAAGTTCCTTTTTGTTATATTGGGGTATGATCTCTATATATATCATACTGTACTCTTATGTTCATATGATGAGAGACCCCATTTGATCTCTTCAATTCAGTATTTTGATGTTTTAAGTGGCGCCGTTAGGCTGCCAAATTTTTAAGTGGTTCTTCACCCTTCTCGTTTTGAAGTTCTACTTTCATGTCAATTCTTTCAAGTTCCTTTTTGTTATGTTGGGGAATTATCTCTATATCTATCATACTGAACTCTTATGTTCACATGATGAGAGACCCTATTTGATCTTTTCAAATCATTTTTGTTGATGTTTAAGTAACGCCGTTAGGCTGCCGAACTTTCATAAGAGAAATCTAATTTTTTTTTCTTCCTTCCATGTTTTTCATTTCAAATGGTATGTCCTTGAAATTTCATTACCATGATCATGTATCCTTCTTATTCTGTCCATGTACTATTTTATGGGTCATTTATGAATGTTTGACCCATTTTACCTCTCTTTTAATGTCTTCTAAAACCTCGGAACATTGCCGTTATGCTGTAGAATTTCTGTCTCAAAATGTCTATCTCTTTTTCTAAAGTTCTTTCATTTTATTAAGTGAATACTGAAAGCTCTTTATTCTAAAGGGGTATTCACATATATACCAAAATGTTCTATTTTAAATTCTGGGATTTACATACATGAGACCCACCTTCCTTTTCTGTGGGTTTTAAAGTGACGTAAAGATCATGCCTTTAAAGCAGTTTTTAAAACGTTATGATTATGAAATGAAACCCATTTATTTTATGCTATGTGGGTTATTTATGAAATGTTTGATGATGATATATGTGGATCACATGATAATAAAGGCAAATTTAAGGGTGCGCCCTGATAGCGCTCCAATGCATTGGGTAATGATGTAACCACTAGAGATTACAATTTTCACGATACCTTGGTGAATAACCTTGGTAATTTTCAAATGACACCTTGGGGATGGACCTTGGTGATATGTTCATGATTGTCTATGTTAAATGATGTAGCCACATCTTCAAGTTATGAAAAATTTTGTTTTTATTATGAAATGCCTCATGATTTCTTTCTCATGCCTTAAAGTTCTTTTCATGTCCTTATTGAAGTATATCAAGTTTACATGTAAAATGTTCCTCTTGTTTCCCTTACTGGGCCTTCTGCTCACCCTTTCTTTTGATGTATGTCCCCAGGTTATGAGATGCAGTAATGAACCTAGAATGAACTTAAGGAGACACCTTTCAAGTGTTTAAGAAGAATGTTTTATGTTGTTTTCATGTATTATGTTCCTGGTTTCCAAGACACTAGACCTTAAAGATCCTCAGTTTTGTGTAATGTAATGAAAGTTTATGTTATAAAAAGGCGGGATTCTATAGACATGTCCTATGTGAGTCCAAGAAAGCTAGATCCACAGGGTATAAATGCCCGAGGCATCCCACAGAATCAATACCTAAGGGGTATAATCAACCCAAGGTGTCCACTACTGCATTCCAGACCCATGGAGAGTAGTACATGACATCTATCAAACCATTCTTTCATTTCAAACCATTTATCAAAACAAATAATATGAGTATACCCACTCATATAAACCATTAATCATTTACCATATGAGTATACCCACTCATATACAACATTTAATAATTCCACTCCATATGATTATACCCAATCATATCATCCATTTCATTATAAACCATGGGTTTACCCACCCATTGATCACAAATCAAAACAAAGCTTTAAATACAAGCATAAGGGTATAACCACCCTTATAACCATAGAAATTCACCTAGTGAGTATACCCACTCACACATATCACACACAACATGAGTATACCACTCACGTGTTCCATTTCCATTTAAATAATCCGTGTGGGTATACCCACCCATGTCACCATTTACCATCAAATACATCACAAGCAAACCCCTGAGCATACCTTATCATGTTGAAATTTCGTCTTTAAACACATCCTACGATTTTACCTACCCATTTATCCATTTTCCCATTCAAGGTATATAATGAGAATACCCACCCATTATCCACCACTTGCATCAAATGCATTAGATTCATTATAATGAATTTACCCTTTAATTAATTCCCATTTGAAACCCATGAAACCAAGGAGTATACCCACTCGTTGTTACAGTTATGTTCATTCCTATCACATGGCCTACCCACCCATTTAATACTATTTACACTTAATTATTCACATAGGTTTACCCACCCATTTAATACCATTTACATTAATTATAACCATTTAACCCAAGTGCATCAAAATAAAAAGGTGTAAATACATATCCTATATGACCAGACCATATTACTTTAATTTAAACACCTTCCTATAACTAGGCAAGCATGAAAACACACACACATCATCAAGCTAAGGAAACATAAATAGTATACTCACTATGTTTTTATCTTGAATACAGTGCACCTCTAATGGAGGGGTTTTATTACAAAAACATGATTTTTTATTCTAACAAATCATTTAACAAAAAAGGTAGCTCATTCTGTAATTGTAGTTCAAATTATCCAAAGTAGTAAATAAACAACTACTATAATTTTAAATTAAATCAATATTGAGGACCCTAACTCAAAGGATGGCCAAACTAAATCTTTCTAACTCAAGCAGATACCCACTCGCCCACACACACTTCTATATATATATATATATATATATATATATATATCCTTAAACTAATGAACGTGTTCCCCACACCATGAGGGAACACACACATAGAATATATATCTATATATATATATATATATTCATACTTGGTGAAAAAATGTGTGCACACACTTGGAAAATGATTGTAACACCCTACAACAATTCCCTCGGGTATCATAAACACCACTAAACCCTAAAAAGAGGGTGTGAAACAAAATAGTAGTATAAAACCTTACCTTGAAACAAATATGGAGAACCAAAACCACCAAAACTGCCTCGCCTTCGGCAACGGTTGTCGGAACACGGACCAACAGGTCCCGAGAGGCCCTGTGCATGACTTAGAACCAGAAGAAACATGAAAACTGGATCAAATCCAACCCTAGGGTTTTGGACACACACCGTAGGGAGACAAATAGGCCGAATAGAATCTAGAAATAGGGAGGAGAAGGAAGGAGGGACTCTACCTTGGTGATTTAAAGAGAAACGGCAGATAAATCAGCTAGAAATCAGAGATCAGAGGAGGTTCCATGGAGGGGGTAGTGCATTGAAGGGGATAGCCCACGAGCTGGTGAATCATGAGAGTGGGGTGGGAGAGAGTTTAGATCAGGTTTTAAATTTTATTTTAATTCAATTTAAAACAATTAAATTTATAAAAAATGGGTGTCACGCATGGTTAAGATGCATAGTTTGGAAAATCGTGCGCTAATCATGCGACACCCCTCTGTTTAAGAAACTCCATTCACACAGCTTGTCCCACACAGTTAGCCTAACCATTAACAAGATGTGTGAAATCCTCTATCCCCCAAAAAATAAGCTTCATGGTTACCTGCTATGGGCCACACGGTTTGGTAGATCGTGCACCAACCGTGCACCCTCTACAGGTTCTTAAAAACTTTCCTTTCCTGATCTGGTACTCTCAAAACTCCTCTAGCTACTTAAGAAGGTCCTCAAAACTTTACCCAAGTACAAAAACATATCTTTTAAACATCACAACTTTCAGAATTATGTTCTGAAGTTATGTTCTAAAAATGACTCACTTAGTAATTACCGAAAATTCAAATTCACTCAGAATTTCATTTGGTTTAGAAACATGGGTTCTTATAGAGTGGTCTTTCCCATGCAGGGAAAAAACTTCTCCAAGATACCTTTGTCCCTTCTCATGACTATGTAGTCTCTTTATATAATACCTTCTCACTTTGATATTTTCTCCAAAATTCCTTAATTCCTTTATGTGGATAATGTATCCAACAAAACAACCTTCAAGATTCCTTATCAACAAATCCAAAATGAATGTCCATCAAGATCTTTGTCAAAAATCTTCCAAGAATCACCTTAAACTCAAATAATATCAACAAATCCAACTACATACTTTTGTATTCCTAGAAATATCTCCCTTTGGATATTATTTAGAATATTAAATAAGTCTCTCCCTTATTTTTAATAAAATTCAAAGGGGTATTATTCTTCCTTTAAATGTAGAGATTTTTCTTTGAAGCTCAATCTACCCTTTTAATTGGGATATCTCCTTTCATTTTCAAACTTTTCTCCCCCTTGATGTGTGGGAATAAACTTTAATAAATATCAAATCCCCCTTCAAGTATAGGTAAGTATTATATATCTATTTTCTATATCCATGTTTTCTTCATACTTTAGCTTTAATCACTTCTTGATTAACCAAATCATTTGAAACTAATTGAAAACAATTTCTGGTTGGAATTCCCAACTCTATAAAACTACCATAAGAAAATTTCCATAATATCTAAAATCATTAAGAAAACCATTGAATGAGACATACACTTAACATTTGGGTTATCAATAATTTTTATAATCCTATTAAGCTTGAGATTAGTGTAGGAAATAAGAGTCTTTGAAAACATCCTCAAATTTTTCCTTATCACTCATGAAAAAAATGAAAGCTCAAGAAACATTGGAACTTTATAAGAACAACCCATAATCTTCATCACTTTTACACAAAATATTTAGTGAATAAACAAAAAAACACTTGGTTGTGAGTATCACACCACATTTTAAAAATGATACCAATTGTGAAATACACATTAATACCAATTGAAAATTTTCTCTTTAAATTATTTATTGACATCTTTAAATTCCAAATAAGGCTAAGAAATATTTTAATTTTGATCAATTCTCCTAATAATATTTTTATATTTTGACACCAATTATTAATGTTCAAATTGGGGATACCAATTTTTGTAGTTTTATCAAATCTCCTTTTATCTCCACAACATGTTCTTTTCTATTACAACCACCCTATGGATCATATCTCCCACTTAATTGTACACATTTTGTCACAAATAATTAGAAATAATAAATCATATGGGAAGAGGGGCACCTTAAACTTTCTCAAGTAGAAGAGCGGGGTAGGTCAAGATGGACCAACCTTTTGACCTAGATCTCTTATTTTTCCCTTTTCAGTTTTTGGGAATGGAATTCCATCATATTTTCTACCTCATCATAATTAACATATCTAGTAGCTGTACTCCTCAACCTCTTTCCAAATTATCTCCCTTATGTGATTCCTCTTACACACATCTCTTCCAAGATATAAGAATTTTTTTTATTCTTTGGATTGGTCTTTTACACAATATTGGAATCAATCACACTTGAGAAAGTGTCTTCTTTAGTAGCATCATAAGTGGATCTAACCTATATATTTATCTTTGATTACATATTCATATTTTTTATTTTAGTGGTTTGTGTGGAACCAATTTGGAAAACTTCTTCCTTGATCACCAAGATTTTTATCTTGTAATACTTCTTATTAATTGGTGTATTCTCCTTTACATGTTATTATACCTTTATCATGGTTTGTATAACCTCTTGATTTTGATTCCAGATTTTTTTATTAGCTTCCTAGGGAGTTTTTTGTGAGTATCTATATATTATTTCTTGATACACTCTTCATTGAAGATCTCTCTCATTCTCTAAAATAATGAAACTATTTTCCAGTATAACATGACTTATTTCTTGGTAAAAATTATCTTTTTATGTCATAAGAGTGGAGTGTATCTATATGAAATATTTTTTCTCCATACATTCCTCCAATTAAAGTACCTTTCCATGTGATTGAGGTTAAAACAAATGAAAAATCTACCAAAATAATCATACCTCATGTGGTCTCTCCTTGAATGAGATATTGGTATAACTAAAGATCTTCTCTCATTCTTGGGATTATCATATTTGAAGCACCTACTCATGATGTGACCAATCATTCCACAATAGAATCACTTTGGTGCCACATTATTTTGTGAATCTACTCTTGTATATATGTTTTTGATGCTTTCTATTGGGGTACATATTGATGCACTGCTCTTGTTCTCCATTCCTGATTTCCAAATGCGGGTGGCCTCCACCACTATGGTTGGTGATGTTGGCTCTTTGATCGAAACAATATGATGGGATGCAATTTCCTACTTCCATGGATTCCTCCTTTAAGATATTCACCTAGTTTGGGCCTCCCTCATAGATTTGAGTCATGTTCATGAAGCCCATTCCTGACACCATATCGAGGTGGATGTTGGTTAATTACACTGTTTATGTCTCAATAGGGAAACAATTTATGGTCATATTAGATGGCAACGTTGGGAATTTTTTATCATTTCTAGATGTTGGGAATATTGGGAACCTATAAAGTCTTTCTCTTTTGGAGTTGAGGGCATCTTATGTGTGAGGCATCTTAGGCATGGAACCCAAGACATCTTGTGTTTTCCATAAGTTAGTTGACGCTAGGGGCATAAGGAATTTGAGGATTTTTACCTCAGGAATCCTATGATTATTACATGGGGGAAAGGTTCTGGATTAAGTCATAGCTTTAAGGTCTTATGAAGATAGGTTGGTCAGAGGTTTAATGTCTTTTGGGGATAGGTTGGTCATAGGTTTAACATCATGTGGGGATATATTTGTGAAGTTAAGTGAGTTCCCATGGGGAAGATGTTCACACTTTGAATTTATTTCAGTGTGTTTCTGGGGGAATATGATCATACTTTGGAGTTATTTTAGCGTGTTACCATTAGTAAGATGATAAAACTTTGAATTTATTTTAGTGTGTTCCCATGGGGAATATGACCACACTTTGGAGTTTTCATATTCCAAGGGGAGACATGAAATTTGATGGGAATGTTGGGGTGTTGGGATTGAACCTCATAAAGTTATCATAGGTTTGTCAAGATATCGAGATTGAACCTCATAGGGTGTCCTACATACCATACTGGGAGATAGGGATCAAAACTCACATAGTTCGATGCCATAGTTTAATATCATGTGATATAATCAGTCCATTCAGTTTAACGTCATGCGGTAAGGATGATCATGTCATGGAAGGAACATCAATGAGGGATGGTGTGGGGCTTACATGTATAGGATTCTCAAAGCAGGAGGATCATCCAATGGTGGGGAATGATGGTATGGTGCTTACATTCATGATCTTCTTAAAGGATGAGGACCACCCCATGGTGTAGAAAGAGGTTTCATACCGTGATGATTATACATGGGGAATCCTGTTTTCACCACACAAGGTAAGGCTACAGTTTTACATCATGTACTAAGAATGTTGTTGTGAATTTTAACATCATATGACTATGATGTTGAGCCAGGAAGTTTTATGTCATACAACCCAGATGTTGTCAAGGCCTATACCTAGGAAGACCATTTCTAGTTAAGAGATAAATATCCAACATAAGACCTCCCTACTAGGAAAGGTGAGAAATTTACCTTGATGATTCCACCTTCAGGTATTATGTGTCTACTTCTAACACACCTTTGGGTGAGGCATGGTGTAAACACTATTATGGGGGAGTGGTAATCAATGGTCTCGATATTAAGGTGTCTATGCTTTGGAGAAAGAGGCATTAGGGTGCCAATGTTTAGGAGAAAAAGGAAAGGTAATGGTCTAGGTCATGCTTGAAGCGAAGGGGGAAGACACAAGGGTTGATGATATTGGTTCCATGGAGATTTAGAGTGTGTATGAACCAATTTTGGATAGTTATAGGGTATATGGGCACTCAAATTTTATGAAATGGTGTTCACTGAAAGGAGGAACCATAGAGAGGCTTGGTGGATGGGTTTCATGAAGGTTAGGGGTTCACGACAGTTTAAGGCTTTATAAAGGAATGTGGTCTTGTGAAGGTGTATCTTTTACAAAACAGGGTGACCCTACCTCAAAGTAAATTTTTGGTTCCCATGGGGTTAGTTTCATGAAGGATAATTATCTCATGAAATCCCAAGATCCTTAAAGGGATTTCCTCTAATGTGAAGTCCATAAACCTTCTTGAAAGTCATATCCACCATGGTTTAATGTTCTCATGAACCCATGAGAGGTTGTTTCATGAAATATAGATACCTCTAGGAATCCATCTTATATTTTTCTCATGAAGGTTAGAGTTTCACAAATTTAGAGCCTTTGTTGGAAGTTCAAAGGTTTTATCCCCCCTCTAAAGTTAGACGAATGGGGTATTTATAGGTTTGGGGAAAGTAAGGATGTCACTTTTGAGAAAGTGAATGGATCATAAATACATTTAGCAAAGGCTATGATGGGATATAGAGTTTCAAAAACATAAATAAGCTATGTGAAGGTTACTACCTCAACTTCAATGGTGCCCTAAAAACCTTTTTGAGGCACCACTCATTCGCGTTAAGGTTTATACCTTCACGAATATAGACCCTTAGGTGTATTTTTGAGATTTTTTATCCAAAATTCACTCTGAATTAGCCATGGATTACTTAACCTCTCCCATTACACATTTATTTCAACATAAAAAAAATTCCCCCTTAGAATTGGATCCTATGAGGGAGAGGAGGGTTGGATTCTGAGGGGAAACCATAAAAAATTGGTGACATATGAGCCCTATTTTCAAAAATCAGATCGAACCTATGCCTATAAATAGTGGTAGGAGTCCTAGGGGGACCATGATATTTTTTATGAAAAATAGGACCTTTTTTATATTTTTCTAAAACTCAAGACCCTCATGATCATTCTGTGATTGCAATCGTTACCGCTCATAAAATATTTATTCCTCTGTGACCAGAAATTTTGTGAACAGACTTCCATGAATCTTATGAAATTTTGTAAAATCAACCTTCATGAACTAAAATTAATAAAACAAATCTAGAAAACTTTATAAGACTTGGAAGAAATGGATATTGAAGGTGTAGATATTAATACATCTCGATGAAGGGAGATGGCCAAAAATATTATAATCGAGGAGAGTTTCTATAGTGTATCATATTATAACACACTTACCAAAACACTGATAAAGGAACAACATGTGTATCAAATTTGAAAGAGACTATCATTATATGGAATTTTTTTGAGATATGATGTGTTCATACTTTGTGTTGTAATGAACCGGATTTCCTCGGGCCATTCCTTTGTGAAAATTCAGTGCTTATGGTGTTCTTGGGGGTTGTAGTGGTTTGTTTCGGGAGTTTTCCAAAAATCCAGTTTCACCAAACAGTTTCACCGAGACGATGGAACCATAATAGTGGCACAGTGATGGTGCCACAATGAAATGGTAGCACAACGTAACATTGGAATAAAAATGGTGGCACACCGTAATGGAGCAATCAAAATGGTGGCATGCTGAAATAGTGTCTCACCCTTTTCCAAATTTCTAGTTTCCTGTGTTTTTCTAGTTTCACCCCTCTTACATTTTATTTGATGTAAACCGAGTTTAAAGCCTTTTTTGGGAATTTTTAAGGGAGTTTCAAGGGAAATTAAGTATATATTTAATATTATAATGATCCAGTTACTTTGAGATATTAAAACCATGTCATCTTGACCATGATCGCATGCTAATGACTTTTGAAACCATTCTTCCTTTAAAATAGGATCTAGATCTTCAAAGCTGGGGATATTACCTTCCCAGCATGTTTTTCATTCCCTCTTGGTGCACCTAAATTCTTACTATCTAAACGAGTCATGCGCCTATGCTAGAGCCCCCTCCTGCTCAATTTTCTTGGAGTCTTCTAATGATCATACGATCCCATGTTTTGGTGAAAAGAGAAGTTTTGGTCACCCATTGTTTCAAGTAGGGATTATTTTGCCTCTATTTAATTTTACATCATGCGAGGTGGGTATAATAATTTTTCTTGAGTACATATGAATCCTTTTATTCAACATGAGATAAATAAGGTCCAGGGAAGATGATGATAAAAAGATAATAGGACCTGTTAAAAGATAATGAGTAGGAAATTGAAGATGGTCTATGTTGATCATTTGTTTTATCTGATATCTTTTTTTCTTTTTATGATTTTTTGTGGCTATTTTCCTTCTAAAAATCATGGTAGTTGGTGGTATTTTCTTACACACTGGTGATATTCTATTTTTTTGTGATGCTTTGTTAATTGGCTGTAACATGAAATCTGCTTAATCACGTATATTTGGTTAAATAAATGGATTCCCCAGAATAAAACATGTTGTGTGATCACCCCTATTATTTAAATTGGAATTAAAGAACCTCTCTTGATAATTACTAATATTCTTGGATTAATGGTGTGGCTGTGTACTGTGTTTGGTTGGGTATTGTACTTCGTGGGGAAGGGTATGTTTGTGCAGCGGGGCTGCTGTTTAGTGGTGTTTTTCTATGGGATTTGTGTATGGGGTGGTACAAGGGGTGTGTTGGTATCCCAGTTTTAGAGACTGATTGATTGTAGAATGGATGGATTTTTAGGTAGTGGGAATTCCTTTTCTTGTGTTGTGGGCATTGAGAGACGTTGGCTAGTGAGACTACAATGTGGTTAAAAACTTATTATGCAGTGGGAAAGCATCTAGGAAATGTTTGGGCAGTGGTGTAGGTTGTTTCGTGACTTTATGTTTATAGGTGTGTTGGGTTTGGTTTTGTTGTATAGTGGGACTACAAATTAGTTTTTATCTATTTCTTTTATGAATGGGTGTTAAAATGGAAATGCTTTGTCTTGGTCCCTCTTCCCTTGTTCAGTGTTGGCAATACCAAATAACCAAGTGGCTTGGTTGATATGTGTTTAGTTAATCATGCTCTTCACCTTCTGAGAACGGTTGTAGATGTTGTGTCAGGTAGTTTCCCTAGGTAGTGCTGGAATAAATTAAAGTTAACCCCCAATTAAATGAATGGAAAGTGGTTAAATGAAAAAGGGACTGGTTTTATGCTTTGGCAGTGGATGTTTGTGTGGTTGTTCATATAGGGGTAGTGACAAATGTGGTTTTTTTGGGGTAGGTTGTTTATTTGAAAACATATGTTGGGCTGAGTGATTTCTTTTATATATATATATAAATTATAGTTCCTTGTGATTTCTATACTCACACCACCCTTATTGAGCACCTTATATCGAACACCCCCATTTCACGAGAGAGGATGTCTTTCCCAACATCCCAGTGGGAGGATGGATGGCTGGTTATTGACATTCTTCCTCGCACCCTCTTCTGGTTCTTACCGCTCGAGTGTATCAAGACGTTATCCATTAGGAATGAGCAGTTAACCAGTTGGAAAGTGGTTCATGGTACCCAAATGTTGATGTGTTTATACTACTACTTTACTTGACTTGTGTTATTTGGTGAGTGTACCTTGGTGAGGATGTGATAGTTAGTACTCCTTGGTAGGTGCTTCAGGTTCTACTATTTTTATCACAGGGGAATTATTATGTTCCCCCACTCATGCATGGGTGGATTTAGTTTTCCTACTAGGTATACTTGTATACTCACCCTACATTTGTAAAACTATTTTCAAGTTTCTAGGAGGACTTTGAGGACCATGATGGACTTTATTAGCTCGGGCATCAGGATAGTCACTATGCTGCTACTTAGTCACTTTCTTTTGGTACTTTATTTGGTACTTTGGTTGTAATTTTGTCATATTTTATATTTAAATAATACACGGGTTATATTTTGGTTTCCTTTATATAAATGTTTGGTGTTGTTTGGGATTTTTACCGCCTTATCTCCCGATACTGTTTCATTAAAAAGGGTAATGCCTTCCATTTTGTGTGAGATTCTATACCCTTGGTGCTAGTCTCCACTCCAGAGCCTATTGAAGGTAGGACTCGGGGGTCATTATCTCTCCTTTATCTTGAATAAGGAAGGGCATGCCACTTTGTTGTCCCTTCCCTCATCTTGAAGAAGGCGAGTTGTGATAGAATGGTATCAGAGGAGATAGTTGAGATATAGGATGGAGTTATAAGTTAAGAATAGTGAGGATTGCATGGGATGGTAGGAAAACAATGTTAGACAATCTTGGTATGTGAAATATTCCAGGGAATACCGGCTAGGACACATGATTTTAGGCCCCCTCGTGACCCAATGCAAGGACTCTAGACCTACTAAAAGACTAAGTGAGGCTACACATATTGTAGGGTAGAGACCCTAGGAAAGGTACATGCATCATAATGACTTGTTTTCTTGTGTTTCTTAGGAATTTTGGGAATTTAATTTAAATAAATAGTTAAAATAAATCTTAAAATAAAATTTCAGACTACCTGGGCTTAGAAGTTAACTGCTTTGAATCTGGATGTGAGAGTTGATGGTGGTAGAGGATGTCTATTTCCGATGATAGTGTAGTATTCCTTGGTGTGGTAGTTGGAGGAGTCTTAGTGGGGATACTCATAGATTGAAGTGATGCATGGTTGCACTGTCCAGGGTGATGCTTTGGAGGGACGGTCAGAGGATAGTCAAAATTAGATGTTGTTTTGTGGGAAGCTGTTTGTTCTAGTGGAAATGAACAAGGTAGTTCTATGTGAGTTCTATAGCTCACCCCTAGCAGTGAATCCAGGAGTTTCTAAAATGTACCAAGGCTTAAGGGAATAGTTTTGGTGTCCTGGGGTGAAGTGGGAAGTGGTGGAGTTTGTGACAAGGTGCTTAGTGTGTCAGCAGGTGAAGACTGAGCACCGTGTTCCTAGCGGTCTATTGTAGCCCTTAAACATTCTCGAGTGGAAGTGGGATGAAATTTTTATGGATTTCATCATAGGATTACCCAAGAATCATGGAGTATGTGACTCCCTTTGGGTAGTAGTGTATCAGTTGACAAAATCGGATCACTTCTTAGCGATCAAGGAGTCGAGCGCAGCGAATGCCTTAGCATAGAGGTATGTGGATGAGGTAGTGAGACTGCATGGAGTTCCAATATCCATTTTCTTGGATCGAGATACAAGTTTTATGTCGTGATTCTGGAGGGGATTCCATCATGACTTTGGCACTCAGTTACACCTCAGCACTGCTTTCCACCCTCAGATGGATGGACAGACAGAGAGGACCATCTAGACATTGTAGGACATGTTACAGGCATGTGTTCTGGGATTTATTGGGTCTTGGGTGCAACATTTTTTGGCATATTTTTCTTACAATAATATCTATCACTCTTACATTGGTATGGCTTCGTTCTATGCTCTATATGGGAGGCTGTATCGTTCACCCTTGTACTAGACGAAAGTTGGGGAGGCAAATATTCTTGGTCTGGACGTGGTGAAGAGTATGACAGAGAAGGTGCATCTTGTCTGTGATAGGATGAAGGTAGAACAAGATCAAAAAAATTCATATTATGATCATAGTAGGAGGCCTTTGGAGTTCGAGGTTGGGGGCCATGTATTCTTGAAGGTTTAACCTCGACGTGGGCAGCAGAGGTTTGGCAGAGGGAGAAAGCTTTCTCCCAGGTTCATCGGACCTTTTGAGGTGTTGGGATGAGTTGGTGAGGTGGAATATCAGCTGGTGTTTCCACCACAATTAGAGAGAATCCATGACATCTTCCATGTCTCTCATCTCCATCGGTATCTATACGATGACTCCCACATCATTAACTAGGGAGAGTTGGATATTGAGGATGACACAACGTTCATAGAGAGACCAGTAAGAATCGAGGATCGTGAGGAGAATGTGCTTTATAGATGATCCATTCCCTTGATTTGTGTGTTATGGAGGCATGGTATCCTTGAGGAGAGTACTTGGGAGCGAAAGGAACAAATGTGTTCCCAGTACTCGCAGCTGTTCTGAGTTTTGATCTTGTGTTTTGCTTTGTGATTTGATTATGATGTAATGCTTGACCTTGTTCATCATCAGATGAGTTATTTCCTTGTTCTCTGAATGTGTTTAAAAAGTCCCGACTATGGGGAGGGGAGGAACTTATCCTTAATCAATATTCATTAATGCAGATGTGATTGAACCCGTACAGGCAAGTCAGTGTCACCCAAAGCGGATAGTATCTTGACATGGAAGAAGGAACTCCCTAATCCATGTGTCTGGATAGTGTGACATTTGGTGTTTGTGTGGTTTTTTAGGGAAGTGAGGCATTAGTGTTTGTACATTTTTTAGTAGATATATGTCAAGGAGGTTTTCTTGGATTTCAGGGTTTTCACTCCAGTTTTTGAGCAACGTAGGGTGGTTTTTCCCTGAGAGTTATCTTACAGGGTGGTTGTTCGGACCCCTATTTTTTTGAGTTTGGTTTTAAATTCTTAGGGATGAGAATATTTTGAGATTTATTTTATATAATTACATGGATTTCCCTGATCCATTCCTTTGTAAAAAATCCAGTGCTTGTGGTGTTCTTGGGGGTCGTAGTGGTTTTTTTCGGGAGTTTTCCATAAATCTAGTTTCACCAAACAGTTTTAGCGAGACGGTGGCACTATAATGGTGGAACCATGATGATGCCACACCAAAATGATGGCACCATGATGGTTCCACACCAAAATGGTGGCACACTGAAATAGTGTCTCACATTTTTTTCAAAATTTCTAGTTTCTTGAGTTTTTATAGTTTTGCCCCTCTTACGTTTTATTTGACATAAACTAAGTTTAAAGCCTTGTTTGATCATTTTAAAGGATGTTTTAAAGGAAATTAAGTATATCTTTAATATCCTAATTCTCTGGATACTTTGAGATATTCAATCCACACAATCTTGACCACAATCACACGTTAATGAATTTTGAAACCGTTCTTCCTTTAATATAGGATCTAGCTCTTCAAAGTGTGTTTTCCATTCCCTCTTGGTGCACCTAAAGCCTTAATCTCTAAAAAATTCATGAACCTATGCTAGATCCCCCTCCTACTCAGTTTTCTTTGAGTCTCATACTGGTTACGTGATCCCCTATTTTGGCACAAAGTGGAGTTTTGGTCACCTGTTGTTTCAAGTAGGGATTCTTCTGCCTCTCTTTAATTGTGCATCATGTGGGGTGGGTATAATAATTTTTCTTGAGGATGGATAAATCCTTTTATTCAATGATAAATAAATAAGGGGTGGTGAAGATGATGATAAAAAGCTAACATGACCTGTTAAAAGATAACAAGTAGGAAATTGAAGATGGTCGATGTTGATCATTTATTTTATCTGCTATCTTTGTTTCTTTTTATTGTTTATTGTGGTTGTATACCTTCTAAAAATCATGTCCATTGGTCATATTTTCTTATACACTGGTGATTTTCTATTTTTGTTGATATGATTTGTTAAAGGGATGTAACATGAAATATTCTTAATCACGTATATTTGGTTAAATAAATTGATTCCCCAGGATCAAACCTGTTATGTGATCACCCCTATTATTTAAAGTGGAATTAAAGAACCTCTCTTGATAAATCTGAATATGGTTGGCTTAATGGTGTGTCTATGTGCTGTGTTTGGTTGTGTTTTTTACTTCATGGGGAAGGGTATGTTTGTGCAGCGGGGCAACTGTTTAGTGGTGTTTTCCCATGGGCTTCGTGTATGGGGTGGTACAGGGGGTGTGTTGGTATCCTAGTTTGAGAGACTAGTTGATTTTGGAATGGATGGACTTGTAGGTAGTGGGACTACCTTTTCTTGTGTTGTGTCCATCGAGTGACGTTGGGTAGTGGGACTACGATGTGGTTACAGACTTGTTATGTAGTGAGACTACATCTAGGAAATGTTTGGGTAGCAGGGCTGCCAGATTGGGTTGTGTCGTGACTTCATATTTATAGGTGTGTTGGGTGTGGTGTTTTTGTACAGTGGGAATACATTTTGGTTGTTCTCTATTTTTTTTATGAATGGGTGTTAAAATGGAAATTCTTTTTCTTGGTCCCTCTTCCCTTGTTCAGTGTTGTAAGTACTAAAGAACGAAGTAGGTTGGTTGTTGTGTGTTTAGTTAATCAGGATCTTCACCTTCTGAGAGCGGTTGCAGATGTTGTGCCAGGTAGTTTCCTTAGGTATTGTTGGATTAAATTAAAGTGAACCCCTAATTAAATGAATGGAAAGTGGTTAAATGAAAAATGGGTTGGGTTTATGCTTTGGTAGTGGCTGTTTGTGTGGTTGTGCATATAGGGGTAGTGAAAAATTTAGTTTTGTGTGTGAAGGTCATTTGTTTGAAATCATAGGTTGGGATGAGTGTTTTCTTATATATATATATATATATTTTATTTCCTTGTGATTTCTATAAGAACACCACCCTTTTTGAGAACCATGTGCCAAACACCCCCATTTCATAGGGGAGGGTGTCTTTCCCAATATCCTGGTGGGAGGATGGATGACTGGTTACTAACTTTCTTCCTCACACCCTCTTCCGGTTCTTTCCACTCAAGTGTATCCAGGTAGGCTATAATGGCTTGAGGTTTTCTATAGCCCAATATCCTTCAGGCAAGTTGTGGTGTGGGTGAGAGTCCTAGATGTTTGCAGGCTATGATTATTTTCCCAAGTGTCTTTGGGATGAGACCCATGTGTCTTTGGGTGAAAGGTGTGGTTGTTATAGCCTAAGGGTCTGCAAGCAAGATGTGTGGTATGGTTGTGGCCCAGGTGTCTGTGGGTGGGATTTGTGTGTGGTTTGATGCCCAGGTGTGTGTGGGCGGGTTGTGGTAGTAGGACTAAGTTTTGGAAGAGTGGTATAATTAAGAAGTTATCCATTAGTAATGAGAAGTTAACCAACGAGAAAGTGGTGCGGGGTACCCAAATGTCGATGTGCTTATACTATTACTTTACTTGACTTGTATTATTTGGTAAGTGTACCTTGGTGAGGCTAGGCTGGTTAGTACTCTTTAGTAGGTTCTTGAGGTTCTACTATTTTTCTCACAAGTGCATTAGTATGTTCCCCCACTTGTGCATGGGTGTATTTAGTTTTCCTACTGGGTATACTTGTATACTGTTTTCAGGTTTCTAGGAGGACTTTGAGGACCATGCTAGACTTTACTAGCTCGGGCATCGGGATAGTCATTATGCTGCTACATAGTCTCTTTCTTTTGGTACTTACTTTGGTACTTTGGTTGTAATTTTGTCACATTTTATCTTTAAATCATGCATGGTTTGGATTTTGGTTTCCTTTATATAAATGTTTGGTTTTGTTTGGGATTTTTACCATCTTATCTCCCGATACTGTTTCATTAAAAAGGGTTATTCCTTCCATTTTGTGTGAGATTTTATACCCTTGGTGCTAGTCTCCACTCCGGGGCCTATTGAAGGTGGGACTCGAGGATCATTATCTCTCCTTCATCTTGAAGAAGGAAGGGTGTGACACTTTTCTATCCCTTACCTCATCTTGAAGAAGGTAGGTCATGACAAGTGTTGACTAAGATGAGACCATCTACTAGTTTAGGAGTTCATTAGGGATGTATCAATGGAACAAATATATTGGGAGTCACATTGTGAAGGACCACATTTCACTCACTAGCCACTCTCTATGGAACCCAATGAAAACATCAATGGAGATTTGTTGAATGAATATGAACCCCCCTCAATATGAGATTATTATCAAGGTGGTCTTGGAAGATAGTCTCAAAGGCTAGAAATAGGAATGATATTTTCACCAGGGTGGCAATTTTACAGATGAATGGGCCTATACATACTGGTGATAGTCCTATGATGGGTTTTAAGGGGAGATAAAGAGGGTGGGTCTGTACTAAGAATCATGGACTTCACCATTCCATGTCTACCATCACTTGAATATTATGACGAAGCTTCTGAGCAGGTGGTATCCAAAGACCAACACATTCCACTTTCACCATTAGGAGGTTGGAGTTAGTCTTTAGGATCTCCATAAAATTGCAGGGATCATGATTCAAGAGTCCATGTATGACTAGTTCCTCCCTCTAGTGTATTTTTGGGAGGAACAGAAGAAAATTCCATGCATAAAAAGGGTTCTGATGCACTTAGTTCTTAGAGTGAACAAAGACAATCTAGGGATAAGGAAAATCCCTTTTAAGTATTGGTTTCGATATTTTATAAATGATCCTATGACTAAGATTCTAGAGAGGTCACACTAATGCCCGAAGACATCAATATGAGGCAAAGATCATTCATACTAAATAATTATGAAGGTGACATTGATAATGGGGCATCATATCAACCTAGCTATTAAAATGTTTGAGAAAATGTATAAGATTCTATGCCACATCAACCAAAGGATATTACCTTCTGTGTTTATGGGCCCATACATTTCTTGTATGGCTAGGTTACCATGTACATGGGGGGGGGGTGTGAATACCTGAATCCCATCTCCCCTAGCACCAAATTCGAGCCGCCAATGCTCAACATTGCCGAGAGTTGGCCACTATAGGTGAATCTAGTCAGTGTGCTAATGAGGATTAGGTTGATGGACCATTTTATATTCCATATTTAACCCTTACAATGGGGGAAGTGATAGATGATGGTGTCAATATGGTGAATTAGTGGTCATACGTTTTGGCCTTCAGAGGTGAGGTACTAGTTGCACGGGTGGATTTCAAGGCAATCTGTGAACCATACACCCAATACTAGTTCACTAGGCAGTTCTGGTGCCTTTAGAGAGTTACAAAAAATGTGTACATGGGGTTATGTTCTGAATTTCATCCCTCACTTCTCTATCAAATATGATGGATGTTCATGCAGGAAGATGGTAGAGGGTGAAATGAGTTGCCTCCAGCCAATTTCGTGTACAAGCTCTTCCATGAATATTTACTTATCTAGTAAATTTTATATCTTGGGGAGATGCTAAGGCATAGATTAACCCATGTGGATGATGTGTAAGGTTTCCTATAGCCATGGGTCCTAGGGCATCCTATTTCAAGTAGAACACACTGAGAAGGTAGAGTTATACTAATAGTAAGGGGTATAATGTACATAGATCCTTAAGGTCTAGTAGGGAGAGTGGAACCAGATCCACAACTCCTAGAAAAAAGGCATCGGGGGGAAGGTGGGACCTACAGAGTGGTTTCGAGGATATAAGCCTAGGCTCTAAGTAAGTGGATGCACCACCCAAATGTCCTTAATGATTCTTTTCCCCCAATTCTTGAGAGGGTTATGGGATTCACAGACAACTCATATCTCTCTATGGGATATGGATGTTCCTAGATGATGAGGGGATAAACCTTCTTGAGTTGGTCCATGCAAGGGTAAACTTCTATACTCCCCAATATGAGGTGGTGTAATATATTACAAAGCTAGAATACTTGGTACACTCTCATGACATTGTGTGTCCCTTGTCTAGTCTGGTGAAGGTGCTGTTGGGAATGCCTTCTCATCCATATCTTCCTAGGTATCAATTGGCCACTGGCACAACTAAGGGAAAAGGATCAGTTGAGGAAGAGTCTTGGGGGAGTGATGCCTACCTGGACTCTCCTAGGGAGGGCTATCCTGCTATTGATCAAGTAGATTTTATTATCTTGTGTGTCTTGGTCACTACCAAACCTCTAAAACTTCCTCCTAACTCCTTTTTCACTTTTGAGTATGAATGAGGAGGAGGTTCATGAAACACCTCTTTTGGAGCATGAGGGATCCCTGATCCTTGAAGGGTAATGCATGGGGCCTCTCCCTGACATTGTGGTCATAGGAAACCAACCATATATTATTGAGGCGGCACCTGTGACTGTGGTTATGGATCAACAACCCTAACTAGTAACCCCTGTCTCCTCATACGATTTTAAAAATTTTGTGTTTTGAAATTGTGGTGACTTATTTATTTTCTTATGGACAAAACCAACACATCCAGTTGTGAGGAAACTTTTAATAGCTATGGTATTGGTTTCCAAGAAAATTTTTTCACTAGGGGGGGTACTAGTGAACCTATCCGAGTTGTTGGTTGGTCTATAAAACTCTTGTAAGCCTTCTCCCCTTTTCAACTATTTTAATTTGTGTTTTCCTCCCATAAGTTACACTCCTCTAATACTATACTTTAAATGGTAGTTAAAACTATGTTGGTGGCTCAACCACTATTTCCAACATTTGTGTTAGTGGAGCCTACAACCATGGAAATGATGACAAATACTACAGTTAAAATATAGATGGATGATATTTTGACCTCAAAAAAAGTTAATAAGAAGGTTGTGGTAGTCAATCCTACCTTGGAGGTGCCACAATGTGGTTTAAGAGGCTCCTTTTGTGAGTGAAGGATATGGTGAAGATGCATTTCCCCTCAAATTTGGGCTTAAACCACCAAAGGAAATGTCTGCATATGATCCTACCACTGATGTGTTAGTAGTTTTCACTGAGTATAAACCTATGAAACCTAATAACCTCAAGGATTATAGCTCTAACATTTCTAAATATAATCATTTCATCTGACACAAGGCATGGAGGAGTGTGAAAATTTTCATCACTCACACTCCACTGGCTGATCTTCCAAACTGGGTGGGATCTCTCTAACCCTGGCTAGTCAGCCTTGAGATTTACAGAGTAGACTCTAGCTACCACTATTATCTATATTTGGATTTTCTTATTTAATGGGAACATGTTGAGTGGTAGGATTTCAACATTTCTTGGCATAAGAAGAAGTCTGAGGGCACCCAGGTGATCCAAGTAGTTGAGGAGGAGATCGTTTGATTGGAAGAGAAGGTGAGAGATCATACAACCTCCATCATTGTTAAAATAGATATCATCATCCAATTAAGGTATTAGTTGACATTGGATGAGGCTAGGACCATAGAGGTGACATATCTGGTGAATAAGTGCCAAGATGAGAAATAACAAGCATGAATTCATGCCGATGAGGTTTTCCTCATGGACAAGGATGAAGTGGTAGAGCTTACTAGGTGACAACACAGATTAGAGGCTACTTGCAAAAGGATATATGCGTTAGAATGATCAATCATTGAGGTTGAGCCTTAGGAAAACTTATCTTTGTTTGAAATAAAGGATAGGCTCTGACATGCAGATGACTCTTCCCAAACTTTTAAAGTTTTTTGTTTTAAATTTTCCATATGATTAAATGTGTTATTTTTTTGCTACATCTCAATTATATTAATGAGAAAACCAATGATAAATACCTAATCCTATGTTAGATAGGATTAGTATGGGAAATAAGGGACAAAAAATAGATTACTCATTTATATGAGAGTTCCAGACAAGGGTTAAACACTTGGGGTATGAACTTTTTATTGACCACCAGAAGTATTCCATCCAGGAATTCTTGGTTGGAGAGTGGGAAACTTTGCACAACCTAATTTATTTCTCAATTTTCACTAGTGAAAAAATGAGGTAATGTTAGGGGCATTGATTTATACCCAAACAAAGGGTATGGAAGAAGGGAGTGAATCGAGATGCCCAAGATCTACAACAAAAAGGGAGTTATAGGAAGATAGAGGACCACTGACCATTTTAGAAACATAGATCTAGTTATTTTTCCATCAAGGATGGTAAAAAACAAATTAGGGTTGGATGTTGAACTTTTTTGAAACATGGGACCTATCAAGATGTCGTCGGAAGTCTTTCAGAGCATGTTCCCAGGTTAGTAGGTGATCCAATGTGTCCAGACACTATTTTCATTAGGGGGACCATTTAGATGTGAAAGATGATGAAGATCCAAATTAAGGAAGGTGTGAAGCATGGGGATTAACTAAGGGAATGTTCGTATGGTGTTCAACACTCTTGGGACTATGCCACCATGGTTATGAGCACATTAAGTATCCATATCAATCTAAATGAAGGATGAACTTATTTTTCAAGGGGAATATAATTTTGGATTCTAAGAGATATTCCAAGAAATTAAATGGTGTGTTAGGTGATGAAAACCAAAGCAGGGAATGGTATTCTTGGGTGAGGGACTAAGATACTTTGTAGTTTCATGTCATGCAACGAGGAAAAAGAGCATGAATTTTAACCTCTTGCAATAAGTACATTGAACACATAGTTTAATGTTATACTGTGAGGATAATGTGTCATACAATTTAACATCATGTGACTAGGATGATCATAGTGTAGTTTAGAATCTTGTGACTAGGACATGTGAATCAGCATGAATAAATACTGTTTAGTCAGGGTAGTAGGATGCACAATATGGAAACACAATGGGTGAAACCTCATAGAGGATATTTTAAAGTAAAGGAAGATAGGATTTGACTCTAAATTTTTCCTAAACTAATGGGGTTCATATATCATATCCTGGTTTTTTTAGGACCCAACAATGAGTCTCATAGGATTTGTGCATTTTTATTCACACCCTTATTTTTTTCCAAACTGCAAGAGTGACCTGGATGGTAAGAGTATGGATTTTGATCAAATTTACCTTAAGGGTTTTCAATATGATAGACATTTATACCTATTACCTTAGGTATTTTAAGGTTATTCCAGTCATACCAAGGAGTTTCAAATAGTCTAAGGTCATATATCTTGGACCAAGAGGAGAAATATGTGTTCTAGGGATGTTTACATGATGCATAAGGGAAGGAAACCCTATATAAAGAGGATACAAGGAGGCTTGGTTCCACATGAAACATCCCAATAATAACTTTCATATAGTTTAATGTCATGATTCTTGGACTTGGTATCTTAGTTTAAGGTTGTAGAGTTTGGACTAAAGTGGGTGACACTCCATTTAAGGGACACCCACACATCTCAACCTTTCTTAGGGAAATTATTCCCTAAATCCTAATCCCACATGATCTATGATTAGTGTGAGAAACAAGGAGAAACATTAATTTTTCATTTTCATAAGGGAGATCATAATAAGGGTAAAAAAATATGACTTGGGAAAGTCCAAACAATACTGAATTACTTAATCATCATACGCTATCATACATGAGGATGACACACAGGGTGTTGAGATTCCTATAAGAGAAAATAAATGTGGAAAGGGAGGTAAATCACAAATTCCAAGATTTAGATCAAATAAAAAGGGGGTGATCGATGGGTAGGGACCACTATTGACCATATTTGAAACATAGGTTCCAAATCCATGTCGTTCAAGGACGGGACACATAAATGAGGGTTGTTCATTAACTATGTTTGAAACTCAGGGACCACCAAATGTCACCAAATATTCTTAAGGGTGTATACCCAAGATGGTATGTGGGACAATATGGCCAAAAACCATTTACATTTGGGAGTCCTGATTGAATTGGGAGGATAATGAATATCCCAATCAAAGGAATCACAACATGTAAAAGTGAAAATAGAGGATGTATAAGGGGACAATGTCTCTGGGGAACACTTCCTCCTATGCTTGAATTTTCTAGACAATCATAATAGTGGGAAAAGATTAATTCTAATGCTGAGGGGGATGACCTTGAAATAAATTGGTTATGGGGTTGGACCCAATATAAATGATCCTAGAATCACTACTTATCCCATGGAAATAGGAATAAATCCACATATTGTTCCAGAACATGGCTTGGTAAGAGACCAATGCTAGAATGGGGGCATCCTCTAGTGATGATGATAGATCATCTCATAGTTATCATCTAAGGAATCCCATGTTTATGACATAGTAGGGTAAGGCTATAGTTTAATGTCATGTGTTGAGGATTTTGGATTTGGTCATCTCACATTTATCATATGAGGCATCACATGTTTGTTACACAAGGTATGTATATAGCTTAACATCATGTGTTGAGGATGTTGTGTGTGAGGTTTACGCATTGAGTTACCCACTCTTTCTTCCTCATGTTGAGTCACAAGGGAATCTCGATCCACTGATGGGTCAAGGAGTATTATCTGGGATTACACCTAATGAGGAGGCCTATGATAGTTTTTATCACCTTGAGTGATAGTTCATGAAGGGATCAATGTTTAATATAACATCACTTTGGGAGAGGAAAATTGTGGCTAGGCCTGAAGACAAAGGGTATAGGTATCACTACGTATCCCACTAAGCTGGTAATCAAGCCACATGTAGTTCTACAACATAGCATGGTAGGAGACCATTTCCAAGGGGGGAGAATGGTATCCTATCTAGTGGTATCATTTAGTTTTGTGTTGTACGATGAGGATGTGGAAACATATCATATTTATTACATGAGGCATCCTATGTTCCTCACATAGGGTAAGGATATAGTTTAATGTTATGTGCTGAGGATGTTATGTTCATCTCATTTTTTAACACATGATGAATCCTATGTTCATCACATAGGGTAAGGCTAAAGTTTAACATAATGTGTTAAGGACATTGGTTTTGGTCATATCACATTTATAAGCGAGGAATAATATATTCATCACATAGGGTAAGGATAAAATTTAATGACATGTTTTGAGGATGTTAGTTTTGGAGTTTAAAGTCATATAACTTGGACTAGGTATGCTGCTAGTTTATGGTCATAGATATCATACTAAGGGGTTCATGCATAGTACCTATTGAGAAAATTATCATTGGTGGGAGGTTTTATATTCTCCATATCCATGGTGATTAAAGAGTATGCACCATTAGAGTAGACCTTGTGGATGATGTAAGTTCCTTCCCACTTGGGTTCCAGCATTGACAAATTTTTATTGGGTATCATCAGTGTTATGAGAGTCAGTACCATGTAACCTTGGAGGAATTATCAGAGGAAAACCTTCTTATTGAATGCTCACACTATTCGGTTCTAGTGTTTCTATAAGTTATGTAGTACCTAGAGCCTATTTTCCTCAAGGGAATCCAACTTAGCTATACTGACTTCTTCTATTCTGTCTGGAATCTTATGGTCATAAATGTCCATTTGGAATGATGATAGCTGAACCTCTATCAGTAAAACTACCTCTGTTCCATACACTAGGGAATATGGGGTTTCTTGGGTGAATTTTTTTAGTTTTTGTTCAATGTGACCAAAGGGAATTTAGGATCTTATAATCAAAACCCTTCTTGTTATTACCTACCATCTTCCACAAAATGTTAGAGAGGGTTTTATTGAATGAATTGATCTATCCATTTTCCTATTCATTATAGTGATAATTGTGGTTTTATTGGATATTATACTTGGTTTATATCTTCTTCAGCTTGAAAGATTGAAAGTTGGTGCCATTTTATATAAGAATAGTGAGATGAACCATAAATAAATGGATTATGTTGGATATCACAAACTCAATCATGGACCATTTTTTGACTTCTTTTAGGGGAACTTCTTCTGCCCACTTTTAAAGGAAGTCAGCTATGGTCAAAATGAACCTGCACTATCACACCATTGTTGGTGAGTAGGGACCCACACTATCGAGTCCCCAAACTGAAAAGGGATAATAATATTTGGTGGTGTGGAGAAGCTCTGGTAGTTGGTGAAAAAAATTATCATAGATATGACATGCATAACACCTATTGGTGAATTCAATGTAGTCATGAACCATGATGTTCCAAAATTAACCCAATATCTAAATTTGATGGGAGAGATTCAACCATGCTTGATGGGCTCCACATGAATCAATATAGACCTCATATATGGCCTAAGGTATATCCCTCCCTTAGATACAATGGATTATTATTCAATAAAATCCATGTTTATAGAGATTATTCCCATGTTTAGGGCTACTCTAGAGGGTGAACTGTGCTTCACATCAGTGGATTTGCTCATGCTTGGCTTGATTTGAAAGTAGGATGCCATGCTAAAGATACTAAACAAAGGGAGTAATCCAATCAGGAGTTTCTTTGATCATAGCGGAATTTTAGGGTCCTGGTGTAAGAGTACCGCAGACCAAATAATATACATATTGGTCATCACCTTTAAAAGTGGTGTGGGTAATGAAACTACATTATTCCACATGAATGATCAAGTTATCCTAGTTGGGATCTGCAAGGGGAATAATCAGGCTTGACAAAGCATCGACTCGACCATTCTATGACCAAGGAACATGAGTCACCCTTAACTGGGAAGGAAATTAGTCCATTAGTTGATGATTCCTTTCCAAGAGACGTACCAGTTCTTGCTTTCTGATGATGTAGTAACCCTTTATTTTCTTAATGACTAGCTTAGAGTCTCCCTTCACATGTAAACATGGGACATCAATCTCGAAGGCCAAATCAAGAATAGTAATAAGAGAATGATACTATGTACCATTATTAGTGAATCCTTATGATAATAGGAATGAGTATGGTAGGACGACCTATGTAGGAGTGATGAAGAAAATCCTTAGGCCTACCCTATTGAGTTTGGGGTCATTGAGCCTTCTACCGATCAAAATCCAGGAAGAATCATCAAAATGCATCTTCCAACATGGTGAAACCTAATCTACTAAGATAATTACTTCATCTAGAAAATAAACATCCAAGGGAAGTTCCTCAGGGGTACGATGCACAACTAAGAAATATTACAGAGCCTGGACTTTGAAATATTTATGTGGGAAAAACCTGATATCGAACTGCTAGAGGATTATTTCCTAGCATGTCAATCACCCTATAAGCATGGGGATGTTGAGAATATACTTAAGAGGTTCAACATGGGACACCAATATTATCTTTTGATTTTTCATGTAATGCCACAACTTATGTACTATGAATTCTAGTGCAATAAAACTCTTCTCGATGGGGGAGTATCTTGTCTCTGTGTTGAGGATCATGTGGATGAGATAATATAGGTTGTTTTCCCTACCTTAATTATTATTTTAGGCTACTAGGGCACTAAGGGGCTATTCTAGTGTGGTCACATAATGGATCAAATTATTTATTAGGACATGAGACATTAGGATTTATGGTCAATCTAGATACTACTTAATATCCTTAAAGGAAGTTTGGCAGTTCTCATCCCACTAGTAAACAACTTCTTTCTTTATGAGTCTTGAAAAAGGATTACACTTTATAGCCATATTTTTAATAAATCAGAGAATATTAGCTAAGTGGCCTTGGAGGACTCATTACTCTTGAAGGTTGCATGGAGGAGGAATTTTATCGATATCCTTGATTTTCTTGGGATCGATCTCAATGCCTCTATAATTGATAATAAAGCTGAGAAAATTTCTAGAGCTAATCCCAAATTCACATTTTAAGGGGTTCATATTCAAATGATTAGAGAAGAGGAAGTCAAAAACTTTATTAAGGTCTATGAGATAGTCCTGGTGTTTGCAAGACTTCACCACCAAATCATCTATGTAACACTCTACCAATATCCCAAGGAGTGTCTTGAAGATATGGAGAATTTCCCATTGGTAAGTGGCTCCAACATTCTTCAAACCAAAAGGAATCACCTGGTAGTAAAAATTTCTCTAGGGTTCCCTGAATTTAGTGAATTCCTCATCTTTAGGGGACATCTAGATCTGATTATACCCAAAATATCCATCCATGAGGGCGAGGGATTGAAAACTAGTAATTAAATCAATCGATTGCTCTATCATCATAAGGGTAAATTCATCCTTCGAGAAATGGCGGTTGAGGTTCCAAAAGTTGATACATACCCTAATATTCCCATTCTTCTTCTTAACTAGGATAATATTGGCCAACCACTTAGGGTACTAGACCTCTTAGATAAAGGTTTACTTAATGAGTTTTTCAACTTTGGCCTTGACCATGGCACCGTGTGAAGGGTGAATATTTTTGTGAGGCTTTTTGAAACAACAATAACCCATTGGGAGGCCAAGATGATAGAAAAAAATACAAGGATCAAGGCCTGATATCTATTTATATCTCGAGGCAAACACATTTCAGTGTTGTTTCAGAAAGGCAACATACTATTGTTGTTACTCTGGTGACATAGCTGTGCTGATTAGTGTTGAATTTAGATCTTCTTTAGTGCTGAGGTTAACCTGATTCAACTCATTAATAGTGGTAGAGATGCCCTCTTAAAAGATAAGAGGGAAATTATCAAGATCCCATTCATCATCTAATATAGGGGGATTAGAGGAAGGTGGAAACTCTTTTGGACCTTGATCCCAAGGTGGAACAAGAATCTGATATGATGGAGGGAGAGTCTTAAACAAGGAACTCCTGCTATGTGGAGACTACAAAAAAAGACTTATGATCTGACCCCACATGGTTTTTGACCATAAGGTCTAATCCTTACATCAAATCAATGATTATGAGTTAATTTTCATTACCCACTTTTTGGAACAAGCAAGTATACCATGGATTGGTGGGCATGGGGCAAACCTCTCGGTACTTTACATGGGTGTGGTTTTCTGGTATTGTTTGGGCTTGCCTAGTGTATAAGTATGGGGTAATCTTTAAGAACTCATTATTCTTGGGTACTATTAAATAATTTACTAGGTCCAATATAGTTGGTTCCAACCAATGGATTGGGAGAAAAAAACTATCTTTCAAGTATTCCCAAGATCTACTGTAGCGACTGTCAGATCATTGTGGGCTTTGATATGATCAACCCCATCAATCTAGGGATAATTTACCTCCCTTTTTTAGTACCTTAAATCTATATATAATGATTCACAAGAGTTTAAAGGGGTTTAAACACCTTGGAATACCCTTACTCAACCATCAAGGGAGTATTTGAGGCACTGATGGTATAAAGAGGGGACCATTGTATGAAGATAGAGATAGGGCCTTCCTAGAAGGGTGTTGTAAGCTATATCATACAAGACCACTATAAATTTAGTTCTTAATACCATTCCACCAAATTGGATCTATATATAAATATTTTTACACAATTTTTTCTTGCTCTTATAATACCCCGTAATTGTTAGGTTAGAGGGGTTCAAATCCTCTTCTATGTGCCCCAACTTATGGAGTGTTCAGGTCAAGATGAAATTGATCCTGGAGCCAATATCCAACAGGAAGTGGTGTATTTCCACACCATTGAAATGATTAGAGATGTACAATGGGCATATGTGCCCCAGAATGGTATCACCCTCACCCTCTTTAAAAAACAAAATGATGGCTTGATATTCCTCCCATTCAACTTCTTCTTTGTAATAGAACTCAGCAAAAACTACCTCAGTATCAAACTAAAGGGGGCCCTTCAAGGCTTTGATAAGGTCCTCACACATCTCCCATGATAGTTAGAGTGTCTTAAGGATTGAGAGTTTCACTGGTATGTCATCAAGGTGTTTCAACATGTCATATTTCTGTGTGTGGGGAATATTTTTGACTGTAAAGGGTCGTTATTTATTGGGGATCATAGAAGGAATCATTGAATGAGGTGTCAGGGCATGGATAGTGTTAGATATACTCTACTATTAGTTATCTTGATTGATTTGAACACCTGATGGATGGGAACTAGATAGCTGATGTTGGGCCCTGGTTATCCACGATTGATCATGGTATGGTTGCAACTGAGTCATGTGGTTAACAAATATAGTTAGCTATAGAGGAATACTCGAGGGAGAAACTTGGGAGGGTTGTGTCTTCTGAATACTATGTGATTCTTATTGTCTAGTATCAATGACATGAATATTTTGGTTTGAAACACTTTCCTGAGCATTCTAACTGCCAGCGTGTCCCCTACCACTTCTTTAATGGCAGTGACCAGAGGTGCCTTAGGGGTTTTCATGGTTCTCCTCATCACTTATTATCATATAAAAAAATACAAGTTCTACAAAATTCAAATATGTGTTCTATTCCTCCTCATAGGTAGAATATTTTAGGGTCAGATTAACTCCAAACGTATCTCCCAATATAGGAGTCATGAAGTCGCCAAGGGTGAGAATTGGTTTCAGCACTGGGGGGACTTTGATTCCTCTTGTGTTGATAACACCTACTCTTTTGAGTCTTGGAAGGCTATGATGAAGACATGGATGCAGTCATTGGAGGAGCTTTGGTAACCAAAATAGGTTACAATTTTCTCAAGTGAGCATGAATAATGTTGTGGGAGCGAGCAACTATATTTCAATCCAACTGATCATTGTACTTCTGTTCTCCTAACCCAGGAGATTACTTCCACTCATTGGAGTATTTTTTTACTATTGGAGTTGGAAGAGACATGTGATAACTATGCTGGGATGTCACCCAATTTGACTTGGCCACAGTCCACCTGATCCTATATCCAATATTTGAAGACAAAAAATTATTTGATGGTATATCCAAGGATCCTATGATATAGGATGTGATTGGAATGATTGGTAAGTTCGTCCACTTTAGGTCTCTTGATTTTTGTAATTTTCAAAATCTATTTTCCAGGTAAAAGATTAAGTACTCCAAGACCTATGTTTCCTTGAAAGAATAATACTTTTTTATCCTTAAAAAAAGGATCCTTGGGTGCCTGGCCCTAACGAGGGGCTGGGAAAATGTTCTCTTAGTGAGGTTATATTGGGAGACGTTGTGCCTAATGAGGCTATACTTAGTGAGGCTTCACCTAGACAGGTTTATCCAGTAAAGGGGAATATAGGAGAACTGGCTCTACAACCTTTGCATGCACAAAAAAAATCCATTTCTACTTTCACAAGCCTTATCATGGGAGCTATAAGGGGTAATGGGTATGACCATTTCTTGGTTCGTTGCAAGGATTATTCCAGACACTGACCTTTTTTAGAGAAATCCTGAAATTATTCTAGATAATTTTGGGAGATGAGGTAGGCACTAGCTCATATTTGATGTTATCTATGCACATAATCAACAACTTTTCCTGATAAATTTTCATGTTGAGAGAGTACGTGAGACCCTTCCTTTGAGAAATAAAGTCAAAAAGTTGCTTATTGAGCCTATTTGGGAATTTGGAGAGGTCATAAATACTATTTTTTCACATAGTGTTGCTGAATTGGTAGAGGAACTATCTATGAAGATCCTCCCATTTGAAAAAATATCCTTGGGGTAACTAGATGCACTAGAGGAATGCTGGAACTTTTAGAGTCTGGACGAAAAAACAGAGCTTAGTGGATTCTTACTATTATGGAGTCCCCAACATTGAGATTCACTACAAGATGAAGTGGGATATATGATATATAGGACCACCTATATCATTGAACAGGGTGAATTATGGATTGTAGAATTTTTGTGGTGGGTGCATCTGGTCTACCCATGCTGGATATGTATTTCCTTCAGGAGGAATTGAAACTTTTCATGTTTCTAGAGCCTCAAGGTGGGTCATGAGAGCAGTTATCATGTTATCCTAGTGAGGATTTTTGTACACCAGTGCTCTGACCGGCTCATTATCTTGAGAGGTGGGGGACCCTGATCTCAAGGAGGGTAGGTTCACTTCTCAGATAGATTAAGTAACTCATATATATATATATATATATATATATATATATCATTTACTATAGCCTCCATCTTATTACATGATAAGATGTGTGAGGCCTCTTGGATCAAATATAGGTGCCTAGATAAGAAGGATTGGATATACAATTGGAGGAGATATATGGTACCTTATGACATTGTCATGGACTAGGCGCTAATCAGAGATAAGATCAATAGTAATTCTCTTATACCCTTTAAGACCCAAGAGTAGAGTGACTATCTTGGAGTCTGAATCGGTTTTTGATATGATATTAGATGGACTGATGGGCTCAATGCGTCCCTATAAATTTTCAATATATCAGTGGTTAGGTGGAAATTTCTCATTAGAGAGACTCCCAAGGACCATCGCTAGTATCTTATGATGAGTGGGAGAGTCTATAAAGGGATCCACCTAGTACAATGTCTCCCATTGGGGCGAGTTCTTCCTATCATTCCTTATGTTAGAAGCCTAATTCCTTTGATCCTTGGGAGGGAAAATAATGAAAACATTCACCATGACAGTGGTCAAAGAAGAACCTTCACTATTAGTGGGTGGTATAGACTGATGATTTTATTATTGTCATGGGATAGGTCTAAAGTGAAGGCTAGTGTAATACCCCAACCTCTGATTTAGACATGTGGAGACACCTCTTTCATAACTCTCCAAAGCACAGTGAGGATCCTAATATAGGTCTGTTGAAAAGTCTAAAGGTATATGTATGTTCTAGGGAACCGAGTTATCAAGATCACTAAAATGAAAACCTTATTACATTGTTAGTGGATGACATTGAGATGTTCATGGATTCCAGGGTACGCCATCTGATGAACCTGAATGCGGTTGAGCATCACCTAAATAGTATAGAGAAGGAATGCAACCTAGTCCTTAGTGAGGTACTTTGGGATGATAAAATTTAGGGTTTTGGGTGTCCAGAACATGACAAGTAGCTGGTTGATGGCCAAAATCCCTCACAAGTCCTCCTATTAATTTCTCGAGGAATTGTTTCGCTCCTGATTGGTCCAAACTATAATTTTTGTCAATTATTAGATTAGTGGAAACACTAAAGCGGACCTTATTTTTTGATGATTTTCTATTAGGTGGGGTGTTACATGGGTTGATCATCCTATTAACATTGGAATATATTTTTTAGGTGGGGATAACTTCAAGACCTTGTTCATGTAGGATGGTGTGTTCACAACTTTCTCATGAGTGAGAGTGGAAACATCTCTATGAGGCTCATCTGAGTGATTAACATCATCCAAGGGTATCAATTTAGACCCTTACATCTCTACCACTTCTATTATGGAGGTATAGAGGAAGGAAATTTATGGTGGTCGAGACAGTTGCACCATGATCCCTTAGAAGGAGGTCGGAACATCCTCCACCTGCAGGTACCTGTGAAAAGATTTGGGTATTTTGTGGACTTTAACTTTAGGTATTATTACCAGTAGTTGATGGAATTTTCCCCCAAATATGGAAGCAGAGGTGAGGGTTACTCTAGAGAGTAATTTTTCATCTTAAAGTCTGAGTTTATGATGGTGAAATGACATTTCCTATGGTCTTACCTCTAATGGTGAGGAAGTTCACTGAGTGTGATCAGATGAGAATCACTGGGATTACTTCCTTGCATGATACATCTAGTGCCATGAGCCTAGCCTATATGGTGGTTTATTGTTCTCCTACCCTGGGATAGATCTTTAAAGCAGGGAATATATTCAACATGGGGAGGACCTTTACACTGATTGATGGTAGCGCATGGAGGAACTCCATAGTGAAATTCTTCATCACGGGCAACCCATGATGGTTTCTGATGGAACCAAAAATAGAGAGGGTCATCCCAACTTTCCTAAGAGTTGGATTGGGTCTTTATCTCAAATGGGTGAAGATAAGACCCTATAAAGTGGTCGTGAACCAACCCTACACAAGCCGTGAATCCCACTTTCACATCATGTAAACTTTACACGGTGTTTATTTACTTTGTTTCTCGATTTTAGTATCCAAACTCCTCCAGGACCACTCTAGGCCTCCTACAAGAACCTCAAACACCCAAAAATGAAAAAGGAATAGGTTGGGAGGACATGAACCATTACATTAGATACCTCTCAAATGATTCTCTCCCTCAAGAATCTAAAGAAAAACCCATAAGTAAAGGGGTCCGAACAACCACCCTATGAGATACCTATCAAGGATCTCATCATACCGTAATTCCACCACTAGCCAAAATCGCTAACCAAAACACCCATGAAACACAATACATAGCCACATATCCACCTCTCAATAGGAAAAATGCTACATCATTCAGTCACTAGCCAGAACCACCATATTTCCACACAACCACACCAACCTCTACATAACCTAGACCAACCACTACCACAACTAGAAAATCGCACCACCCCGGTCACACAAATCAGGGAATCCCATCTTCTATGTCAAGATATTATCCGCTCTGGGTAGCAATAAATCTCCCAACTGGGTTTAATTTCATCATATTTATTGCATCTAGATTAGGAATTAGGTACTCCCCTTTCCATATGTCAAAACTCTATCACACATCACACATTAAGGGAAAAAATAAATCTCATATTATAGTAAGATCCAAACATCACATCGTCCAAGAAAAACCAAACAAAGAAAAACAAATCTCAAAACAACTTTGGTTACTAAGAACATTTCTATGTATCTCACCCCAAAGTAATCTCCTCCAAGACACCATACCTCCATAAAACAAAAAACAAGGAGATGGTTTGCCTAGGAAACAACTTCTCTTGATGATCTTGGATCTCTACTAGACACTCCATGAATGTTGCATAATCCTTGATATCCAACTCTCCCCAATCAATAACGTGGGATTAATCATGAAGATATCGATGAAGATAAGACACATAGAAGATATCATGGATCCTCTCCAAACATAGTGGAAACACCAACTGATACACCACCTCACTAACACACCCCAACACCTCAAAGGGCCCAACAAAACTAGGAGAAATATTACTCTCCCTAACAAAACTTTACTGCCCACATCGAGGGGAGACTATAAAGAACACATGGTATCTAACCTCAAAATCCATGGGACTCATCCTATGATCATAATAGGCCTTCTGATAGTCTTACAACACCCTCATCTACTCACAAACCAACTGAATCTTCTTGTTCATGCCTTGCACCACATTAGGACCAAGAACTTCCAAATCTCAAACCTCCATCTAGAACAATAGATAATGACATAGTCATTCATTCAATGCATCAAACATAGCCATAATAATGGAAAAGTGATGATTTTTGTTGTATAAAGACTCAACCAAAGGCTGGTTTCATACCCAAGATCTATTAAAGTCCAAGATTCATGCCCGCAACGTATCCTCCAACATTTGGATGGTCTGATCTATCTGCCCATCTGTCTGAGGGTGGAAAGCAGTACTAAGGTGAAACTAAGAGACAAAACCATGTTGTAATACCCTCCAAACTCATGAGGTAAAATGAGGATTCTGATCAGATATGATGGTCTTTGGTACCCTGTGAATCCTAACCACATCATCCATGTACTTTCTTGCTAAAAAATCAATGAAAATCGACTCACAGATTGCCAGAAAGTGAGATGATTTTTCAGCCGATCCATTATCACCCAAACTGCATAACAACATCCCTGATCTTAGGGTAACCCTGTGATGAAATATATCAATATGTACTTCTATTTCCACTCAAGAACATACAATTAATTCAACAAACCACCCAAAACACAATGCTATTCTTTCAAAAAAACAAGGCATCTTTCTATAGACTCTGCTACTGATCATTTTATCCCCGACCACCAAAACTATATCCTCAAGACACAATACATCTTTTTCAAACTAGAATGTACCACTAAAGGTGATCTGTGAAACTCATAGAGAACTCCCTCACACATCACCCGCGAGACAAACATCCTCTCCCAGAAAAACACCCAGTTCTGATCATCCTCTAACCATCCCTCATGAACATCACCATGGACAAAAAAATCACACATAACCTATACCTATACGTATCTACATTGATAATCCTCTTATTACTACATCAAATATGAATCCATGGTTATATGATAAATACAACCTTGACCACTACTCTCTCTAATGTCAAGATGCATCACTGCAAGCTCCACCATTCCTTTCCAAACATCTGTAGCCTCTAGAGTCACATCCTCTCTGGACTTTAGAATCAATGCATAAAAAACTATATTACTCTTACCTAGGGTGTAAGAGATATCAAAATCATAATCCTAAAGAAACTCCATCCCCCTCCACTATCATAAAATCAAATAACTTTGAGAGAAAACATATCTCAGGCTCTTATGGTCCGTGAAAACCACAAAACACTCATCGATGAGGTAATGACATCACAAATTTAATGTGAATGCAACTGCTTCCAACTCCATATCATGGGTGGAATAGTTATTCTCATAGAGACGTAAATTTATAAAACTATAAGAGATCACTACTCTCTAATGCATCAAAACGCATCCCAATCTTAGATGGGGCACATCATAGAAAACCTCAAACAACACACCTACCTCTGAAAACTAAAGAACTAGATCACTAACTAGCTTCTCCTTTAGGTAACTGAATGATACCTAACACTGATCTTTCCACACAAAATCCTAGTCCTTCCTAGTCAACACTATTAGTAGGACTACAACTCGAGATAAATCATGTACAAACCTCTGATAATAGCCCATGAGACAAAGGAAACTACAATCCTCTTCCACTTTCTTAGGTTTTTACCAATAAAAAACCATTAAAACCTTCTACGGATCCACTAACACATCCTATCAAGGCACCACATGTTCAATAAAATGCACCTCTAATGTCTATAACTCACACTTGAAAAAATGTAACATAAAGACGGTGGTGTAAAAGGACCTAAAAAACAATTCTAAGATGCTCTACATGATTATCCTTTGAATTCAAGTAGACCAAGATATCATTGATGAATACAATAATGAACTAGTATATGAACTGAAAGAACTTGGAGTTCATAATCCCCATGAACACGATTGGTGCATTCGTATCACTAAACGACGTGACCAAAAACTCTAAGTTCCCATGCTTGCATCTGAAGGCAGTATTTGGGATATCCTCATCCTTCACCCTCAACTAGTGATATCCAGACCAAAGATCAATCTTAGAGAAATAGCTAACTCCTCTCAACTAATTGAATAGATCATCGATCCTCAGAAGAGGGTAATGTTTTTTGACCGTTACCTGATTCAACCTATGGTATTATTTGAAAAACTTCATACTATCATTTGTATTTTTGGAAAACAACACTAGAGCACCCCAATTTTACATACTAGGTCAGATTAAATCCCTCTACATCAGATCATCCAGCTATAGCCACAAATCATGAAAATCCATGGGTGACATCTGATAGGGTTTAATCAAAATCAAAGATGCACCCAGCCGCAACTGTATCCCAAACTCGACGTCACACCGAGGAGGTAACACCATAAACTCATCCTATAAAACATCCAGGAACTCCCCCAAAACCTTGAGAATATACCAAACTATATATTATACTAATATCTTAGCTAAACTTGATTAAATAGGCTCTAATTTTCTACCACCCAACCGATAAACTCTCTCGCCAATGAATGCCACTCACTGGCCCTCCACATCAAAAAATGAGACTCTTATATGAAGGTAGTCAATGAATGCACGCATGGAATACAACCAATACATACCAAGGATAATATTTTATGGCTGTATCTATAATAAGAATTCCCCACTTACTGGTGCTTCCCCATCACCAATCTATATTCCTAGAACACATCAAACAAGGAATCCTGGCTTCCAACCATTGTAGATAACAACAGGGGAACTGGATGCCTCCCCAAATATAGTCCCAAAATATAGACCAAAGATGGATCAAAAAAGGAGTGAGAGGCTCCTAAATCAAACAAATTACACACAAGGGTAGATAATAAACTAATTTTACCTCAAACAAATCTTGGCTCTATTGGTTTATCTACCTCTAACACATGCATATGACCATGAACGACTCCTTTACCTCTCTGATTCTAGCCTCCATGGCCACGATCTGGCCTAGGCCCCTATGGACAAGGACCACCATGAAGCTACCCTCTTCTAAATACACTTAATTTCGGTTTCTGAACAACAACCTATGGTCCCAACCATTAGAACTATCTCAGAGGAAAATATTATTCCTAAAAAGGGTCCCGACTGCCCATATGAAATTGGCCTCCCTAGTATATCAAACACTAATCCTGGCAGTGCCCATATCTACTACAGATATGAAACACAAAACCCCTGAAAGGTACTCATAAACCACATGTACCTAATGGTCAGGAAAGAAACCGTCATGGCTAGTTCCCTACTGAACAGAACCCTAACTGTCTGGACACCTGCAACCCACTGCACGAATCTCTGCTCCTCAAAATTCTCTATTGGACACTCTAATGAGGCTCAAATCCCAAGTAAATCATCTGGATGATAACCTTAGACTTTTTATGCACCTCTAGATATGTTGGGAGCATAAAAAGAGTGACCAAATACCAGATCAATGGACACAAAGCCTCCTCCAAACATTGCACTCTGAACTCCTCATCTAGAAAAACATCTAGAGAAAAGTGAAGGAGGTCCTTGAACATGATACTAATCTCTCACACACTTAGAATCCCCTACCAAAGGAAGATAAGATCCTTCCTCTTGGATACCCTAATTGTAAATGAAAGAAACTACGCCTAAAAATCCCTTTGAATGTTATGCCACAACACATATTCCTCCTTGTGGTAACCAAGAAACATCATCCACCATTGACACGTAGCTCCCCACATCTAAATAACTACCAAATCTACCCAAAACTCAGCTCATGATTAGATCATACAGAAATAAATATCAAGACCCTCTATCCGGTACTCTATCTCTAGATCTAATATGATACCCTCATACTTATACAAACTCTGACATTGAAAGGCATAAAAATACCCCTGACATGCCTCATCCTCCTCTATTGGGTTAACCCTCTGACATCCAGATGAATCATCCCATTGAACCTCAGCTGCCTAAACAACTCATGGATGAAAAATAAGATCCATTAATAAAAATAAGTAGAACATCCAAATCCCATTATCATGTAATTTTATCAAAGATTATTTAATTTATTTCTTTTATTTTCCCAAAACACCCAATTTAAACATGAACACAAGTCATCATGATGCATGTACCTCTCCTAGATCTCTAACCTAAAAATAGGTACACCTAATGTGGTCATTAAACAAGCTCAGAGTATATGAAATGGATCATGATGGGCCCTAAAATCCCACATCCTAGCCGGTCTCCCTAGCCTATGTAATGTACTAAGGTCAACTGGAACTTCTGTCATACCAACCCATGATATCCTCACTATTACTAACTCTAAACTCCATTCTTTAACCGTCACATATGATACCATTATATAATGACCCATCCCACCAAAGATACCGCAATGAAGGGAGAGAGGTCATGACCCCTGAGTCCCACCTCCATTAGGTCCCAGGTTGGCGACTAGCACAGAGGGTATAAAAATCTCACAGTATGAGAGGAATTACCCTCTATAAATAAAACAGGATTGAGAAATAGGATAAAAAACCAAAAAATAACTCCAACATACTATATAAAGGTAAACCAAAAACCATCCCACAATTCATGAATAAAGTAATACTGATATATATGAAAGTCTCCAAAGTAAATACCAAAAAGGAAAGTCTATATAAGCAAATCAAAAGTAACTATAACCTAGCTAGTAATGCTCAGATTGGTCCCCAAAGTCCTCATGAAAACCTAATTTTTTTTATATATGTAGGGTGAGAATAATAGGTATATTCAATAGGGACACAAACAAGGCCTCAAGTGAACATGTGAAAATATCATGCTAATGCTCCAGTGAACAAATAGTAGAACCAACAAGCACCTTTACAGGTTATCTAACCAAACCTAGACTCATTATGTATCACTCACCAAATCACTCATCCAATATAATAATATAACATCAAGATCATAATAAAGAATGGTTCCCCACCGAATATTCCCCACTATTTTTCTACTCTCATTCCCTAACATCAAATGACCTATGCTCTCATCTATTCCACACACATCACATCACATCACATCACATCACATCACATCCCACCCGTGGACACCTGGTCCATATATCACATCATATCACATCTCATACGTAGATACTTGGGCCACATATCACAACCATAACTAGAGAAATAGGGCATCATGAATGTGAAGGACATAAACCTCATGCCCTCCTCCAACTACGCATGACCCCCACCATATATCACATTGCACCACATCACATCTCACCTGAAGAGACCTGGGCCAATAGATCACATATCACCCGAAGATACCTAGGCCAACACATCACATCTCGCTTGTCGACACTTGGTCCAACATATCACATCTCACCCATAGACACCTAGTCCAACACATCACATCTCGTATGTGAACACCTGGCCCACACATCACTACTTAAAGAAGAGTGTAGGAGAGGGGGAAGACAACCATCTGTATCATACCATCATGTATGTTGGGGAAAACACCTAGAACTCAACACCACTGAGCATTGTTAAGGTTATCCAACTTGGGTGGGCCGTATATAAAATAACATAAATATACATGATATAGAGATAGCACACAATACTCAACCTAAGGTTTCACATCAACAACACTAGCGCACACCACATCACCTTCACATACCACACACCAACCATATCAACCACCGCCACCACTATATGCATCACACCACACAACAACTATACAAGCCATAAAATATTCCACTTTCTGCTTATGAGTTTCACCACTTTTATTCATTAGCCTTTTTATTTCACATTACACCACTCATTCATTCAATTACATCTAATCCATTTATCACATATCAAATTCACCCATTACATTCAATTAAAAACCCATTCATTTATTCATTTAGAATCATCATTTATTCCATGGTTATCTAGGAAACTAACACATCAATACCACACAACTTCCACAACACACATCAACCATCACAACACCACACATCCTCCATCATCATCGCATCAAATCACCCAAGCCATCTCACAACACAAAAACCACACATCTCATCTATCACATAACTTCAACCGCCACATACCACAACCACTACAACACAAACACTACATCACAAACACTGCGCTACAACATCTTTTCCACAACCACAACACCACCTCTATGCCACAACATCTGCGCCACAACCACTGCACCATAAAATCTATTCCACAACCACTGAGCCACAATATCTATGCCACAACCACTATGCCACATCGCACAACTTCTCACATTGCATCCATGCTAACCAAACATAACATCACTACCCTTCACACCTCACAACCCATCTGGTCACATCTATCATCACATAACGGCCCAAACCACACAGGGCAACACAACAAGCATAATCACACACCATAACACACATTCCAACTTCTATTTATTCAGGGGATTTATCACATTACCTCTTTATATTAGCTTGGGTATTATCATACAAACCATAATGTCCAGGAGAAACTGATTATTAGCTGAATATACATTATTTAACCTTTTATTCAAATGAGATCACATAACAACACAAAAAGGTTCACCACATCATCACTACTACAACAAAAACAAGGATCCCAATAGACATTATTTTCATAATTGGAAACATGCATGAATAAAAACATCAATAAAATATATAAAAGTAGTAAATCATGTGATAACTCTCTATACCCATAAATTTTAGACATGCCAATTTATTATATGATTACATCAACCCTTACTTCCACCCAAAGTTAATAAAAAGCATGAAGATCCCACACATAGCATGTAAAGGGGTTATAATGAGGATCCCTTACCTCAAAGAATATTTACAATATCATTGCACACTATAGGGAGAAGAAGAAACACTTGGAAAACTTCATTGTGTAAGAAACTCACAGATTAACCTATACTTTACCAAAGGTTTGTGAAAAATGCAACCCATACACACCCTAAACTGAAACTGCACCAACAAAATGGATCTATGAATAAGAACAAAAGGAAATGCATGATAATGAGTGGATAAATCACCACATATTGAAGATGATAATATAGGAATCAAATATCATCAAAATAAATCCTAAACACCTGAAGAAGGAGCCTCTAGATTGCCTGGAAAGAGAGAAGAGAGTGCCATCTGTGGGGTTTTTGGAAACCCCTGAGTGCTCTAAACTTTACAACCACACTTCATAGGGTATTTACACGGCATGAAATCCCATTTAGCATCATATAATTTAAGGATTTTATTTTTTTCTGAAAAAAGTGTTTCCACGAAGGATTAATCAACTGAATTATTACATGTCGGGAACTAGCCATGCACAAGTTGTGAACCCCACTTTCATGTCGTGTAAACTTTACATGACCTATATTTCCTATAATTCTAAATTTTAGAATCTAAAATCCTCTAGGACCACTCTAGGCATCATACAAGAACCTCTAACACCCAAAACTATAAAATTAATGGATTGAGAGGACACACAATATTACATGTGCACCAAAACTAGGGCCATTTCCAGTGTGATAAGTAGTTTTTTTCTTTACTTTTTTCTTTTTCACATTGTATATAGTTTTTTATATTTTTATTATAAAATAAAATAATTTTTTTTAATAATGTATTCAAATTATTATTATTCTACATGGACTAACAACTCACAAGTTAAAGAATCAGTAATTGACTTACCCTGTTCTACAGAAGATGGTGTTGCTTTATTTTCTAGACAAATCATGGGAGAATGAAGCCAAATTTTCATCAAGGAGGAATTAAAGGACCTCATATAGAAACTTAAATAAACCCTCAAGCACCCAATTATATAAGGAATGTCTAGAGAGTTAACTAAAACCTAAGATAACTTCCCAAAATTTTATCCATGAATGGATTAGACACAAGTAGAGTCTTCATTTTTTCCTCCCAAATTTTCTTAAGAGAGTACATGGGTGAAGCATGAAGAGGGTGAAAATGAAATAAATGCCCAGTTTCAAAGGATTAACACTATAGTGAAAGAACTGGATAGAAATATATAATAGATAAATTAATATGTCCATGCATCCTATAAGGATCATCCTGAACCTGATCCAGAGGTCCAAGAAGAAGTCCCATTAGATATTCTAGATTTTTTAGAAGATATTTAAGAGGTTTAGGTCATAATTTAAGAGTATCCATATGCCAACCATTTGAAGAGATATATCAAAGCCTAATATGAAAATCTAGATTTTAATGATGAAGACTCATGTCCTAATGTGAACATAAGAGATCAACAACCTCATGTTAAGTTTTAGAGGGATTGGGAAGATGATGAAATAAAAAGTGATCTCCCCACATATAAAGAAGAATCACAAGAACCTTTGAACTAGTAACTAGATATGGAATAATACACCACCCATGTAGTGAAATTTGAAGCAAAGTTGGAGGATCTATACTACCTAAATCCACTTGCTACCATCCAAACCCAAGATATGTTTTACAATGAAAAATATATTGTAACCAAACAGATATAGGAAATTGATCCTTTATTAAACTATATCTTTTATAATTTTATTTAATCTGATTTTAACATTAAATCCCACTATTTTGAATTTTCAAATTCGATCAATCCATGTTTTTTTCTGGAGGAAGATGATGAAGAAGTACATGCACCTGTTGAGGAACACATGGAGCTCCCCGATTTTTTTGAACATACCTTAGAGGAAGCCCATGAGTAGAGACTAGTGTTCTTTATAAAGGAAAAAAAGACAGAGGATACCCACTTTGAAATGGATAATTCTGATTTTCATTATTGATGTTAAAATTATCTCTAAAAAAATACATTCTAACCTTAGTTTTGAAATTACTATTCATGAAACCCATATTGAGAAAGCACTGAACAAGGAGGAAGTTTCAAAAGTAGAAAACAAGGAGGATGATCCATACTTCATATTACCCCTGCCATGCAAGATATAACTATTTGTGAATGGGATGGATTTTGTGTACTCTATAAATGTATTATTCCTCACCAAAAAATAAGAAGTGGAAGCTGGGAAAAGACACATTTGGTGGTTCAAATCTAACAAGTTCTACCCGTCAACCGATTATGGATAACAACTGGTATTTCCCTTCTCGAGGCAGTTAAAAATTCATGGATCACTTGGGGGATTAAAACACGACTTATCATTTATTTTATTTCTAGTAAATTGTAGTTTTATTATTAGGATTATTTTAAGAAGCAGATATAATCGCTTATCTTTTTGAGCTTTAATGAAATGGTCCTTGTGATTAAATGTTTGATTTACTTTTATAGTCCCATGATAACCCAAGCCATCCCCCAAAACAGCGATAAAGGAGGATGAATAAAGTTTTATGTGAAAATTATGTTATTTATTTCATTCTTTATCCATTAAATCCCTACATTTTTTCTTATGAAAATCCGAAGTTAAGTTGGAAACTTCACCAATTGTGCTAAACTAGAAATTTCATGCCCATAGTTTGAATTTATATTTTACCTAACTTATCTAGGAGACATGATTTTCTTAGGAACATTTTGATATCAAGTTTTATATTTCAATGATAATGAGATTGAATGAGTAAAGTAGATAATTTAATGATTAGAGTGAATCATGGATATTAATATTATGACTCATGATTTGAGAGAATTATTTGATTCATGTAAATGAAATTTACCTACCCATTTTTCAAACTTTATTTTTTTGAAATTTATGGGAATTAATTTGTTATTATTAGTCACGCCATGAGTGATTGTACAATGTCATACATACCATTATCAATAGGATTTATAGACCAAACATTTCCTATTTTATCTTGAGCATAGTGATCTTGGGACATGTCACCTTCTAGAAATTTTATTGGAACCTATCAAAGCTAATGACTGTTCAAAAAAAAAAATAAAAATAAAATGATTGAGGTATTTTTAATAGTAAATATCTTATCCTTGAAGAACAAATTATACATTAATCCCTATTTAGATCATAGAGACCATAAATAAAATTGTTAGGGATGAAACATATTTCATTCCATTTATATCCATTCCTATCCTCATCTTAGTATTTTTCATGATATTTTAAAGTTGAAGTGCAAGAACCTGGTTCTTGTTTAAGGTACAAATCCTTTAATTTCTATAAAATTTCAGTGTAAATGTTTAAATATGGTCTAATGTCAGTTCCCTTTGAGTTCATGGAGGTATTTGGGGTGTGTGGAGCTGGTGATTATCCCAAAACCCAACTCTTGAGGTGAAAATGGCCCAGTTCATGGTTAGAGTAAACTATGTAGGGAATGCCGCACAGTTAGATAAAACCATGTGAGGCTGGATAATGGAGTCATATAGTCCACATAGTTAGACTAAACCATGTTATTTGTAGAGAATGACCATGCATCCATGTTTTCATTTTTGATAGTGGATTTTTTCAAGGTTTTCAAATGGTTAGTCAAACCATGCGAGGTTCCCTTTCCTACAGCTAAGTGTGCATGGTTGGTGCACACTTTGGAAAAACTATGCGACCAAACCATGAGACCTAGAGATTTTGGTGAATTTACCAAATTTCACTTAAATTAATTATATTTCTAACCATATTTCTATGTTCTTATCCCACACATCAAACCTCTCATTTTGAAGCCATCTTTGATATCTATTCTAGGATTCAAGGTAACTCCTTTTTTTTGAGCTTAGATTCAAGTGACGCTCATTTTTTTGGATCCAAATCAGTGAGTTATTGATTCCTTTTGTATATTTATCCATTTGATTTGGTATCAGCTGTGCTATTTAGGTGCGAGATAATTTTCCCTATTATTAGGTTCTTCATATGTTCTTCAATTTTCTCTTGATTTGAGTCAAATTAGGAGTTGATATTTGATGAGATATCAACTAAGAACCTATGGTAGATGGTCTTGTGACTTTCATTAAAAGTTGAAGTGCTTATATACTTTGTTATTCCATGCTACCAATTCTCGAGTGATTCCTTGAAATGAATTTAGAACCTTGAATTAAATTGATATGTATATCCTATAATATTAAATATGCCCGTTAATGAATGACTCTAGGTTGAGAACCTTGATTTGAAACCACCCCTTGGGTGTGTTGGGTATTTGAATGGGACATTTTGATGTCATATGAATTTGGGCCCCTTTTTAGGTGTTCCCTTTATCCCTTGTTATGGGATGTTAATATTGATTTTTCAATTGATATTGAATTTTTTATTGAAATTATTTAGGATAGGGAATGGATTCTATATCCATAGGCCTTACCTTTTAATGTATTATTAAGCTCGAGATTCTTGTTTAAATTAAATTCCCACATGATATAAATTAAAGGTAATACTTATAAGCTTGGTCATTGACATGATTCACATTTTGAGGAGAAAATAAGTTGATATTTTCTTAGTATCAACCATGAAATGGTAAATGAAATTGATTAAATGGTTTGAATTGAATAAATTCTTATATGAATTGGGTGATACATGGATTCATATGAGAATACCATGGATGGAATCAATTGGATTGTACCTAGATTATGCTTGAGTGAAACTTGGAATCTTGATATATACTTCTAAGGAAGGACTCATAGGGGATGAATATTATATACTGAGTGATACTTGGACTCTTATTGGTTTTACAAGGATGAAATCAAAGGGAATTTGATCATTATTCCATGGGTGATACTTGGGCTCCCATAGTGGACTAACAAGGATTGAATTGATTGGTAGAGATGTTATACCACACCTAGAGTGATACTTGGGTTCTTGAGGATCTAAATAGACTGGATTGTAGGGTGTTGGTTTATATTATACCTGGATCAATACCTGTATTCCAAGTTAGGAATTCCATGGACGGGCTCAGGTTCTAAATTGATTAATGAATGAAATGGTATATATGAAACATCTACTAAGCCAAAGCACAAGATTTTATTTGGTCTTTGTTTATACTTTATGGATAGCCTATTTAGGCATCCTTGATCTTGTTATCATGAGGGATGTTGGGCCATGTGCTGGGTTTCAAGACTTAATATTTAAATGAGAATGAATGGATAATTGGACATTATTATAAATGATACAAGACTTACAGTTAATTAAAAGACTTAGCTTCTAAATGAAATTTATTAAATGAATTGATTATAAATGATAACCTAGACCTTATAAGATGTTTAATTTCAATACTTAATTTGAATGTTATATTATTTCCCACACTATGTTATATATATTCCCTGACTGGATGGAACAAAACTTCAGTAGTTCCCTACTGGGATTATGTCTCATACCCTATTCGAGATACCTTGGGTACCCAAAAAGATTATATGATTGCAAGTATGGATAAGGTAAAGTTTCCTAATATAGGTTCTTGATTGATGCTTAGGAACCAGGGAGAACAAGACCGAGTCGAGGCTCGTGATGATAACTAGGATAATTTTTGGCCTTTTTGTACTTTTGATACATGTATTGTATTGTACCATTATGTACCTATTTTGGATACTTTGTAGAGACATATGACATGTATCATCATCATTTTGTATATGCAGTTACTTCTAGAATTATTATATATTATTACTATTTATCTATTATCTTATTATTATCACTGCTTATGCTATTTATTTGTTATTGATATTCTACTGTGCTACACTCTGGTGAGGATAAAATAGTCTCTCTATAAACATAACTAAGTCCTCACTACTAGTTATCATCCTCTAGTGTTTGAGGAGATGTGCTTTATTCCATGTGGCCAACCAGGCTTGGGGCACTATTGAGTGGCATTCGGGTCTGAGACGTTACAAAGTGGTATCAAAGTGAGTTATTTTCTAGTTTTCTTTTATTATTTTGAGAAAATATAAAGGGATAAGAAGGAATAAGAATTTGGTAATGAGTTGTGCCTTGGTGTAGCTAACCCATGTACAGAAAAAATCCAAATGCCTTGAATTAAACTATTTTTTTCTGGATTTTTACTATTACAATTGATTGATTCCACTATTGGGTGATGCACTTGAATTGTGATATTATTATTGACATGATTATTGGTTCTATTGTTTTGAAACCTGATGAGATGAGGGTATTACATCTCATGCATCATATTAGGAACTTATAGAAATCACATTCCATGCCATTTATGATGCATTACTTATTTCATGCTGTTGTGATAAGTGTCATGATAGTTATACCTACTGTTGCGATCAACCTTCTAGAGTGGGTTATGTTGTGAATTAAGTGAATTCCATACTTTGGTTCTTAAGGAGTATGGGACCTCAAGGATCAAAATTTGGTGAACCATTAGTTTAACTTTTTAATGAAATGTAATATAAATGTGAAATGAGAATGAATTCAAATGAAAATGAATATGTAAATTCAAGTGAGAATTAAAATAGAATCTGAAACTGTTTATATTAGAGAACTTGACCAAGTCCTAACCTTAGTAGCGGGAATTAGGTATAATATTTTTCTTCAATATTATCTATACATTTCCTAGAACTAACTCAAGGAGAAGGTAGAGGGGTGTGTTCTTATAGAGGAAGGATTGTACCTATCCTACTTAAATATCTAAACTTTTGAGCTACAAACTTTTATAATTATCTATATCTAAGGCATGTACTTGGAATTTATAGAGGTATCCCACGAAAACACTCTCCAGTTCTATGTCTGGAGGGTTTCCATGACCATACTTTAGAGGTGGTGGTCCATAGGCTACCAGTGGATCCTCCAATAATTCTAGATACAACATTGGTAGTTATACAAGACATAGGTGCTGAGGCATAGTTCTATGATGAGTTATTGAACTTTATGCAGACCATTCAGGGAGCACCACGACCTGCCCTAGATATGGTAGAGTTAACGTGTGAGCTCTAGCAGCAACATCCACCCAAGTTTTTAGGGAATGATAGACCACAAACTGCAGAGTCATGGCTAGAGGCCATGCTATCTATCTTGATTGTCTAGAGATGCCTCCTAAGATGATGGTAAAGATCACTAAGTATATGATGCATGATTCTTCCAATAGATAGTGGGATGTTATTACTTAGATGGAACCTCATTAGGAGATGTTCTGTATGCATTTTAATATATAATTCTATGATTAATTCTATCCTAAGAAATTGAGGGATGATAGATCCCAAGAGTTTATGCACTTGGAGAAGGGCACATTATTAGTGATGAAATATTCAGTCCATTTTACTGAGCTCCAACACTTCACACATATTATGATGGATGATGATCTATATAAATCTAGACCATTCAAGGATGGTATTAGGTATGACATCTAATTGTAGGTGAATGTATTTCACATAACTACCATTTCTTGAATTGTGAATCAAGCACTTATCACACAACATAACCTGAGAGAGGTTGGGGGTTCAAGACAAGGTGGTTTGGCATTTAGATCTAGTACTACATCAACTGGTAGTAGAAATTATTGTTTGGAGATTCTATGTGGTGATATCAGTAGTCAACTCATATACTTAGGTATCCAAGTGAGGTGATACCAGTGTGATAGGCTGGGACATACAAGTCCACAATGTACTAGGGACCTAGTCGAGTGCCCATCTTATGGCAAGATGGGTCATCTACAACTCTTCTATAGGACGATTCCTCCAAAAACTAATGAGAGAGGGTCTGAACTGACTCCATATTCTGAAGTGAGGTCTGTAGCTTCTCATCTAGAAGGGAGCTAGAGTATAGCTAGCCGATCAAGCCAAGGTGGTGGTCGTGACCATGGTAGTCATACCATAGTTTTATAATGACAACAGAGCAGAACTACTCAGGGTAGCCATGCAGTATCACAAGGTCGCAGTTTAGGAAAGATATACACAATGCAACATACCCTTTAGGTACAGGATCCCAGAACTTATACTGTTATATGTGATATTCTAATAGCCTCTACCTTAGATTTTTCACTCTTTGATACAGGGTCTTCTCATAGCTTTATATCTGTTTCTATTATGGAGAGCCTTAAGCTCAGTGTTTATACTTATGATGGATTCATGATGCTTAACAATCCATTGGGGATTATAACGGAGGATTTACGTCAGTGCAAGGAGTTTCCCCTTGATATTAACGGGTGTCACTTCATATGGGACCTCTTTATCCTTGAGATGACTAGTTTTGACATTTCCTTGGAATGGAATGGTTGGTTTCATTTCATGATTTTGTTGATTTCTATCTCCAAAGGGTAACCTTCACATCACTATAGGGTGAGGAGTTTACTCACAAGGGTGAATGGGATGCTTAGGAGAGTTGAGTTGAACCTAAGCATTGCAGGATGAGTGGTATGATAGACCAGATTGTGAGTTTATATATAGATGATTAGGAAACACATATGGCATATTTCCATCCAGTGGTTGATAATTTTAGGGATATTTTCTTAGATGACTTTTCTAGATTACCTCTAGTAAGGGAGGTGGATTTCTTTATCGAGTTAGTTCTAGGATCTACACTGGTATCCATTCCTTCTTATAGGACAGATACTATCGAGATGGAAGAGATCAAGAGGCTACTAGAGGATTTATAGACAAAGGGTTTTATCCAACCCATTACTTCTCCATGGGGTTTTATTGTCCTATTTGTGAAAAAGGCATACAGAACCCTTAGGATATGTGTGGATTACCATAAATTGAACTATTTGATGATTAAGAACCGATATCCTCTATCTTGGATAAATGATTTATTTGACCAGATCTGAGGAGATCAAGTTTCCTAAAATATTTATTTGAGATTCAGTTATCATCAGGTGTGTGTCAGACCATCAAACATACCTCGCACAACCTTTTTTAATAGGTATGGTCTATATGAGTATTTGGTTATTCCATTCGGTATCACTAACATTCCAAAAGCCTTTATGGACCTGATGAACCGAGTTTTCCATCCTTATCTAGATTCATTTGTAATGGTTTTCATGAATGATATATTTTTTTATTCTCATAATTGACATGACCATTCCAAACATCTTGATATCATATTTAATACTCTAAGAGAGCATCAATTAGATGCTAATATCACAAAGTTCCACTTATGGATGGATCAAACTCACTTAATGGGTCACATTATCTCAAAGAAAAGAGTTTCAGTTGACCTAGAGAAGCTGAGAGCTATAGTTTCTTAGGATCATCCCAACACTACTAGACACGGACCTATAGACAAAGTTTAATTAGTCTGTGAATATAGGTCAAGATATAGCCACAATTTTTAAATAAATGTGGATTTAGATTATAAATAGACAAAGACAGATCATCCCTTATGGAAACAACTTCCCTATATTTTTTTCCTCCCTTGGTATTTATTCTCCTCATCAACTTCTCCATTCATAGTTTCTATATCCCTAGTGTGTTTATTCCCTCCTTCATACCCTTATTCAGGCATTAATCCTCTATTCGATGCATTTTCCAGTGATTCCCATATTCACGATCGAGATCTATATCCTCCGCATGATCAAAATTTCTTTCCCTTCCTACTACTCTTGTTAAGAAACCGACTAGTTCCCTGATCTCATGACATCCCCTCTCTTGTCACTTTTCAATATGTGTGGTTATGTATGGTTTCATAATTTTTCTTTGAGTTAAATTATCACCTCACTTCTCCCTTTACCTCCCACTTCACCTTCTTTGATTTTGGTTCACTTGGTTAGGGTTTAGGGAATTTTTTTTACCAGATCATGGTGAAGTCATCCCACTTGATGGATATTTCATCTATGGCTTGTAGAGGATTTCCCAAGTGGTGATATTCAATCCAAAATTAATTGTTTGACTTGAGGTATGTTTCCTTATGGTTTTTTAACATCTTTAGAAATTTTGGGTGACATTGGCCATTGATTTGGGTATTTAATTTAGGGATTTCATGTGGATTAATTTCAAGTGTGTTATATGAGTGGACCACACCCCTTTTCTTAAGGTTTAAGCACTGTGAGGTTATCTAGTGAGATTGGAATTTATTATAATGATTTGTGATTTTTGGTTTTAATTGTTTGGTTTATTAATTTAATGGTTTTTATTGATGATATGGGCACTCTTGGAATCAGAGGAGGTCATTATGAGCTTGGGATGTATATATGGATCATTAGTTGAGGTAAGTGTCCTTGTATTTATTGAGTATCTTGCTTAATTGATGATTTTATGTTCATGTTCTATCATTATTATTAATTTCTTCATGTTTCATGACTCATGTGATATTTTCCATAGATTGGTATGGGATCACATTAGCTTAATAGTCAACATGGACCACATAACTTGATAAATGGGTTGATGGTAGAACCTTATTAGTTGAATGAGTGTCAGTGATCCTTTTCATGGATTACTTGGACAATACCTCATAACACTAATCATTTTCATCACATGAGTTCACTGTATAAATTGTAAATTCCAAAATGAGAGTGTTTCAATTGAACTATGCTTCTTGGTTTAATTATTATAGTTTGAGGAATCAATTATGAAATTCTTGGATGATCAAAGGAATCTATTTATGCATGATTATAGGTAATTTTAAGGGGGTATTTATTGGTATCATTTATTTATTTTTTCAATTATTATTATTATTATTATTCTACTATTTTTCATAATGGAAAGAAATTTAAGAATCATGCATGTGACATCTTTAGGAATAAGTCTTGTGGAATTTGAAGAAGAGACTATAGCCATTTTTGTATCATATATTTAAAGAGGCCAAAGCATAAATTTAGAGAAATGATGTACTTGACACCATTTTTTGATACATAAAAAGTTGAACCTCATTGTTCTTCTATACTCACTAGACATCATCATTTGATCCTTAATAAGCTTCATCATTGACACTGAACTTTCTAGTTTCACATGAGATTTATCTTATTCATCTTTAAGGGAATGTGATATACCTATTTTATAGGCAAATATCTTTATCAACCATTATTCATTGGTTAAATTTTTATTCATCCACTCTATATAATTATCTACACTATAAATTATTTCATATAGTGTATGTTGAATAGGGTTATACTTACTTAGTTTTAGGAAAATTTTGTTGGTTTCTTAGTGAGAAACCCATCACATGTGTTGTTTGTTTGAGATTATATTCATGGTTAATAATGATAAGTGTAGATGGAAGTATTCTGGTATTGTCTATAATATTTTGAAAATGTTTGAAGTTTCTAGTTACCATATACATCTTGTGATATATTAATAACTAAGGTTAGATTTAGTTTGAATGAAAAATTAAAGTGACAGATCTTTGGAGAATACATCTAATAAGTAACTAGAATATTGGATACAACAATAAATATCAAAATACTCTTGTATAAAGGTTTATAAAGGCTAGAGTTACTTTAAAAAAGGCCCTGGACATAATTTAAGGTAATATGGTAATAGGGATAAGTTTTTTCTGCGTAAGCATCATCTATATTGGAGACATTAGAAAAATGGAAAAGACTTGGATGTGTAAACATCATTCTGAATTTATATATGCATCATCCTTCTACTGCTTAAGCATCATCTTGAGTTGCATATGCATAAAGTCTGTCTTGCATATCCATCTAGAAAATATGTGTAAGAATCATCTAGGTCTGCATAACCATCAAATGTCTTTTCATAAACATAATACATTGCATCTGAATAAGCATGATACTATCATGTGTATACATTATTACTTTCTTAAGTATAAATCCTTAAACCTACATAAGCATGAATCTAGAGTTGTGTAAGCATCACTTGATCTACACAGGGATGATTTCAGTCTGTGTAACCATCAAGGCATAAGATAATTTATAGAATTATTTAGACTAAAAAGTTGAGTTTCTAGATTTAATATACAATGAAAGAAATTAATTGTGATGATTATCAAGCTTATATTAAGTGTTATAAACATAAAAAACACCTAAAATGGTGTGTGATATAATCATTGAATTTAAGAGGAGTTGACCGTGAATCTATAGATAAAAAGATTAATGAAAAGATAAAATTGAGATAATTTTTAAAGCCTGAAATTTGAGTTTCTAGAATTTATAATTTTGATGAAAATGAAAATTAAAGATACTAAAGTTGCGATTCAAGTTCAAATAATCATTATTCTTGGTTATCCATGATTATACTATTTTGAGAAAAATCAAATGGATGTGATTATTGAGAAAAATTACAGGGTTTCAAGAATAATATAGATGATGTCAAGTCAGGTTTGAGCTATTAATCAAAACTAAAATCAGTGTGATCTGATCTATTTGATTGATAATATGATTGAGTCAGTATATCCTTTAGTGATTAATATTTATCTTGAAATGAGAATAATTATATATTTTATTAAATATTAAAATTAAAACCAATATGATGTGCATTTATTGTTCCTTAAAGGCATCAAACAACACAAAATCTTTATGATTCAAGCTAGGATGAAGAATAAGTGTGCTGAGTTGCTTACTAAAATTCAAGAATCAAGATGATTCTGTGTTGATACTTTAAACTACACTCAATATAAGTATGAGGAAGATCTAAAACATTTCTATAGATAAGACTATATTTTATACATCTATGGAAAAATATTAAATATGGATATTTTTATGGATCCATTTGAGAAAAAGTATCTATGACTATTGTATAAAAAAAGAACAATTATTCATCCATTAGAGGTATATTAAATGAGGGTATTTTTGGAATTTACTTTGAGTTGAAAAAGAAAATTGTGGGAACCTAAAAGTGGGTATTTTATAATTGTGATTTTTGGCTGACATAAGTAAGTATTATCAGTATTACATATGTTGATTTTGAAAATGAAATAAAGAAGTTCATGTAATCATATGTGAGATTAAGAAGACTCATAAAGAAGAAAATAAAAAAAAGAAGAAGCTGCTGCTACTGGGAGAATGAGGTAGTGTGAGTACACTAGGATAATAGAGACTATCAAGGAAGGTGAAGTAGATAGATCTGTTGTAAGATATAGTAAGGAATATAAAGAAGCTATAAAGCCTATAAAAGACTAATAATGATTTGGTTTTCGAAGAATAAGATGAAGAAGTTGAGTGTGACGATATGTATTGCTGGTCAATTATATTTGAGGAAGAAAAAAATAAGTATTTCCTAAATCAATGTTTGAGTGATCTATAATAAATATGTATACACAAGGTTTTAGTTTTGAAATTATGAGTTTAAAATCTAGTAATCAATTTTTATAGAGAATCTATGAGTTGTGTAGTGGAAATATGTTGATTTGTATGAGAAGTATTTAAAGACTTATATGAATTCAAGTACTCTCTATGGTGAGGAATAAAATCATATTTTGAGGGTGAAGTGACATCCATAAATATCCTACTGATCAAATTCAAAATGAGGAAAGAAGAAAAAGAGACTAACTGATGTGATTCCAATTTGAAGATTGTGGGTTGTAGTATAAAGATCCTTTCACTTGTGTAATATAGTGGTGGCATTTCACCTGTGTAATATGGAAATCACATAACTATGTAATATGGAAGAATAAGTTTTAGGATAATCTCTAGAAAACCCATTATAATTTATAACAAGATTAATATTGGATAATCTATATCTTTTTCAATAATTGAGCATGACAAGGAGTAAGTTTTCCACACTAGGCTTGAACCATGTAAAAATAACCTTTGCCACATTTAATTTTAGTATATGAATTAAATATAGGTTTATTATATGGTAAAATAAAATATATCTATTTATATCATAATAGGTGATAGAGGTTCATAAAAATAAAGGTATTGAAATAATTTGAAATAAATAATTGGTTTTTGGTAAAATTTGGGCACACCTAATTCACCCTTCTCTCAGGTGTGTCTATACTATCCTAATGGGACCTTCAATTAATATCAAAGCCTAGGTTCCCTCTAATTGGATTTTTATACTATCAAAATTTTTATATGAGAAAATGGTATCTATAATTGGATCTAAAAATCCATTCCCATTTTTTTTACAAAATTACTTTAAGTGAAATTTTGAGTTTGAAGATCCTTAGACGGAAGAAGTGGATTATATCCCTTCTAAAATAGATCTATAAATTTCAAAAAATACTTTAAAAAATAAGAGGAATAAATAGGATAATAATATTAGAAAATTCTCAAAGAATATAGAGAAACAACCACTATATTAAGGTAGTTAGAGTGGTAAGAGTATTGATAAATCTATTAATTATGATTCCTCAAATGAAGAAAGTATAAGTTGTAAAGTTGGTTCCATTGAATATAATAAAGAAATATACCTTAATGTTAATGATTATTTAAATAATTTTCCCATTTAAATGGTGAATTATATATTTATATTTATTAAGGTAATTCTTGATGAAACATCTTATATGGATGAATAATCCAATTCCATAAAATAATCACTAAAAAATAATACGAGTTTTTATGAAACTCTCACAAAGTTATTGAAATTAAAAGAGGGTATGTTTCAATTTAAAATGAAATATTATCTCAATTTTATGAATAATATAAAATAACTTTATGTTAGAAATAATTTTTTGAAAAGGTTGTTAAATAAGTGTTCCATGCATAGGAGAACCTACATAATGTCTCTATGGATGTAAAGCCTGCCTAGTTAGAAGCTAAAGAAAAAATAACTAGAAATATATCTAGTTGAGATAAGGAAAATTCATGAGTATAAATATCAATAGATAAAGGATGAATTGGGAAGAAATATTGAGATTATTTATGGTTGAAAATAATAATCTTAGTTTTAAGTGTTTGGAGTTAGAAGTGAAACTTTGAAATCTAGATTCTACTAAAGCCGAGTCTTCCCAAATTGTTGAGAAAAAGTGTACGGCTATACAAATTTTATAGATGATTCATGATTCTAATAAGACTCATAATGACAGATCAAATATATTTAGATCATCTAGAGAATATTCCAACTAAATCTCATAAAAAAGGTATCCCATAATTATGAAAATTCAGTTTGTGCTAAATTTTTTTTTGGCAGTGCATCACTAAGTTTTGAAAATATAAAAATATGGAGGAGTTAAATTTTTATACAAACCACCAATAAGTAAATTTATGATGTGATAATGTCCTAGAGAAGTTTCCAATCAAATGGAGCCTAAAATGTTGGGGTTTCAACTCAAAATCAGTAAGTAACTCAGTCTGGACTAATTGCTTGTTCTAGTAAAAGAAAAAGATTAATTAGGGGGTTTTGATATTGTTGGAGGTTTTTATATAGGGAAATGGATTTATAAAAAAACATATCATTATGTAAAAGTTTTATAAGGGATAAATATAGGGGAATAAAAGTTTAAATTCAAAATAAACCTAATGAAACGAAATAAACATCACAGAAAATGAAGAATCTGGTTTTGAAAAATAGATTTGAAAGACTGAGTTAATTCTATGTTTTTTACAACATGAATTGAAACTTGTATGAAGAGTTTCAATATGAAAATACTCAAAAAAATACTTATACTAATGATAAAATAAGCCTCTATTAGGATTTCAATAAACCAAACAAGAAAATACGTAAATTTTCCTTGGGAGACAATGAAAATAAATTAGTAAAGAATAATACACCCAATAAGAATATGTATAAATCTTATAAGATGTTAAACATATAGGGAAGAAGTTATTATATTGTGGTAAGTGAGGTCACACCATGGAACATTTAAAAATTTCATTTAATCTCAAGAAATATGGGAGAGATCTAAAATCTAAAAGGGATCCAATTCAAGAGAGATATAGCTGGATTGTTATGGTTTCTAGAAATCCTAATGAAGAGGATAAAAGGATTACCAATAAGGGAAGATACAAGGTCATTGAAAGTGTGTGTAGAAGGTGAAAAGTGGTTGGACACTATGATAAAAAATTCACTATTTTTATTCCATGTTAAAATAATCCATTTAGGAGTAATGGAAAAACACTACTAACTCTTAATACAAAGAAAATAGATATAAAGGTGGTGTCTCTGAACTTGAAGAAGGCAGATCATAAGCCTAAAGACTTTTTAATCATAATACCTGACTAGTTAGAATAGGATATGAAATTAGATAAAGATAAAAAGAAAGTAATACGCTATTTTCCAAAGTGGAGTAGCCCATTCTATCTAATAACAAAGGGGAAAATAAAAAGAGAACCATACTGCCCAAAGGTAAAAAAATTTGAACAATAAAAAGGGAAGAAAGCATGAAGTTGTTAAGAAATTTTAGACCATCAAGGAAAGGAGTTTTTGGGTGGGGAAATAGTTCTCAACCTTGATTCCCACAATAAAGTTTCAATTTGAGAGATGGAATATTGAGTATTGATTTGTTCCTGATCATGTCTTCTCCAATTTTTTTTATACCAAATAACTTGAATTAGTTTGGAACATGACACCATGAGGATATTACTAATTTTATTTAGTATTTAGATATACATATCAATCTTAATATTATTTGTTCATCACTGGTTATGGATTCATGTATCATTTATCACGTACAATTGAAACACTGATCACATATATATAAGAAGTCATTATATATTACTTGTTTTCCCATTATTTACTTATAGGTGGTTTCTTATTATGATAACATTTATATCTATCACTGTAAAATGAAGTGAGTTTGACATTGTATTCTAGTAAGGTTTATTCCATTTTTATTTTTTGGACCAATTTTAATTAGGGATTTTGTGATTTTTGGGTTCCCTATATTTTTATAGCGCATTTTGGATCTCGTTGAGGTGGATTCGAGCTATTGTAGTCGAAGGCAACTTACATGTGTATGCATAGGCAGAAATATACATATATAAGTTATCCCTTTATATATTTTCACTCATGGAAATGTGAATATATATATTGGGGCTAGGTGTGCTTATATATAGATATGAAAAATGCGTACATGTGTAAGTGTAAAGGGGTATATGAAAGTATAAACATATATCTAAGGACCCCCTTGTGCATATTTGGCCGTGGAAATTTGTACATAGGGGATAAGTTTCCTTATATATGTGTGAAGGTGCATATTTATGCAATCAGAAAAAGAAATATTTGAGTTTTATTCATCAAAAGTAGTGTGCCTTGAGGTTGAGGTAGGTTCCATATGCCCAACCATTTAATTTGAATTCCATAATTGCTTGATTTTTTAAGAAATCATTCAAAGATAAGTATTTCAATTTATATTTATTTTTATCTATTGATGTTTTAGTGATTCTATTTTATATTAGTTAATTTAAATATGAGTTTATATATTAATTTCATTTAATTGTTTGAGCTTATATGGTAATATTTTTTAAAACATCTAGACCATAAAGTCCATATAGTTTATATGTTAATTTTAGTAAACAAATAAACATCTAAATAAATATATAAAAACTATTTAAATGTTTTTATTAACATAAATATTTTACAATTATATGATTCTCCAGGATACTCATTTGTCCATCATAATAAATTCTTGATTTCTTTCCTCTATTTATCTGGTTTAGTGAATTATACTATGCTCAATGTATCCTATATGGATTCTTTGAACAATGACCATTTCTATACCATTGTGCTGACACATTCTATGTCCACTTTTATAAATTAATACAAATATTTTCATGTATGTTTATAAAACATTCCATATTTATTAATTACTCTAAGAATAATTTAATTTTCATATTTATTAATAAATATTGCTCATGTATATGCATTAGACCAACTTACATACAATTTGTTCTTAAATTTCAGTTTCTATATCACACAAAAGACTTATAAGTTCATATTATGACATGAAATGCATATTTTGAAGACAAAAACTAATTTACTATCAATTTAAATTTCATATTACAATATATTAGACCACTGCTAAGACTTTTATAATAAGAATTCTGTAATTCTTTTTATTTATGAAATTAAAGGGATTCTCGTATATTTTTGGAAATATTTTGACTATTTACAGGTTGTATTGTTATTTATAATCATATTTTCTTATATATATTTCATAGAACTAACCATACTAATTAGTTTTATGGTATATTTTAATTCTTACTAGCTGTGTATCATTATTGGAACATCATGTTACAATAATAGAGTTGTAGGATTCATGAGTTCAGTTTTCTAGACTAGATGAATCCTCTAATTATAAGTTCTATTTCATTTTTATTTGTTCATATTTTATTCATGTTTTTTTATTTAGTCTTTGGTTTATTTTATATTATCAAGCTCCTTAAATTATGTTCAGTGTCTCTGTTGTCTCTACATATCTTTACACCATGTTTACATGGCATCTCACCATATGGTCCAACATCACACTGGATGTCTTTATAGTACCTTACATAGTTCAATCTCTCACTAATTATTATTTTTGTATCAAAAAAATAATCCCTCTGTACTGGTATCAACTACCTCTTGCAGTCCTTATTCTTCAAGATCTTCTATAACCTCCACATAAATAGGTATTCGACTTTTATCTCTTCTTATTGTAGAATGTTGGCCTTGTTCTCTTCAAGTAATCATGTCCAGATCTCTTGGATCATTTGACCTTGATCAAAATAAATATTAAAATGAATTATAGTGGATTATATTCTTATTTTCACCCATCTTCTATGATATATGAATATAATAGGCATGCTCTTTATTTCTTTGACACACATGAACTTTTGGATAAACTGAAAATTATTCATTTTTATTTAATGTATTTCCTAAAAGACTCAACAGTGTTAAAGGGTTATCTAGACACACTCTAAAATCATTTTGTTCTTATATATTTCATGGGAATAATATAGAATAATATTTCAATAAATAATTAAGAATTTTTTTTTGTGATAATGAGATACTCTTCATAAAAACTAGCGGATTATTACCTATTTTAATTTTCATTCAAAATACTCATTAAAATGAAGTTAAGGTCCTCCTTTAGAATGAAGTGTTTCCTTCATGTGATGATTAAAATATCACATCATTATTTATCTATAAAAAACCTACAACTTTATATTTCTTTGAAATCTCTATGTGTGTATGGTAATATTCTTTGATGATGTGGCAGTGTGGATAATAGTGATAAAATTTTCTATCTTCATTCAAACCAGATTCATATTGATTCATTTACTTTTCTTGAATCAAAATCTATTTGTGATATTATTTCCATGAATATTGGGTCAAATCATTATATGATTCTATCTCCTCAATCTTCAGAATATTTGAATTTTGAATATATCAAAAAATTAGTTTTTTTGTTGAACTTTATAAATATTATGGAATGACCAAGTTATATGCCTCATCCTCAAAGTCATATTCTCACTATATAAATATTAAAAGGATTGAAGAAAAATATTACACTACTTATCAAATTCTTACAAGTAGAGTCTCAATCTAGAAAAGTCATACTTGGAAGTCTAACCCCTAGCTACTCAAAGTATGATGTTAGGAAAAGTCCTACGAGAATAGATGAAAATTCATATGCTCAAAGTCATGTGATGAAAAGTCATGCATGGGCTTTGAAAAGTCTTATACCAGTGAAATTCCTTATGAATCTTGAATAAAGTCATACAGAGTATCTATAAAAATCATAGGCACTATAAAATAAATACAATATGTTAAATCTTTACTCAATTCAAATAATAACCTATTTGGATCAATTTGGGGCCACCTAAAATACTTCAAATTTTATATAAACATCATTAAAAGGAATTACTACATCTGATACATCAGTTGGAATGAATTGGTTCTCCTTGTATGGTGTCTCTAACTCCCATAACTTTCTTTACAACTCCATGTTATCCACTACTTTTTAAACTTAGTTCATAAATATCCCCATTTGTCCATCTCTTCAATGTACCTTGAAACATGATGTAGATAGTGTTCCTTTATCCATCAAAACCTATCTTTGACATGAATATCAGCTCAATAAATCATCAAAATTAAGGTATTCTTGAATCTTTTCAAGAATTAACTCCACTTTCTCATATTATCTTTGATATATACACTGTAAGTACCTCAATATCACTTCCCACATTTCTCCAATACACATTAATAGATTCTCACACCTTACTTATTAATAATAAATAAAATCCATGCATAGTCACTTAAATACCACCCTTTATTTTTTTTAATATCACCAAACACTTACAAACTCAATATGTGTGTTCATTTATTTTCTACCCCTTATTAACAAGAAATAAAAATCTCATGTAGGTGTTGAAGCTTACTCAATTCCTCTTTATTCAACTAGAGAAAAGGGCCATCTTCATCCATCTTCAATCAACTTATTCACCCTATTTAAATTTATATTTTAGCCTGATTAACTTATGAGATAAGGATGGTATCACACATAACTTAGTCAATGGCCATTATTTGGTCTACTCGAAGTCTACATGGGCTAACTCGATGTATAAAACAAGAAATACTTCACCAAGACAACAAGACTATACATTAATCATTTTATCATGTGATAACACTTCCATATTTCTCAATTTATAGGTTTTTTAATATATTTACCAAGAATACATGTATTCCAGGAATGTAAATTCCTATATTTATTCTTCTACTCAATGAAGGTGGGTGTACACAACACCAATCAATTTGATAGTCTTCCATTTAAGGATATCACTTCCCAACTACATACATACTGGTTCCTTTCTCTATTTTTGGTATGTTTTTTTTGTTTGTTGATTTTTCTAGCAAGGATTGAGGAAAATCCCTTCAAGTATGCATTATTGATTTATAATGAATAAATTATTTGTGAGAATAAAAATTGAAGCTTTAGTGTTGAGAAAACTAAAAAATAAAGGATGAGATCAATGTTGATTCTATCAATCTGGGCACTAATCCTGGAGGAGCTGAAGGAGAGGAAAATAATGGGAATGTAAGATCTTGAAATCTAGAATATCCTGATATATCCTATGATGACATGTGCTGGTGGAATTGCAAGATAACCCAAGTGGGGAAAAGGCACACTTGGAGAATTCATCAGTGATGAGAAAGATTCAGAAGTTGGTCAGTTAAGGGATCATGCAGCTCAGATGAGGTATGGTTTCAATTTTAAGGCTTTAATGCTTCTATTTCACTTTGAATGAATGCCTGAATTATTATAGGAATTTTTCTGTTTGATTAGGAAAATGATCATTTTTAAATTAATTGTAATGAAAAATATTTTTTAAAGCAAAAAATATTGGCACTAATGCTTCTATGTTCTCATGCATGATACCAATTGGGAGCTAGAAACATGCTAGGTTCTTGTTTTCAACTGGTTTGTGAGCATGATGTGGAGTGGATTTGTAACAACCCAAGCTTCCACAGTATGCTTCCCTTTGAATAATACAATAGCTTGCGTTGTATGCAACTTTGAGTTCTAGCACACCATGACCAATCAAACTAGTTGTTATGAATAACAATACCCACTTTTTGAAATTTTATAAATTTTATTTTTCAAAATGGACTTCATTTTTGGATTTAGAATATCAAAATTAGCTTAGGGTGAATTTTTGGTATTTTTCTAAAAACTTTCAATTTTTTATGATTAGTGAAAATTACCACGTTATTGGTTAAAACCGACTTTTTATTTAAATAATTATTTATTTTATTTAAATTTATTTTAATTCAAAATAGATACATAATACCTATATTAGTTCAATGTAATTAATTGGAGTCATTTTATAATAAAATTAGATATATAAACATTTATTGAACTTTTTACCGTCTTTTACCCACCTTCTAGGCACGTTAGCAAATTTTCATAAAACGCAATTTTACCGCTTCTATGAATTCAATTTCAAAACTCTGAGAGACAAAGTTGATATCAGTAAGAAAAATGTGGTTCAATAAGATGATTTTTTTGGTGAATAGTAACTTTTGACTTTTATTTACGACAGTTAAAAGTAAATAGGATAATTAAAGGTAAAAATGATATTATTATTACCCTAAAACATGTCCTAATTCTATTGGATAAGTGTATTTAGACCAGAAACAACCTTAGGAATAAAATATGATCCTTTTGGTCAAATTGGATTAGATTAGGACATTTATTATTATTTTATTTAAATAATAGTTAAAAGTGTTAAATTCAAAGTTTCATAATTAATTTTTTTTAATATTGGGTTACACAAAAGATAAATTCAACTACAAATATTCATTAGAAAGATAAAAATATTTCCTACGTAATTTAATTTTTATTTATAATTTTTAGTCATTAAATAATTAAATTTATTTATGACACAATGATGATGCAATAATTATCATATTCATGAAAGATTAAAATAATTGATATTATAAATATCCAAATAAATATAAATTGAGACTTTTGATTAATTACACTAATTTTATAGGTTAATATGACATGTTAGGGTTGATTAAATATTTTTTTTGAAGTTATAAAGTTTTTATGACTTTCACAAAAACAAAATACTAAATAGTGAAAATTGACATAAATGAGTTTTTAAAACAAATAATATATTATTAATTGATATATTAGTCATAAAAATCTAGGGTTTGGCCAAAGGAATTATATAATAATATATATGTAATTAATGAACTACTTGGGGTTATCTTGGAATTTTATAGTAAGTTTATAACCATTTATTATAATAATACAAGAATATATGGTAAAAGTTAAACTATTTAACTAAGAGTTAAATCTAAAATATAAGGTTAATATGGTGACCTAAACCAGTCTAAAACTTATTTGTTGAGAGGTTTTAGAACCATAACCATCTTAGTCTCAAAATAAACCATTTTTGATCCATTATAAACTGAATATGATTGTATAATAAAATAATATTTTAAGGTTTTCCTAAAGTGACCCTCACCTCTCTTATAAAAGGGTACTTCCTCTTCTCTTAATTTCACACATACAAATCCATTTTTCTCAGAAAAACCCTTCTCAAATATCCTCCTAACTACCCTGTCTTCTACCTGGAGGCCTTAATTTGATCAGAAATCCAACGCAAGGATCCCTTTTGATCAACTCAAAAGGAAACACCCGAATAAGAGGTAATAATTTCACCACCTCTAAAGTTCTTTTCTTCTTCCACTTCCTCTTTCTTTATTGTTTCCATACCAAAATAATAACTCCAATACCTTATATATACTATGATGTTATTATAAATATGGTACAACCATATTCATTATTCTATCCATCCTATGAATGACAAGTCACCATACGTGCGTACGTACAACTTACCGTCTCCACGTCGTGGTGTAATTTGTTATTCAAACACTTCATTATTTGGATGGGTATAATAAGGAGTATAACAGAAGTAAATAATAAATATAAAATGTTAAGGATTCTTTATATATGATATATCATCCATTTACATACAATTTCACCATCAATAGAATGGTATTGTCGCTCGTGCGTATGTACGAATTACCGTCTCCATGAACGCGATGAGATTCATTCCCCATCATAACCATTCAAGAATAATTTTCATTTGATGATTAAAAATAATTTTTCATAACTTAATATAATTATGGATATGAATCAAATACACTGTATCCATAAAAAACATGGCTTACGTAACCAAGAATATAAAGGAAAACGAATCAGTTAACACCCGAAACAATGATACTACTGAAATATTATTAACAAAGAAATATTAGAAGATCATATATGATATAATACTTATGTATGTGGTTCCTATATAATTTAATAACAATTATTTAACTATTATACAGGAGGTTAACGTACCCTCGATCAAGGAAAAGTACAAGTTAAGGGTTAATTCTACAATCTCTTCATTATCCGAGGTTGTTTATACATGAGTATCTACCGGGACCTCTTCATCACCCACATCCATGTTTCTTAAAAATGTATTTCAAAATATTTTTACTATTTACTAGAATATGGTTTAAAGTAATTTATACCCTCATTTGAATTTTTAAAAATGGTTTTAAAGGAATCTTTCCGTTGTTTTCCAAACAAGGTACTTTATGACCTTTTCAACAAATTAAGGTAAGAATGTTTTTTTAACTTATACGATGGGTGCAACTATTTTCCGCCGTTATAACACCTTTAAAGCTTCCATTATAATATTATAAGAAAATTTTCAAAATAAATATTTCCTTTTATAATTATGTGACTTTTAAATTATTTCAAAATAGAAAGAGATATTTCTCTCAAATAGTTTTGATTTCATCTATGTCAACATATTTTGATGGATTTTACACTTGTTTGAAGTTGATTTATTATAATAAAATTGTTCATATTGTATTGAAGGTTTTGTGATATGTTTGACTGTGGATATGTTATTTTTATACCATTAATGGTTTATGGTTATAGTATTAACATTTCGTATGCTAGTTTTAATATGAATGTTTATGTTATGTTTTGACCTTTTCATATGAGAAATGCATTAGAATTATTATGTGATGGGTGGATCCCACTATATCTACTCAATGCATCAGTAGGTCTCATGAGACAAAATAGTGTCTTGGCACAAGACCTTAACAAAATCTTATTTTTAGTATTGGTACGAGGCCTTGACTATGTGGTTATGATGTCCGACATTAAGCATTCCATCATTATGAAATTGGCTGTTGGTGTTTCATGTGATTATTCGACTAATAAAATATCCACATTAATAATTAAATGGAATTATTTGATTTATTATTTTCATATTATGCTAAATTATATGTTTAAAAGTCTTGTGTTTTAGTCTTATACAATGTCTTAAATGTTTATGCTTATTTATGAAAGTTTTTGATATATTGTTATCCTTACTAAGCATCTGAGCTCCCCCCTTTCTTATGTTTTATTTTTCCCAGGATGTGAAGAATTATATTATGATTAACTTGAAGAAATAGTATAAGGGATATAAGAGTGTTCAAAAGGGGATACAATGCTGCTTTTTTTTAATTTCATGATGTATTGTAAAACTCATGTATGTATCTAGTACTTCCAAGTCTACTAAACTGGTCGGTCTTTCGAGACATGATTCCTTATATCATTCCAATGTTATGTAATAATGCACTGACTCTAGGTAACTAGGTTTAGGGCGTTATAATTGGTATCAGAGGGAGGTTTAGTACAAACCTTGGAAGCCAGATTTTGTAAAACTCTAATTAGATAACATTACCCTAAGATAGACTTTGAGGATTAGTATAGAATAACTTCCTATAATTTTGGTAATGTAGAGATTTTATGTATTTTTGAAGTAATACATCCATTTATAGATATGAGTATGTAGAGGAGACTCTGGAATAGATATACCTAGGAGTGAAAACTCTGACAAGGAGTTTTGGTCTTGACCTGAGGTATCCTGGTACACGACAACGGGCCTTGCTGCACTCTTGGTTACGACACTCCTGGGGGATATGCTTAGGATAATTCACATTTTATTTACAAACCATTATGAAGGATTTATGAGTATATACCTCCTAAAAGAAAACATTTTTATGATTATGGATTATACCCATAAACTGTTCAACTTATGTTAAGTGTTTTACAATTTTGGAATTATGTATTGTGATTCATAAACTAATCTACTATATGCCATTTTTTAGAAATGGAACCTAGTGGAAGGAATGGAAACCATATAAATGCACATAATACATGTAGGTATTTCCCTCCTACTCAAGATAATTATAGTGTATCTGGTGATGCAATTGGTGTTGATCAGCTTATCACCATACTGGGACAACTCACTCAGGTTATGAATAATAACCTTACCCGTATGGAGCACCCTAATCCAAAATGCAGAGGATCAATGTTAGACTGCTTCGTGAGGAAAAAACCACCAACATTAAATAGGACTACAAATCCATTTGTAACTGAGAAATGGATAAGTTACTTAGAGAAAATATTTCATGCTCTAGAGAGCAGTGAAAGGGAAAAAGTTTTCATGATAGTTTATCGCCTGACGGGAGATGCAGATCAATGGTGGTCATTAATTCAAAACAAAAATGAGGATGAAGAAGTATCAAATATGTAATGGAGGGAGTTTAAAGAGATTTTATTTAAAAAATACTTTCCTCGTGACCATCGAGAAGATATGGAAAGACAATTTCTGAGTCTGAGGAAAAAGGAGGATGAGAATGTCGCAAAGTATGAGGCTAGATTTACAAGGTTAGAAAGGCATACAACAGATTATATACGTAACCCAAGGAGTAATATTTATCAATTATTTTATGGGTTAAAACCATTTCTCCATCTAGAATTTGTCTCATAATCCTTCTTATTGTACTAAGATATTGTGTCATGTGCTATCAAGATAGAAAATGAATTCTCTAAGTCTTACAACTTTAAAGCAAAGCAAGAGAAGAAGTGATCTACTGAACACTATGGAAATGAAAATAAGATGAAGAAGGGAAGATTTTTATATCTATACTGTGGTAAATGTGGGAAGAAACACCTCGGTACTTGCCTGAAGGGAATGAGAGTCTGTTACAAGTGTGTTGAAAAAGGCCACCAAGCTCATGATTGCATGGGAAAGAAAGAGGCTTCCAATGTTTAATGATATAATTTTAGAGAAATGGGGAATTATGAAAATGAATGTCCTAAGTGCCAAGGAAACTTACCTCATAAAAGGCCAAGTGAGCAAGACCAAGCTAATGCGATCACTATTGCTGAAGTTGAAGCTCCGAATAACGTGGTGGCAGGTAATTTAATGGTTTCCTCAAATTTATCCAATGCTTTATTTGATTTTGGATCATCGCATTGTTTCATATCTTTCCATTTTTCTAAGAAAATTAGATATTTACAATTTTATTTAACAAGAAAGCTGTTAGTCAAAACTCCTAAGGGAAGTATCATTGCAACAAATTTTTGTGAATCAGTCCCCATTAGGGCATATAAATGTTCTTTATCTACTGATCTCATTGCCATACCCATGATTGAATTTGATAAAATCCTTGGTATAGATTGTATTTCAGACCATGATGTGAAAATTTATTATAAGAAGAAGGAGGTTACAATTTTCGATGATGATAAGGAGTACCTTATCTTTAGAGCAGAAACGTCACTACCTGATTCTTATCTAGATCCACCCCTAGTAGCTCATCTAAATTCAATTATTAGGGAGGAATAGAATGAAATAACTATGGGTGAGGAAAGGAATTTTCAAATAGATGATGTACCTATTTTGAAAGAATATGTTGCTGTGTTTCTAGAGGATTTACCTAGACATCCTCCAAAACAAGAAATTGAGTTTTCTATTGATTTAATTCTTGGTTCAAGGACTATATCGAAGACCCCTTATAGAATGGACACTATGGAATTAGTGGAACTAAAGAAACAGCTATAGGAATTGAGTAATAAAGGATTTATTCACCCTAGTGTTTCTCCATGGGGAGCCCCTGTTCTTTTTATTATGAAGAAAGATGGATCTATGAGGTTGTGCATTGACTACAGGGAGATCAATACTATAACAATAGAGAACAAGTATCCCCTACCTCGCATTAATGATTTATTCAATCAAATTCATAGAGCTCAATATTTTTCAAAGATTGACCTTCGATCTAGATATCATCAGCTATGTATGAAGAAGGAAGACATTCCAAAAATAACATTTTGAACCAGGTACCGACATTACGAGTTTACATTAATGCCTTTTAGACTGACTAATGCACCCATTGTTTTCATGGATCTAATGAATATAGTTTTCAAGGATTATCTTGATGAATTTTTAGTGGTATTTATTGATAATATCTTGGTTTACTCTAAAATCTATAAATATCATGAAAATCACTTGCGCACTATTCTGAAAACCCTCAAAAGAAATGAATTATATGGGAAGTTTAGCAAGTGCGAATTATGGATTTAGGAAATTTATTTTATTTTCCATATTGTCTCTAAGGATGGAATATCTGTTGATCCTTATAATATAAGAGCAATACAAGAATGGCCAACACCAATGATTATAACTGAGGTACACAGTTTTATTGGTTTATCAGGTTATTATCGACATTTCATCCAGAATTTTGCCCTATTGGAAAACCCATTAACCAAGTTCACACGTAAAGGGATTAAATTTGTTTGGAAAAAAGAGTGTGAAGAATGTTTTGAAGAACTAAAGAGAAGATTAGTCAATGCTACCATCTTAAATCTACCATCAAATAATGATATATTTTTTATTTATAGTGATGCTTCAAAGAAAGGACTTGGTTGTGTCCTTATGCAGAATGATAGAGTTATTGCCTATGCATCACGACAGCTGAAAATTCATGAGAAAAACTATCCCACTCATGATATTTAGTTATAAATTGTAATCTTTTCTCTGAAAATATGGAGACACTATCTCTATGGTGAAAAATTTGAGATTTATACTGATCACAAGAGTTTGAAGTATATTTTATCACAAAAATAACACAACATGAGGCAAAGGCGATGGATTGAACTACTCAAGGATTATGATTGGACTATACACTACCACCTGGGGAAGGCAAATAAGGTGGAATATGCTTTGATCAGAAAGGATCATGGAGTTTTTAACAAGATGAGAGTTGAAATGGATCCTATTTTCATGGATCTAGTAAAGATGGATATGGGAATAACTATGGAAGGTGAAATAACAATACTTTTTTTAAATAGTTTCCAAACCATCATTACTAGAAAGGATAAATAGTTCTTAGACTGATGATGAGGAGTTTCAAAAGAAGATTAAAGCTGTGAATGATGGGAGATTGAGTGACTTCGTATATGAAGATGGTATTTTGAAATTTGGTAAGAGACTTTGTGTTCCTAATACACCTGATCTAAAAAATGAATTGTTGGATGATGCTCATAGCTCTAATTTATCTATACACCCTGGTAGCACTAAGATGTATAGAGATTTGAAGGAATATTTTTGGTGGGATAACATGAAGAGGGAGATTGCTGATTATGTGTCATGATGTATAGTTTGTCAATAGGTGAAGGCTAGAAGACAACATCCTAGAGGAGTCATGCAACCTCTTCCTATACCTGAGTGGAAATGGGATGATATTACGATGGACTTTTTCATGGGACTACCAAAGACTTTTAGAAGGAATGATGCAATAAGGGTCATTATTGATCATCTTACCAAGTCAACACCTTTTCTTGCTATAAGAGAAGATTTACCACTTGAACGTTTAGTAAGACTATATATTAATGAAGTTGTAAGACTTTATGGAGTACCCTTATCGATTTTTTCTGATCATGATCCCTATTTTACATCAAGATTATGGAAAAGTATTCAGAAGGCCTTGGATACTGAACTTCGTTTGAGCACTACCTACCACCCTCAAACTGATAGACAATCAGAACAGACTATTAAAACCTTAGAAGACATGTTGAGATCTTTCTCACTTGACTTTCAAGGTATGTGGGATCAGTATTTACCTCTGGTAGAATTTTACTACAACAATAACTTCCATTCAAGTATTCAGATGGTACCATATGAAGTGTTATATAGAAAGAGATGTTGTACACCAACTTGTTGGGATAATGTTGGTGAAAGAAAACTCGTAGGCCCAGAACTTGTTGAGGAAACAATGGAAAATGCAAATATTATCCAAAACAACTTCAATGCAGATCAAAGTAGGCAAACAAGATATACTGATAATCGAAGGAAAGATTTGGAATTTCAAGTAGGTGATCATATTTTCTTGAAGGTATCTCCATGGAAGGGTGTTATACAATTCAGTAAGAAGGTTAAATTAAGTCCCAGGTACATCAGATCTTTCAAAATTCTAGAATGAATTGGATTTATAGCTTATCGTTTGGCAATGCCGCCAAGTCTCTCTAAAGTTCATGATGTATTCCATGTATCACTGTTGAGAAAATAGATACCTGACCCAACGTATGTACTCACCTATGAGGAAATTGAATTAGAAACTGATCTGTCTTATTGTGAATAGCCTGTCAAGATTCTTGATACAAGAGAACAAGTGTTGAGAAACCAGAAGACTCGTCTAGAAAAAGTTCTATGGATAAATCATAAGATGGAAGAGGTAATGTGGGAACCCAAGGAACTTATGATGAAGAAACACCTGAATACTTTTATTCAGTAGTATTCTAGAAATTTTGAGGATGAAATTATTTGAAGGAGGGGATAATGTAACACCCCAATCTTCCACGATATGTTTCTCTTTGAATAATACAATATCTTGTGCTGTACGCAACTTCGAGTTCTAGCACACCATGACCAATCAAACTAGCTGTTATGAATAATAATACCCACTTTTTAAAATTTTATAAATTTTATTTTTCAAAATGGATTTCATTTTTGGATTCAAAATATCAAAATTATCTTAGGGTGAATTTTTGGTATTTTTTTGAAAACTTTCAATTTTTGATGAATAGTGAAAAACACTACGTTATTGGTTAAAACAGACTTTTTATTTAAATAATTATTTATTTTATTTAAATTTATTTTAATTAAAAATAGATACATAATACCTATATTAGTTCAATTTAATCCACTGGAGTCATTTTATAATAAAATTAGATATATAAAATTTTATTGAACTTTTTACTGTCTTTTACCCACCTTCTAGGCATGCTAGAAAATTTGCATAAAACGTAATTTTACCACTTATGTGAATTGAATTTCAAAAATCTGAGAGACAGGGTTGATATCATTAATTTAGATGTGGTTTAATAAGATGAAAATAATTTTTGGTGAATAGTAATTTAGACTTTTATTTACCATGGTTAAAAGTAAATAGGGTAATTAAAGGTAAAAATGATATTATTATTACCCTAACACACATACTTATTCTATTGGATAAGTTTATTTAGAAAAAAAAACCTTAGTAATAAAATATGATCCTTTTGGTCCACTTGGATTAGATTAGGACATTTATTATTATTTTATTTAAAGAAGAGTTAAAAGTGTTAAATTCAAAGTTCCATAACTAAAACATTTTTAATATAGAGTTACACATACGATAAATTAAACTATAAATATTAATTAGAAATATAAAATGATTTCCTAAATAATGTAATTTTATTTATAAATTTTATACCTTAAATAATTAAATTTATTTATGACAGAATGATGATGAAGTAATTACCTTATTAATGAAAGATTAAAATAATTAATATTATAAATACCAAAATAAATATAAATTGAGACTTCTGATGAATTAAACTAATTTTATAGGTTAATATGAAATTTTAGGGTTGATTAAATAATTTTTTTTGAAGTTATAAAGTTTTTATGACTTTCACAAAAACAAAATACCAAATAGTGACAAAATTGACATAAATGAGTTTTTAAAACATATACTATATTATTAATTGATATAATAGTACTAAAAATATAAGGTTCAGAAAAAAGACTTATATAATATTATATATTTCATTAATTAACCACTCTGGGTTCTCTTTCTATTTTATAGTAAGTTTATTAACCATTTATTATAATAATACAAGAATACATGGTAAAAGTTAAAATATTTAACTAAGAGTTAAATCTAAAATATAAGGTTAATATGGTGACCTAAACCAGTATAAAACCTATTTTTTGAGAGGTTTTAGACCCATACTCACCTTATCTTAGAAATAAATCATTTTGGAGCCATTATAAACTGAATATGATTGTACAATAAAATAATATTTCAAGGTTTTCCTAAAGTGACCCTCACCTCTCTTATAAAAGGGTACTTCCCCTTCTCTTAAGTTTACACATCCAAAGCCATTTGGCTTGGACAAAACCTGATCAAATATCCTCCCAAATACCCTAAATTTTACCTAAATCCCTTAATTTTATCACAAATCCAAACTAAGGATCCCTTTTGATCAACTCAAAAGGAAACACCCGAAGAAGAGATAATAATTTCACCACCTATTTCAAAGTTCTTTTCTTCTTCCACTTCCTATTTCTTTGTTGTTTCCATACCAAAATAATAAATCCAGTACCTTATACATAATGTGATATTATTATAAATATGTTACAACCATATTCATTATTCTATCCATCCTATGAATGAAAAGTCACCATACATGCGTACGTACGACTTACCGTCTCCACATCGTGGTGTAGTTTGTCATTCAAACACTTTATTATTTGAATGGGTATAATAACGAGCATAACAGATGTAAATAATAAATATAACATGTTAAGGATTATTTATATATGACATATCATCCAATTACATACGATTTCACCATCATTAGAATGGTATTGTCGCTCGTGCGTACGTACGAATTACCGTCTCCACGAACGTGATGAGATTCATTCCCCATCGTAACCATTAAAGAATAATTTTCATTTGATGATTAAAAATAATTTTTAAGAACTTAATATAATTATATATATGAATCAAATACATCCTATCAATAAGAAACATGGCTTACATAACCAATCATATAAAGGAAAATGATTCAGTTAACACCCGAAACAATGATACTACTGAAATATTATTAACAAAGCAATATTAGAAGATCATATATGATATAATATTTATGTATGTGGGTCTTGTATAATTTAATAAAAATGATTTAACTATTATAGAGGAGGTTAATGTACCCTCTATCAAGGAAAATTACAAGGTAAGGGTTAATTACACAATCTCTTCATTATCTAAGGTTGTTTATACGTGAGTATCTACTGGGACCTCTTTATCATCCACATCCATGTTTCTTAAAAATGTATTTCAATTTTTTTTTACTATTTACTAGACCATGGGTTAAATTCATTCATTCCCTTATTTTAATTTTTATAAAATGGTTTGAAAGGAATCTTTCCATCATTTTCCGAACAAGGTACTTTGTGACCCTTTCGAAAAATTAAGGTAAAAATGTTTTCTAACTTATATGGAAGGTGCGACCATTATAACAATTTAAAAGCTTCCCTTATAATCTTATAAGAATATTTTCAAAATAAATATTTTCTTTTATAATTAAGTTACTTTTAAATGATTTCAAAATAGAAATATATATTTCTCTCAAATAGTTTTGATTTCATCTATGTCAACATCCTTTAATGGATTTTATACTTGTTTGAAGTTGATTTATTATAATACAATCATTCATATTGTATTGAAGGTTTTGTGATATTTTTGATTGTGGATGTTTTATTTTTATACCATTCATGGTTTATGGTTAAAGTATTAACATTTCGTATGCTAGTTTTAATACGAATGTTTATGTTATGTTTCAACCTTTTCATATGAGGAATGCATTCGAATTAGTATGTGATGGGTGGAGCCTGATATAGCCCCTTGATGCATCGGTAGGTATCATGAGACAAACTAGTGTCTTGGCACAAGGTCTTGAAAAAATCTTATTTTTAGTCTTGGCATGAGGCCATGACTATGTGGTTATGATGTCCGACATTATGCATTCCATCATTATAAAATTGGATATTGATGTTGCATGTGATTATTCGACTAGTAGAATATCCATGTGAATAGGTAAATGACATTTTTTGATATATTCTTTCCATATTATGCTGAATTTTATGTTCAAAAGGCTTGTGTTTTAGTCTTATATATTTCCTTAAATGTTTATGCTTATTTATAAAAGTTTCTGCTATATTTTTATCCTTACTGAGCATCTGAGCTCACCCCTTTCTTATGTTTTATTTTTCCTAGGATACGAATAAGTATATTACGATTAACCTGCAGGAATAGGCTAAGGGATATAAGAGTGTTCAAAAGGGGACACAATTTTTTTTATTTCATGATGTAATGTAAAAATTATGTATGTATCTAGTACTTCCAAGGCTACTAAACTGATCGGTCTTTCAAGACATGATTCATTGTGTCATGCCAATGTTAGGTAATAATGCACCGAATCTTGGTAACTGGGGTTAGGGTGTTATAGGATTGTTTTGTTGTGTGGTGTATTGTATTTCCCTAGAGTATTTTAGATGTTTCTACTGCTCATAAATTCCACTACTGGATTTGGTTCATGTTGATGATGTACTGATCAAGTTGGAAAAGCTGAGTTTTATGTATTTGTTTTATGTTTACCACTATAAATTGGTGCTAAGAAATACTAAATGAGTTTTATCATGGTGAAAACCTACTATATTTTTTTCTTTTGGAAATGGGAGGATGTAGACATGGTTGTCAACTGTGGTAATATACCAAGTGTTTTTTTGGAAACTAGAAGCTGTATCCATGGTTGTAAACCATGGAAGTAGACTTGTTGCCATGGTTTAAAATGTGGAAGTAGACCTATATCCATAGTTTGAAATCACGAATATATTTTGTTGTTTAAAGATCTATATCCACGATTGAAAACCATGTCTATAAGTGTAATTCCATGGTTTGGAATCGTGTCTATGGCCCTATATCCACAGTTTGGAACTGTGGCTATAGGTTGACATGGAAGGAGCTATAGTTGTGGATACAAACTATTTCTATAGTTTTACTTCCATGGTGGTAACCGTGTCCATAAACCTATATCCACGGTTTGAAACTATTGCTATAGCGGTGGCATTGTTTCCACACCAATAGGAGCCACAATCCACTAAACCTTGTCTATTACCTATATCCATGGTTTCTTGACCTATAACCACTGACATAAACCATGTATATAGCCTAAATTTCTAGTATTGTAATAATGTCTTTGAGGTATAGAGTTTCTTGGGGTTATATGGTTACTACAGAAATTTCATACAAGACTTATCATGCTTAGAAGTACCACTTATGGGATTGAATAAGAAGGGTGTGAAGTTTGTATGGTCAGATTCCTATGAGACGTCCTTTTAGGAGATGAAAGGGATATTTAATTAAGTGCCGATAATGATATTTCTAGAGATAGGAATGAGTTACACTGTATACTATGATGCATCAGGTATCGGGCTAGGAGCAGTGCTTATGCAGGAAGATAGAGTCTTTGTGTACGGGCCTCGACAATTGAGTCCACACGAGAGGAAATACCCAATGAACAAAATCAAGTTAGCTAAAATTTTTTATTCATTACATTATTGGAGATATTACTTACTTAGAGAATGTTTTGTGATGTTCACAGACCAAAAAATCCTCAGGTATATATTTACATAGCATGATATGAACCTGAGATAGTGAAGGTGGTTAGAATACCTATAATTTTAAATTTTGATCCTGACTGCACACCTGGTGAAGGAAATGTAGTGTTTGATGCACTGAGTAGGAGGACTCAGATACAGGCAGTTCATCAAGCCAGTAGTGAGTGAAAACTTATGGATTTGTTCTCTGAGATTCACTTGGAGGTGAAGGATGGTCAAAGAAAGACCTATCTTTCATCCTTATCTATTAGCTACACCCTTATTTATAGAGTAAGAATGAGGTAATTATGATATTTTGAGAGCCTAGTCCTATGGGAGAGTGTGGCAGGTGATGACCCTCCTTATGGTTGGACCGTAAGCGAGGATGAGATTCTAAAAGTACATGGTCATGTGTGGGTTTCAATAGACATGTGCAAGGAGCTAGTGTGATACTTTCATGCTTCAACTTGGGCAGTTCACCCTATGTTCACCAAGATGTATTGGGATTTACATCCTCAATACTGGTGGCCGAGTATGAAAAGATATGTAGTTGGGTTTTTCATGAGATATTCCACCTATCAATAGGTGAAGGCGGAACACCAACAACCATATGGACTTTTACAACAGATACCCATTCCCGTGTGGAAATTGAATGATGTCGTGATGGATTTCATGATAGTTTTACTAAGGTTTCCTCAAGGTAATGATGTTTTATGGGATTTTTTTGATAGGGTCATGAAGGATGCACATTTCCTTACAATAAAGGAAACCTTCAATGTGGATGATCTTGGGAGGTTGTTTATCTATGAGATAGTATGACTTCATGGGGTCCCATGCACTATCATTTCAGATAGGGATTCCCGGTTTACTTAATGGTTCTGGTAAGGACTAAAGAGAGAATTATTTACACAGGTGCTTCTAAGCACAACATACCAGCCTTAGACCGATGGTCAGTCAGATCATACGATTCAAGTGTTTGAGGACATGCTGCGAGCATTCATATTGGATTTTGGGGGCTCTTGGGAGATTCATATACCCCTGATTGTTTTTTTCCATTGGTGTGATCATGGATTTTTTTCAAGATCCACCACTATGGTATTATCACAATATAATGTGATAGGTTCTTTACTATTAGTTACCACATCAAGCTCCTAGATAAAGTTCAAAATTCAAACGGATTCCTTGGCTACATCATAATACGCTATATACTTAGACACTATTGTAGAATCAACAACAACTTTATGCTTTGAAATCTTCCAGCTCATAGTTCCTCCGTTGAGACAAAAAACATATCATGACTATGATTTTAGATTGTTCTGATCTGTCTGAAAACAATCATCATCATAACCCCTAATAACCAGCTCCCCATCTCCTCTATACACCAGGAACATATCTTTAGTTCTTCTTAGATAATTAAGGATGACCTAAACAATAGTACAATGTTGTTCTCCTAGATCTTCTTGATATCTTCCTACCATGATCAATGCATAGGCAACATCAAGTCTAGTACATAACATGGCATACATGATTGATCCTGTCGCTAAAGTATATGTGATCTTGATCATTCTATCTTTATCTTGTTATGTCTGAGGACATATTTTCTTATAAATATGTAAACCATGTGACACTGGAACCAATCCCCTATAGGATTGTTCCATACTAAATCTATTTAGTATCTGGTCAACATATGTACTTTGACTTAGTCTAACAAGCCTCTTGGATCTAACACGAATGATCTTGATCCCTAGAATGTAGGCTACTTCACCTAAGTCCTTCATAGAGAAACACTTGTTTAACTAACCCTTAACTTACTATAAGGCTTGTATGTAATTTCTAATAAGTAATATGTCATCAACATATACTACTAGTATAACAACCACATTTCCATTAAACCTCTTGTAAACACATGGATCACATTCATTCTTAATGAAACCAAATTATTTTATGGCTTCATCAAAATTAAATGTTCCATGACCAGGATGCTTTCTTAAACCCAAAAATGTATCTCTACAACTTGAAAATATTCTTGGCATCACCTAGAGTCACAAACCCTTCTGGTTGTGTCATATATACATCTTCTTGAAGGTTCCCATTAAGGAATGCAGTTTTGACATCCATCTTCCAAATCTCATAGTCATGGTATGCTGCTATATCAAGTAGAATTATAATGGATTTAAACATAGAAATAAGTGAAAAGGTTTCATCATAGTCAAATCCTTAACATTGTTTAAACCCTTTAGCCACTAGCCTTTCTTTATAGGAATTTACTTTACCTTCTATGTCTAGTTTCCTCTTGAATACCCATTTTCACCCAATGGTCTTTGTGTCAACTGGAACATCGACCAGAACCCAAACTTGGTTCTAATACATGGAATCTATTTCATAATTCATGGATTATTTCCATCTTGTAGCTTATGAGTTTTCTAATTCCTCCTTTTAGGATAGAGTTTCATCATTATCAACCAATAACGATTCACCTTCCCCGGTGAATAAAAAATCATATCTCTATGGTTCTCTTACTTCTCTTACACTCCTATGAAATACTTGTGTTTCAGGAACTAATTCTTCCATGAGGATCTATGGAATATGTTCCTGTTCCAACTCTTATGTATATTGATCATCAACTTCATTGAAGTCAATGTTTATCCTACTATACCTTTTAAGGATGTGACACCTCTCAAGAAATATGGCTTGTCTAGTGGCAATCACTTTCTTGTATGAGGGGTTTTATTGGTAGTATCCCCTTATTTCCTCGAGACACCCTATAAAGATACCCTTTTTTCCCTAGGGTGCTAGTTTTTTTCCTAATAAGGCCTTAACAAATACCTCTCAACCCTATACACATGTATGCGACAAAATGGGGTTCTTTCCACTTTATAGCTCTAAGGTTATTACATTTTACTCTTTAGTTGGAACTTGGTTTAATGTGTATGTCGTAGTTTGTAATTCATATCCCCAAAAGGATAATGGAAGATCTGCATGACTCATCATTGACCTTACCATGTTTAAAAAGTCATGGTTCCTCTTCACTAACACCATTCCACTATGGTGTATAATGTGGAGTGATTTGAGATAGAATCAAAAACCCACATAAAAAGTTAATAAACTCTTGGTTAAGATATTCACTACCTCGATCTGATAAAAAATTCTTTATGTTCTTACCAAGTTGATTCTCTAATTCATTCTTGAATTACTTGAATTTCTCAAATGACATAGAATTATACCTTATTAAGTAGACATATCCATATCTACTCAAGTCATCAATAAACGTTATGAAGTAAGAAAATCCACCTCTAGATTCTACTAGAAATGGTTCACACACATCAGTGTGTACCAATCCTAGAAGATCTGTGGAACTTTCACCCTTTTCACCAAATGGTGGTTTGTTCATTTTTCCTTGAAAACATCATGACATCTTTCAGGTGGTTTTAGCTCATAAGAATATAAATATCCATCTTGACAGAGCTTTGTCAAATGATTTTTGTTTACATGACCAAGACGATGATTCCAAAAATAGGTGTTGTATAATTCATGTGAACATGATTCGTTATCAATTTTCAACACTTTGTTTTCATAATTTAATACATAAATACCATTATCTAATTGTTACATACCCTGAAAAATGTTTTACTTATAAAAGAAATAGCTTTTATATACAAATTTGAAAATAAAACCATCTGTATCTAGGCATGAAACAAAAATTATGTTTTTGGTAAATGTAGGTACATAATAACAACCTTTCAAAACCAAAATCATTCCTATTGGAAATGATAGGTGGTAGTCACCAATGTCTAGAGTAGCCAACCTCACACCATTAACAACTCTTAGATCCACCTATCCTATATAAATCTTTCAGAATCTACTTGGTTCCTACATTTGGATATAGACGTGAGTCTCAAAAGCTATATCTAATACCCAATGTGTAGATATTGGAAAATTACACTCGATAATGAACACACCTTTAGCTTCCCCTTGATTCTAGGTGTAGTTCCTCTTCTAGTGGCCTGACTTTACATATGAAAAACATACTGCCTCCTTTTCCTGGCCCTGCCTCTGGATCTTCTTCTTATTGGAAGGATGGTGCTCAAGATCTTTAGACTATTTATAAGTCTTGGATCACCTTTTCTTGTTATTCCTCACTATAATTACTATGGGTTTGTCATTCCCCATGTCCTTATCCACTTGGAAAATCAAATTATGAAAATTTTAAAGTCTCTTATCATTATTGCTCATATTGTAATTAACAATAAAGATGGATAAGGTCTTGGGAAGTGATGAAAGTATGATATCTATACACAACTCATATGAGAATTTAATCCCTAAGATGTCCAGGTGTTTAATAAATCCAATAATCTTGACTACATGAGGCATAGTTGGCACAAAATCTCTAAGCTTAGTCATAAAAAAATCATTGAATATGTCATACCTCTCTTGTCTCTCCTTCTCTTAATAGTGACCCTGAAGGCGAGACATCATGCTACAGGCATCCATATCTTCATTTTGCTTCAAAATATCATTATATATGGATGATAGCATGAAACACTGAACATTTGTAGAATCATTCAGATGTTTCTCATAGAGAGAAAATTCTTCATCACTTGCCTCATTACAAGGAACAACTGGAAAATATTCTTTCATCATATACAATTTCCTTTCATGGAGAAGGATGACATGTAAACTAATTTTTCATTATTGGAAATTTGTGTTGGTGAGAAGATTTTCTTTATAAAGTATGGATTACAATGACATGTTTGATGTCATTTTATTTCCATTTCTAAAAAATAAGATAACCATAATTTTAGTACTTTATGTGATAAAATTTAGACAAATAAATAAATATTATATTCATTAGTCTCCCACTATTTTATCAAAACCCAATATACCTAACCATTGGCTTTAAAATATCCCATTTCTTGGACATTATAGTGGTAAGGATCCATATTCCCCTTCTCATTACCCCAACTTGGTTTATTCAAGAAACTTGAATGGTTTTAGGTAGGCATTCAAAATGATAATTGCATTAACTCACAGTTCCTTGATCCATTGAGTGGACTCCCCAATCCTAACATCCTTAAAAGGGATTTTCTTAACCTTTGCCTCTTAGTTACACCAAGTCCTACTTTGGAATTCAACCCTTGATTTAAAATAAGTTAATTTAACCCAAAAATTCAAGTTAGAATTCACCAATAATTGAAAGAACCCCAACTTGGGTTGGTCAAGCACTTTGAACTGTGGTTCGATTTTAACTGAAGTAACAGAAGGATACAATGAATTAATATTTTATTGATGGATTTTATCATTTTATGAATAAATTTCTAATTATTATCTTTATCACATGCTTTTTAATATTAAGTGGGTTTACTTAAGTGATTAACCATGTCTTAGATAATATTTACTCATACACCAGTTTATTTTAGTTCTATATTTCATGCTCGTTAATTCATTTATTATGTGATCGCGACAAAACATGCATAATGAAATAACCATGAAACTTGTTATAAATTAAATAATAAAGGGTATTATCATGAGATTATAGTAATGCTTAGTTTATCTAGCAGTTGATAAGCTAACCACTAACCTAGGGGACAAAAACCTTGAACTGATTAAGGTTCATGTTATAGTTTTCCATTTGTCCTCCTATGTATCTCCTTATATTGGTTTTACCTCAACTAAAAACTTAAACCACCTCCACTATATTGGTATTTCCATCCATTACATATGAATTTTACTCACACATAGGTGAGGGGAAAATGGGTTTATATAAAAAAAACCATAGGAACACATGCCTTACATAATAAGAGGAGATAAGGCATGCATGCCAACAATTTAATTTAATAATAAATGAAATGAAATGAAAATAATCACATTCAAAGATCTGGTCTATGCTCATGATCATAAAAATACATGAAAAAAATTATTCATTTAATAAAACTAGTATTAAATTCTTAATCATTCTAATTTAAGATAAATCATGCTCGAATCATTTAATTATTATCTTTAATTAATAAATTATTTTATCTTAATTATCATCTGAATTTACTTGAGATTGTCATCCATTATAATTTTAAACAAATTGAATAAATTTATTTAAAATTAATTGCGTACATAAATGTACCTTGGATGAAACATGGTGAATACCCATCATATTATTCCCAACATGTATTATAATCAATATACTGTTTTACTCTTCTGACATATGACATAAACGACTTATCACATACTTTCACATGTACTTCACAGATGATTACATGAATTACATAATTTTTTGGCCACGTATTATGCTTTAATTCACATAGAGTAACAACTTGTAATATGAATCATACATGATATATAGATCTGAACATTACACATATATTAATTAAACATTTATATATATATATATTAAAACCTATAACATGGATTTTCCTATCTTTAATACCACAGACAAATACAGGTCTCAATGTTTACATTGTATTATAAATAAATTTTAAATCTATGTAACTTGGTATAAGTACACATCATGTGAATCTGAGCTACACTGTGTGCATATCACTTATATTCTATCTGAGGGACATTCCTAGGGACTCAGCATGTGAATCGTACCTCGAAAACTAGAGTACACGACGTGTCCAATGGGCTACACACCGTGTGATCTCCAAATTATGTGGTCACCAGTCTGGTAGGTTGTGTATTGAAATACACGAACTGCCTTTGACACAAAGGGACTACACACTGTGTATATAGTCTACATGGAATGCAATATAGATGACCATGTTCCATTATGTTCTAGTTGTAAATTTAAAGTGTGTAATTAATGCATAATATTAAATTAATTTCCGAATCAATTTTGATGCATTGAACATGATTACACTATGTGTAACTCTAGTTACATGGAATTTAGTCCTGTGTTGTACAGCCAGAAACCTTGGCACCTCCGGATGAGTCCCTTGATTTTATTTTAACCATAAAATTAATCACTTTGATTAAATATATGAGTAACAAAGGAGGAAGAAGTAGATATCTCAATTCTAATTAAAAGAAATATTAAACATGAATTGAAAAACTAAATTACAAATGCATAAATCACCAATGATATTTAAATAATTATAAATAATTATGTGACCACTTTGATACCACTTGTAGGTTCTGGGTGTATTGAAAGCATGTGATGGGTAGTGCCCAGCTTTTCTTTTTTCTATAATCGATGATCAATCCAAGACCCATACAACGATTAATACCGTGATCAATGCAATTGAATCAAAGAAATAGAAAATGGATAATTATGATAGAAATAAGAGATATGATCATCACATATTATTCATAATTAATTTAATCAAATAAAGAATTACCTATATAGAATTATTTCTTCATTGATGAATCCGGTGGAAGATCTGCAGTGCACCGTCGTTGTGTTGTAGAAACCAAGTGTAGATTTGATTAGTGGAAATACAAATGTGTTCTATGAATCTACAGACATCAATGAAGTAATCTTTGGGTTCTATCATAGAAGATCCTTGCTCTTTCACCGTCTGCCTTTGATTGCTTCGAGAACCACTTCCAAAGCGTTCTCTTTGATCCGATGGAGGAGGATTTCTCTCCATTATTGGGAGCGTTCTTGGAGAAGGTATCTCTCTAGGTTTGAGAGGTTTCTCCAAATCCGTTGTGCAAAACCAAGACAAATGAATTGGCTTAATGATAAAATTGAATAACTGAGTTTATATATCGCTAGGGTTAATATAAAATAATTACATAAGTGATCATAATTATTTATTTAATCCTAGAAAAACTGCATGTCAAATAATAATAATATCATTATTTCTCAACACGTACTTAACTTGATAATTATAATTAAATATTATTTAATCAAATAATATTCAATATTTATTATTTATCATCGGACCTAAAAAATCAGTCTGCCATTCCTCCATAATATTTATCGGACCTTGAATAATGACTAATTATTTATTAAATAAATATCCCTGCATTATTCACCAATAAATAAATAAATATTATATTTACTAAAAATAAAATAAATATTTATATACGATCAAGAACACATGAATAATCATTAAACCATGTATGAGAATAATATTTATTCAACCTGTTAAATAATAAATAATAATATATTATTTAACTGATATTTTAGATACACTTAGTGTGTGACTCTCTAGGACTTTTTCTCAGTGGAATTAGGTGGAAAAACCTAATGTACAAGGTTAGTGTCTAGAAACATGCCAAGGAACCCATAGAGAAATAAGTTAATGACTCAATGACATGTCACCTCATATGCATGCTTACTATGTAATATAATCCCATTATCATGATATCTCTAATCAAGAAGGTTGCATGCTGGTGACATCAACCTATGTACTTGATGTCTCTTTATTTGACTTATCAAAAATGAACTTGACTATAGAACACTATGGAAATAGATTTATTTAGGATATATCATTTCCATAAAAGTGTCTGGGATATCAAAATATATTAATAAACAGAATGAAAAAACCCTTTTTCTCATTATTCATTAATCCAATATTACTTTTGGCACACACAACATATCCTACTTTTCCATGAACATATATCATCACAGTTTTCATCAATTCATCTAAGTGCATGACTCATAATAATGATTAATAATAATATTAAAGTCTAAGGACCAATATACACGTTTGCAGATAGGATCATCCAATGAAACATATACATGTGGATTTCCTACTAGTGAGTTCCATTCTCATAATATCCTACTAGATATTAACAAGGGAATACACCATGAGAAGATACCTCAAAGTCCTATGAGTATCCAACCCTGATATCCTGTATCATTTGTGTCCCTAAAATTATAGCATCCAAATTTAGAACATATATTCAATAATAACATCATAGCACTTCTGAGTTCTCATAATAGTGGAGGAATTGTTAGGATATTTTAGTGCAACAATTACTCTTAGAAAATTATTACATACTATGTCACACAGAAGAACAATCATGATGTGATAAGTAGTTTATTATCATTAAAATAAATGAATACATGTTATCATAAAGTACACAGAAGTTGGTTCCATGGCACTAACTCCAACAAATTGAATCCAACATGTTTTATGTCTAGAACATATTCCCATATTATAGGGCCCAAATGGTGTACTTTTTCATTTATGGTTTATTTATCACATGATGGTATTTTTCATGGATATTTCCTCGCATTTTTAGTTTACCTATTTTTCATTAATTCCTAATTTATATGTTTATGAAAATGATTTATAAAATTGTTATTGTTTTAAAAGCTGCAACTTGTGCATTTTTTATATTAGAACTTGTATAAATTCTTGGTGGTATCCTACTGGGATTTGTTCTCACACCCTACTTTTTCATTTGGGTGGTTGTATATGTTTTATTGTAGTATCTAGGTAAAGATAAAGGCATATTATAGCATATAAACTTCTATTTTTATCATTACCTTCATAGAGGGGTGGTTTAGAGGTGACAGTTGATCACATTGAGACTTGCGGTCTTATTTGATTCATATTTTTGTAATTTAGTATATTTGGCTTAGATTGTATGGTTTATCTTTGTCTTTATTTCCTTCCACTTTATACTCTAGATGTACGTGTTGTCTTGGCTATATTCAAGACTTTTTCCATTATCTTTGTTATACCTGACCTTGTAGTAGACCAGTTATGGGTGATATGTCTAGTCTACCCAAGGCTTGTTCGTCATAGGTTCTCACTTTCAGGAGGTTTTGATCCAGATATTACCCTACCGATCACTTAATAAGTCAAATGAATTCATCATATGAATAATTTGACACCCCTTGAGTCATTGGAATGTATTTTATATTTAGTTTATTTTATCTTTTCATTTGTACTTAGACTTCTTGGGTTCCAGGAGTTAGAATTAGGAGTTTTTTGGGGAGGTAGACCATGACACATGATTATAGCACAATTTTCCCAAACCGTGCGACAACCGTGAAAGGGGTGATGTATTTTTTTATAGTACAAATTTTCATGGTTTGAGCATTGTTTTTAAAATCATGAGACACCCTATAGAAAACTGTGTGGCTTGTTTTGGGTGGGCTGTGGCACCCACACAGTTGGCCCATAGTTTTCCTAACCATGCAGCCAAACCGTGAGACCCTATCCAGCTCATTAAAATGGAGAATTTACCTTTTTTTATCATATTATGTTTTTATGTTTTGGGGTTTCTTTTTCCTCCAAAAATATTCATATCCCTATCCCTTTATTGGTTGATCTCTCCCCCTTCTTCCTTGGTATTATCCCTTGGAGATCAAGGTGTTTTTTCTCGAGGTAAGTGAATTTCTTTGAGTTTTCTCCACCCTATTCCCTCCTTAACCTTTGTTATCCTAGTTTTTATGGAATGTTAAAACCCCAGGGGTAATATTAGAGGAATATAAGGCTGTTTATTAGGGTTTTGGTTTGTTTCCTTGTGCCTTAGGTGTGTGAGGGCTTGTTCTACCTCTCTTGGGCGACCTTAATTAAGGGAGATGAGATTTGGACTGAATCCAAAGTAGTTTTTTAGTTTATGGGGATTTTCCATGGAATACCTTTAAATTTCCAATCACCTTTGGTTTTTATTGTTTAAATTTACATTAAAATGTTTTATGCTTGGTACGTATTCCATGTTTGATATATTTCATAGATTGGTTTTTAAATTTTGTGTTTAAAGAGGGGTTTTCTAAATGGGTGTGGCTTGTATGCCCACCAAGTGTTTTATAATATGGATCAAAGATGTTTTTGTGGTTTTAAATGGCTTTATAATGTGGTTTTAGAAATATTTTACCTTGGAAAGGGGTGTTTTGTTAAATTGGGCATGTTTGGTTCATAAAATGGGTTGTGCTATAAGTTGATTGATGTGGGAATATTCTTGTGATATGTTGGAATGAAGTATCACATTGGTTAAATAGGGTTTGAGTTAGGTGGTTGTTAGAGTGATTGTGTGAGCCTTGGAGGGGGGGACCATGTGAGCCTCCATTTGTTTCCAAGGGATCATGTGAGCCTTTGGGTAGAAATACTATGTGAGATTCCCTCGCTTAGCTAGCTTGCATACTTGATTACCCACTCACATTAGACCTTATGATTAGATCCCCTAGGTGCCTTTACTCATTATGGTTTGGTTTATATTTTTATTGCATTTGATTAGTTCAACTTGATGTTATGACATGTGTTATGCCCATTTTTTCATTTCCTATTTATATGATTATATGATTTTGATGTTATGCTCACTAGATTATGACTTTTGGGTTTTGTATGAGAATGTTAAGCCTCATGGATTATTTATTTTCTTTCACCATGTTTGAAAAAAAAAATATTTTTCTTGAAAAGTGAAACCAAAGGGATTTTGAAAGTTACTTAGAAATTGTGTATTTTCAAAGTTATTTTTGGTTTTGAAAATTTTTTCAAACTAGTTATCGGTTTCATGGGTAAAATATTTAAATTGATTCATGGTGGTATCCTATTGAGATTCATGCATCACACCCTACTTGGGACCCCTTTTTTGGTCAATTTCATATTTCGTTTTCCAGGACACAAGTAAAGGCAATAGAACCATGTTCTATGGAGGATCTTCTTGATTACCACAATCTAGTGATTTGTGGAGGAGTCATTTTCTCATAGGGATGGACTCATGTGGAGTAATTTTTGGTATTTTGTACTCAATGGGTTATAATTGGGGATTTTCTATCATTTCCCCCTTTATTTTGAGTTTGGGTTGTTTTTTTAGATACCATGTATATGTCCAATCATAGCATGTTTTATTTTTTGGTAAGTTTGGATTTTGTTTTCTTATTATCTTTTACTGCTAAATCTAATGACATTAGTTAGGAATATCATTTTATGGATGGATCATACCGCTTTACCTATTGTGAAATTATTCCCAAGTATTATTCAGTTATGGATAGTGTTTGTCACCATCCCATGGTGATTGAGAACGTGCTTCGGCCCATGTGGCAGGCTGACTTGGGTGACGAGTTAGGTTGACCCGAGTTGGTTTGTTACAAAATGGTATCAGATCCGGTTGTTATTTTGGGGTTAGTGGTAGTGTGGAGCTTGGACCATCGAGACTTGATATGTAGGAATAAGGGAGTTTCTGGACATCTCTTCTTCATGTCAAACCTTGAGTAAACATGGGTGGTTTGGGATTGTGGTCATTTTTTTGAGATTGGTAATGGGTTGTTTTATGATGTTTTCACTTCTTCTTGTTGAAGATTATTATGATTCACATGTGGGGTTTTTCTTTTGGGGATTTTGTTTTGTGATTTGATGTTGTACCTTTATTGATGGAAATTATGCTTCATGTCTTGTAGAGTATACCTCCTATAAGGACCTCATCTTTGAGTAGAGAGGGTGCCGTAGAGAGTAACCTGATCAATAACCCTCTCATTGATCTATATTTGGTGGATTCGGTGGTTTGTATGATCCAAAACCTAAGTAAAATGGGTGGTCGTGAGCATGCATGAATTATGGACTATGATTAGGTGTTTTAAGGCATTATACACCGATTTTTGTGGCAGTAAGGTACCCAATGATCCCGAGGAGTGGTTGAACCATATTGAGTAGATGTTTGAGTTATTTAAGACCCTTTAGACCTTTAAAGTGGGATTTTTTGTGTACATGATTTAAGGACTAAGTAGGAAGTGGTGGGGGTCAATGGTGCTCTCAGGAAAGCATGAGGATATGACATGGTCCACTTTCAAAGTGGTGTTTAATCAGTAGTTCTACCCAAATACATTGAGATTGGTGAAAGATCATGATTTTTAAAGTTGGAGTAGGGTTATCATTGAGTGATAAAGTATGAATATAAATTTACTGAGTTAGTTCATGTATCTCCATATCTCCTTGCAAACTATTACCTAGAGGCTCAAAGTTTTGAGATAGGATTGAGGACAAAGATCAGATCTATGGTCATTATTTTGTGCCTAAAAACCTACTCAGATGTGGTTGAAAAGGTAGAGATGGAAAAGGATTATTTGACTGGTAATATAAGTCTCAATGTCATTTCTTCCATGGTAGGTAGGTATAGTTCTTTATTATGATAGAATTGTAAACATGATGAGTCTTAAAGAGGCATTGGAAATAGTCTTCAATAGTCTTCGGGATCCGATCTTATGGTTTCTATGTGGAATAGGCCATTTGTTAGTTTTTATACTAGAAGGGATGGACACTCTAAGACTTATTTCCCAAAGAATTATAAGCTGTTCCATCAATGTGGGAAGTTGGTTCATCTTCAGTGGTTTTATCCATTGTATTTTCATGGGAGAAGTGCATGATCCATTTTCTCAAAAGGATATTAGGTGTATTCACAGGATTCTAGGGGTGGTGGTTCTCATCCTCACGATTGAGGAAATTATCACTAGGGAAAGAGGACTCAATATAGTTATGATCTAGTGACACTCTGTGTAGCATAGACCATTTTAGAGGAATCAGATTTTGGGCTAGCCACCATTCGACGTACGATGTTTATTGGTTCTTACATAGAATCAATTTTATTTTACACAGGTGCATCCAATTATTTTATTTCACTCAATCTAATTGATGCATTTGGTATGATGGATGAGTTGATGCTATATGTCATGGATTTTCTAACCCTGTTGATAAGGAGGAAAGAGAATGTTTTCAAGTTCCCTAAGTGCCGTGTTGTGGTAGTTGGTGTGGAGGTCATCTAGTACTTCCTTGATTAAGACATGGGCATGTTTGATCTTATTATTGGCATGGATTTTTTGATTATAATCAAGGTTATAGTCATTTTTTATCACCATAGGGTCCAGTTCCTCACTCCTGAAGAAATAACCCATGTCTTCCAGGGTGAATGAGATCTACATTTAGAGAGGGAAGGACTAGTGGATTCTAAGTTTTAATTGGTCTTATGCTAGTTATCTAGGTTGTTCCTTGAGGGTTTTGAATAGAATTCTTTGGTTGAACTTCTAGTTGTAATGGATAGGTACCCATATGTGTTTTTAGAGAAATTCTTAGGGTTTCCACTCTAGATAGATGCCAAGTTTTCTATAAATATTCTTTCATAGATGAGCCCAATTTATTTAAAATCATGTCGGATGGATTTGTTTGAGATAAAGGAGTTAAAATTTTAGCTAAAGGATCTTTAGGGATAGGGTTTTATTCTCCCTATCATGTCACCATGGGCTTCACTAGTGTTATTTTCATATAAGGTAGATGGTATCCTCTAAATTTTTATAAACTATCATAATCTTAATAAGGTAATATTAAAGAATAGATACCTATTTACACCAGTTGATGAACTGTTTGACCAGATCATAGGGGTCCTTTGGTTTTCCAAAATTGAACTAAGGTATGGGTACCATCAGTTGATGGTTCTAGAAAAGGATGTTCCTAAAACTGATTTGCAAAGTCGATATGGGTATTTTGAGTGTTTTTATTCTATTTGGGCTTACCAATTCTTAAAATTTTTTCATGGATATAATGAACTAGATCTTCCATCACTTTTTTAGACTCCTTCATGGTCAAGTTTTTAAATGAAAATTTGGTGTATTCCCAAATAGAGGAGGTTCATGCAAACCATTTGGAGGTTGTTTTGGGTGTTTTTAAGGAGCATATTCTATATAAAAAGTTTCTTAATTTCCAGTTTTTGATTCAGTAAGTGAGGTTTCTGGGTCACATAATTTCCAAGGAAGAAGTTTCAATGGATCCGGAGAAGGTTCAAAAAGATATGTATTGGTAATAACCCAATAATTTGTTTTATATCCATAGATTTATATGCTTGGATGAGTATTATAGATATTTTTTTGGTACTTATCCAAGATGGATTCTCCCTTGACATTTTTGACTAGAAAAAGGGTAAAGTTTTAGTGGTATGGGAAGTGATAGAGTGCTTTTGAGAATTTGTATAATTATTTGAAGTATTCTCCTATTTTTATTTTACTAGTGTATAGGAGAGATTACATAGTGTTTTTTGATGCTTCTAGTGTGGGTTTGGGGTGTGTACTGATATAGGATGACCATGTGGTAGCCTATGGATCATAGTATCTATTCCAGCATGAGAAAAATTATCCTAGCCATGAACTGGAATTGAAAACTATCATTCATGCATTGAAAAAGTGTAAACATTAAAAATTTGGGGAACGTTTTACAATATATGCAGTTCATAAGAGCCTAAAGTACATTTTCACTCAAAGGGACCTAAATCTACGAAAAAGGTGCTGGGTGGAGTACCTTCAGAATTTTGATTTCAAGATTACTTATATGACTAGGAAGGGGAATTTGGTCCCCGATGCATTAAGAAGAAAGTTTTTAGAGTAGGAAGTTTGAGAGTTAGTGGATGAATAGAGTTTTATGATCTTGCTTTATAATATGAGGATGAACATATAGAATAATGGATGGTAGGTATTTTTGTCTAGAGTATAGGTTGCACCCTCTCTCCCTAAACAGGCTAGGGAAGAGTAGGTGTATGACCCTGAGTGCCAGTGGATTAGTAGTTCTCTAAATGGTGGTGAGACCTTGGGTGATTGGTCTCAGTCTCAAGATGATTCTATTCTTTTTCGTAAATGGATGGTTGTTCCTTTGAGTTTGAGGCAAGAGGTGATGCATGGGGTGCATCATACTAGTTAAACCATTAAACCTAAGGAAACCAATATTCTTTATACCTTGAGTGGATAATATTGGTGGCCCCATATGAGATGTTCCACATCATACTTTGTTTAAATATGCTTGAACTTCCATAATATCAAATCTGAACATCAGAAACCAGCTAGGTTGTTGTATCCACTTCCTATGATAGTGTGGAAGTGGGATGAGATCTCTATGGATTTCATGATTGAGATACATCATAATCCAAGTGGTAATGATTCTATATGGGTAATTTTTTATCTAATGATGAAATCATACCATTTTATACCCATCATGGAGTCAATGAATATAGAAAACTACAGACACCGATATATTCAAGAATTTGTTGGGATTTATTGAGTTCCCTTAGTGATAGTGTCAGACATTGATGCCCATTTTACATCACGATTTTGGAAGGTACTCGAGGAGGCTTTGGGAACCCATTTGAGGTTGAGAATCTCTTATCACCCAAAAATGGATGTACAATCTAAGTAGACCATCTATATCATCAAGGATATGTTACAATCATGCATGCTTGATCTTTGTGGTTCATAGGAAAGGAAATTTCCATTGGATGAGTTTGTGTATAATAATAGATACCAAAGCTCAATCAAAATGTACCCATTTGAGGAATTTTATGGGAGGCCCTACCATTCCCCATTATACTAAGACAAGGTGGGAGTGTGTTCCTTAGTTGGACCAAGCCTTATCAAGGAGACGACCGAGAAAGTCTAGCTAATTTAGAAATTTATAGAGTCATCTCAAAGCCTCCAAAAGTTATATGCTGACTATTTCCTTCATCCATTGAAGTTTCAGGTTGGCGATCAGGTGTTCCTACAGGTATCAGTTAGGTTGGGACATCATCATTTGGGAAATAAAGGGAAATTAGTGTCATGTTTTGTCAGGCGATTATGTACTGTGGAGCATCTTGGGAAGGTAGCCTACTGGTTGGAGTTGCCACTATGGATTACCTCGATTCATGACATCTTCTATGTATCCTAGCTAAAGAGATAACATCTATACCCATCTCATGTATTGGAGTGGGAGGAGTTGGATATTGATCCGGATGCCATATAGTGGAGCATCATGTTTGTATTGTAGATATTTATAACAAGGTGCTCAGTGGGAGGATAATCCCATTGTCCCGAGTAATATGGAAGTGTGGTGCTGACATCCATGAGACTTCGGAGTGGAAAGGTTAGGTGAGGGAGTAGTGGACTCACCTGTTTTTGTCTAGTGAAGCCTAAGGAGTTTTTGGGGGTAGAAAGTGGCATGGTGGGGAGTTTGTGACACCCCCAGGTAATTGGTACATCTTTTATTTTGAGTTTATTTTATATTATAATTTGGATTTGGATTTATCAGGTGTTAGGAGTTAGAATCAAGAGTTTTTATAGAGGAATACCATGGTGCATAATTAGGACAATTTTTTTCCAAACCATACGACAACTGTGTGAGGGGTGCTGCATTTTTTGATAGTGTGGTTTCACATGGGTTTTTATAGGGTTTTAAACCATGAAACACTCCAAAGTAAACTGTGTGGCCTATTTTGGGTGGATGGTGCCACCTGTATGGTTGTTGAATGGGTTTCCTAACCATGTAGCCAAACTGTGCGTCCATGTCCAGCTCATTAAAAATGGTGAATTTACTTTTTTCCCCTATTATTTTTTTTTCTGTTTTTAGGGTTCCTTTTTCCTCCTCCAGTATGCACAACCCTATCCCTTTGCTGGTTGATATCTTCCTATTCTTCTTTGATGTTTTACCTTAGAGATCAAGATGTTTTGGCTTGTGGTATGTGTATTTATTTGAGTTTTCTTACACCTCTTCCCTCAAGATTTTTTATTCTAATTTTTATGGAATGGTGAAACCCTAGGGGTAGGGTTGGCATAATTTAGGTTTATTTATGGGAATTTTTGTTTGTTTTCTTGTGCCTTATGTGTGTGAAGCCTTGTTCTACCTCTCTCGGGCATTCTTCATCAAAGGCGATGAGTTTTGGATTGAATCTAAGGTAGGTGTTTCAATTTAAGGGTTTTCCATGGTATACCTTTAAATTTACAATCTCCATTGGTTTTTATTATTTAAATTTCCACTAAAATGTTTTATTCTTAGAGAATATTCTATGTTTGACATATTTTATAGATTAGTTTATATTTTTTGTGTTTAAATAGGGGTTTTGTAAATGGGTTTGGCGTGTATGCCCACAAAGTGTTTGATAAAATGGATCAAAGTGGTCTTTGTGGTTTTAAATGGGTTTCTAAAGTGGTTTTAGAAATATTTTACCGTGTAAAGTGGTATTTTTTTTTTAATTTGGGAATTTTTGGTTTATAAAATAGTTTTTTATATATCTTGATTGATATGGGAACTTTCTTGTGATGTGTTGGCATGGAGGATCACATGGGTTAACCGGGGTGTGAGCGATGTGGTTGTCTGAGTGACCATGTGAGCCTTTGAGGGAGGACCTTGTGAGCCTGAATTTTTTCCAAGGGAATATGTGAGCCTTTGGGTAGGAAGATTGTGTGATCTTCCCTTGCTTATCTATATATCATACTTTTTTACTCACTCACGTTAGACCTTGTAGTTAGAATCCATAGGGGCACTTACTCATTTCAATTTGGTTTATATACTTATTGAATTTATTAGTTCCATTTTATGTGATGAAATGTGTCATGCTCATTTGTTCATTTCCAATTTATATGATTATATGATGTTGATGCTATGATCACTTGATTACGCCATTTGGGTTATGTATGATCATGTTAAGCCTCATGGATTGTTTATTTTCTTATGCCATTTTTGGACAGTGTTCCGGAAAACCATGTTTTATCTTGGAAATTATGTATTTTAAAAGTGGTTTTTGGTTTTTAAAATGTTTTCAAACTAGCTATTGGTTGCATGGGTAAAATCCTTAAATTGATTTATAGTGGTATCCTACTGAGCTTCATGCCTCACACCCTACTTGGGCCTTTTTTTGGGAACTTGAATATTTATATTTCTAGGATATAGGTGAATGAAAGGGAACTGTGTTCCAGGGTGGATTTTCATAATTTCCACCATCTGGTGTTTCATGGAGGAGACGTGGTCTCATAGGGATGGACACATGTGGAGTCATTTTTGGTATTCTGTAATCAATGGGTTGTACTTGGGATTTGTCTGGAAATGTATCATTTCTTTTTAGTTTGGGTTGTTTATCTTGAGATACCATACAACATGTTTTATTTTGTGGTATGGTTGGATTATAGCTTGTACTTATATTTTGTTGCTGAATCTGATGATATTGGTTGGTTGTCCCATTTTATGGATGGGTCTTTCTAGTTTAACTATGGTGAAATCATTACTAAGTGTTATTTGATTATGAACAGTTCTTATTTCTAGCCTGTGGTGATCGATAATGTGCTTTGGGCTATGTGGGGGGGGGGGGGCTGACTCAGGTGATGGGTTAGGTCGAATCGGGTTGGTTTGTTAAAAATAAGCAATAAAAATTAATTAATATGAATTAACAATCAATAACTATTAGTATTAGAAGAAATAGCATATAGAATACCAATAATTTCCCCAATTAAATTGATAAAAACCATCGAGAGAAATATGTTATATGTCATCATTATATTTTAGCCTCATTCAAGTAAAATATTCATCGAAGGATATTTACATAGATGGAAATACTTTTTAAAGATCACTAGGAAATATCTTGAGGAAAATTACATTTTCATTTTAAATTAACTTATTTTAAACTATAATTTTACAAAATATTAAGGAAAATATTTTCATTGAAAATAACCATGGAAACATGTGAATGAATTTTCAAATCATTGAATGGACATGATAGTGGGAAATTTCATTCATACTGAGTATATTATAACAAAGATTCCTTATACATTTTTGGTAAATAGTAAAAAATACCTTATTCTAAAAATTACAAGAATATTATTTTGATTTTTTTATAAAAAGTCAAACATGGGTAAAAATGACTTTAAAAAATCATAGTAGAATAGTAAAAACATTCTTGGAAACATTTTAAAGAAAACATGGACATGTAATAAAAAGTGTTTTGACCAAAGATGAAACAAAGTTTTTTTTTCATAAAAAAAATTTACCAATAATTTTAAGTACTAAAGAGAGGTAAAATGGTACTAATACTTGAAAATTCCATGAATAACCATAGAAAAATAAAATATACCGGGTTTAAGTTAAAAAGATTATATAATTCCCCTAATAGAGAGTTAAACATAAAAAATCCCAAATAATGATGAAATTATTAAATAAACCCTTTTTTATAGCAACCCAATCCTTTTACACATATAATTATATGTTTTTTAATATAAACCTCTATTAATTTGAACCCAAATGTTGTAAGTCCTATTCTTTTTAGAAGACTAGGATCATAATATAACAAATGAAACTAAAACATTACATAATTATTTATTTAGTTTTTCTTTCCTATAGCGGGCTCATAAATCTATTTGAGCTTGTAACATTGTGTACCATAAACCGGGGAATACATAGAATAAATTGGTGATCTAGAAATCATAGCAATGGAATAAACATAATTAGAAAACATAACATGTGATTCAAAGGTATAACATGATATAATAAAAGATAAATCTCATTTGTAATCACATGGAAATATAACATAAAGGAAATGGTTTGATAAGATCATGGCATCATATGAAATGTGTAAGCAATACAAAACATGATATTAACAAGAGTTAAGGATAACTACTTAGACAATATCACATGGTAGAAAAATTCCATAAAGGATTATTTTTACTCCTTAACCACATACATGATGCCTCATGAGACTAAAATCATTACCCAATGAATTAGAGTGCTATATAGGTGCACCCATAATACCAAGTTCATGATTTATGTGTTACACTTAAAGTAAATCTATAATAATTCATAAAAATGATAATTACCCATGGAAAGAAAATGGGTTGCATAAACTTGCTTCATATCATAATAAAAGTAACTTTCAAAATGAAGGAATTTGAGAAATGATCATAAGGTATGTATTAACTCATCAAAGGAAGGGAGAATAATCTAGGTATATATGTTAGAGATATATATATGTAATTTTGAATCATTCTATAACATTAAAGGTTGTTTTCATTGATGAATATATATACTTCGAAAAAAATTCTTGAGGAAAAATGAACTTTCCACTTTGAAAATCATTTTTGGAAAACTAAAAATTCAAAAAATATTATAGAAATACTTTTAATTGAAAATATACTTGAAAAAATATAAATTATTCTTTAAGGAAAATAAAATCCATATAAGTGGAAAATACCATTCATGTCATACATGTTTAAAAAAATATTCATTTAACATTTTCTATAAAATCCAAACAAGCCTTATTTTTTTAAAAAAACACGAAGATTTAATTTTTTTTTAAAAAATCTAAAAAAGGGAAAAATTTAATTTAAACAATAATATAGTAACATGGATACATTTTTATTTTTTTTAGAAATAATAGACATTTAATAGAAAGGTTTTTCAACCGAATACAGAGGTAGAGTCATTTTTTCTTAAAAAAATATTCTTTTAGAATCTTGAGTATATAAATAGAGAAAAATGATGGGAAACATGTATTCTCAGGGAATAACTAGAGGATAATGAAAGTAATGAATTTATTGAGAAGTAGATCATAAGATATTATCATCTAAATAACAATCATAAACAATCCTGATAAATAATGATATTTTAACATCAAACTCTCACCACTTTTGTAGATTTTGAATCATAATCCCCATTAAATAATAAAATAAAATTTAACATTAAATATCATGAATAGAAGAATATTAATGATATAACATGTCAAAGTGGAAGTATGTACACTTTATAAAATAATATAGGTGTGTAACATAACATATGTCTCATAGAAGGAAAATTGAGAGAAAAATCCCTCACAACTTTGGTAATTTTTGAATCCTAACCACCATGATTGAAGGAAATGAATTATAACATAAAATACCATGAATTTTGAATTATTCATGATATAATATGTAAAGGGATAATATATACACCATATAAAATAAACCAGGTGCATAAAATAACATGTGTCTCAAAGAAGAAAGTTTCGAGATGAAACCCTTACCTTGAGTCTGAATCATCACATGTGTTCTTTATCTACTTGAATAATAAATATATTGTAATTATTTACATGATTAAGAGACTTTTTAAATTTTATTATTTAATTTATTTTATTTTTTACCATGTCATATTCAATTACTTAACTAAGTAATTTTACATCAGACATTTTAATGATAAACAAATAATATGTCCAAAATCACTTTAGTAAGTTGAATAAGGTCAAAAATATTATTATTTAATCATATCTAGAATGGAAATTATGAAATAATTATCATTTTTATAAATATATTATAATTTTTAAAACAAACATTAAATATCACTACTATAAATCAGGCCTTTAATAGCGCTAGTAAAATGGATTTATCAGCGCTATAGAAGCACTGATAATATAAGCGATGTTAAAGGGTTAGCTTTAAAAACACTCATAAAAACCACTAATAAAGTCCCCATTTATTAGCGCTAAAAAATCACTGATAAAGGGGGCCTTTATAATCATTTTTAGAGATATTAAATCCTCATTTAATAGATATAAAAAAATAATGATAAAGGCCCTGCTGATAAAGGGTATTTTTTTCATGCCCCAGCCACCTTTATCAATGTTTTTTAGCACTGATAAGGGGTCCTTTATCTTTTTTTTAGCACTATTGAAGGACCCCTTTAATAGTGATAAAAAAATTACTAATAAAGGCCCTGCTAATAAAGGGTATAATTTTTTTTCATTCCTCCCCCCTTTGTTAGAACTTCCCCCACCCCTTTATCAATGCTTTATCATGTGGACCTACCTCCAGCAGGTTCTGAACCTTAGACCTCTAGATTATACACCAGTTCCTTTTCCACTCACCTATACTATTTTTGTTTTACGTTTTATGATATATCTATATATTTATATATATTTCATTATATATTTTTATCCATATATTTATATATACATTTATATATATATGTTTATATATATATATGTATATATATATATATATGTTTATATATATATTGATATATATATATTTTTAAATAAATATTTATTTATATATATGTTTTAAAATAGATACTAACTATAATACCCTTAAAACACATAAAAACATTATGAAACTTTGGAAACCCTAAACTTCTAAAAACACTAAAATGAACAAAACTTTTGATCCGAGAGTCCGCTTCAGCTCCACAACTAGTCAAATCAAAGCTCATGAAATGAGATTCAATATGATATATGTTATAGGCTGAATGGAACCAGGGAGATGATGGGGAAAACAAAACCATGTTTTATTATATACTCATGCCGATGGACATGATCAATAATGAGTTGAACAAGTTGATAATTGATGATTCCATGGGGAAGATGAAGTCTCTTATTCACTATATTTTATTTTTTACAGTATTGATCTATTTAAGACAATGGGACCTTCTTGAATCTGATTTCTATGGATATGTGGTTGTTGATAGGTGCATGTATCCTACTTCATTAAATTCCTCAAATAAATTGAAACTAGAGGACATGAGCTGGGCTTTTGAGTTTAACCAATATATACTTCTTGATAACATCCATGGCAGTAGAATCTAAAATTAGGAGAAGATTCAATTAAGGAACTTTATCCTTATTTAAGATTAATGGGGAATAAGATCAGAGTAGAACCAAACTAGATTACAACTGATGAAAAGTAATATAGATTGTTTTGGATAATGAAGAATTCCTCTATAAACTAGAAGAATATTGAGTAGGAAAAGATAGTGGAAACTACTATCAATAATGGGTTATCAAGTAGGTAACAGTAAACCATGTATTAGGTGGTTGAACTGAGATCATCATAAGGGATAAGATTTGAATTTATTTTGACTGTGTTAGTGAGAGAAATATATGTGATGAAAAAATATAGGTTGGAATCATAAAAATATTGACATGTGGTGCCTTATGGTGGTTAAATAAAATTTATATTTATTAAAATTTGGGTAGAATGAATTGAATATAAGCTGGTTCAATTTTTGAGGCATGAAATATGATTCTAAGGTAGTGTACTTAATAATCTTCTTGGGTAAGATTCTATAGATGTTTAGAAATTCATGGGTGTACTAAATTAAGCTAAGAATCACTTCCAAATTCATTGCACATGGGTCTGTCATGTTTTGTTAGAGAGTTTTTCTTGATATACAATAGAGAAGTAGTTTTGTAGTGACCGACTACCACATGGAGGCTAAAGATAAGTATTTGGTGTTTCTAACTATGAGTTAGTTACCAGGTATTGTTGTGTGAAAAATGTAAATTGATATTCATATATTTAGTGGGTTTTTATTTACATTTGGAAATAGGTGTTGGACAAGATGAAAGGGACTACACCAAGGATAAGAGTTTAAGGAAGTTCGAGATAGAGGAAGGATGTGATATCAATAGAGAAACTTCTTTATATATTTCTCTTTCCCTCCTATATTTATGTTCTATTTTAATTATATTAAATATATTTATTTTCATTGTTGAGATGAGTAAATAAATTTTTTATAGGGAACTGGATTAATAAAGAATTAAATTCTTCCACTTGTTTTTGAACAATTTTAATCGAAGTCTATGCTATTAATGATTTTATTGAATACTTAAATTTGTTATTTTTATGATGATGTATTGAAAAAAAGTTAGGAAAAAATAGTTTTAGGTAGATAAAAAACAATTCAAACTTCACTGAATTCAATAGTTCAAATGATGTTTAACTTGAAGTTCAGAATGTGTATTATTTGTATTGTATTATAATTTTCACTTCTTCATGAGCATCATTTTTTCCCTACTCCAAGTACTAATGAGTAAAGAATATGGGATCTTTTTCCATGATAACTTTAGCCAAAATACTTAAATTAAGAAAGTTTGAGGTTCTATTTTCTTGATGAAAATTCATTAATTTCTTGTGTGTTTGATATAGATATAAACCTTAGGAGATTTCATTTTTCATGGATTTTTCACTTAATGATAGTCATGACCAGTCCTAATGGAGACTATACTGAAACTCTACAAGCCTTTCTATAATAGTAAAGGGGTTGGAGACTAGTGCCAAGTAGGAATATCACTAACATGGGAGGCCTTAGCCTAAGTACCTGTACACATAGACACACATCTCCAAGCCCATACAATGTTGAAATGTAAAAAAACTGATAAACCATGCATGAATACATCTAAATACCATAGCCAATGTATGATAAAAAGCATTGGAATGTAAACAGGACCAAATACAAGCTCACCACAGAGTTTGAGAACATATCCAACCTGAATGTAAATATGGGGAATTCTATCAAGATAACCATAAGAACACACCTTGTTCTATCATGATCACTAAGATACACCTAATTAGGTCCCTCTAGAACTCCATCAAAAGGTCAATCATCTGAACAAGACACAACACATGTTTGAAAAGTCCATGTAGGGGTGAGTATAAAAATATCCAGTAGGAAACCCTGAAACCAAAAAGTATATAACAAAATAATAACATTAATCTCTATATAGGTATATGTATAAAACAAATATAATAAGAATAAAAATATATACTCAATAAATATATAGAGTCTCAAGGTAAAGTCACAATCGTAATGCCTTACTAGGATTCCTACTCAAAAGTTCCATATAACACTTGTCTGGGAGAACACACTCCATGAGTTAGTTAAAATTGATGACATCTGTCTAAGAGGTCATGCTCATTGGTTCTCATCATAGAAAGTATACATTGGAAGTTTGAAGAGGTACGATACAAATATGAGGATCACACCCAAGTCCATGGGGTATACCAAAAACTCAATCTATAATAACCCGCTAAGTAGAGGATCGACACCTATGTATTGATGGCCATGAAGATACCAAGAACTCCACCTAGGGAAAGAATATTATAGAGGATATCACTCTGAGCCTCATGGAAGGATTCCAAAAACTATATCCATGAAGTCTGGTTGAATGGATCACTATCCTATGTGTAGGACATGATTCCATACTAACCCTCAAAGAAATGATATAGGGAATTCCCCATAACAAAACTTGTCCAAGATACAGAGTACAAGGGCTCCAAGCTAACTTTGAAGGAGTAAACAATGTGTACTAGTAGTGCACAGTGTGCCCCTTTGGTACTGGGTCCTACCTGTGTAAACTGCCTGTGCCTATGTCCATGTAAAAGTAAACGGTATACCCATGCCCATATACTTTGGCCTGTGTACAAGTACATAACTATTCCTATGTAAACCTGGCCTGACCATGTTTTTATATGAGTACATGGTGTTTCCATTCCCGTTCACTTCTGGATATATTTGTGTACCCTCCAAAGTATATATGGAGACAATTGGGAAGGGGTCACACAATTTCTGATAGGGTCACACGCTATGTGACACTTAACTTAATCCCGAAACCCTAGCTACCACACTAAGAGTCTGACACGTCATGTAATCCCAGATTACACACCGTGTGTTATGAAAATTTTCCAGAATATTCTCTCTTCCTCCCATAGATTAATCTTCTCCTAAAAAACCAAATATGGCTATAAAACATGCTTGATATGGTTGATCTAGTCTAGATTACCCTTATCATCACCGTACACTAGATTCTAGTCTTCCAATTCACCCAGAAAACCCCCTCATTCATCATTCACCGCATCATGCCAAAGAACACATAATCAGGTATCCCAAAACCATATAATCTACTACCACTTTTGTCATCACACAATCAACATGACATACCAAGTTTGGATCTATGATATCAAGCTATTGTTCCAATAAATGAGTGCATAATGTTCAATTTCTTAGTATTTTTCAAACCATGGGCCAAGAGATTTTCCTGTGATGAACAAATAAATGAGGATGAAAAGAACAATAAAAAACAATGGGAATGAACAATAGAAAATGTTTGTATTATCCTTTATTCATTTCCATTATAATGGTAAATGAATATATGAAAAATTAATCACAATCAATTCCCCAAATTCTTAGATAAATATATCCCATACCCACAATATGCATGATCCGCAAATCAATTCATTAGCTGATTGATTCGTGTTAATTGTATGAATAAAAAAAATGGTAGGAAACCTAAATAAAAAAATGTACTACCTTGATTAGGATCAATCAATGATGAAGAATGAAGCTGAATCGTCATCATTGGTGAGATCCTCTAATTCCGTTTCACACTATTCATCGATATTTGATCCATCTGATGTTCTTATGAGAGAGATCCTCCAATGATCTCTCCAATAGTTCTCTAATGGATCCAGGTTTATGTGGATAACCTGGAATTTTTTGATAACTATATAAATATAGAAAACATTAGTCTCTGTGTCAACAAATTAAAATAAAATAATTTATTTATTTATTTTATTCATTATATGACCATAAAGAGTTTTTCACAAATTCCCCACATCGAGGAAGGTTATATCATAACTAAGGTAAAATCCATGTTATCAACTCAATAGTTCCCTCAAATTTCTTATTTGAGCCTCCATTTATATGTAATTCCACTTTTTAGAAAAACTGTATGTGTGTGCTATTTAATATATTTAATATATTTCAAATATTTATCCCCAGAACACTAGTCCTCATAATTTCCCTTTCTATCAGTTCCTGGTCCCAAAAATAATCCATCCAATATCAAAAAACAATACATAAAAAATTTGAGTCGCTACATTCTCCCTACGTTGGTGCTTTACATCCCAAAAATTTAAAACAAGTGGGTACACAAAAAGATGTGGGTACTGATCATACATCTAGGTCTCTTGATCCTAGGTTCTCTCTTGAATATTCCCATGCTGCCACTAGATATGCACTAAAGGAATCATTCACCCATGAAGGATCCTCTCCTAACAATCCTCAATATCTAATGGGTACTCAGCAAAGGTAGATCCATCCTCGATGTCCAACTAACCTAGTTGATAATGTGCGGTAGATCATGAACGTACCTCCTTAGCTACAATATATGGAAGACTTTGCGAACCCTATTTAACTATGGAGGTAGAGATAAGTGGTACTCCACCTCTCCAACTCTATGTAGTATTTATAAAGGTCCAATGAATCTCAAAGATAGCCTTCCACCATGACCAAATATCTACAATCCACGTCAAGGTAAAACCCTTAGGAACACATGGTCTCCCTGATCGAACTAAAAGTGCCTCCATCATCTATCCTCATAGGACCTATGATGGCTCTATGCAGTCCTCATCCACTCCTAGATGATTTTCACCTTCTTAGTAGTGGCTTACACCATATTTGGGACCATAAGTGTTGACTCTACTAGGTTGGTTCAAAAAAGTTGTTACCTATAGGGTCACACATACAAGGCCTCAAATGACACCATTCCAATGGTAGAATGATATCTTTTTTTGTATAAAAACTCTACCAGTGGTAGGTGATCCTACCAACTACAACCAAAGTCCAACATGCAAGCTCACAACATGTGAGTCCAGGGGTGAAAATCCACAATCAAACATAGCTGAGTCCCAAAAGCCTCATATAATCCCTTCCATAACTGACATGTAAAGTGATCATCACGATTTTAAAGGATCATTGAGGTAACTCAATGAAGTCATAATATCTCCTATATATAGAGGCATCCCAAGATCTCTACTGAACTCTACTCTCAGATAGATAGAAAGTGGGCCAACTTGGTGAGTCGGTCTATGATCACCTAGATGACATTGTGACCCCTGGATATATGTGGTAAGCCTATCACAAAGTCCATGGATATCCTATCCCACTTCCACACTACCACCTTAAGGGGTTGAACTAAACCCATTGGAACTTGGTGATCAACATACTAATGACACGTAAGACATCAAAAGACGAACTCTACAACTTCCTTATTCATCTCTAAACACCAAAACTAACATTGGAAGTTCTGGTACATCTTTGAAACACTTGGATATACTACCAAAGGAGACATGTGATACTCTCCCAGAACCTCTTCTCACAATTTCACTAGTACCATCGTGCTTCCTTTGAAAATAATGACATGCTCCCCACCTTTAGAAATTCAATTAGAAGTAAGTCTAGTGGATATTTAAGTACATAGGGTCTCACAGTTGGCATACACAATATGTTCCTACCTAAATAACTATAAAATATGAGGGGAAACAACCATTTATTAGAGGTAAGCTTCTCCACATCCATACACAAAGGATAATTGTAATGAGGCCAACTGCTTTGACACATCATTTAGAAACTATGAACATGAGCTCCTACTGAGATAATCTGCTACCACGTTCCCCTTCATAGGATTATAGAAAATATCAAATTCATAATCTTGGAGGAAATCTAGCCATCACATCTATATCAAGTTAAGAGACTTATAATAGAAGATATACTTGAGACTCTTGTGGTTATAATAGATAAGAAACTAATCACCCATCAAGTAGTGTCACCACATATATAGTGTGAATAATACCACTGCTAACTCAAGATCTCGGGTCATGTAGTTCTGCATATGTGGTATCAAATGATGTGAACCATAGGAAATCACTGCCTGGATCTACATCATAACACAACCAAGCTCATTTACTAATGCATCGCAAAAGACTAAATACTCAACACCCTCGTCTGGTAATCTCAAGGTGAGAGTTCCCTCTAATATCTTCCTCAACTCTTAGAAATCTTTTTAGTACCTCTCCATCCACATGAAAGGCTTCCCCATTTGGGTCAAAGCTCTTATGGGAGATAACATCCTGGAGAAATTAGGTACGAATCTACAGTAATAGCCTGCTAACCCAAGGAAACTCCACATCCCCATCACAATATTAGGCAGCTCCCAAGATAACACATATATAACCTTCACTGGTTCCACTACCATAACATCTACTAAGATAACATGTCCTAGAAAGTGGACCCCATGAATCAAAAACTGGAACTTTGAGAGCTTCCCAAAAAGATGGTTCCCTCAGAGTATATCTAGAATCATACTCAAGTGTTTCATGTTCTCCTCGGATTATAAGTACATAAGGATATCATTGATGAAGACTACCATGAATCGGTCTAATAAGGGATAAAATATTCGATTCACAATTCTCATGATCATTTCTAGGGAATTCATCACATGAAAAGTCAACACCAAGTACTCATAGTGACCATAGTGACATATGAATGTTTTTTTTGGTATATCCTCATCCCATACTCACAATTGTTGATAGCCTGACCTGAGGTCAACCTTCAAGAACCATCATTCCCCACTCAACTGATCAAAGAGGATATCAATCCTCGGTAGTGGATACTTATTCTTCATGGTCACATGGTTCAAGCATCGGTTATAATGACCCAACCTTTTCTTACATTACTATTACATCATTTTAAAGATAAACAACATAATAGTATTACACATAGAGGATCCAACAGTTTAGTGTCCTGGGAAAACTAGAACCATATGTAACAATTACAACATCGAGCATAATTTTTTTATTTATTCTTCTCTAGCTTCTTATTGGCACTTGAACTCTCCTTAGTACAAGTAGAAACCTAAGTATATACATCAAAAGGTGTGAACTAAAATCCCAGTAAGAGTATAGATAATAAAAATATAGCATGGGGTGATCATATTCATAACATAGGCAAATAATCATGAACATGAGAGGAAGCATAAATAAAAGACTTGAAATGTGGAAATGCATAAAAATGAAACATCATGTCTTAGTGGTTAACTACCACACATAATTGTGAAAAAAGATAGCATCTTGTTCACAAATCATTTAACTTTAACTCATTATATTCATCAATTTACCCAATGCATTGGAGTGCTGTATAATTTCAGGCGCACCCGTCACATTCAAACATTTATATTGCGCTATATAATTCCAGGCGCACTCGCCACATCATAGCATTATCATTATCATGCATGCCACATGAAACATATATCAATAATGAACAAAACTAAACCATGTAAAGGAATGAGTTTAATCTCATAAGAACACATTCATAAACTTTTGGTTCCCAAAAGAAAGAGGGAATAACATACTTGATACAAGAACTATCAACCTTGAATGAGAAGTAAAATGCGAGTTCTTAAAAGAAGAGTTCTTTTGGAAAACATTTTGTTTGAAATAAACTTTAGTAGAAAACATTTATATCCCAGAAAAGGTAAGATAATGATGAAAAAATAATTTTTAAGGAGTTGACATACCAAATATGGAGTGAATGAGGGAGAACCCGAAGAAAGAAAACCGGGTTTGAGATTTTCCCCTTACCTTGTATCCGAACGCCTCCTTCTCTTTAATGTCCTATATAATGACATTATATTCATTAATTAGAAATTATAGAAACTTTTATAAATGAAAAGGGTTCATTTTGGTTTCATTATGTTATTTTATGGGCCTTTTGATGAGTTATAGGGTTTAAAAACATTGTTCGGGAATGTTTGTTTTTATAGTTTTCTTGAGCAGTTCACTTGTATTCATAAATTGAAGTTCGGGTAGAACATTGGAAAACATCCAGAACTGATATTACATGTTATTAATGATATCCAGTAATTTTAAATGATATTATAATGAATTATATTATATACCATGTGGATGAATCATTAGATAAAAAATTAAATGAAGATTGTTTGGGTTAATTTGGGCTGTTTTTCGACCACAATGATCTTGTTTTGTTTAACCATTTAGTAACATGTACATAAGTTAGTACCAGAACTTTAAATAGTAAATAATACATATAAAATATTATATTTCAACCATAAAAATGGTTTCATGACCAGATCTGAAGGTAGAAATGGAAAAATAAAACATGTCATTCTTGAAGGTGATAGATTAACACCTCACAAACAACGTTTTCTTTTATAAAATAAAAAGAAGAGGAGAAAGGGGGTTGGATGATATAATATCCCATTAGTATCATAACATTCCAGTATATGTATGATACTAAAGTTATCATACCATTTTTAAAAAGATAGGTGGGGAGAGAATAAGAAAAGAACTTGAAAATGAAAGGGAATTAAAAGAGAAGAGGGAGAGAAATTACCTCTTGAATCATCCTCTTGAGATCCTCCTTAAGGGGCCTAGGCTTGGTATTTTGATGAGACCAGAAGATCTTGGAAATGTGGGAGGGGATAGGGAATATTCTTGGGCAGAGTTTAGACAAGTCTTGAAGCTTGAGAGGTGTGAGGGAATGAGTGTGTGAAGGGTGGTTTTTTTATAGTGGAGGGGAGAGGGGTTTTCTCAATATAAAATTCATTAATTTATTATTTCTACACAAGACAAGTAATAGTGAGTATTCCTTGAACAATAATAGTAATTTTATCATGTGATCCCAAAACAAGTGGTCTTATATCATCAGAACATCATACATGACTCTATAATTAGCTTATTTAGCTTTTTTTTTGTAAATTATAGTATTTCACTATTCATAAAAAATTCAAGTATTTCAGAAAAATCCCAAAATTTAACCCCAACCATTTTTTGACGTGTAGAATCAAAAAATGAAGTCTATTTTTAAAAAATAATTTTCTAAATATGATTAATTTAATATTTAATTAAAATCATATTTTATTATTAAAAAACTAGTTTTAAAACATTTATTTAGTTATTCTAAAATATAGGTACATCATACTTTCACTTGAATATTATTTTTATACTATACTAGGTAAGGTTACTATTCATTAGGGTATATCACTATTCATAAGGGTATGTTAATATTCATAAAGGTAGGTTACTATTCACCAAAAATTATGTTTTTTCTATTAGACTCCAAAAATCATCTTGAACACAACTGTGTATGTCAGATTTTCAAAATTCCAAACACAGAAGTGAAAAAATTATGTTTAAAGGTCACTCAGCACCTAGTAGTTAATTATGTTCTATTTTCATGTGATTTTATGACATATTTTTAAGAAAGTAATTTACATCGAAATTTTTTGGGTTGTTACAGTCTCCTCCCCTTATGAAATTTCGCCCTCAAAATTTCACTTTACACAAACAGGAAAGGGTACTTATCCTTCATCGCCTCCTATGGTTCCCAAGTAGCTTCTTCAAACTTATGGTTCCTCCACAACACTTTGACAAGGTGGGTTATCTTTTTTCGTAGAACCTTATCTCTCTGGTCCAGAATATTTACCGGCTGCTCCTCATAAGAGAGATCATCTTCCAGCTGTACTACCTCTGAGTTTAGTACATGTGAGGGATCATGTATTTAATTCCTCATGAGTGATACATGAAAAACATCATGAACTTGAGCCATATTCAGTGGAAGTGAAATCCGATAGGTCATGGATCTTATATGGTCAAGAATTTCAAAGAGGCAAATGTACCTTGGGCTTAACTTCCCTTTCTTCCCAAATCGCATGACTCTCTTCCATGGTGATATTAGAAGGAGGAATTTATCTCCAATGTCAAACTCCAAGTCCCTTATATGGTTGTTAGCATAGATCTTTTGCTGACTCTGAGCAGATTTGATGCGTTTCTGGATGACTTGAACCTTCTCTGTCATCTCTTTCACAAGATTAGGTCCAAGTATCTTTCTTTCTCCAACTTCATCCTAGCAGGTTGGAGTTCTACATCGCTTTCCATACATATCTTTATATGAAGCCATCTGAATACTCAAGTGGAAGCTATTGTTGTATGAGAACTCAACCAATGGGAGATGCTGATCCCATCCACCTTTGAATTCTAGTAAGTAGGCTCTTAGTATATCTTCAAGTATCTAAATAGTCATTTTAGATTGTCCATCAATTTGGGGGTGATAGGCTGTGCTAAAATTTAATTCAGTACTCAAATCATGTTGAAGGATCCTCTAGAATTTAGATGTGAACCTTGGATCACGGTCAGAGATAATTGAGAGTGGAACACCATGTAGTCTCACTACTTCCTTCACATATATCTTTACAAGTTGTTCAAGTGAGAGATATTCCCAAATAGCGATACAATGGGCAGTCTTGGTGAGTCAATTAACCACAACCCATATCACATTATTTACCTTCGATGTCTTCGGGAGACCCATGACAAAGTCATGGTGACATTTTCCCATTTCTACATGGGTATAGGCAATGGATTCATCATCCCTTTGTAATTTTGTCTCTTTGATTGAACTTTTTGACATACCAAGCACCTTGACATATATTCTGCAATCTTCTTCTTCATGTTATCCCAACATAAGTGTTCTCAGAGATCATGGTACATCTTGGTGCTACCAGGATGGATAGAGAATTTTGAGCTATGTGCATTGTACAATAGCTCCTTCTTTATCCCAGGTGATTAAGGCACAAAAAGCAACGTTCCAAACCAAATCACACCATCATTGTCAATATGGAACTCGTGCAGCTTCTCTTCCTTTACTGCATTCATCCTCTTTTGTATCTCCACATCATCCCTTTGTGCTTCCTTAATATTCTCTTGGATGGATGGTTGCGCAATAATTTGGTCAAGGTAGGATTTATCCCCTACCCTTATGATTTCTAAATTCATCCTTTGGATATCCAAGAAGATAGGGTCTTTCTCAATCCCCAACATGGATAGAGTAGCAGATTATTTTCTTCTTAGAGCATCAGCTACCTTGTTCGCCTTTACAGGATGATAGTGAATAGATCAATCATAATCCTTAATTAGCTATAACCATCTCCTTTGATGCATGTTGAGTCCCTTTTGTGTGAATATATACTTTAGGCTCTTGTGGTCAGTGCATATGTCACACTTCTCACCATAATGGTAGTTCTGCCAGATTTTCAAGGCAAAAATCATAGCTTCCAGCTCTAGATCATGCGTCGGGTAGTTCTGCTCATGGATATTCAACTTCCATTAGGTGTAGGATATCACATTATCATTTTGCATGAGTACGAAACCCAAGTATTTATTTGAAGCATCACTGTATATTACAAAACTTTCTCCACTTTTCGGTAGTGTGAGTACAGGTGCAGTGATCAGCCTTCTCTTTAGCTCCTTGAAGCTTCCCTCACATTCTTCCGTCCAGACATACTTTACCCCTTTCCTTGTTAACTTAGTTAGCATGCTTGAAAATTGTGAGAAGTTTCTCACAAAACGTCAGTATTACCCATCTAATCCAAGAAAACTATGGATTTATGTGACACTAGAAGGCCTGGGCCATTCCTCAATCACCTTTGTTTTTAAGGATCCAAAAAAATTCCCTCAATTGTGATCACATGTCCCAAGAAAGTGACTTGCTTTATCAAAAAGTCACACTTTCTGAACTTGGCATGCAACTTCTCCTTTCTCAATGTTCCCAACACAAGTCTTAGATATTCTTCATGTTCCTCCTTGCTCTTGGAGTAGATTAGAATATCATCAATAAACACTACCACAAAATTTTCAAGGTAATTTCTAAAGACTCTATTCATTAAATCCATAAAGATAATATGGGCATTAGTAAGTTTGAAGGGCATAACCAGAAACTCATAGTTTCCATACCTTGTACGAAAGGCAGTCTTCTGAATATCTTCCTTTCTTCACCTTTAGTTGATGATATCCAGAATAAAGATCCACCTTTAAGAAGTATTGAGCTTCTCTTAACTGATCGAACAAGTTGTTAATCCTTGGAAGATGATACCTTTTCTTTATGTTGATCTTGTTGATTTTTTGATAATCGATACACAATCACATTTTTCCATCCTTATTATTTACAAAGAGCACTGGTGCACCCCAAGGTGATGCACTAGGGCATATGAACCCTTTGTCCAGATGATCTTGCAGCTACTTCTTTAACTCCTCCATTTTGATAGGATCCATCCTATAGGGATACTTTGAGATAGGATTAGCTCTGAGTATGAGTTCTATTGATAAATCTACCTCACAATCCAGGGAAATTATAGGTAACTCTTTAGGAAATACATCACCGTATTCCCTCATGATGGGAATTTCTACAAGGCTGGAACTTTCCTTTGACCCAACCATTTGGGAGAGGTATGCTTATTCATAGGGAATCAACACCCACACCATTGAAGGGTTTTTAAAAGGAGATTCATTATCTTCCTTGAATTTATATAGGAGCATGGGATGGTTTGGAATATGAAAAGATATTTTCTTTTCTCAAATGTTGATATGTGATCTATATAACGAGATCCAATCCATTCCCATTATAGCATCGAATTCTACCAAGGGAAGTATTACAAGATTTGATAGAATAATATTCCCACGTATTCCAATAGGAGAAGAGTCAAACACTTGGGTTGCAATTATTATACCACTTGGTGTTTTTATAGATATCTCTACTTCATGGTTTTGGGGTTTTGATTTTATAGTTCTAGAAAACTTTCAAGATATAAAGGAATGTATAGAACCAGAATCAAATAAGACTTTTTCCATTATTGAGTGAATAAGAAGTGTTCCTTGTATGACTTCATTATTTTTATCCACTTCCGTAGTAGTGATGGAATATGACTTCCCTTTTTTCCTTTGGATTTGGTGGCTGCTGACATTGATTACCCTCGAGAACTCAAGGTTTAGTGCACAAGCTTTCATAGTTCCCTAGCTCTCTATAGTTGTAGCATTGAACAATGGGTGGTTCTCCCCTTTCTTCAGCTACATTCTCCTTACTTTTAATATATTTCCAACACTCTTGATCATGGTGTCCTTATTTACCACACTTGAAGCACTTCCCCATCTCTTTGAGGCAGTTCCCACGATGCAACTTCCCACATTTTTTTTCATGTGAGTCGTTGAGTTTTCTTCCCACCTTTGTCATTATATCCAATGGATTGAAACTCCATCTTTTGTTTCTTATCACCATAGCCATGGGACCATTCTCTAAACTCCATCTCTACTTTGAGAGCACACCGAAAAACTTCTTTATAACTCCCAAAGTCTTAAATTTTAAGAGCCTTTTGAAGGTGTGGTTTTAATCCACTAAGGAATCTTTCAATTTTGCTATCATTGTTGATAACAAAACCCAAAGCGTACCTTGAAATCCTTGTGAAATTTTCTTCGTAGGTTGTGATAGATTATCCTTTTTTCTTCTTGAACTCTATGAATTATCTCTCCATATTCGTATGAATAGTTCGTGGGAAATACTTATTAAGAAACATGATCTTAAAGTCTTCCCACTCCATCTCTTCAATTTCCTCCCTTGTCTTGGTGTTCTTAATCAAAGACCACCATTGATCGACCTCTCTATCTAGATGATAAATGGATAGAGTCACCTTCTCCATCTCAGAACAGTGAAGAACAAAAAATATATTCTCTATGGAGTTGACCCACTGTTCCACAACTAGAGGATAGGGAGATCCACTAAACGTCAATGGTCATTGCCGGATAAAACATTCAATAGCCAGTTGCTCCCTATTTGGTGAAGGAAGACGTTCTCAATTATTATGGTTATTGTTCATAACTTGAGATAGTTGGGTAAGAATATCCATGATGTTTTTAACTCCACCTCCCAAATCATTGGGGATTTCGTTACAACAATCGTTGCATTGGCCCTTGCATGAGTTTTTGGCCTAGTTTCTCCTGGTTCCCACCATTTTCTAAAATAGAAAAGGTTAGAACAAAACATAAGTCAACAAGTCATAAATAACTTATTCATTTAAACAATTTAAACTAAAAGCATAATATATGGGATCCCTATGTAAAGATTCTTGTGTACATATTTGTACTTAGTCTCATGCTAGAGGTTTTCTCTAGGGTTCACTAATCCTAATTCCCAAATTAACTAAACCTTTCCTCTGATACCAACTATAGTGACCCAACATTTTCTTAAATTACTATTACATCATTTTAAATATAAAAAACATAGTAGTATTACAAACAGAGGATCCAATGGTTTAGTGTCTTGGGAAAACTAGGACCATACGTAACAATTACAACATCGAGCATAAACTTTTTTTTATTTCTTCTTATCTAGCTTCTTATTGAAACTTGACCTCTCCTTAGTACATGTAGACACCTGAGGATATACATAAAAAGGGGTGATCTAAAATCCCAGTAAGAGGATAAATAAGAACAATATATCATGGGGTGAGTATATTCATAACACAGGAAAAGAATCATGAACATGATAGGAAGCATAAATAAAAGACTTGAAATGGGGCAGTGTATAAAAATGAAACATCATGTCTTAGTGGTTAACTACCACACATAATTGTGAAAAAATATAGAATCTTTTTCACACATAATTTCACTTTAAATCATGAGATTCATCACTTTAACCAATGTATTGGAGAGCTGTATAATTTCAGGCGCACCCATCACATTCAAACATTCATATTGCACTATATAATTCCAGGCGCACCCGTCACATCATAACATTATCATTATCATGCATGCCACATAGAAAATATATCAATAATGAACATAACTAACCCATGTAAAGTAATGAGTTTCATATCATAAGAACACAATCATAAACTTTGGGTTCCTAAAAGAAATAGGTAATAACATACTTGATACAAGAACCATCAACCTTGAATGAGAAGTAAAAGGTGAGTTCTTACAAGAATAATTCTTTTGGAAAACATTTTGTTTGACCTAAACTTTATTAAGAAACATGTATATCCCAAAAAAGGTAAGATAATGATGAAAAAAATGATTTTTAAGGAGTGACCATACCAAATATGGAGTGAAAGAGGGAGAACCTGAAGAAAGAAAATGGGGTTTGAGATTTTCCCCTTACCTTGTATCCGAATGATTCCTTCTCTTTAATGTCCTATATAATGACATTATATTCATTAATTAGAAATTATAAAACCTTTTATAAATGAAAAGGGTTCATTTTTGTTTCATTATGTTATTTTTATGGGTCTTTTGATGAGTTATAGGGTTCAAAAACATTGTTTGGGAATGTTCGTTTTTATGGTTTTCTTGAGCGGTTCACTTGTATTCATAAATTGAAGTTCGGGTAGAACATGGGTAAGCATCCAGAATAGATATTAAAAGTTATTAATGATATACCATAATTTTAAATAATCTTATAATTAATTATATTATATACCATGTGGATGAATCACTAGATAAAAAATTAAATGAAGATTGTTTGGGTTAATTTGGGCGGTTTTTCGACCACAATGATCTTGTTTTGTTTAATCATTTAGAAATATGTACATAAGTAAGTTACATAAATTTAAATAGGACATAATACATATAAAATATTCTGGTTTAACCATAAAAATGGTTTCATTACCATATCTAAAGGTAGAAATGGAAAAAGAAAACATGTCGTTCTTGAAGGTGATAGATTTACACCCCACGAACAACATTTTCTTTTATAAAACAAAAAGAAGAGGAGAAAGGGGGATGGATGATATAATATCACATTAGTATAATAAAATTCTAGTATATGTATGATACTATATTTACAATACCATTTGAAAAAAGATAAGTTGGGAGAGAATAAGAAAATAACTTGAAATTGAAAGGGAATTAAAGGAGAATAGAGAGAGAAATCATCTCTTGAATCCTCCTCTTGAGATCCTTCTTAAGGGGCCTAGGCTTGGTCTTTTGATGAGACCAGAAGCTCTCGGATGTGGGGGAGGGGCTAGGGAATATTCTTGGGTAGAGTTTAGACAAGTCTTGAATCTTGAGAGGTGTTAGGAAATGAGGGTGTGAAGGGTGGTTTTTATAGTGGAGGGGAGAGGGGTTTTCTTAATATAAAATTAATTAATATATTATTTCTCCACAAGACAAGGAATAGTGAATCTTCCTTGAACAAGAATAGTAATTTTATCATGTGATCCTGAACCAAGTGGTATTACATCATCATAACATCATACATGACTCTATAATTAGCTTATTTAGATTATTTTTGTAAATTATGGTATTTCACTATTCATAAAAATTCAAGTATTTCAGAAAAATCCCAAAATTTTACCCCAACAATTTTTTAACGTGTAGAATCCAAAAATGAATTCCATTTTTCAAAAACAATTTTCTAAATATGATTAATTTAATATTTAATTAAAACCATAGTTTATTATTAAAAAACCAGTTTTAAAACATTCATTTACATATTTTAAAATATAGGTACATCATACTTTCACTTGAATATTATTTTTATACTATCATAGGTAAGGTTACTATTCATTATGGTATATCACTATTAATAAGGGTATGTTACTATTCATAAGGGTAGGTTACTATTCATCAAAAATTATGTTTGTTCTATTAGACTCCAGAAATAATCTTGAACACAATCGTGATGTCAGATTTTCAAAATTCCAAACACAGAAGTGAAAAACTTATGTTTAAAGGTCACTCAGAACCTAGTAGTTCATTATGTTGTGTTTTCATGTGATTTTATGACATATTTTTTAGAAGGGAATTTCCATTGAAAAACTTTGGGTCGTTACACCGGTAGTCCACACATAACCTCAAGCTCCTGTCCTTCTTGGCAAACAAAACTGGGGTTGTCTAGGGTGAAACACTGGGTCTAACAAATCACTTCCTCTACAAGTCCTCCAACTACACCCTCAACTCACAAATCTCTATGAGATCAATATGATATAATGACACAAATATTAGGGTCATCCTAGGCTGTAGATTATTTCATAAGTATATCTCTTGGTGGGGAGGTTAGTCTGGAATGTCCTTAGGAAGGATTCCCTCATACTCCACCACCACTGTAGGAAACTAGAAACTCATAACATTCACTGCACCAAGGGACATTCAAGCCAAGGGTGAGAAATTCGATGTAACCTCTTACGAATGAGTCCCTCTTACACTGTCTGGGTTTCATTTTCACCCAAAAAGGAAAACCTTGTCCCATTGATGAAGACACACCACATCTTCCACTTGAAATAGTTGATCTAGGAATGAACTGTAAATAGCCATTCCATACCTAAGATGAGGTCATAAGGCCTCATCACTGCTAAAAAGAGACCCCAAAAGAAACTCTCACCTCCTAGAGTTTGGTCACACTATCAACACTAGTGTGTGATCACCGAGTCATCTCTAGTAGGAGTCTCCAAGCGTAAGGGTCGAGCCAAGGGTTCAACCAAAATATCTAAGTCTCAAACCAAACATGTTTAAATGAAGAAATTACAAGAACTTATGTAAATATATAATTTAGATAAGGTAGAAAAGACACATATCATACCTTGTATCATACCTGAAGCCTCTGGGTCCTAAGCCTCGACCGCTTGCAGTTGTCCCCATCCTTGTCCTCTAGCTCCCTAAGCCTAGCATGGACCACCTGGGGGTGGTGGTGGCAAACTGTTAACCCATATACCACCTCTAGATGATCTCATAGATCCTCTACAACATTCAACATCCCACATAATTTCCTCCTCCTGTTGCTTCCTCTGGATCGGCGGCCCATCCACTATTTCCCTATCATCCATACATCGAGTTAGACAATCTTGTTCAAGATATCCCTTTCTATCACATGATTATCACCATATATATTTGGGATGATTGGACCCATCTTAGGATACATAAACCATATAACCTATATCCTAATACCTCCTCCTGAAATTACTCACACGTCTAGGTCCCTAGGAATGTTGTCGACTCCCTACTAATGAAGTATCTGCTCTTGTGTACCCACTACCAATAACCACTGTCTATATATTCTCAGCTAGGAAACTCTCAAACACCAAAGATTTATCTATCACCCCATCATAGGTATAAATTCATAGAGGTATAGTGTTGGATAATATGTATCTACGCAATCCTTACAAGAAGGTCCAAACCTATAAAAACCGATCATGAACCATATCCATTGATTACCTAGAGAGGTTGGTGAACCTCGATGAATACTCAGCTACTATCATCATTCCCTGATGAAGCTGTAGAAGCTTGTAGATTCACACAACCCTAAAAATAGTTATAGAGAACTACTATTTGAAAATTTACTCAAACTATGACCATGATAGAGTTTCCTCATCATATGATCAAGTCATTAAACCCCACTATCTCCCTACAGATCCATATAGAAGGAACACTTCCAGAACCACTATATGATCTGTTGATTTCCTAACAATATAGAAAAACCATGTCACCACCTAAAGCTAGTCCTCATCTTCATGTAGTTTGGGATATACTTAGAACTTTAGGGTTCACTGTCTCTCAAACTCATGAAGCATTCTTAGCCTACGCCCCTCATCAGTTAATTCTGTGGGTACCATCTAATGCGCAACAGGTGGTGGTATAACTAGTTCACAACATGGAGGTAAAACCTATATAAATTTCCCCTATATTGATGTGTCATCACTGAGGGTATCATCCTCATGCTGTGAGTGAGGAAAAAAATATACATGAAAAAGGAATGAAAATAGAAAAATTTTGGATCTAAAAGACACTTCTCCTCTCTTCACTCCACTCGTGGTGTGACAATATCTTTTTGATGATGATCATGGAGTACTTACAAGGCACAAGACCAAAGAACAAAGGAAAAACAAGGATTATAGAACAAAAAATAGAAATAAATGTCATGAAATCATTACACATTGTGTACCGGTGCAAGTGGTGAAAATAAGGACATGACATGAAGTAATTAAAAACATCATTCAAAATTACATGTGGTGTAATTATTTATATGTGGTGTAAATTTCTTGCATGGGATTTTAATGCCCAAATTCACTAAATCTTCATTTTTTGACCAAATCTCCAATATAGAACCCACACCAAACCACTGTTGAACCATTCCTTTATAGAATTCAGTAAAATTGGAGCCTATATGGAGCCTATAAAAGGAGATTTAGCCTACTTCAATTTGAGAGATTGGATATCTAGATACCAAAACTTGGAGCGATATGATACATAGTGTAGGGCCATCCCCATCTTCATCTTCATTTAATTTATGAATTAATTTTATTTTCTCCTTCCCTCTTATTCTCTCATCACTAAGATGAGAGGGTAAACCTACTTTATGATAGGTTTATGTAAATATAAGGAGGAAGATGCATTGGATTTATTTCATTCCCTTTATTTATGTATTTAGTTTTTGTGATTTATTCAATCAATTTCCAATCCATTTATTTTGATTTTATCATAACCATTGATATTTGAATCTAAGAGAAACTTTAAAATTGTGTAACTGAAAACCCTAAAGAAGGAATGACCATTTTCTTATTTAGGGAAAATCATATTTAAATATGGTATTGAGATAAACTTAATTCTACTCAACCCTGAATTAATGGATGAAGGGAAATAGGGTATTGCCTCATTTAGGGGGGATACCATGACCATTATATCTTCTTCATCTCAAATCCAAAAACCAATAACGAATTAATCAAACTATTTTCTTAAATCTAACTTCACTTGAACCCTAAATTTACAAAACCCTAATGCAATTTAAAAATCTGATCTCAACAAATCAATATTCTTTACTTTCTTCATTTATTTCCTCAAAATCAATCAAACCCAACTTTTCTCACCTCTTTCTTAAAATTAATAAAATAAAATCTTTTTGAAAACCTAATCAAAATAATTTCACCATCTCTATAGATCGACCTTGACCTACTTATTTACTCATTTTAATTAAGTAGTTGCATCTATTGAGTTTTTATAAATTTTAATTTTTCATAGACCCATAGGGAATCAATGATTCTATCTAGACCTATCAAATACATCATAGAGGCATCCTAAAATAAATAATATATACCATGTTAAATGAGTATATCTAGAGAGATGACTCAAGAAGGACATAGAAACCTAACCCATTCTTATATGATGCATGTACTATTTTTTCCCTAAAACCAATCTCTTAATGTACCAATTCAAAAGGTAGGTGATTGGAGTCCTAGTGTATGGATATGTCATCCACTGAACTAACACTGCAGTCCTTGGCCCGAAATCCAAACTCGAAACACTTAACACTATTACAACAAATTAATCTCACAAACATTGATCCTAAGGTAGAATTGACTGTTCTGATACCACTCTATCATGACCCTTACCAATGGGGACCATGCCATGACTCCCCAAACCCACCTATAATAGGACAAGGGATGGAAACTAGCATTGAGTAGGCATATCACTAACATGGGAGGCATTAGCCTAAGTATCTATACACACAAAGACACACATCTCCAAGACTATAAACTATTGAAATTTAAAACAATTGATAAACCGTGAATATATATATCTAAATACCACAACCAATGTAGGACAACAAGCACTGAAATTTAAATAGAGTAAAATATAATACCACCACAAAGATTCTGAGAATAAGTCAAATATGAAAGTAAAGATGGAGAATACTATCAAGATAACCGTAGGAACACACCTTGGTTTGTCCAACTCACTAAGTTCCACCTAAACCTGGTCCCTCTAGGACTCCATCAAAAGGTCGATCGTCTACACAAGACATGACATGTGTGGGAAAATCCCATACAAGGTTGAGTATAATAATACCCAATAGGAAACCCCAAAACCACAATGCATATAACCAATGAATAACAATCATCTCTACATAGGTATATATCTAAAACACATATAACAAGAATATATAGATATACAAAACAAAGACACATTTTCTCATGGTAAAGTAAAAACTATAATGATAGCCTAGGATTTCTGCTTGAAGGTTCCAATTAACACTTGTATGATAGAACAAACTCCACGAGTCAGATAAAATAGATGAGGCCCGTCCAAGAGGTCGTACTCATCAAGTCTTTTCATAGGAAGTATATGCTGGAAGTATAAAGATACATGATACATAAATGAGGATCACACCCAAGGCCATGGGGTATACCAACACATAAATCTAGAATAACCCTCTAGGTAGAGGATCAATGCCTGTATATTATTGGTCATGATGATACCAAGAAATCCACCTAGGGAAATAATTTGATAGAGGATCTCACTTTGGTCTTAAAGAAGGATTCAAAAAACTTTATAGAAGAAGTTCTACTGAAGGGATCACTTTCCTATGTGTAAGATACAATTCCATACTTACCCTTAGGGAAAGGATATATGAAACAAAACCTAATGAAATTTGTCCATGATATAGAGGATAAGTGGTTCAAGCCAAATTTTAAGGAGCACACAACGTGTACTAGTAGTACACAATGTGTACCATTGACACTGAGTCCTACCCATCTAAATGGACCATGCCCGTGTCCATGTAGAAGTACATAGTATTCCCATTACCATGTAATTATGCCCTTCCATTTCCATGTATGAGTACATAGTATGTTTGTGCCCATGTACTTCTGGCCATGTCCGTGTACCCTCCAAGGTACATGCTCTGTCAACTAGGAAGGGGTCAAACACTGCGTGGCTAGGTCACATGCCATGTGACACTTAACTTAATCCGGAAACACTAGATGCTTCACTAGGGTTACTAAACACTGTGTAATCCCAGATTACACATCGTGTGTTATGATATTTTTCCAAAATCTTTTCTATTCTTCCCATAGATTCTTCCACTCCTCTAATACAAAATACAGTTATGAATCACATAAAAGATGGTGGATCTGGTCTGCCTGACCCTTTCTGTAGCTTTATGTTATATTTTGTTCACATGTTTTTCCTAGAAAATGCCCTCCTTCATCATCCACAGTTGCATGAAGAAGAACACATAATTGGGTATCCTAAAACCATTAGATTCACTTCTGATTCTATTATCACACAATACCCATGACATAGTGAGTCCAAATATATGATATCAAACTATTTTAGTAAGAAACAAGTGCACACCATTCAATTTATCAGTATTTTTTGAACCATGGGCCAAGGGATTTTCCCATGATGAATGAATAAATGGGGAATAAAATGACAATCACAAACACAAGGAGAGAAACTCAACCAATGTTAATGTTGGACTGAGTTAATTTTTATTATAATGAAAAATGAACAAATAAACAATTAATCATAAATAATTTTCCAATTCTCGGATGAATCTATCCCATACCAGCAATACTCACGATCTGTGAATCAATTCATTATTTTATTGATTCATTTTTTTCATAGGAATCATAAAATTGGAAAAAATAAAAATAAAAAATTTTACTAACTTGATTCAAAATGATCACCGATTAAGAAAAAAGATACATCATCATCTTTAGTGAGATCCTCCGATTATGTTGCACACTAGTCATCGATCTTCAATCCAGTTGATGTTCGTCTAAGAGAGGTCCTCCAGTACACTCTCCAATGATTCTACAATGGATTAAAGGTTATGAGGATAACCCTATAATTTTATCATAACCATATAATTATAGAAAACATTAGTCTCTATGTAAATGAATTAAAATAAAACAATTTATTTAATTATTTTATTCATTTTATGCCCGTGATGACTTTTTCACAAACACCCAACACAGACATAGGTTATATTGAACCTAAGGTAAAAAACACATTCTAAACTCAATGGTTCACTTATATTTCTAATCCAAGACTATTTTTATATTTTATTCCACTATTTCAAGAAAACTATGCATGTATGCTATTTAATATAATTAATATATTTTTTTAACTTTTATTTTAGGCACACCGGGCCTCAGAATCACATGCTGTCTTAGTACCAGGTCTTGAAAATAATCCATAAAATATCTAAAAATAATAAATGGAAAATATGATTCATTAAAATTATAGTTAAGTCTTTGAATTATCTTCAACACAACTTCTATCACTTTTGTTAAATCTGATGCAAGCCTAAAAATATTTTCTCTGTTCATTCTAGTCCAGTTTCCCCTAATTCCATCCTTGTTTGTCCTTTATTTATGTTCCCAATATTATAACTTTATTATGATACAATTTACTAATATTTATTCAATTTTTACACATCATTTTGAGCCTTAATTGATTAATGTTTTTGTTTTTTTTGTTGTGTTTTCTTCTTCTTTCTTACACACATCTTTTTTTTTCATTCCTTGTGGTTTTACACTTTCTCATCACAATCTAGTAATAAGTAGGTACTATAAATAAATAAATCTAATAGTATTAAATGAAATACACATTATAAAAATATATAATATATTCACTTAGGGGTAATTACCCTAAAAAGGTTGGTTGGATAATAACTTGATCTTCACTCAGTTCATAAGAAGTGTGACTAACTTCACATCTAATTCAACACTAATAGGGGGATATTATTTGGTGATTTAAATTATATTTTTAAACCATTATGAGGGATTTAAATTGAATTTGATTACGTAATATATAACTAGTTATGTTATAGAACTTAATAGGAAATTACCATGGATAACCTAGATTGAAACTTAGATATTCATAAGTTAGGTTATATATGCCATTTATGAGTTACTTATTCTAAGTTTTAGTTTTACTTTTTATATATTTATAAATTTAAGTATTATCATACCTAAAATTTAATTTATTTAAAATAATGGATAAATCCTAGAAGAACATAATATCAGAGTTAATAATGGTTTCTATGAACAATACAATGATTTCCCTAACAAACAACCGAATGAAATAAGAGATGAAGTGAGAAAACTTAAGGTTATTCCTAACCAACTATATAGAGTTATGATTAACCATTATAATCCATGTGAAATTTAAAACACACCAAATAATATAAAAATAAAGTTTCATAGATGTTCATACAATGAAGAATAAAAAGGAAATAATATTCCATTTCCTATGTGTTAAGAATTTAGGAAGACTCACTCAGGGAGGTTTCTCAAAGGAACTTGAAGTTGTTTTATTTTTAGTAAAGGCAGTCATCGAGCAACCTATTTCAAAGGAAAAATAAATAGTGTGGTTAACATGATATATTAAAATAATATTTTTCTTAAGGTACCACTGAAAAGTCAATTTTTTTTAAAAAAATTTCTATGTACATTATAAAAAACAATGCTTTTAACCAAGGAAATAGGAGGAAGCCTATATAAGCTCTACTACTGGAGTAGATCATGATAATTAAGGAAAAATTTTACTCCACTGTATATTTGTGTATTCCTTATCGTATTTTGATTCTTTCCACTCAATTATATATAAGAAGTTTTCTAGGAGAATCTAAATCACCACCCCAATGATTTGATATTTAATTATTGGAGAAAACTTCTAGTTGCTTGATTATTATATCCCAGAGGATGTTTTAGGGAATATGATTTTTACAAAACTTATTATTCTTCTATTGTATATTATTAATGGAATTTTGGAATTGGATTGGATATCTACATATATACTCTATATTAATTACCAAAATAAAGATGTCACATTTTATAACCTAAATCAACCTATGATCGTCTGTTAATTAAAGGTTGACTAAAAGATATCTATAAAGATTACCTATATTATATGGTTCTTAATACTTAATCATGATATGGGTTTCCTATTATTCCCTAAGTAAGGATCATATGTAATTAGAAATTATATCTTGATTCATGACTATTTTATGGATACCCTTATTTATTTTAATTAGTGAGTGATAATTAAAAATTTCAAGGTAGTAATTTATTTAAGGGGGTATAATGCAACACACAATAACTTATAAAATTATTATAGATTATTTTATATGAAATTAAAAATTAAAGTGAACTATTTTATAATAATATGACCATTGTAACATAAATTTTAAATTTAAAGGTATAAGCATAAGTATCCATATTAAAAAATAAATATGAAAAATAAATATAATAAATATAATAAAGTATTATAAGTATTCTTTATGAGGATCATTTTTATAATATTGGGAAGGTGGTATATTCACTAGGGTTTTTCCTAGACCAAGCCTAATCTAATCTCCAATAAGCATTTCATGAGAAAAATAACTTACAAGAGAATTTCAAGCTCATGGAAATCACTAAGATATACATTATATTTGAATCTCCACCCATAATGACTACCACTACTCATCTCAACCTTAGGTTTTACACAAAAATCATGAGGCGCTATGTAAGTAGGATTTAGGATGATATAAAAATGTAATTATAAATATAATTTTTTTTATAAATTTTAAATTTATACTTTTATAGAAAACTAAATGTTATTTTTAATGAAAATTTATTGATAAAATTAAATTAATATATCTAAATAACATTTAGAATCATTTTTATGCTTAAAAATATATTTTACTAAAAAAATGATATGTAATTCATGTTTATATAGAAATTAATTTTTATAAACTATCAAAATTTGATTTTGATAAAATGGTTTTCATATTTTGAATTATCATTTTAAAATTAATTAATAATGGAAAATTTATTTTTTAGTTATAAAAATAAGTTACTAAGGTTAGAAGTTAATAACCACAATAATAGTAAAGAGTTAATTTCAAATAATTATGTTTAGGAGTTATGTACTTGTACTTAAATAAATTAAATTGATCTATTTTAAATTATCACTCTAAATTAATGATTATATATATAAAATTATTAACACATATTTAATTAGTAGTTTCCATGAAATTCAGTTAAGAACACTTAAATATTAAAAGACATTTCTATATAAAAATAATTTTTCTATATATTATTTGTTTTAATTTAAATATTGATTTTATAATATTTTGATATTTAATTAGATTAAATTCAATCCAAATTCATATTCCTCATGTCAAAATTTTGTAAGAAGGATCATTTTATATTTTTATTAAAAAATTATTTCCAAGGTAAAAATTTAATGAAGGTTAATAAGGGTAAAAATGGGTTACTTAAGGTGACTAGAATTTTATCAAGTTTACATGAAACTTAGAACTTATATAATATCTCAACAAACCTTACTCATGAAACTCTATTAACTACCATATGATTCCATCTTTACCCCTCACCTACTAATCAATTCCATGAAAAAGTCCATTTTCCCCTATAAAAAGAGATCACCTCTATCATCTTAAAGCCACAATAAGTATTAAAATTATTATTTAAACAATATTCATTTTAACTATCCTATAAATTTATTCTAATTTCACAAGACTTAGTCATAATAATTTATCCTAATCCATATATTTACAAGAAGTCTCTAAAAGAAGGTTTAAGTTCTCAATGTGAGTATTAATCACTCCCTAACATTTTTCTTCTTTATCTTCCTCATACAAATATATTTTCACCATACTATTATATTTAAACAAATATAATTTCTATACGTAAATCTCATTATATTTATGTAATAATAATTTTTTACCTTCCTCTTAACCATTCAGAAAATGAAAATGACACCCTTGGATATGTGCAGATTACCAACTCCACGAATGACATGTTTCATTTTTCATAAAAAATTAAATGGATGGTTCTAAGAATGTATCTAATTAATAAATAATATATTTTTGACATAATTTTTATTATAAAAACATAAATAATTATTTACCTTCATTTATTTGTATCCTTCAAAAAATTAAACATCACCTATGCGTACATACAGACTACCGCCTCCATGAACAAAATCTTTAATTTTTCACTACTTTATTCATGGATGGTTATAAAAATAATTTTAACATTAAATATGAATCTAAAAAGTATATTATAACTTAATTTAAATTTTTTAAATAGGAAACAAAAATTAATAATCAATATAAATTAATCCATTTATATCTGTAAATTACCCAAAATAAACTCGTTAATGATTTCATCTTCACAAAACATTGGTAAAAATCTCATGAAATGATATTGTAACTATATAAATAGTTAGGTAAATTATATTCTAGTGTATATTAATATTTTAATTATGAAAGTTTTATAAAATAATGAGAATCGATATCTTCAATATGAAACTCATACGAAACAATCAAGGTCACCAACATCTGATGATGAAAATACAAATAGCTAAAAAATGAATATATAATTAGTAGTTATAATTAAAGAGTATAAAAGGTAATATATATGAATAAATTTTTTAAATGAATTATTAATATGGTTATTTTTATTATACATGGGGTCAAATTGCTTTCTTTAAAGTCAATAGTTAAGATAAGGGGTTCTTGTCTTTATTTTATTTCTTTGAGAAATATTCCATATTAACCACTTTTTTTATTTTATGTGGTGTAAAAAATTACTTATATATTATTTTAATCATAGCTTTCATGAAATTAAAGGGATAAAATGTTCCATTTCAAGTTCTACCATTCAAATGCATTCAGTTAAAAAGTTACCAGAGGTGTAATTGTTTTTCTAACTCATTTTTTATTCCATGAGTTATAAACATTATTATTTTATTTTATTTTTATAAGTAGGGTAAAATATAAATTATGATTTAATTATAGTACAAATCATCTCATGTTTCTATGGATTTACATTCTTCTCTCATAAAATCATTTTCTAAGAATTGTTACATCAATTATTCTTCTTTTATGGATTCATTTCTTCATAAAAAGACAATGTGGTTAAAAATAATCCTCATCCTCTTTAATTTTTGTTTCTATTACATATCCATATTCTGTCTTTTTATTTTTCTTTGTTTTTCTTATTTTGAAACCAAAATATGTTTTATCCCATGTGATCTTCTTATTTCTCTTTAAATCCTTTTAAAATAAAATTTTACCAACCCTTTTATGATGTGGGTTTTAATAAAGGTATTTTAACATATTAAAATAGATTTTCCTTTTATGATCATATATTATATATTGCAATCCAAATTTAATTACTAAACCTTTATTTATTTACAAAATTATTTTTTTCTCTCTTTGTGTGTTTTTTTATAAATTCTTATAGCCATATTCTTAAAAATGATATTTTAAAGTGACTTGTGACTTAATTTCCAATTAACTTTTACTTTTTTTTAAAGAGTGTGAAAGGAATAATATTTTAAATATTTTATGTACTAATGAATTTTACAATCACCATTGTCAATTTTATTTAAGAAAATTCTTCTCCAAGATTTCATGTTTTTTCTAAAAAACATCTATTTACTTTATTTTATAAATTTTTTTTCTAAAAAGGGTATAAAAAATTTAATGACTATTTATTCCTTTTTCTCTAAGTAAATATTTAATTCTCCTTTAAAAGTTTTTTTCATCCATGTCAACATACTTTTATTTTTATTATATTTTAATAGGGATATTATTTAATGATATCACCCACTTTCATTCTCTATGTGTCTTATGATCATGTTATTCCCTTTGTTGACCAGATAAAGGATTGACATATCATATATTCATTATGCCAATACAAGTTTTTATTGACTATTGAGGCAAGTTGATTATGTATTGTATTTATCATTCAACATATAAGGAAATAATTGGACATGTGTAAGTGATGGGTGGGGTCCATAATTATATATCCCATTGATGCATTGATATGTCTCATGATACAAATTTTTTTTTGGGTTTTGGTGAAAGCCAACCCATTTATTAATGATATCATGGCTATGATACTAACTATAAGAATAATGTCTTGGATTCAATCATGATGGTCAAAATAAGTTCTTGGTTGTATTCATGATGGTTAGAATAATTTCTTGTCTACAATCATGATGGTAAAAATTCTCTCTTAGCTATGGTCATGATGGCCTGAATGGCCCGAAGGCCTTCATTTTTATTGATTTTTGATAACCCCCCTTTCAAGGTATGAGGGTTAACCCTTACAAGGCCCGTAGGCTCAGAGATTACATGGCCCGTAGGCTTAAAAGATTACATGACCCGAAGGTCTTAAGGAATTCAACCAGACTATCTACAAGGAACTGCCCCTCCCCAGCGTCTGCATCCTTGATAGTAGATCTCCACCTTTGCATGACCGTCTGGAAAGGCTTCCCATGTAATCACAGGCTAGTACCGATGGAATATCCATACCCTCTCATTATGAAAATCCATTTGGCTCTGCTATAGTGAGTGTACCTGCTCTGAATCCTCTTCTGGGGCTGCTCCTTTTTTGTAGTGTGTCTGGGGCCTGCATTCATGTTGATCGAAGGCCTTGGGGTGGCCTTAAGGCCTTAAGGTGGCCCAAAGGCCTTAAGAATCAACTGGACTGAAGGAATTGGGTGGCCCGAAATCCTTGTAGGACCCGAGGACCAAACCGGTGGCCCGAAGGCCCAGATGGATGAATAGTTCTGGCTACTACAGTACTGAACAATGCCTACTATAGTACTGCTATAGTGCCTGCTGCAGTTCCTGCTACAGTACCCCCCCAGAAATATGCCTCCACCCAAATTTGATTTTGGGTCTCTTGGATGCACCTAGAGAGTCCTCACCAACAGGGTTGAGGCTCATGTGCGATATGGTCATGATGGAAAGTATGATGTCTTGGCTGAGGCCATGACAGTAAGATTAAGATATTTGAAATTATGAATTTTACCACAATAATATTAGTTATTAGTATCCATGTGATTATTTTTATTATTATGTCATATAGGGATTTATTTCAAGATCACGTGATCATTTATATAGAATTATTTGGTTTATTTAATCCTATTATATTATTCATACCTTGTTTATTATAAGATAAATTTCAATATACACTACTCCTTACTGAGTATTTGAGATCACCATTATTATGTTTCTATTTTATATGGTTAATAAGAAGGGTAATACATATTTATATATAATAAGGGTATCATGTGTAGAGAATTGTGTGGGAGATGTTGAAGAATTATTATAGAATAATGAATTCTTGGTATAATGGAAAAAATGTCCATTGGATGGGAAATTTATGGGTTGTGTTAGATGAAAGTTTTTTTATAACTCTCTAAAAATATAAACCTAAAAGGTAATTGGTGTGTAATGAAGGTTATATTCCCTAAAGCCTTATATATATATATATATGATATATTGGCGGTTTTTCATTGCATGAAAAATATGGTTTGTATGCATGGTATATCGATCTATGCAACTTTCCTCAATAATTCGATCCAATCTCCCTTGCGAGCTATAAGTAATGATCTATTATATAATTGTAGCAAACCGAGATTCCTTTATTCATGCATGATATGGTCCAAGAAACATTTAATATTGCGTTATAAATGTATGAGTAAATGAAACATCCCAAGATTCATCCTTAAGAATTATTTAACACTCTTGTGCAATGGAAGAGGTGTAGATTTCTTATAATATAAATGGTTGAAAATCCCTAGAAATTGAATAATCTCTTTATTCTTATCTTTTAAATTTGAGGAAGTGACATTCTATAGAGGTAGAATAAATCCGATCTAAATGTTGGATGATTTTATCATCCCGTAGATACCTAAAAAGGTGGGATGATTTTAATTTCAACTTTGTGATCTTTATCAAGAACATTTAAAGATGTTTTAAGGTGATCAAAAGGTTGCAATAGATATTTAGTCTATAGTACACATATTTACCACATGTTCTTAATTTCATTTTTTACATATGTTTCATATTATTTTTCATAGAGATCCTCAGAAAAGGGTTTTTATCACTTCTAGTTGGTCAACTAATTTTTATTTGACTCTAAAAAAAACCTTTAGTGGTATCAGAGTTATCCATGCTTAAGTTTTATAAAATCATGACTGAAAATGAATAAGAATAAAAAAATAGGGCAGTTTTTTTTATGAAAATTTTATTTCATAAAAGGGTTTACCATTATACAGTTATGCTACATAAAGGTAACCAAGACCTTAATCTTACACAACTGAGATGTATAAGGTTAACTATGGATTTACCCTTTTGAAGAGCGTTCTGCGTAAGGTTTATATCACCTTAACCTTATATATATTAGTTTATGTAAGGGTCACACAATCTTACCCTTACATGTAATGGGTTATTTATGGGTATGATACACTAGTACGTAAGGCTAATCAAAATTTTCCTAAAGCCGCATAAAGGTAACCTACTGCTTAACCTTATGAAAAATGTGGCTACATAAATGATTTACCCTTACACAATGAGGTTTCTTAGAGCTGTATAAAAGTAAGATAGTGTCTTTCCATTACATATTGTCGTGTAAAGGCATATCATGGATTACCCTCATGTGAAGCATTCACATAAGGGTCTTACCCTTATGAAAAATGAGTTGCATAAAGGTAATCTTCATAATACCTTTACGTAGTGTGTTAAATTTAAGCTACATAAAGTTAAGGAGTGACTTAATTTTATGAAACAGTTCTAGAATCAAATTACCCTTACATAGAGTGTCTGAATAAGGGTAAAGCGAGCTTACCATTACACTAAAATGAGTTTCTATATAAGGGTAAATAGAAAAGTTTTTAAAAATTGTTTTAAAATTATTAAATGATTTTAATGGTTTATAAAATTTTTATAAGTCATTATAAAAGGTATTTTGTGATAATTTAATTTATAAAAGGTTTATAAATAAATAAATTATGTTTTTTTGATAACTAATTAATTGTTTATGAAACATTTTATTCTAAAATATTAAATGTTAATATTTGAAATACCTTTTAAAAAATTATATGGTAATTATTATGATATAGAAATAAAAGTGTTTCTTTAGAAATCATAAGAAATAATTTATAAATGGTTGTGACATCCCAGAACCAGATTCCACTTAAAAGGTGCCCAGATCTAGGTTAGCCACATGGAATCAAGTGCATCTCCCCGAACTCCAGAGGCTGACGACTAGAAGAAAGGGCCTAGGGTGTGTCTGTGGGAAGACTATGCCCTCATTACCACAGTGTAGCATAGTGGATACATATAAATAGAGGTAAATAGAGTAATAAATATATGTAAACAGATGTTATACCATAAGGATACATGGATAATAACAATAAATGAGATAACTAGAATAACTAATACAAGAATATGTCAACTGATGATGATATGTCATGTATCTAGCGATATAGAAAACATGGATACAAAGTAGAAGGAATAAATACTAAACCAAAGTATCACAAGGGAAATATATAAACTTTCCCAAGCATCCTGAGATCCATATCGGTCATATGATTCTATCTCCATACTAATACATCAAGTGATCAAGTGTTCAAAGCTGCATGCTTCCCTTTATCAACAATTGCATTCATCCAGTATTCCTAGGTACCGATAGTTCCCAGATAGGGTGTGAGATAAATCTCAATGGGCCACCACCAATAGTTTCTATAACATCCATCCTGTGTAATGTAAATTATATCAGTGTGTGGAAATGTATATATAAAGTAAAGTAATATAATGTAACTAAATACCCAAGTACCTACTTCATCCCTCAACTAGTGTCTGAACATGTAACCAGTTTATTAATTAATTAATTACCAAATTATATTAATTGGACATGTGAGGAATAACTAGAACTGACTTCATCATCTCATGATAAGATAAATAATGAAGTTTCCAAGATGTAAAGAGGCAACCACATTTGATAATTAATATGAAGTGTTTCCAAGGTAATCACCAAGGAAACATAGACCTCGAGGGACACCAACTCAGTAGTAACTAAAATCTAGATAAAGGGTAAGAGTATAATCTTAGGAGAATCATCCAAGGCATTCCCACAATAATATTTCTAACAGAGTCCAAGGAATACATCCAAGGTAAAATGGGAGATAAGCAGTGACCAGGCCCAAGGATGTAACCAAGGCACATCAAGTCACAAAAGATCCAAGGAGTGTATATGAGTCATCCTATAATAATAATTAATAGATCCTATGGTGTCATAACAAGCATCCAATAGGAGACAATGATCAGGTTCCTTGGTAGGTCTCACCCAAGGAAACTGATGTCCTTGAATCTAGATGATTTTATTGAGTACCCAAGGCATTCCCTTGAGAATTCAAGAGATAACATAATCCAAGACTTCCTATAAAGTTTTCAAGGTCCATATTCATAAATATGAACCTTACATTTAATTCATTACAATTAATTTGGCCATATGATAACTATTTCATTTACGAATTCACTTGGTTCAATCCTTGCCTTTCATTTGTTTAACAAGGCCAAGTAGCATGCACACTTTAATTTAAAACCATGTAAATCAAGTTGAATTAATAATTTTCAATCCTATACCTTCCATAAACATGGTAATTTGTTCTACAGATTTGTAACCAAACATTCATTTACAATTAATAAGGATAAGCCATATACTTAAGTATGTTTGCAATAATATCATTTGAATCAATTAACTACATTTAGGAATTTACCTTAGGTGGGTCAAGTGGAAGTGAAAAGTTAAAATATATCCACAATTCCCTGATTCAATATAAACTTAATATAATGAGGCTTACCATTAGTGTGTTCAAGCTTGAACACACCCGAACGATGGCTCAAAAGTGTCAAAACACAAAAAACTCATTTTTGACATAACACCTTACATGGGGTGGTCATTGTTGTGGACATAACCTCCAAAAACCAATGAAATATATGGAAATATCATAACCATACAGTTCTAATGACTATAATAAAGGCATATAAATTCAATAAATGACATCTGATGAAATCGGAGGGCCCCACACATCAATTCCAAAATCAACAAACTTGAGGTATGAGTTATAGACTACCCAACTCGTACTGATATGAATCTCTTCATCCAGTACCAAACTCTAATTTGGATTGGAATAAAGTATATTTTAGAAAAGAGAATAAAATATTACACCTTGATAACTAGGTCGAGAGCAAGTGGAAAAGGATGGATCAAAAGGACTCGAGTACTTACTATTGTGCATCCAACATGACTAATGAAAACTCGATCAGACCCCGAATAAAGGAGATCTATTGATTCCTAGATTTGACATTCAAAAGATCCAAAATGTAAGAAAAATGAGTTCATACCACTTGAAATATTAAATAGGGAATAATGAGGGTTAAAATCAGATCATTAAGGAAAAACAATCGTTTTTCCTAGAATTTGTCCTATGCACGATTTGGCTACATGGTTTGATAAACCATGTGCCAACAATGCATGACAACCTAGAGAAAAGGGGGCACTCACACATTTAGGCCGCACATTTTGAGAAATAGTGAACCAAACTTACGATATGGATAGGCTAAAAATGAAGACTATCTACATGGTTTTGACTAGTAATGCACCCTACCCCGTATGGTTTACTCTAATCACATGACAAATCCATTTTTCCCAAAAAGATGGGTTTTGAGCTCTTAAAAAGACCGGATACCCCTGTGACCTTTGTGAACTCATTAGGCATCCTAAAAAGGTCCATAAAAGTAAATTAGAGCAAAATTTAGAGGATTTTTACCTGATTCAAAAATAGGGTTCTTACAGTCTTTCCCCCTTAAAAGAAATCATCCTTAAGTTCACCTTCTAAGGGAAGTAAAACACTATATGAGAAAAACCCTATCCGTAGGGCATGTACATCATCCTCAAACTCTAAAGTATCATCCTTCAAATGGTCGTGCTACAATATCACCCATACTAAAGGGAAAAATTGGTCTTGGAGAGACTTCATGTTCGGATGAATGGTGTACATAGGATACTTCTCAAATGAAGTATCGACATCCAACTCAACTTCCACAGGATCAAAAGTATGAGATGGGTCAACATGATACCAAAAAAATTGTGAAGCACGGAAGACATCATACATGGAACACCACCTTTGAGGTAGTAAAAATTGACAGGATACTGACCCAAATCTCTTTAGAATTTCAGACGACCATACATAATGAGGTGATAACTTCCATTGCCTTCATATTCATCTATTCCCTAACCTGGATGATACCCTTAGGAAAATACTATCTCCGACCTCAAACTCTTGAGGTCATATATGGTGATCAATGTAATATTTCTGTCTATACTAATTAGTATTCATATACTTCTCATCCCCAAGAAGCCTTTAGAAATTATGAAAACATTATCTGACCTACAAGGGTCATGGTGTCTCATTTAAATGGCCATGTTTAATTTCCAAATTCCCAACGCAACTTCAAGATAACCTTAAGCATACCAAACTTAAGCCATTAAAACCCAATAAAACTCTCAAATTCCAATTGAAACACTAAAAGGGGGCTTACTCGAGCCCTCTTAGCTAGATAGATGATCATGTCATCGTATCATTAAACATCTAGTCAAAGGTTTTTCCCACCTCAGGCCTTAACATTGAAAAGGGGGAAATTCCAAATCAAGGTACCTCTATCATAAGAATTGCCTCATAAGGAGTGCCTCTAAGCATTATAATAATGATTCAAGAGTGGGTCCTTTTACAGGGTGAACCCAATTACCTTTGAGTTCATATCAGAGACCTCTTTGGCAAAGTGTTCAAATCTGAATTGACCAAATAAAAGCTGATCATTCACTCTTTCCATGAAATATATATCTTACCCTCTAAAACACACCCATCATAACCTGATGGTGTGTTTTAACCAGTTCCTTACAACTATTTAAATCAAAAAGAAGGATCACAAGTCAATACACCTTTAGATGAATTATTTCCGAATAAAACTCTTAGATTAGGTGGCTGGTGTATTTTAAACAGAACAAAAATTCTTTCTTCCAAGCTATCAAGTGTTTACAATGACCACACTCACCAAAACCCATACCTGACTACCGATGACGTTCCTTAATTACAAACATCACCTAAGAGCCTAATGAAAAGTCTTGGATAACATCAAATTCACTAAAATAGAGTCCATGAATTAATACAAGGTAATATATACCCCATGTTTCCAAGTGTGATGTTGGTACAAAGACAAAACATCTACATCTGATCACCAAATGATCCAAAAGAAGTGTCCTCCTAGAGGTCAAGTCGGAGAAGAACGAATGGTTTCCAAGAGTCCATATAAGTAATTACTACATGGAAATATAGGTATCCATCATAACTAACCATAACCCGAAAGAACCACACATCCAATGTGAAACACCAAAAGAGATCATCCAAAAAAGCCTAACAAATTTTAAATTTTAGCCTGTTGTAATACTGAAACTATCTTAAATCATCAAGGATGACGTTAAGATAGGGGACATGTTGATATATTTAAGATGATTTCACTAAGAATATTTGAACTATTTTCAATAAATCATACCTGACTACTAGAAATAAGAATAGTAAAACTAAAACTGGTTGAATTATCTTGAAATAATCTCAACTTCACTTGATGACACACCATTACATCATAATCACAAGCCTTCAAAGGCTTCTCATGATCGCTCAAGATAGACTTCTAAAGTCCATTAAATACTAGTGATGTTTCTCAAAGGTTGCATACACAACCAAACATTTCAAATTCATGCTGCTGAGCATGCAATGACATGATTCCAACTTACAAGACTTATGAGAATTCAATCAAAACCAACCATTTCCCAATGGTCCTCTTAGGATGTGGTCCTTTTACTTAGAAGGGAACATATTTACCCAAAATGATGTGGCATTCCCACATCAATATTTTACTAGTTATGAAAAGAAGAGATATACCAACCACTCATAAGAACGCTATATCAAACTCACATTAACTGCACACATGATACTCCTCCAATTCACACTTAGATATGTTAAAGAATTTGTTAGGAAGTCAAAAAATAAACTTATTGGCATGTCAAAAAACCTGAGTCTCTTGAAAGTAATCTTGAGAATTAGGAAAAATCTGTTTCCTTTAATGCCCAAGTCACTCTTCTAAGGAGATGACCCAAGAACATAATCAACAACTCTAGGATCAACAATTTTACTAAACCCAATTGGTTTGTTATATCATTTAACAACTCTAAAGTTACCTCCTATGTGAACGAATACTACCCTAAGGTTCCAAAAGCAAGGAAACATCTTGATACTATCTATAGGCTATCTTACTTATGTATCTTAGTATCTGGTGATTCATATAATATATTTAACCTAGAGTCATACAACACTATATAACTTTTAACATGGATGATGATATACCAAGTTGCCCATTACCGAGGAAGAAAAAGGGTCATGAGACCTAAAAAATTCCTGATCATGCCCTCAGCATGTCTAAACTATTGAAACTAAGAATTATTTGATACTCACACCCATAATAGGGGTCAAGGATACCATGACCACCCATCCTAACAAGGGTTTCATTTATAAGGTAAGAGTCCTAATAGGGAAAATGATACTCAAATGACACCAAACATCAAAAAATGACAACATTTAGCAAGACATTTTAGCTTTAAGGGTACTACCTACCATGGACACCCCTTACAAAGCAAAAGTGTCAACCCTATCACTTGGTAACACCAAAAAAAGTCACTGTGCTCAAAATCATATTATTTAAGTCATTGTTAAGAAGGATAAGGCCTACAAAAATGGTCACATTTCCATTCCAAGGAATAACAGGAAGGTCATATAAAACTTACTTTTAAACACTAATAATTTATTGAAATCCCTTCATAATTAGGCAATTTATCATAGAAATTTATTTTAATAGATAAGGCGACCTACGAGGTTCCCATCAAGCCAACCTGGGTTCATTAGAAATGAAACCCTATAGCAGTTTCTGTATTTATCAAGGTCATAAACACCCATAACATGTTGTATAAAAAGAAACATGCCCCAAATGACCTACCTAGACTATTTGTGTATCTTTAAAGACAATAAAACACCTCATAAAAAGCTTTAATAATATAGATATAAACACTAATGAAAGATGAATGTAATAAAGGGATAACTACCCAAGGAATACTACCCCAACTAATCGCTTAGACGGATAGGTATAAATAAATGCTCAAGTATTTTCTACAGAGGTTCTAGTAGGTGAAGGGTAAATAGAACCTTGCCTCATCATTTATTAGAAACCATTTCATTTAATTTTGTATTTAATTTATTGGTTTACTCCTTTACCTTTCATATACATGACAGGGCGGGATAAGGGCATGCAACCCTTACATTTTTAATATAAAGTTTCATTATCACGTTGAATTTTATTATTTCCATATATCAAGATTCATTTAAAATGAGTTGTATATCACAATGAATCAGGTCCCATGTTCCCAATCACTGAGATTAACACCCAATTGAATTTCTAATTAAAGGATCGATTTTATAAATTACTCATTTCAATCCATGAGGGCCCATAAAACCTCATGAATTGAAATAAGAAACCACTAAATAAAAAATCGTATAAGCATAATAAATATATATAAACAAGCCACATTTAGCAAACATAGTCATATCAAGAAATGAAAAGAGTGAATTTTACCTATATGGAATAGAAATATGCATGACATGTGAATACTATGTGCTTACCATGATGCATGTAACAATGATCCTTTCCCTCATATAATCAGGCCAAGGATGAAATAAAATTATCAATCAGAATAATAATAAACAACACCATACAAAATGTGCTTCACCCAATAGTGAAATGTTATCAATTGTAATAGGTAAAACCACAACAACAATTATATTCTAGGAAACTCAGCTTTTACCCCAAACATGGGTTTTCAATGCTCAACTACAGATTATAACCAAGTTACAAGTGTTACTAATCTTCTGACTGTTGTCTCAAAATAGTAAAGAAATAAAGAAACCCCTTTGATACCACTTTGTGACATCCTGGACCTAGATCCAATTAATAAGTTCCCTAAGACCAGTTGTCCACATGGCCTCAAGCGCATCTCCCTGAACGCTAAAGGCTACCGACTTACAGCGAGGGACTAAGGTGTGTTTGTGGGGATACTATTCCCTCATTATGAGAGTGTAACGTAGTGGATAAATATAAACATAGGTAAATAGAGGAAGTAATATATGTAAAGGGATGAAAAAAAATAAGGAGACAAGGATAATAATAACAACTAAAATAACTGGAATAACTGATACAATCATACAACAAAGGATTATGATATTTCATGTATCTACTAAGCTAGAAAACATGGATACAAAGTAGTAGGAATACACACTAAACCAAAGTAGCATAAAGGAAATAAATAAAATATCCCAACCATCCCAAGTTCCACATCGACCATCTGTTACCAGCTCCATACTAATATAAAAAGAAATAAAGTCTTTGAAGCCATATGCTTCCCTTTATCAAAAACTAAATTCATGTAGAATTCCCAATTACTAATGGAACTTAGATAGGGTGTGAGATAAATATCAGTGGGACACCACCAAAAGTTTCTATAATATCCAACACATGTAATGCAAATTGTATTAATGTGCAGGCATACATATATAAATCAAAGTATTATAATGTATCTAAATACCCAGGTACCTTTTTCATCCCTCAGCTGGTGTATAAACATGTAACCAGTTCATTATTTAATTGATTACCAAATTATATTAATAGGTCATGTGAGGAATATCTATCACTGACTTCACCATCTCATGATAACATAAATAGTGAAGGTTCCAAGATGTAATAAGGAAACCATATTTTATAATTAATATGAAGTGTTTCCATGGTAATAACCAAGTAAACATAGAACTCAAGGGCCTCTAACTCAGTAGTAACTGTATCATTTCTAAGGGGTAAGAGTGTAATCCAAGGGGCATCGTTCAAGAAATTCCCACAATAATATTTCTAACTAAGTCCAAGGAATACATTTAGGGTAAAACAATAGATAACCAATGGTCATTCCCAAGGATGTAACTAAGGAACCTCAAGTCATGTTGTATCTAAGTAGTATATCTGATACATCCTATGATAATAATGAAGTGATCTTATGGTTTCATACTAGGCATTCAATGGAAGATGAGGACTAGGTTCCCGGGTAAGTCTCAGCTAAGGAAACCACCATCCTTGAATCAGAATGACTTCCTTGAGTACCCAAGTAATTTCCTCAGGATTCTAAGAGCTAACACAAGTCAAGAATTACTATAAATATTTCAAGGTCCATATTCATAAAGATGAACCTTTCATTTAATTCATTAAAATTAATTTGGTCATATGATAACTATGCCACTTATGAATTTACTTGGTTCAAGCCTTTCCTTTCATTAGTTTGACAAGGCCAAGTAGCATACAAAATTTAATTAAAAACCATGAAAACCATGTTTAATTAATAAGGTTCACTCCCTTTCCTTCCATAAACATAGTAAAGTGTGCTATGGATATGTAACCAAACATTCATTTATAATTACTAAGGCCAAGTCATATACTTAAGTATGCTCTCCATAATATCATTTGAATCAATTAACTAAATTTAGGCACTTACCTTAGGTGGGACAAGTGGAAGTGAAAAGGTAAAATCTATTCACAATTTTATGATTAAATAGTTAATTAATATAAGTGTGATGTTCCGGACCTGGATTCCACTTGATGGGTGCCCCGAGCCCGATGGGCCACATGGCCTTAAGCGTATCTCCCTGAACGCCAGAGGCTGCCGAATAGCAGTAATGGCCTAGGGTGTGTCCATGGAAAGACTATACCCTCATTACCAAAGTGTAGCACATCAAGTGAGAGTAAACATAGGTAAATAATGGAAGAAATATAAGTAAACAGAAGGCACATTGGAACATAGAGATAATAATAATAATAACTAAAGAAATTGTAATAACATTCAACAACAGATGATGATATGTAATGTACTAGAAATATGGAAACATGGATACAAACAAAAGGCATAACATGTTCCACAAATCATAAAAAAATCAAAGACTATCCCAATCATCCCAAGTTCCAACTTGGTCCTCTGCTATCAAGCTCCATACTAAACAACAAGAAATCAAGTGTTTGAAGCCGTATGCTTCCATTTGTCAACACTTGCAACCATGTAATCTTCCATAGGTACCAAACAACACTTATAGAGGGTGTTAGATAAATCTCATTCAACCACCACAAATGGTGTCTATAACATCTGGCCGGTGTACTGGAAATGTAACAGTGTGCAAGCATGCATATATAAAGTATAACAGTACAATGTAACTAAATATACAAGTACCTACTTCAGCCCTCGGCTAGTGTCTGAGCCTGTAACCAATTCATTAATTAAGAATTTACCAATTTATAGGTCATGTTAGGTAGATCCGACACTAACATCACCTCGTGATAGTATAAATAGTGAAGGTTCTAAGATGTAACAAGGCAACCATGATCAATGAAATTTAATAGTGAAATCCTAAGGTAATAAACAAGGTGACATAGAACTCAAGGGTCTCAAACTCAGTAATAATTATAGCCTATAATGGGGTAAGAGTGTAATACAAGTAGTGTAATCTAAGGCATTCCACAATGAGGCACCTATCGAGTCCAAGGTGATCGACCAAGGTAAAACGAGGCTGAGCAGAGATAGGGCCCAATAGGATTTAACCATGGAACCTACTTGTCAATTCTAGATCCAAGGAGTGTATCCAAGGAATCCTATAGTAATATGAAGGGATCCTATAGTGTCATACCTAGCATCCAAGAATAGATAATGATCAGGATCTAGGTGGGTATCTACCTATACAAGCTGTATCCTTGAATTGGAATGGGGTTCTCGAGTACTCATGGAATTCTCCAATTAGAATCTAAGGTGACCTTGAGTCAGGTCATTCATATTTGATTATGAAGTCGTGTAATATTTCATTTGGTTCAATCCTTTCCTTTAATTAGTGTGATATGGTCAAATATCATGCAACCTTTTTATCATGTCATTTGGATCAAGCCTTGCCTTTCATTAGTATGATAAAGTCAAGTAGTATGAAACCTTTTTATCAAGTCATTTGGTTCAAGCCTCACCTTTCAATAGTGTGACAAGTTCAAGTAGCATGAAACCATTCATATAATCCATTTAAGGAATATTCCACAATTTAAGGTTCATTCCTCTACATTCCATTAATGTGGTAAGGGGTGATACATATATGCAACCAATTAATCATTCACATTTAATTATCAATTTGAAGCAATTAAATTAGGCGGGTCAAGTGGTATTCATACATGGCACTTTCCATTATGAAATTCAAAATATAAATGAAGCCAATTAATATAGAAATTCTTAACCTTATAATGGTCAATACAAGTCACACCCGAACGATGGCACAAACGTGTCAAAACACTAAACAATAATTATGTCATAACCTTCAACATGGAAGGGATGAAATTGTAGTCATAGCCACAAAAAATTAATCACATAAATGGGAAGAGAATATCCATACAGTTCTAACAAGTATAAGCTTGGCATATTAATTCTATAAACAACACCCGATGAAATCGGTGGACCCCACACGACAAATCCAAAATCGATGAACTTTAGGGATGAGTTATAGACCACACACCTTAGGATTATACGACTCTACTCCATTGGTATTGGCCCTTTATTTGCCTCAGATCAAAGTAGATCTAAGAAAAGGTAAAAAAAGATCAAACTATGATAACTAGGTTGAGAGAAAAAGATAGGAAGAATGGCTCAAACAGACTTGAGTACTTACCGTAGTGCATATAATGTGACGAATGGAAGCTCGATTAGTCACCAGATGAAGGAGATATATTTATACCAAGTTTATATCTTAAAAAATATATAATTTTAGATCTATGAAGGTAAATCTAGCATAATATTTAATTAGGTAAGGAGGGTCTTATTAGATCATTAAGTGAAAAATTGTAAATTTACCCAGAAAATTATCCTGTGCATAGTCTGCCCGCACATTTTGACAAACTGTGTGCAAACTGTGCATGGTTACCTGGGAAGAAGGGGAACTTTCATGGTTAATCTATATAGATGTGCGCCAACTGTGCGAGGTGGATATGTCTGGAAAAACACAATTCTCATGGTTTTCCAAACCATGTGGAATTCCTACACGGTTTACTCTAAATTTTGCACAAAGCCTGTTTTTCCCAAAAAGAGGCATTCTAAGATTTGAAAAATCCCAAGACACCCTCAAAACCTTTTCTAACCACTTAGGAATATATATTAGGTCAAAAGTAAATATTTACATTGAAAATTAAAGGATCCACACCTGAGTGAAAAACCGGGTTCTTACAATCTTCCCCCTTAAAAGAACTCATCCCTAAGTTCACCTTCCAAGTGTGAAGAAACATTGTCTGAGAAAAACTCTGGACATTGGGTAGGTATATCGGATTCTCTCTCCCAAGTCTCATCATATACTTGGATATTCTACCATAACACCCATACTATAGGGATATACCGACCTTGGAGATCCATTATGCTCCAGCCAACGATGCGTACTGGATACTCCTCAAAGGTAACATCGACATCTAACTTAACTTCCTTAGGATCAAAGGTATATGATGGGTTAGTATGATATTAATGAATATGTAAAACATGAAAGACATATTTCATGGTACAATACCTCTGAGGTAGTAACAACTGATAGGATACCAGTTTGAATCTATATAGAATCTCGAACAACCCCACATAATGAGGCAATAACTTTCCCTACTTCTATAACCATATATGCCCTATCCCGAGCAATACCTGAAGTAAAAAATGATCCCAAACCTCTAACTCTATAGGTCATTGATGGAAATCGACATAATATTTTTATCTAGATTGAGCAGTTATCATATGCTTCCTAATCAATTGAACCTTATCTAAAGTCTCCTAAACAAGATGAGGACCTAGTAGGGTTGCCTCACCTACATCTAGATAGCATAGGGGTGAAAAACATGGCCTACCATACAAGGTTTCAAAAGGATCCATTTGAATCATCGCTTGAAATCTATTATTATAGGTGAAATAGATGAGAGGGATATGATTCTCCCATGGACCGCCGAAATCAAGGAAACATGCTCAGAGCATATCCTCTAGAACCTGTATTTTCCATTTTGATTTTCCATCAGTCTAAGTGTAAAAAGATATGCTTAGAAGCACCTATGTTCCCATAGATTTATGCAAACCCTACCAGAACTGTGAAGTGAAACGAGCATCCCTATTTGAAATGATAGTGCGTGGAACCCCATGTAGTTATATGATCTCATAGACATATAGTCTTCCTAACTCATCGACTGAGAAAGTATCCCATACAGTAATGAATTGAGATGATTTCGTTAGTTGGTCAATGACTACCCATATATCATTGCTACCCCTTAGCGACCTAGGTAAACCGACATCGAAATCCATATCAACATCTTCCCATTTCTATTTTGGGACTGGAAGTGGATGTAATAAGATTGCAGGTATCTGGTGCTCCTCCTTCACCTATTGATAGGTGGAGAACCTAGTGATAAAGCCTATTATCTGACATTTCATCCCAGAACACCAATACTGGCATCACATATCTCGATACGTCTTCAAGATTCCTAGATTAACTTCCCACTGAGAAGCATGAGAATCTTTCATCAACTCCTCTATCATATCCATAGGAACCTAGATATGTCCATGAATATGTAGGATGTAATCTCTTTTTACTGACCTATATAGAGGTGAGTTATCTCTTGACATACTCTCACAGAGAACTAATCCTTTAGGATCTAAAAACTATCTACTATTCCCCTTCTAAAGGAGGGAAGTAGTAACTTTCAAAGTTGAGAGATAATACTTCTTGTGAATATCATGAAACTCTATATAAAACTTAGAAAATAGGGCCATTAACTTCCATTCATCACTGTCTTACCATATTACCTGTGTCTGAGTTTTCTAACTCAAAACATAAACAACTAAGTTACCCTTAATAGGCTGATAGGAAAGATTCAAATCAAAGGATAGTAAATATTTGACCCATCTCTACTATCTGAGGTTCAAGTTATGCTAAGTGAAGATATATTTGAGGCTCTTATGGTCTGTGTAAACCATAATGTGATCACCAAAAAGATAGTGTCTCCAGCAATGTAAGATGGACAATAACTACTAGATCAAGGTCATGCGTTGGGTAATTTATCTCATGAGGACTCAACTGCCGAGATCCATATGTAACAACTCTATATTCCGACATCAAAACTACTCCTAGGACAATGATTGATGCATCACATAAGATGATATAACCTACACCTGGATTTGTAAGAGTTAGAATAAGGCTAATAAAATCCTCCCTTTCAGCTACTGAAAGGCTTCCTCACATGCTTATGACCATATGAACTTGACACCCTTCTTTGTAAGACCGTTATGAGGTGAATCAAGGTGAGAAATGTATTTTATGAAATGCCTGTAATATCCAACCATCCACAAGAAACTTCTAATATCTAACACATTCTTAGGATTCTCTCAGGAAACTACAACACTAACCTTTTTTGGGTCAACATATACTCCTGATTATGAAATTATATGACCTAATAAGTGAAGTTTATCGATTCAGAAGTGGCACTTCTCAAGATTGGCATAAATCTTATGCTCTCTTAGTGTACTCAGAACTATCTCAAGATGATTGGTATAGTCACTATGAGTGCATGAATACACCAAGATTTCATCCACAAAGACCACAAAAAAATAGTACAAATAGGGGTGGGAAACACTATTCATTAGATCCATGAAAATAGAGGGCACATTCATAAGACCGAATGACATAATAAGGTACTCATACAGTCCATAACTGCTAAGAAAAGCTATAAAAAGTATGTATAATGGTATGAATCATATCTGATGATAACCCAATCTTAGGTCAATCTTAGAGAAGGCCTTTGATCCTCAGAGATGGTCAAAGAGATCATCTATTCGGGGTAGTGGATGCTGGTTATTGATTGTAAGATAGTTAAAATTTCTATAATCCATGAATAAATGTAAGGTTCCATCCGCTTTCTTGGAAAATAGTATAAGAGAACCCCAAGAGGATTTACCGGGCTGTATAAAAACTTTGGCCTCTAAATCCTCTAATTGCTGCTTGAGCTCTTGAATCTATGTAGGTTCCATCCTATATAGAGGAATGAAAACTGGAGATACCCATGAAAAAATCTTAATTGTAAACTCTACCTCTATATTAGGAGGTAATACAGAAAAGTCATTGGGAAAGATATCCCTGAAACAATACGCTACTGGAGGAAAAAAAACTTTTCGTAAACCTTGATCCTCCATGAAGATATTTTCAATTTGGGCTTTCACTCCACCTAGCCCATGATGCTCTGGTCCAGATCTACTAGCCTAGAAATCTCACTCACCCTTATGTAGATAAGTTCTACCATCTAGTGATATAAATGATACCCTATGGTGATAGAAATATAAAAAAGTATGATAGTGAACCAACCAGTCCATTCCGGGATTTAAATTGAAGCCTGTCATCTCAAGAACAAAGAGGTTCCATAAGAAAGGGTAACTTACTACCTTAAAGGGACAAACCCTACACCAATGTATACCCTCTATTCATACCCATAATGGAGTATCTAGGGTCATTAAACTATAATAATATTGTATCTATAGTATGAGACTCTCCACAATAGATACACAAATAAAAGATTTTGAAGCACCTGTATCAAACAACGAAGATACAATAGTAGAGGCTACTAGAATAGTACCTTGTACTATAGATAGTCTTGTAGCCTAACCCTCGAGCATTAGTTACAATGAATGAAAATAAACTAATCCGTGAACCTATGCAATATATGAAATACCACAATTAAAACTACTCTATTTGCACTGCTGGTGATCAAGGTTCTGGCTACCATGACCATGAACTCCTCCTTGGCCAGACCTGTCGGTGCTATTCCAACTCCTCGCCTGACGTAGTGCAAAAGAACCCGCTCTTGAAGGTGGAGCTGGTGAAGATCTTTTCTAACTTGAAACTAGTGTAAAGGTCATATAGAAATGCTAAATATTACCCACATGGATTTAATCCCGAAACTCCATTGGGTCTCTATCACACTGAGGCTTCTTGTTCCCCTATCATCCACACTGATGAAACTCTATAGAGCTATCGAAACAGGCACTCTGGTTGTCACTTCCCTGATGAGAAACCTCAAGGTAACATTTATTGCCACTGGAAGAACTAGTAGACTGACATAGCACCAATCCTCTATAACCAGTACTATTTCCATCCCTTAGGTTATTATTGGTGATAAGAGCCTGATTGACTATTGTAGAAAAATTAGGTAGGCGAAAAACATTTACCTGTGTACAAATGGCTTACTATATCCTATCCTTGAAATCTCTAGCATGTGAAATATCATCACCAGGTAGAAGTGGTGAAAATAACTACAAATACCTGAAACACATGGAATATTCCATGAATAACATAGAAACCTACTCGAGATGCATGAATTATTTGGCTATATCAGCTCGCAATGTTGGAAGAAAGAACTGATCATAGAAGGCAGTCTAGAAATCATCCCATAACATGCCCTGATGACGACCATAATGGGTAATAAAATCCCACTAATTCTTGTCTGAATCCAGAATAATGTATCTGGAAAGTTTAACCCTCATCTCTAGAGGCGTATCCAGATGCTCAAAGATAGATAGGGTGGATTCTAGCCAAGACACATTAACCCACAGACCGCCATCCAAAGAAAAATTAGGAGGATGCTGTTGCTGGAACTCACGAGTCAGATCAGCCATCGTAGGTGCAAGTCATGGAGCACCATGAATGGACTTCATTAGATGTAGGAAACTATCAAAAACTTGGGCATTAGTTCCTATATCAAGTATAGAAGGAGGTGCCACAAGTGGTACTCTTGGAGGTAAGACTGGCAATTCAGGGCCCACCATGTCTGGAGTATGGTCGTCACTACCTTCCTGGAGAATGACATGAGGAAGTCTTGGAAACATTGGTCTAAAAATTACAAGAAAATGCCTCAAAAAAATATTAATCATAAATATAGAATCACTATTAGAATATGGATGTAGGAAAAATTACTACATAAGGCATACTACCCCAACTACCCACTTAGATGGCTAGGTATCGGTAAGTGCTCAAGTATAAGTTTCATTTTGTTTTAAATTTAATTTATAGGTTCACTCCTTTAACTTTAATAAACATGAAAAGGTAGGATAAGGATGTGTAACCAATTAATTTTAGATTTCATGATTCACTTTATAATGGATAACCATTTCTGATGAATCAGTTCCCATACACCTATCACCAGAAACAACACCCATTTATTTATAGCATAATGGATTGACTCGGTTAATTACTCATCCCAACCCATGAAGGCCCATACACCTCATGAATTGATACAATCAACCAATCAATCACAACCAAAAGTAATAAAATCATAAGATAACTATCACAACATCACTCAACAATCACATGCATATCAAGCAATGCAAGGTAATGAAATGAACCTATATAACATGGCAATATGCATGACATGTGAATTCTAGGTGACTATAATAATGCATGTAACAATTCTCCTTTCCCACATATCATCAGGAAAAGGATGAACGAAAATCATCAAATATAGTAATAATCAACAACACCACAAAACATGTATGTCACTTAAAGGTGAAATAATATCAACTGTAATAAGAAAAATTAGGACAAAAATTTTAATTTTAGGAAACTTGTTTTTTACCCCGAAAACAGGTTCACGATGGCCAATCAAAACTTATGACCAAGTCCCAAAAGTTTCTAATATACAATCTATTGTCTCCAAATAGTAAGGAAAGAAAAGAAAAACCTTTGATACCACCTTGTGATGTCCTGAACCCAGATGCCACTTGATGGGTTCCCTGAGCTTGGTGGGCCACATGGACTCAAGCGCATCTCCCAAAATTCAGAGGCTACTGACTAGAAGCGAGGGCCTAGGGTGTATCCATGGGGAGACTATTCCCTCATTAAAAAAGTGTAGCACAACGGGTAAGAGTAAACATGGGTAAATAGCAAAAGCAATATAAGTAAATATAAGGCACATAGGAAAATAGAGACAACAAAAATAATGACTGAAACAACTATAATAACATTCAACAACAGATGATGATATATCATGTACTAGAAATATGGAAACATGGATAAAAACAACATTCATAACATGTTCCACAAATCATAAAGGAAATTAAAGACTATCCCAAGAATCCCAAGTTCCAACTCAGTACTATGCTATCAAGATCCATACTAAATAGTAGGCAATAAAGTGTTTAAAGCTGTATGATTCCATTTCTCAACACCTACAACCATGTAATCTACCCCAGGTACCAAATGACGCTTATAGAGGTTGTAAGATAAATCCCAGTGGGCCACCACCAATAGTGTCTATAACATATGGCTCATGTAATGAAAATGTAATAGTGTGAATGCATGCATATATAAAGTATAATAGTACAATGTAACTAAATACCCAAGTACATACTTTAGCCCTCAGTTAGTTTCTGAGAATGTAACAAATTCATTAATTAATAATTTACCAATTTATATTGATATGTCATGTGATACAGATCCAATATTGACATCACCTCATGATAGTATAAATAATGAAGGTTCTAAGATGTAACAAGGAAACCATGATCAATGATATTTAATAGTGAAGTCCCAAGGTATTAACCAAGGTGACATAGACCTCAAGAGTCACTAAATCAGTAATAACTATATCCTGGAATGGGGTAAGAGTGTAATCCAAGGAGCATAATCTAATGCATTCCACAATGAGGTGCCTACCAAGTCCAAGGTGATCGACCAAGGTAAAATAGGGTTGAGCAAAGACAGAGCCCGATGGGATTTAACCATGACACCTACTTGTAAATTATATATCCAAGGAGTGTATCCAAGGAATCCTATATTAATATTAATGGATCCTACAGTGTCATACCGGTCATCCAAGAATAGACAAGGATCCTGATCTAGGTGGGTATTAACCTATACAAGCAATATCCTTGAATCAGAATGGGGTTCTCGAGTGCTCATGGAATTCTATGATTAGAATCCAAGGTGATATCAAGTTAGTTCATTAATATTTGATTATTAATTCATGTAATGTTTAATTCGGTTCAAATATTTCCTTTCATTAGTGTGATATGGTCAATTATCATGCATCATTTTTATCAAGTCATTTGGTTCAAGCCTTTCCTTTCATTAGTATGATAAGGTCAAGTAGCATGCAACCTTTTTATCAAGTCATTTGGTTCAAGCCTTTCCTTTAATTAGTTTGACAATGTCAGGTATCATTCAACCATTAATTTAATCCATTTAAGGAATATTATATAATTTAGGTTTTATTTTGCTACCTTCCATTAATGTGGTAAGGGGTGCTACATTTATGCAAGCAATTAATAATTCACATTTAATTATCAATTTGAAGCACTTACCTTAGGTGGGTCAAGTAGTACACATACATGGTACATTCCATTATGCAATTAATAATATAAATTAATCCAATTAATATAGAAATGCTTAAACTTAGTGTGGTCAAGCCAAGGAATACCTGAATGGTGGCACAAACGTGTCAAAAAACTAAACAACAATTATGTAATAACCTTCAACATAGAAGGAAAGGAGTTATGGTCATGAACACCAATAATTAATCACATAAATGGGAAGAGCATATCCATATGGTTCTAATAAGTATAAGCATGGAATATTAATTCTATAAATTTCACATGATGAAATCTTTGGTCCCCATACGATAAATCCAAAATTAACAAACTTTAGGGATAAGGTATAGACCACCCCATTTAGGCTTTCACGAGTCTCATCCTCCGGTATTAGCCCTTGATTTTCATCAGATCAGAGTAGATCTAGGAAAAGGTAAAAGAACATCAAACCATGATAATTAGGATGAGAGAAAAATAGAGGAATAATGGCTCAAACGGACTTGAGTAATTACCATTACACATCCAACATGACAAACAAAAGCTTGATCGATCACCTAATGAAAGAGATCTCTTGATCCCAAGTTTAGATTTTCAAAAATCTCTAATTTGAGAGCTATGGAGAAAAATCCCACATAATCTTAGATTAGAGAATAAGGAGGGGGCTTATTAGATCATTAAGGAAAAAATTTTAAATTTACCTAGAAAATTATCCTATGCACGGTCTATCTACATGGTTTGAAAAATCATGTGCAAAATGTGCATGGTTACCTAGGAAGAAGGGGCACTTGTACAGTTAGGCCATCTGGTCATGCGCCAATCATGTGAGGTGGATATGTCTACAAAACACAATATATATAGTTTGAAAAGCCGTGTGAAATTCCTATACAGTTTACTCTAAACCGTGCGCCAAACCTGTTTTTCCCAAAAAGAGGTATTCTGATTTCTAAACAAGCCCCAAACACCCTCAGAAACTTTTCTAATCCCTTAGGAATTAATATTAGGTTAAAATTAAATATTTATACTGAAAATTTAAGGATCCATACTCGAGTGAAAAACCGGGTTCTTACAATTAGGAGGCTTACCATTATTGTGGTCAAGATCGAGCACACCTGAACGATGACCCAAAAGTGTAAAAACACTAAAAAATCATTTATGAAATAACACCCTATATGGGGTGGTCATCATTGTGTATGTAACCAAAAACAACCAATCAAATTTATGGAAATATCATAACCATATAGTTATAATGACTATAAGAATGGAATATAAATTCAATAAATGGAATCTGATGAAATTGGCGGGCCCCACACATCAATTCCAAAATCAATGAACTTGAGGGGTGCATTATAAACCACCCACCTCATACTAATATGACTCTCTTCTTCCAGTATCATCATATAATTCATCTTGGATTGAAGTAGATCTGAGAAACGATCATAAAAGCTTACAATTCGATAACTAGGTCGAGAGAATGAGAAAATAAGAACAGCTCAAAAGTACTCAAGTACTTACCGTTGTGCATCCAACATGATGAAAAAAAACTCAATTGAACCCCAGATGAAGGAGATCTCTTCATCCTTAGACTTGGCCTTAAAAAATTCGAAATGGAAGAAAAAAGTGTTCATCCCATTGGAAATAAAAAATAGGGAAGGAGGGTTAAAATTAGATCATTATGGTACAAATGGTAATTTTTCCTAGAATTTTGATAGTGCATGGTTTAACCGCACATTTTTCCAAACCATGCACCAACCATGCATGGGAACCTGGAGAAAAATGGGGCACTTGGATGGTTAGGTGGAATGGTTTGAGAAACCATGTACCAACCGTGTGATATGGCTATACCAAAAAATCCATACCATACACATAGTTTAGACTAACCATGTGCCCTACCCACATGGTTTAGTCTAACTGTGTAACATTTCCATTTTCCAAAAAAGATGGATCTTGGGATCCGAACAAGACCCAGACACCCCTGTGACCTTTGTAAACTCATTAGGCATATGAAAAATTTCCATAAAAGTAAATTTGACAAAAAATTAGGGGATTCTTACCTGAGTCAAAAACCAGGTTCTTACAATGGTTATAAATTATCAATAAGGCCAAAATATAATTTTTTTATATTTAAGTTATGAATTGTTCATAATGAATAATTTTGAATTATTCAAAATAAAAATGGAACTTATTTGGATATTATTTAATCATATCAAAAAGTGTTTTGATGATTGATATAATAAAGGTTTAAATAATAATTAAGTATATGATATTTAGATTATGTAAAATGTTTACATAATATAAAATGGATTATAAATAGTTTATAATTTATATAATATCATATATTTAAAATTTAAATTCCATTTAATGATAAATAAGAAATAGTTTATATTGGAATGAATATAAAATTTTAATATAAAAAATTATGGAATGTCCATAATATTAAATATGAAATTATAAAAGTGTTTATAATTATATATTTTTTATAAACTATTCATCAATGTTTATCTCATGTTTTAATATATGAATTGTTCATTTATTTAAAAGGTTATTCCCTATTTTGTTCATCATTATATTTTTTATATGATAAATGGTGTATGATTTAGTGCAATTGTTAAACTAATTCTATGATAGAGCCTTAAATTACATGCTAGGATTGTCCCTATAATGAATTTAGTTTTTCATCTACATTTTCCTTGGTTGAAACTAAATTTATGAACATGAATTTAGTTTTTGATTATAGTTTTTCCATATTAGGTTTAATAGTTATGATAAATTGGACTCTCTCTTGAGTAAAGTATCCCCGGGTAGAGGGACTTGGGGTCGGACTACCTACCTACCTAGAGGCTTGTTCCATATCTAGGCTAGTGAATGGGGTTGTATATATGTCACTCTATGATTACTCATGTGGAGATTTTAAATCTCATATAACTATATTTGTTTATACGAAGTGTTAAATATGTTATGAATATGATGATTTTGGATATGAATAAATATGTTTGACTTTTATTTTTGGGTGAGTAACATAAACTTATGGGTTGTGTAAATAGTTACATGCCAATATGGTTTGAACATATTGATTAAGTGGAGGGAATATGATTCCAAACTAAAATACATGAAGCATGCATATATTAAAATGAATTAACATGAGATAAGATTGTGATATTAAAAAATTCATTAAAATACTATATGTTAGATTCATTCCAAAGATAAACTTGTCACGTAACACCCCAATATTTTGTGAATTATTATTTTTGAATTAATTTAATCTTTTAATATTTTTCATTTCAAAAAACACTGAATATATATTTTTTATATATAAAGGCACTAAGTTTGGATTGAATTATACGCAAAAAAAAAGTTAATATTATACCACACACAATAATTAGATTATATTTAGGTATACGTAACACTATGTTTGTCTCGTATTACACACAATACCGAGTGCCTTTGATAGCATGTATAACACGCAAGGCCAAGTTTCAGTAAACTAAAATATACTATTAATATTATTATTAAAATATTATTATAGATACCACATAGAAATTGGAATATAATTCATGAATATAATTAAATAAATTTTAAAAATATGATTTATACATGTATATAAAATGAATCATTTGGTTATAAATTAGTAAAAGTTAATTAATTAACTATTTGAAAATAAAGAAATTACTTCTCTAAGAAAACTATTTTTCTATGTACAAACACAATTTTATATCAATAAATTAAACAAAAAAATTTGATTAATATTTTAAATACAATTTTTATATTATATATTCAATAAATATTTTTGATACTCATCCATTATATTTTATTGGTATAAGATAAGAATAAGTCCAATTTTATGAATAAAAAATGTATTTTTATAAAAGGTAATTTTAACACATTTTAATAGAGAACCCATTTTAAATATAAAATTTGGAAATTTTATAAATTTAACATGAAAAAATAAACTTTATTTTTGAAATTGAAACATAAGGGTTATTTTTTGGTATTTTTTAGGGAAGTTTAATTTTTTTACTGAATTGTGAAAATTACTGAATTTTAATTCAAAAATGATTTTTTATAATTTATTTATAAGGTAAAATTTTGATTTTGATTGGTTTTAAAGTTAAATTAGATAAATTATACATCATTTAATCCAATTTAGTTCATTTTAATCGATTTCACTTTGAAAATGGATATAAAAACTTACCAAACTTTTGAAATTTTTTAATTTAAAACCCCGCTTTGTTATCCCGTCTAATGGATTAAATTTAAATTAATTTATGAAACTTACATGATTTTAATTTTGAAAAATGGATTAAATATTTTTAATCAGAATAATTTATAATTTATAATAAGTTAAACTTAGTTTTTACAAAAAATATTAGTGAATGTGATTAAAATTAATTATAGCAATGTAGAGAAAAATTAGCTTAATAAGGGACTACACCTTAAAATTAAGGGCCAAAATGAAATATAAACTAGTAAAAAATCTATTTTATGTCACTATACTCAATTTTCTAAAATATTTACCATTATTGGAGACAATTTTCATAAAAAATGTGGGTTGAATTCCCTTTTAAAAAATTTACAAGAATGACACTCCTCCTCCACTATAAAAAGGAACTCACCCATCCCATTTATTTACACCTATAAAGCCATTTGGATCACCCAAAATCTTCTTCAATAAGATCCCAAAATCCCACCATTCATCCTATAAGCCTATCTTTTAGAATAAATCAAACCAAGTAATCCCTTTGGTGGAAATGAAGAGAAATTACCCAAAGAAGAGGTAACATCTTTCCTCATGCTCCTTTGTTTTATTTTCATTCTCCACCCCATAAAATATTCTTATTACATGATTATATAATAACATAAGTATCAAAAATATACTTATATTTTGTTATTATAAGTGTTTTACCTATAATTACACACACTTCCATCTAATAGGTAAAAAACTTACCATTTTTGTGTATGACGAACTACCGCCTCACGAAATGATGCTGTTTGTTTTTCCTTTACCACATCTCATGGTTGATAATTATGATGGAAAATATATTTTTGTATGATAAATATGATACATATGATTTATTTAATCTTATTTAATTGTTATATAAAACATGCCTTTATGCTTTCCATTTAGTGTAATAACGATTACTTTGTTTGTGGATGTATGGATTACCGCATCCTCAAAGTGATGTGATTCATTAAAACTTTACATGAAACATATTAAGGATGAATTAGTAAAATTATATGATATATATGAAATAATAATTCTACTATAATGGTAATATATATATATATATATTATTTACTTACTTTCTTTCAAAATGATAATTAAACGGAAACAACGTTCATGCGTACGTATGGCCTACCGTCTCCATGAATGGTGTATTCTATTTCATATTTATATCATTCATATATTATTATAAATATTTATATACCAAATATATATGATATTTATATCATTTTTTACATTCTAGAATAAGTGAATCATGATCTAAGTTAGCAGATGAAGAATAATAAGTCAAAAAATGTACAAAAAACAAAGAGGATATTATGCAAAGCATAATATTAACATAGAATTGTTAATAGGAGGGTAATTGTAAGATCCTTAACTTTTTTAGAGTCATCTCGGGCACATTTTTAGGTAATTTTTGAAGCTATTAAGTACCTTTGTTTTGGATTAGTAGCTTGGGGTGCGTTTGGGTGAAATTTTAAGGAAAACTAAAGGATAGTGGGTTGTGCACGGTTTGCGTATGGTTTAACAAATCGTTCGACCAAACCATTCTAAATGTGAAAAATTGGACAGAGAGGTCCACATGGTTTGTGAATAGTTTGAAAAACCATGTGGCCAAACCGTGCCAACTGTAAAAACCTAGACATAGAGGTCCGCACGGTTTACACACGATTTTCCCTAACCATGCACCTCTTCCTAAGAAACTGTGCGCGTGGAATTAAAAATCCAAAAATATAATTTAAAACCACCTAAACCCCCCAAGACTCCCATATTTCAACCTTGGATCGGGATTGAAAAATTATAGGTGTTCCCAAAGCCTTATAAAGGGATTCCAAGGTGATCCAAACACCGTTATTCGAGATCGAAAGCCCGGATTAAAGATCCGCTCTCCTCCTAGTAAGTAGATTTCATCCTGTTCCCTCTCCCATTAATTCCTATATCTTTCCTTTATCTTTTCATAGAATATCTCCACCATTTATATGGATCTAAACCTATGAATTGAGATCTAGATATAGTACTGTGGGTCTATATCTAGATTTTAAAGATAATGATGCCTTTGATCTTAATTTTGTTTTAGGGATTTATATCCGGAGATTGATCGATGACATTGTGCCACTCAGATTTTAGGGATTTCCATTGGACTAACTTTCGTCATTAAACCGAGGAAGGTGGTCTAAATATAACTCCCATAGTCTTGTTTTATGATATGTGAATGTGAGTTTATGATTTTCTAGATTCACTTGATGATTGATTTCCTAAATTAGAGTAATTAGGAATGTTGAATTGAATTGAGTTTCCTTGGTTATTTAATTGATCATTGAATCACAGAACAAAATGATGGGGGGTTTCCCAATTTGGAGATTTGATATTGTAATTTAGATATTGAATTATTGTGAAAAGATAATTAATTGGGGGAAATTAATTATAAAATTATTATTGACTAAACATAATTAATTATGATAATTAATTATGTTACATGATATTGATCAAAGATAATTAAATGTGATAATTAATTATGACATGTTGAGTTTTGATTTGGATAATAAATTGTGAAGAATTAATTATAAAAATAGAATGGTACTGATGAATTAATTAATGGGTTATGTGCTTAGTTAAAATAAATTGGCCTTAATGACATTAAAAACCAAAGAAAACATGAACTGAATTCACACAGTAGTGTATCTTCGTATGCAAACAGCACACAAAACATCAGATACAAGAACTAATGGACCATCCCATAACATGAAGCACTTAATTAACATCAGAGAAGAGTTTACAATGCACCGTCTAGTTCTAGATTAGGAGTCTACATAGCATCAGCAAGATCGACTTAACCAAAGTGCGAACAAATTTGAAACTGCAAGGACACAACTTCCATTAAGCAATTAAGCATCATATTTCCTTGGGGACTTTTCCGCTTTCTTCGTGGGAGACTTGGGGGTTTTGGGATCCTGACCAACCTTTTCGGATTTCTTAGGTAGGAGGAAGGGGTTGATGTTAGGAAGGACACCACCACGAAAAATGTTCACCCCAGCCAGAAGCTTCCCCAGCTCCTCGTCGTTCCTCATAGCCAACAGAACGTGCCTCAGAATTATCCTGTTCTTCTTGTTGTCACGGGATGCATTTCCGGCCAACTCCAGAACCTTGGAAGCAAGATACTCGAGAACCGTAGCCATGTACATGGGAGCACCAGAACCAATGCGATGTGAGTATCTTCCCTTCTTCAGATACCAGCCAATCCTTCCTACCGGGAACTGAAGCCCGAACTTCAGAGTCTTATCGACTGGACTTATTTTAGACATCATTGGTGGTGGCCTACTGAGTTGTACTCACACCCTATTCGGGCCACCTGATCAGCACCCGAGTAGAATTTTTTGTTGCAGGACAGGATAAGGGCAAGGCCCTGGGATAGGTTACTGTTTGGGATTAGAGCATGGGAGAGGGAACCAAATGTGGTTCGAGACCTATTTTGGAGTCATCATCTATTTACTTTTAGTTTCTTTATAGACACTTGACACTTATATTGTCATAGCATGATTTACCTTTTAGTTGAATATTATATTTTCTATTTTTGACTATCAAATGACATGGATTTGTTCTGGTTATTTATATATGCTTCCACACTTAGTTATTATTATTTTATTTTGTTGGTGTTTTATTCTGATAAAAGAGGGTGTAATATCCAAAAGACTTACTTAATAGACCCTCACTTTTAGTCATCACCCTCTGGCATATGAGGAGGATCACTTTAGGGCATGTGTTCAACTGGCTTGGGGCATCGTTCAGTGGCTCCCATGTTAGGACATCACAAAGTGGTATCATAGGGGTTTTATTTTCTTTTTTATTATTTTTTCTTACTATTTTGGGGAAAGGTAGACATGAGACTTGGAAGGGTCAAGACTTGGTAATGATCTCGTGCATGGGAGTTGCAAACCCATGTACGGGGGACAATTTGAGTACTTAGGGTGGGATTATTGTGATTTCTATTTGTTGTTATAGTTTTATATTATTTCACCTTGGGTTACACACTTGTGGTGTGATGTGATATTTGTTTTGAAAATTGTTGAATTTTGATTTGTGGCCTAAAGAGGCATGATGGTTGAGTCTTCATGAATTATTTTAGGCACTTAGGGTTGTTGTGACATGCATCATTATAGGAAATCACGGGAAAATGGGTTATGGGTAAGTTATTGAACTGTTTTTCCTTTATGTGAGATTGAAATAATGATGAAAAATGAGATTAAATGGGTGTCTAATGAGAACATTGATTAATGAAATGAGTATGAGAAATTAATTAATTATTGAATTAATTAATTTTAAATATTGTGATTAATTAATGGTTGGATTAATTAAGAAGAATTTATGTAACATTGTTAATGAAGGCCTAGGAGTAGGACATTTAATGGTAGTGATAAGGCCTCGATGTTGAACATGTGACGAGAAAAAATGGGGAAATTACATGTTGAATTTTCTTATGTTTGTTTCTCCTCTTATGTAAATGTTATAAGGTTGCGTTATAAGACCTAAGACGTGTGTTTGGATTTGTAGAGATATGCTGCCATTATGCTTGTTGAGGGAGATACCAAGGGGTATGGCTCAGAATAAACTTCCAAAAAGGGATCTTGAGGCACCATTGGTGCAAGTTGAGGAGGAAGGAGAATAGTTCTGAGAGAACTTTGCTCGTTTTATGCAGTTCATGGAGAGAAACCCAGGGAGGGTTCATATAACCATGTCTAATTTGAAAAGAGAGTTCCAGATGCAGCACCCTCATAATTTTATTGAAGAGGGTGGACCCAAGGGAGATGAATTATGGATTGAATCCATAGAGATGATACTTGAAAATTTAGAGATTCCGGTTGAGATGAGGGTTAAGATGGCTGGTTATATGCTATAGGGTTCAGCGAAACACTAGTGGGACATTCAGGTACATTTTGGATAGACTAAAGAGATGTTATGGAAGGAATTTCTAGAGAAGTTATTAGAGCACTTCTATCTAGACACACTGAGGAAAGAGAGGGCTTCATAGTTTATGCATCTGGAAGAAGGAAACATGTCCATAATAAAGTATGATGAACATTTCATAGACTTACAACGTTTTTCTCTAGCTTTGGTGGAAGATGAGTCTTCTTCAGTAAAATGATTTCAGTATGGAATTTAGTGTGAAATTAATTCCCAGGTGAATATCATTAGGCTGAAGAAATTTTCAGAAGTGGTTAATCAGGCTCTCATTTTAGTAGGGAACCAGAAGGTGGCTTCCAGTAATGGATTGGTAGCTAAACGATCATGGAGTGCGCCTTCTGAGAGAAGGAAGCACCATCATGAGAATATTAGTCAAGACAATGGAAAGAAAGGTGGATAGTTAGGAGGAACAGTTACACAAGATCTTTATCATGTGCTTTTCCACCAGTGCGGTAGGCAGGGACACTATCATATGAATTGTCCTATATCGAAAGTAGAGTGATGGTTTTATAAAAAGATGGGACAACTATAGAAGTTATGTAGGAAGCAGCGGCATGATGGTGCCGAGGGAGAAACTGCTCATAGTCATAATGTGGGAATAGGGTCTTTTACACCATATAGGTCTGGTAGCTGGAGTTCTACTGGAGGAGGTGTAGAGGAAGTGGGCATGGTGTTTTAGGTTATGATCTTCCGTACCAGAAGAGTGGTGCTACTCAGGGGAGTTAGAAGACACCAAAGGGAAGAGAGGTAGGACAATTACATGCAGTGCAACCTAAACTTGTGGAGAGCGAGGCTGGTCCATCGATAGTGAGAGGTACAATTCAAGTTGCTTCTACTTTAGCTATTGCCTTGTTTGATACTGGTGCCTCTCATTCCTTTATATTTGAAAACCTTATTAATGGATTGATTCTAGAGGTGGACTGTGTCAACGAGATGATGAATATCGATACACCATTGGGAACATGGACTAGGGATATCTGTTTATGCGAGGGATGTTTTCTAGAGACCAGAGAGTATCATTTTCTTTGGGATATCTATGTCCTTGATATAACGGGCTTCAACCTGATTACGGGTATGGACTGGCTAGTCGCATACTGTGCCCAAATAGATTTTTATCACAGGAGAGTGACCTTTGTATATCCTGAGGGTGACCAATATGTTCTTCGTGGAGAATGGAATATCCATGAAGGCCTATCTATGCCAATTACATAGAAACTGGGAGAGATCACAACCCAAGTTACTAGTCTTTTACTGGATTATGGGAGGGGTAGGAAATACGTCCTTCCACCAGTAGTAGAACTATTTCAGGATGTCTTTCCTGAGAAATTTTTAGGGTTTCCACCTGAGAGAGATGTATAATTCCCTATTTATATCATTCTATGGGATGAGCCGGTATCTATTCCACCTTACAGAATGCCACCGGCTGAACTTCAAAATCTCAAAATGTAGTTGGAAGAGTTGGAGGATAAAGGGTTTTTTTGTCTAATTATGCCGTCTTGGGGATCACCTATTTTGTTTGTAAATAAGGATGATGGGAGTTTACACTTGTGTGTTGATTACCAGAAGTTGAACAAAATAACTATGAAGAACCAATATCCTCTTCCATGTATCAATGACCTGTTTGAATAACTAAAGGGGGATAGTGTGTTCTCAAAGATTGATCTAAGATCAGTGTATCATCAAGTGAGAGTTTAGACCTCTGATATACCAAGAACAAATTTCAAGAGAAGGTATGTCCTTTATGAGTTTGTCATAATGCCATTTGGGTTGACTAATGTTCTAGTAGTGTTTATGGCTTTGATGAACATAATATTTCACCCGTACTTAGATCAGTTTGTGGTGGTGTTTGTGGATGATATCTTAGTATACTCTAAGACTCATGATAATCATCCCCAACATCTTGACATTATCTTGGGTAAACTGAGAGAGAATCATCTATACACCAAGCTATCTAAATGTTAGTTTTGTATTAACAGGCTACACTTTTTGGGACACATCATCTCGGAAGTAGGTGTGGCAGTAGACCCATAAAAAGTGCAGGCGATCATTTCTTGGGAGTAGCCCAAGAATGTTTTTGATATTTAAAGATTTTTGGGATTAATTGCTTATTATAGGAGGTTTATCGAGGAATTTTCCTGAACGGAAGCATCACTTACTAGTTTGAAAAAGAAAGGGATAAAGTTTTTTTGGAAAGAATCATGCGATATTTCTTTCTTGTAGTTGAATAAGTGCTTGATATCTGCACCAATTTTGATCTTACCTGAATTGGGTGAGGAGTACACAGTGTATTGTGATTCTTCTGGGGTCAGAATCGGAGCTGTGTTGATACAAGGGTATAAAGTCATTGCTTATGGGTCATGGTAGTTGAGGTCACATGAATGGAATTACCCTACACATGACCTCGAGTTGGAAGTAGTGGTTTATGCTCTTAAGTGTTGGAAACACTATCTTTTAGGTGAAAAGTTTACAGTTTTTAAGGATCATAGAAGCTTGAAGTATATATTTTCACAATGAGACTTGAATCTTCGGTAGAGAATATGGGTAGAGTATATGAAATCCTTTGATTTTGAACTGACATATACACCTGGGAAGGGGAATAGTGTGGTTGATTCCTTGAGAAGAAAAAATCAGACTCAATTGGTATATGAGTCGAGTGAAGAGTGGAAGATGATGACTTTTATAGCAGAAATGCATGTGGTAATTCAGGAGAGTCAGGATAGGATGACTCTGGTTTCTATAGTAGTGGAGTCTACACTCTTAAGATGGACCAGGAATAGACAGTACGAGGATTCAGAGTGTTTAACCTTGAGGTAAATTCTTAAAGGTGGGGAGACACCTTCATACTGGAAGATAGTCGAGGATGAGATCATCTATGTGAAAAATTAGATTATTGTGCCTACAAGTATACGATATGAACTCATTTGAGAATTTAATGCTTTAAGGTGGGTGGTACATCCTGGGGTGACAAAAAATGTACTATGACCTTCGACGATAGTTTTGGTGGCCAGGAATGAAAAAGGAGATAACAGAGCTCATAACAAGATGTTTCACCTATCAACAAGTGAAAATAGAGCATCAATGACCTAGAGGACTGTTTCATCCATTACCTATTCCGAAATGGAAGTGGGATGACATGAATATGGATTTTGTGGTAGGAATTACAAAGACTCTTAAGAAGAATGATTTTATTTGGGTCATTGTGGATTGACTAATGAAGGCAGTACACTTATTTCCTATCAAGGAAACCTTTACAGTAAAGAAGTTGGGAGAACTATATGTGAGAGAGATAGTTCATTTTCATGGGGTTCCACAGACTATAGTTTCATATCGTGATTCATTCTTTACTTCACGCTTCTGGCAGGGATTACAAAAGGCGCTTGGCACACAAGTTCTGTTAAGTATGGCCTTCCAACCACAGACAGATGGGAAGTTGGAGTGTACCATAAAGGTGTTTGAGTATATGCTACAAGCATGTGTGCTTGACTATGGTGGTTCTTGGGAGAAGCACTTGGCTTTATTGGAGTTCACCTATAACAATAGTTATCAAGAAACTATAAAAATGGAACCATATGAGGCACTTTATGGTAGACCTTGTAGATCACCACTATGTTGGTTAGAGGTGGGTGAGTTAGAGCTGTTGGGACCGAGTCTCATTTAGGAGACATTAGAGCAGGTGTAGTTGATTCAGAAACATATGGTTTCAGCTTAGAGTAGACAGAATTTGTATGCTGATAGAAGGAGAAGACCCCTAGAGTTTACAAAGGGTGATCATGTATTCCTTCAGGTGTTTCCTAGATTGGGTCACCATAGGATATGGAGGCAGGGAAAGTTAGTGCCTAGGTTTGTAGGACTATTTGAGGTGCTGGAGAGAATTGGGCCAGTGGCGTACCGATTAACACTTCTACAGAAATTCGGCGCTATTCATGATGTTTTTTATGTGTCGCAACTATGATTGTATCACCTCGACCCTCTCATGTGATTGATATGTAATAGGTTGATTTCAAGATAGATGCTTCCTTTGAGGAGAATCCTATACATGTGCTATTTCATAGTGAAAAAGTGTTATGAGGAAAGACCGTTTCGTTAGTACATGTGTTATGGAAACATGGAAGTGTTCAAGAGGAAACTTGGGAATGAGAAGCAGCCATGAGGGCTCAATGGACCAATATTTTTGGATCAAAATCTTCGAGAAGTTCAAGAGTGTAGTTTGAGGATGAGATATTATAATATGGGGATATTATAAGATCCCAACCTTTTCTAGAGTCATCTCAGGTGCGTTTTCAAGTACCTTTTGAAGCTATTAAGTACCTTTGTTTTGGAGTAGTGTGTTGGGGTGCGTTTGGGTGAACTTTTAAGGAAAACTAAAGGACAATGGATTGTGCATAGTTTGCGAATGGTTTAATAAACCACGTGAATAAAATGTTCCAAATGTGTAAAACTAGATAGAGATGTCTGCACGGTTTGCACGCAGTTTTCCCTAACCATGTGCCTATTCCCAAGAAACCATGCACGTGAAATTAAAAATCTGAAAATATAATTTAAAACCACTCGAACCCTCTGAGAGTCCCATATTTCAACATTGGATCGAGCTTAACAATTTCTAGGTGTTCGCAAAGCCTTCCGGTAGGATTCCAAGGTGATACAAACACTTTTCTTCGAGATCAAAATCCCAGATTGAAGATCCGCTCTCCTCCCAATAAGTGGATTTCATCCTGTTTCCTCTCCCATTCATTCCTCTATCTTTCCTTGATCTTTTCATGGAATATCTCTACCAATTCCATGGATCTAAACCTATTATTTGAGATCCAGATCTAGTATTGTGGATCTATATCTATATTTGAAAGATCTTGATGCCTTTGATCTTAATTTTGATTTAGGTATTTAGATCCGGAGCTTGATTAATGACGTTGTGCCACTCGGATTTTGGGGATTTTTGTTGGACTAAATTCCATTAATAAACTGAGTTAGTTGGTCTAAATTTAACTCCCGTAGTATTGTTTTATGATATGTAAATGTGAGTTTATGATTTTATATATTCACTTGAGGATTTATTTCCTAAATTGGAGTAATTAAGAATATTTAATTGAATTGAGTTGCCTTGGTGATTTAATTGATCATTGAATCATGGAAAAAAATGATGGGGGGGGGGGTTTCTCAATCTGTAGATTTGATATTTTAATTGAGATATTGAATTGTTGTGAAAAGATAATTAATTGGGGGAAATTAATTATGGAATTATTTTTGACTAAAGATAATTAATTGTGAGAATTAATTATGTGCCATGATGCTAATCAAAGATAATTAATTGTGTGAATTAATTATAACATATTGAGATCTGATTTAGATAATTAATTGTGAATAATTAATTATGAAAAGAGAATGGTATTGATGAATTAATTAATGGGTTATGTGCTTAGTTAATTATTGAATTAACTAGTGGACTTTGAAATGTTTAACTAATCATTGGGTTAGTAAATGAATAATGTGGAAAATTATTTATAATTAAAGAATAATTAAATGGATGAGATTTTTTTGGTGCTAGACATAGCGTTCTAGACAGATTAAAAGTTGGGACTTGGACATGGCGTTCTTCCCCAATAGTTATCCAAACTTGAGATTATGGGGTGCTAGGAATGATGACCTACACCGAATGAGAAAAGGAGTGCTAGGCATGATGACCTATACTAAATGAGATTGTGGTGCTAGACATAATGACCTACACTAATTAAATGATAATAATGAATGATGACTAAATTGAGATTTGGTGTGCAAGGAATAATGACCTACACTAAATTATTAATGATAATGATTGATGTTTCAAATGGGAAATATGAGTTGAACTTGGGATAATGTGATGATTAAAGATTAAATGACAATGTGACAACTCTTTAAATTATGAATTGTGTTTATCCCCCCCCGAATGGCCCAAAGGCCTTCATTTTTATTGATTTTTGATAACCCCCTTTCAAGGGATGAGGGGGAACTCTTACAAGGCCTGTAGGCTTAGAGATTACATGGATCGTGTGATTAGAAGATTACATGACCCGAAGGTCTTAGGGAATTAAACCAGATTATCTACAAGGAACTGCCCCTCCCTAGCATCTGTATCATGATAGTAGCTCTCCACCTTTGCATGGATGTCTGGATAGGCTTCCTGTGCAAGCACAAGCTGGTCCCGATGGCATAACCATACCCTCTCATTCTGAAAAATTCATTTGGATCTACTCTGGTGAGTTCACCTGCTCTGAATCCTCTTCTGAGGCTACTCCTTTTTTTAGAGTCTTTCTGGGGCAACTGCATGTGGCCCGAAGGCCTTGAGGTGGCTCGAAGGCCTTAAAGGTTGCCCAAAAGCCCTACTGACCCGAAGACCTAGGTGGACCGAAAGCCTTAAGGACTCCAAGCCCAAACCAGTGACCTAAGGTGAATAGTTCTAGCTGCTACAGTACCGAACAATACCTGCTACAGTAACTGCTGCAGTGCCTGCTACAGTAACTGCTGCAGTGCCTGCTACAGTACCTGTACAGTGTACAGTTGCTACAGTACCTGTACAATGTACAGTTCTACTACAATACCTATGCAATGTACAATTCTACTATAGTGCCTATACAGTGCAGTGCCTGAATTATGTTTATTGATTCATTAAATAGCATGCACTATCTTTTAACTGGACTCATTTTAGACACAGTTGGTTATAACCTACTGAGTTATAGTCACACCCTATTAGGGCCGCCTGATCAGCACCTAAGAAGACTTTGTTGTTGCAGGACAAGATAAGGGAAAGGCCCAAGGATAGGTTTCTATTTGGGATTGGAGCATGGGATAGGGAACCATACATGGCTTGGGACCCATTTTGGAGTCTTTGTGTCTTTAATTTTAGTTTCTTTATAGATACTAGACATTTTCATTTTCATAGCATGATTTATCTTTCAGTTGAGTATTGTATTTTCTATTTTTTACTATCATATGACATGGATTCGTTATGGTTATTTATATACGCTTATACACTTAGTTATTGTTATTTTCTTTTCTCGGTGCTTTATTCTGATAAAATAGGGTATAGTCTCCCCAATAATGACTTATTGGACCCTTGCTTCTAGTCAACACCCTCTGACATACGGGGAGGCACGCTTGAGGGCATGTGGTCAACCGGATCGGGGCACCGTTTAGTGGCTCCCAGGTCAAGGTGTCATAATAATATAAATAAATATATGGTATTATATATAATAATATGGTTATTTTTTATATTTATAATAAACTTATATTTATTATATATGAGGTTTTAACATGTATGAATATTGTCAAAACTTAAGGTAAGAGTTTTCTTATCTCACTTCTTATATCCGTGAGATACATGCCTTATTCATCACTCATTTATTTTTTGTGGTGTATATAGTGACCATGTATGTATTATATTATTATAATACTTAAATTTATGGTTATTTACATATACATTTTATGATATTTCTATGATGGGGTTTATGTTTCAAAAGTTACCAAATCGGTAATGTAATTCTGTCTCAATTTTCCTTCTTTGAGACAAATGCCATGTTATGTACCTATATTTTTCTATGAGGTGTATATACTACCTTTGAAATGTTATATAATGAATATAATTATTTTAATGATATTTTAATCATCATGTAATTTTATTCTTTTCATTGTATTATGAATCAAAATTACGATAGTGGTAACAGTTTATTGCTAAAATTTCATAGTTTATCGATATTGTTTATGATTATGATTCCATTGATGAATTATTATGATCCATATCTCAAGAACTCTCTTGAAATTTATTAACCTTTGGTGATTTGTGTTATATCCATTTAATGGTAACTTTATCCCACTTTTTGTTACTTAAGATAATTAAGAAATATTTTTTTATGAAAATCTAACTTTATTTCTCCTTTCGGTCGAAAATCTATGTTCCTTAAAAACCATGTTTTCTAAAAATGTTTCAAAAAACGTTTTACTATTATAATATGATGTTTAAAGGAAATTTTTTCCCATTTATTACCCTTTTAATTTTTTTTTAAAAGTAATATTCTTTTCATTTTCCGATCAAGGTACTTTTATAATATTTTAAGGTGGAAAAGGAATGTTATATATATATGAACTTTCCCACCATCATAAAATAAATTTATTTGATGATTAATTTGTAAGTTTACCAGGTTATTTTTTTAAAGAATTTTTTCTCTAATATTATTGTTATTTTTTAATTTTAAAATGGTTTTCAAAGAAAAAGGGTTTTCAAACATTATTTTATGTATAAAAATTGTTTTAAATGATTTTCAGAGCTCTATTTATATGTTTTCAAAAGGTTGTTTTCAAAGAAAAGGATTTAAAAAATCTCAAAGATTCATTTTTATTTTTTCAAAGTATTTTCAAATAAAAATTTTTCAAATTTTTTTCAATATTATTTTATAAGTTTTCAAGGAAAAATGTTTTCAAAATGTTATCATGATACTTTTATAAGTTTTCAAGGAAAAAGGTTTTCAAAATATTTTTAATCATATTTATAAGTTTGAAAGGTTATTTTCCACAAAAATAATATTAAAAATGTTTTATGTTTTAAAAAATGTTTTTCAAATAATAAAGGATATTTTCTTCAAGAAATGTTTTTAAAAGATATTTCAAAATTATTTTCCATCTAAGATGATATCCATTGGTGTTAATCATGCCTTTATGGTGAAATGATCCAAAAGTTTCATTAATATTATTTCTATAAATGGTTTATGTTTTGATGACATGATTTTTATGAAACCCATTTCTCTTTTACAAGTTATATGTTTATGAAACCCAGTTCTTTTCATGGGTTATTATTTGATGAAATTATTATGAAACCTTTCTATTTTATACTGGTTATGATATGATGACATTTTTTTGATACCCATTTCATGGGAAATTATTTGATTGCTTATGATCTTGTGGAACATGTATTTATGATTTCATTATGATATGGGTGGGACCTATATCTCCGTCTAATTATTTGGGTAAATATTTATATCTCATAAGATAGATGTGGCTGGAACGGGGAGTAAACTCGATTCAGTAAATGAATTTTTCTAATAAGATAGTCTTGGTATTGAACATTGACTACTAATATGGTCATGGGAGTGAACCATGAACACCAAAATGCTAGGGGTAGTGAACTCATACTACTAATATGGACATGTAAGCAATGCCTTGAATACTATGGAAATTATTTTATATGCTTATGTGTGTGACATAAATTCTATGTCTTATTTCTATGTTATGGTATCATAGATTATGCTCTTGATTCCATTATGATTCATATCTTATGAAATACCAATCATTATGACATGACTCATGTATATGATCTTTTATATGTAGGTTATGATCTTCAACTTTTATTCTCATGTTATATTACCCTTATGCTCATGTTATGATTATGTATCTCTCTTTTTTACCCTTACTGAGAATCTATGCTCACCCTTTCTTATGTTTTCTTTCCCCAGGTTATGAAGAAAGGTTTTAGTAAAATTAAAAAAGGGACTGATATTTTTGAGATACATTGAGTATTTTTCCCTAAGTTAGAATATTATTTTCTAAGTTTCCAAAGACACTAAACTATTACGGTCCTCGAGCATGAATTTTTATAATGTACTAAATATTAATCTAAAATGATGTAATATCCATGTATGTTAAGACTGGGTTACTATAGTTGGTATCAAATGAAATGTTTAGTTAACTTTTGAAAAATAGGATGATAAAACCTTAGTGAGAACCCTAAGGACACGCCTAAGGATAAGTCTAAGGATAATGAAAAGTATAGGAAAATTTCATGGAATTTTGGTAAAGGATAGAGTGAGTGGTTTCCTAGAAATAAATCCTTATTTATATACTAAAAGTGAATGTGGATCTAGAACATATGTAACTAGGGTTAAAAAATTAAAAAAGGTATATTGGGTCTGACTCAAACATAACCTGGTACATGACAATGGGCCTTGTTGCACACCTGGTTTGACACTCTTATGAGACATGATTTGGGAATTTAAAAACTCTTTATGAACCATCATGAAAGATTTAAATAGAATATGAATATGAATAACCTAGGATAAAAATAAGGTTTCATAGTTTAAATAAGTATGTGTCATTATTTAGACATCCTATAAGTAATTTTTCATGATTATGTGGTTTTTTTCTATGATAAGTGTTTCTCACCCTATGCTTTATGGTTTTGTCAATAATGGGAAGTATAAGGAACTGTGTTAACATTGAATGTTTCATATGTGGAAAGTATGGTCATGATGAAAATATATTTCCTAAGTGAAAATATCATGAAGAGTATCAGGAAGGTCCACAAGTATTGGTTATACTACTGAAGATAAAGAGACCGCAAATGACATGTGAAAGGTATGGGATGTTCTTCCAGTATTATTTACATTAAAAACAATAATCATGATTGTATTGAGGTTGAGTAACCTTAATACATAATCCATATTTCATATTCTAGTACAAGGGGTATTAAATAATAATATGATGAATCCCTAGTAATGGTTTAAGAATAAAGCTGGGTAATTGAAGTGTATATGTTTTGGAATTCAAAGATTATGTTATATGAATCAGGGAATATATAAGTGTTTTTAGTATATTTTTTTCATTAACTTTTCAAAAGGATATGTTCAATGGTTATGAAGACATAAAAATTGATTTAATGGAAAGGTTATATTTTGAATTAAGGGAAAGTAACCCTTAATGTGTTTAAGATATTGAGACAATTATGTTTAGCTTGAATAAAGAGATGATTGGTTTTATATAAATTAAATTGGATAATATTTATGGCCTCATGAATAATAAATTATTTATTAAAAATTGGTCTATGTTATCATGGATGAGTTTTAAAACATTTTTGGATTTAAGAAATATATCCAATATACTTTCGAATAAGGATACATGCATGTTTTTAATAAGGATTTTTGGTAATTTAGGTTATTACCATGTTTCAAGAGAATTCATGATGAAGGTATTCAAATTTTTTGTATTCAAAAACCAAGATATACTTTATTATATATTGAGGATAGATTCTAATATGTTTTTAGGAAATTTAGTTACCTTATTTCAAAGGTTTTTGACTTCCATATTTGTGAAGGGTTATAAAGTTAACCATTTATGGAATGGTTTATATTAAAGTATTGTATCGCCATATAATTATTTATGCATATTTGATAACTTGTGATAAATTTTTTTCTATGATAAATAAAGATAGAATGAACTATCATTATATTTATAGATATCATGATTTTTAATTCTTCAGGAATGAAAAATTCACCTTCATTTTTTGGAATAAGTGATGAAGTGGATCTTGACCAGGGAACAAAAAAGAGTAAGGTTGTACTAAAATCATGTAAGTATATATTTTCATGAAAATTATTTAACTTTAGGAAAAAGTATCTTGAAACCAAAAATTTTATCCTAGTACCTTTGTTTCATATGAATTAAATGGACCCTTAGATCATTACAGATCTATGGATTTGTGATTCTTAACTTTATCCTAACCATGTTATCTATCACTCTCCATCAGAACATGGTAGTTATATTTCTATTCCATGTATATGTTCTAAATTAACACATATTTTCTCTAATGTGTAAATCTAGTTATATTTTACATTGGGTAACTATTTTGTTTCCAACTTTCCCTTTTTAAAGGAAGATTTAGTATTCATTTTTATGATGTGGGTTTCTAAGAAATGATTTTTCATGTATTAATCCTGTGATAACCTAGATGAATTTTAGGGGTGAAACACATTTTAATGGGGGTATAATGTAACACCCTGCGATTTTGTGAATTTCTTTTCTCAAATTAATTTAATAATTTAATATTTTCCATTTCATGAAATAATGAAAATAGATTTTTTATATATAAATCACTAAGTTTGGATTTAATTATATGCAACACCAAGTTAATATTTCATCACATGGAAAATATAGATTATTTTGTGGTATATAGAAAAATATGTTTGTCTTTTATTATACATAATACCAAGTCACTTTAATATCTTTCATAACACGTAAGACCAAGTTTTACCAAACTACAATATAGTATTTATATTATTATTAAAATAATATTATAGCTACCACCTAACCATTGGAATGGAAGTCATGAATATGATTAAATAAATTTAAAAAACATTATTTATACATGTATATAAAATTAATATTTTGGTTATAAATTATTATAAGTTAATGAAAGAAATATTTGAAAATAAAGAAATTACTTTTTCTAAGAAAACTATTTTCTATATACAAACACAATTTTGTCTCAATAAATCAATAAAACCACTTTTTATTAAAATTTTAAATATAATTTATATATTATATATTAAATAAATATTTTTAATACGCATAAAATTGATTTTATAGATATAAGATAAGAATAAATCCAATTTTATAAATAACAAGATGTATTTTTATAAAAGGTAATTTTACCGCCTTTAAAAGAGAACCCATCTTAAATATAAATTTTGGAAATTTTATAAATTTAATATTATAAAATAAAATTTATTTCTGAAATCAAAACATAAAAATTATGTTATGGTTAATTTTTGGTATTTTTCTAAGAAGTTTCATTTTTTAATGGATAGTGAAAAATACTAAATTTTAATTCAAAACTGATTTTTTTGACTAATTTATTTATAAGGTTAAATTATATTTTTATTGGTTTTAAATTTTAATTATATCAATTATACATGATTTAATCCAATTTAGTTCATTGTAATAAATTTCACTTTGAAATTGGATATAAAAACTTACCAAACTTTTGAATATTTTTACTTTAAAAACCCGCTTTGTCATCTCATCTACGAGATTAAATTTAAATTAATTCCTACCACTTATATGATTTTAATTTGGAAAAATGGATTAAATATCTGGATTAATAATAATTTATAATTTATTATAAGGTCAAATTATTTTTTGAATAAAAATATTAGTGAAAGTGATTAGAATTAATTACAGTGATTAAGAGGAAAATTAGCTTAATAAGGGACTAAGAATTAAAAATAAGGGCTAAAATAACCTAAAATATTTTCTAAAAGCTATTATATGAACATATTTCAACCCTATACCCCCTTTTATCATATTTTTAACATTATTAGAGACACTTTACATAGGAAAAATGTGTATGGAATACCCTTTTGAAAAATTTACAGGAATGTCACTCATCCTCCACTATAAAAGGTACTCACCCCTCACATTTATTCACATCTCTAAATACCTATGGATAAAAAATATACTAAATTAATATAAAAAAATACCCCCTTCATCCTAGAATCCTTCATTTGGGTATAAATCCAACCAAGGAATCCACTTGGTGGAAACCAAGGAGTTACCCAAAGAAGAGGTAACACCCATCCTCAAGATCCTTTGTTTTATTTCCATTATAAACCCCATAAAATATTCTTATTCCATGATTTTATAATAACCAAAGTATAATAAATATACATATATGTTTTTATTCTAATATTTTTACCTACAATTATACACAATTCCTTCTAATGGGCAATGAACTTAATGTTATTGTGTACGGTGAACTACCGCCTCACAAAATGATGTTGTTTGTTTTTCATTTAATACCTATCTTGTTTAGTAATTATGATGGATTTTTTTATATAATATATATTATATTTATTATATATTTAATATTATTAAATTTTTATATAAAAAATACATCCATGCTTTCCATTTATTGTAAAAATGATAAATTCGTTTGTGGATGTGTGGACTACCGCCTCCTCAAAGCGATGTGATTCATTCAAACTTTAAATGTTACATATTAAGGATGGATTAATAAAATCATATGATATATATGAAATAATAATTCTACTTTAATTATAATATATATTCAAATATATTTCATTTACTTTATTTCTTTCAAAATGATAATTAAACGGAAACAACATTCAATCATACATATAACCTACCATATATATGAATGATGCATTTCATTTCATATTTATATAATTTATAGATTATTATAAATATTTATATAAAAAATATATATGATAATTATATCATATTTTACACTATTTAAATAATTAAATCATGATCTAAGTGAGAGGATCAAGAATAATAAGTCAAAACATGTATGAAAAACAAAGCGGATATTACCCAAAGCGTAACATTAACATGGAATTGTTAATAAGAAGGTAATATAAAGACATATATGGTATTATATATAATAATATGGTTATGTGGTAGATTTATAATAAAATTATATTTATAATACAGAAGGTTTGAACATGTATGAAGAAAGTCAAGACTTAATGTGAGGGTTCTCTCATCTCACTTCTTATATCCGTGATACACATGAATTATTCAGCACTCATTTATTTTTTTGGTGTATATAATGACCATGGATGTATCATATAATTATTATAATTATATTTATGGGTATATAAATATTTATTTTATGATATTTCTTCTATAGGGTTTATGTTTCAAAAGATACCAAATCAGTAAAGTAATTCTGTCTCAATTTTACTTCTTTGAGACACATGCCATGTTATGCACCTATATTTTTATATGAGGTGTATATACTACCTTTGAAATGTTATATCATGAATATTATTTTTTAAATTATATTTTAAGTTTCATGAAATGTTATCATTTCCATTTTATTTTGATTCAAAGTTACCAAAGTGGTAACAATGTTTTTCTACAATCTCATTGATTATTGATATTATTTATGTTTATGCTTATATTGATGGAATATTATGATCCATATCTCAAGAACCATAATGAAATATATTACCCTATGGTTATTCATGCTATATCCAATTAATGGTACCATTTTACTAAACTTCTTTAATTAAGATAATTAATAAAATGTTTTTATGAAAATTCAACTTTATTTCTCATTTTGGTCAGAAATTTATGTTCTTTAAAAACCATGTTTTATAAAAATGTTTTAATATTATAGTATGATTTTTAAATCACATTTTTACCCATTTATTACCTTTTTACAAAATAGTTTTAAAAGTAATCTTCTTTTCATTTTTGATCAAGGAACTTTACTAAACTTTTAAGGTGAAAAAGTAATATTCGGCATGTACAAACTTACCGACCATCATGATCATAATTTTCTAGATTCTTCCTTTATAAGTTTAAAATTTAATTTTTTTAAAGAATTTTTTTTCAAGATTTTCTGGATATTTTTTTTATTTTAAAATGGTTTTCAAAGAAAAAGTGTTTTCAAAAAGTGTTTTATGTTTAAAAAGTGTTTTAAATGATTTTCAAAGCACCCATGATATGATTTAAAAAGGGTGTTTAAAAAAAAGGATTTAAATGGTCTCAAATATTATTTTATATGTTTTCAAATTATTTTTAAATAAAAAGGTTTTAATTTTTTTAAACCTTATTTTATAAGTTTTTAAGAAAAATAGTTTTCAAAATGTTTTAAGATTTTTTATAAGTTTTCAAGAGAAAATGTTTACAAGCTTATTTATAAGTTTTTTAAGGTTATTTTCAAGTAAAATAGTATTCAAAATTTTTTATGTTTTAAAAAATGTTTTCAAAGAATAAAGGAAATTTTACTTAAGAATTTTTTTTAAAATATATTTCAAAATTACTTTCCATTTAAGATGACATCTGTTGGTGTTACTCATGACTTTCTGGGGAAATTATCCAAAGATTATATTAATATTCTTACTCTGAATGATTTATGTTTAAATGAAATGATTTTTATGAAACACATATCTATTTTACAGGTTATATGTTTATGAATATCACATATTTTCATAGGTTATTCTTTGAGGAAATTATTATGAAACCTGTCGCTTTTCCTATAGGTTATGATATCATTACATGTTTATGATATCCATTTAGTTTCATGGGTTATGATATGATTTATTATGGTCTTGTGGCACATGTATGTATGTTTTAATTATGGGATGTGTGGGACCTATATCTCCCTCCAATGATTTGGGTAAAGATTTATATCTAATAAGATAGAGATGGCTGGAACAAGGATTGAACTCAGTTAAGTAAAGGACTTTGTCTGCTAAGATGGTCTTAGGAGTGAACCTTGACTACTAATATGGTCATGAGAGTAAACCATTAATACCAGGATGGTATGGGGAGTGAACTCTTATTAAGAAGATATCCTTGTAAGTGACTTCATTACTACTATGTAAATAATATTATATGCTTATGTGTCTGCTAATTTTTTTGTCTTATTCTTGTGTTATGGTCCCATAGATTATGCTCTTGATTCCCTTATGATTAATGTTTTATGTACTACCAAAATTTATACCATGACTCATGTATATGATATTTTATATTAATGCTATGATCTTTAAATGTTATTCTCATGTTCTGATACCCTTATGATCATGTTATGATTATATATCTCGTTTGTTTAACCTTACTGGTCATCTGAGCTCACTCCTTTATTATATTTCCTTTCTCTGGGTTATGAAGAAAGGTTTTAAGTAGAAGTACTAAAGGGGAAGATATTTATGAGAATATTGAAGATATTTCACCTAGTTAAAATATTTTTATAAAAGTTTCTAAAGACACTAAATTATTTCTATCCTTAGGTATTTATTTTTGTAACGTCCTGAATATTCATATAAAATGATGTAATATCCATGTATGTTAAGCTCAGGTCACTATATGTCAAAACCATGATCATCCAAATGGAAGTTTAGGCTAAATTTGGGTTCCCCTATATTATAATGTTTAATAAAATCAGGTTATAAGTGACTCTAGATTATCTTGTTGGGTAGGTCATGATAATGTTGGGTTCCCTTGGATTGTCCATTGTTAGCTTGTTTTTGGTATTTTCATTAGGTTTTACTAGTTGGGAGACCCTAATAGGACTAGGTTACTAGAGGTATTGTGTAACACCCTGATATTTTAAAATAATAAAAAATATATTTGATAGTTTTAAGGACATACAACACTAACTTATCTTGCATTACATGCAACAAGAAGTTTCTTCGATAGCTTGTGTTACACGTAAGACCGAGTTTTACCAAATATAAACGACCCATGATATATTTTACTGTTATAACCAAAATTTTAAATTGGTGAGTATAAATAGTATTTACTAATTTATGATATATATATATATATAAATGTATCACTGAATACAAATTATTGATAAATGTTTAGTAAATAGTCAATCATTTTTTTTAAATTGATTTTATTCTTCAAAAACATGTTTTATTCAATTTTTTTTATTATTTTAATGAAAAAACTTTATAATAATTTTTTCTAACTTTTATAAAATTTATATTATTAAATTAAATTCATTTTTGGAATATTAATATCAAAATTTAATTTGGTTAAAATTTTGTGGTTTTTCTAAAAATATTTATCTTTTAGTGAATAAGGAAAAATACCGATTTTTGTAAAAAGTATTTTATTTTCAAAAAATTAAGTAATTTAAAAGTAAAAATATGTTTTGAATATTTTTTGAATTATAAAATGTTACATTTAATCCACTAAATTACTTTTAATCAAATTTATATTTGTTTTTAGAATAATTTTTCTTTTTTGGTTTAAAAATAAGTTTTTTAAAAACTATTTTTAAATACATAATGATTCAAAATTTTAATTAATTAAAATAATATCTAATGAGGAATTAATGAAATTAAATATATATTATATATAATTAAAAATTAATTGAGTTATATACAATGATTATTATTATTCATAGAGTTAATATAGAATCATATTTTTCTAAAAAAATACTCTTCTTAAAAACCTGTTGTCGCACTATGTCTGGTGGATTAATATTAAATTATTTTTTTCCACTTATGTGAAATAAATTTTTAAAAATGGATTAAATATTTGGAATAATAATAAATTATAATTTCTAATAATCCCAACTTAATTTTTTACCATATTTATTATTGAAAACTATTAAAATTAATCACAATAATTAAGGTAAAAATGAATTTACCAAGGGATTAAACTTTAAGCTCAAGGGGATAAATAAAGTTTTAACTTTTTAAAAACGCATTATATGGACTTATTTAGACCCTTATGACCTTAGGATATAATTTTATGAGTTTTAGGGACCCTTTTACATGAAAGTGACCACTATAATAAGTTAAGTAAAGAAAAAGGCAAAAAGAACATTTTTTTTGCTTTTAATTTATATAAAGCATTGGGATAAGGGAAAAAATATAGGCTATGTTATAAATATTATTTTGAAATATAAATGAATTTTTTTTATATTATAATAATTTATCTTTAATTTTTAGATATTAATTAATTACATTAATTACTTAAGAAACACTAATGCAATTATTATTTAGTTAATAATTAACTAAAATAAATGATACTAAAAATATTAAAAGTTGAGTAAAATGAATGAATTATTGTATTAAATTAATTTTTTAGAAGAATTTATCATTTTAAATAGGTTTTATATTATTATATTCTAATTCCATATTTTTCCTGATATTTTTAAATTTAATTTAAACGAATAATGTCAAAATTGACATTAATGTCATTTTATGATAAATTATATTTTATTAAATGATTTAAAATAACTAAAAAATATATATTTTGTCAATTTTTTTTAAAATTTTAATAAATATCAATTATTTCCCATTAATGGAAAAAATTTTCATTTATAATTAACATATTTACCCCTAAATTGGAAAAAATCTATTAGTGCATTTAAGGTTAAAGCAATGTTTTTGCACGCTACATGCGCTTTTGTTAAAACTAATTTTCAACACACACTATATTTTTATTTGATAAATTGGATTTAATTCTTATAATCAGTTGTTTTAAATTATCTAATAATTCTCACTTTAATATAGTCTTAATGGTAAAATTACTTAGGTTATAAATCTAGTTACCATAATAAAAAACCAAAATGAAAAAAATAAGGAAACTTAGGAGTTAGGAGACAAAAAGTTTAAAACGTGTGTTTTATTGAGTTTTTGATGTTTTTATTGACCATATAATCCCTAAAACACATTAATTATTAATCTTTTATCCACTTGAGGTATTATTGACCTCCAAATAGTGAATACTTTTGAGTATTTACTAGAATGTTCCTCCTCCTCAACTATAAAGGGTCACTCACTCCCCTCACTTATTTACACATATCAAGACATTTGGTTCTTCAAAAACCTACCGAAATAACTTCAAAACTTCCCTAAACTCATACTATTTTCCTCATTTTTATAAAAATCCAGCCTTTCAAGGCTTTAGTGAAAACATAATGAGGATTTATGAAGAAGAGGTAATGTTCTTCAACAAGCATCTTTATTTTACTTCTTTATCCATATAATTATATAATTATTATAACATGATGATATAATAACCTCATAATATTTCATATAATGATATTTTTTTATGTTAAGGGTATGATTTAAAGACAAACACTTCCATAAAATGATTTACAAAATCATCATTCATTTGTATGATGGACTACTACCTCACAAAATGATGTTATTCATTTTTCCATTACCACCTATCATGGTTGGGTATGATGGTGGATATAAAGTTTATATATTATATTTATAATATAAATATATCTATTAAGTCATTATAAAATATATACCTTTTTTACTTTCTATACTTTAAGGGACATGATAACATCACTTGTGTGTATATCGGACTACCGCCTAGCGAAGCGATGTGATTAGTTTTTCACTAACACGTTATATGGAAGGTAATGAGGGAAAGGATAATAAATATATGTGATTTACATGAAATATTTATGATATTAATGACATATTTTTCATTATTTAAATATAATATACCATTTTATTTTTACCTTTTCACTCACTGAAAAAAATGATAACATCATTCATGGACATGTGAACTACCGCTTCCTCGAAGCAATGCGATTATTTTTTTAACCACCACATAAAAATAATTCTATATATAAGAATATATAATTAAATAATATGGTATTTATTATATTATTATAATCTGGTAAATATAAATCATTACTTACCTTCTTTCTATAATGATCATTGAAAAATGGAAATGTTACTCATGCGTACGTACGACCTACCATCTCCATGATTGTAACGTTGGTTCATTTTTCATATCCATATTTCATGATAGATTTAAAAATTAAAATTTATTTATAAATATAATAATTATTTAATTATTATTATTATTACGGATATATTTAAATAAATACCTCTTTGAGTACAGTTGACCCACCTAAGTTGTTTTTGACACAAGACAAATATGGTCAAAACATCCAATATAAACTTAATCGATAAAGTAATTGTATATAACATGTTAATAAGTGAAATAAAAGTAATAATAAACCTGAATAAGGTTATCAAGAAAGTAAATAGTTAACATATGTTTATTATTTAATGAGATAAATACACACGTGATAAGTCAGACTCAAGGTAAGGAGTTTTCTCGTCTCACTTTAATTTCTATGAGATATATACCATATTAACCACTTATTTTTTTTGTGTGGTGTATATACTTCCCATGAATATATTTTATAATTAATATAATTAAATTTATTGGGATTTACATATCCATTTGAGGATTTATCTTTGACTTGGATTATGATTAAAGGTTACCATATTGATAATGATTTTATGCTATAATGTTACAATTTATCAGGATTATTTGTGATTATTATTTAAATGATGATACCATATGTTCAATATATTAATAAACTAATTAAATTTATTATACTATGTTTATTCAAGATATTTTCATGTAATATTACCACTATACACTCTTTTTTACTTTAAATAATTGATAAAATATGTTTAGGAAAACCTGACTTAATTTTTCTCTTCAATTGAAAATCCATTTTCTTCCAAAAAAATGTTTTATAAAAATGTTTTAGAAAATATTTTTAACCTTTTAAAAATGATTTATTAAATAAAATTTTAACCATTTTTCATTTTTAATTTTTTTAAAGGAATCTTCTTATTACTTTCTGAACAAGGAACTTTTCCAACCTTTTTACCATAAAATAGGGATGTTATTTATGGCATGTACATATTTTCCCACCAAAATGACCATAATTTATTTAAAGCTTACTTTAAAAGTTAAAAAGGTTATTTTTTAAATAAAACATTTTTTTAATTTTATATAAATTCATAGTTTTTAAAATTTGTTTTTATAGAAATATATTTTCAAAATGTTTTATGTTTTAAAAAGTGATATTCAAAATGAAAATGATATTTTCCTCAAGAATGTTTTAATGATATTTTAGTGGTATTTACATTCATAAAAATCAATTTTTTTTTAATTATGATAAATTGGGATTATTTTTTTATAATAAAATAATCCTTCTTACTCTGGATGGATTATGATTGTTTCAGATAGATTTTTGGAATATTATTTCTTTTCCACAAGTTAATCATATTTCAAAGAGATTATTGTGGATATAATTTATTTTCTATAGTTTAGTCAAGTTTAAAATAGTTATTTATGTATATTTTCACTTTAAATGGGTTAATAATGTTTTAAATATATTTTAATGAAAAAAATTTCTTTTCCACAGGTTAATCATGTTTCAAAAAGATTAATATGAAACCCATTTATTTTCCACGAGTTAATCAAGTTATAAAAGTAATAATGATTATTTATATGAGTTTTACAATGAAATATATATGTAATTTATTCATGTTATGATTATTTGAAATATTATATTATGGAGAGGCTTAGATATCATTGGGTGATCCTGTTACAACTTAAACGATGAGGCGTCCCATATAACGGTGGGTGAGCCTGTTACAACTTATACGATGGGGTGACCCAAATAGCACTAGGTGAGACTGTTATATCTTAAATGATGAGGGAACCTAGATATAAATCCAATTCATTGGGTAATGATTATACTTTAAGTATTCTATATGGTTATTTCTATTAAAATGGGTTTGAAATGGTTTTATAAATATGATGCTCCAAGTTACCGAAAAGGGTTTTAATTTCTTGTTATTGGTTTATAATGTTTCTTATGATCAATATTGATATGATATAGATCATGATTATTGAATATGACGACTCTTTCATTTTACATGTTTTCATATATTATTATCTTTTTATTGATGGGTATGATTTATTTTATGATTCTCTCATGCACTATGATTTTGTCATCATACCCTTATGTACATATTATGATCATTGTTGAAATTCAATTGTTAATTATTATGTTTTCCCCTGATGATCATTTCAGCTCATAATTCTTACATTTTCATATTCCCTAGGATATAATGAATTTGGTTAAATGAATTCGGCCTATAAGGTATTTAATATGGATGATGTTGATGACAAAATGTGAAATAAGAAAAGATGTGTATAATAGGAGGTGATGTTCACTTTATGAACCGGTTGTTTATGAATCCAAGTTGATATGAGTTGTTCCTAATTCTAAAAGAATCTAAACCTAAAAGGTCCATGGGTATGTAAGTGATCCAATTTTTTTTATGTTGAAATTTTTTATTGGAAAAAATTGGTTTACCTTCTTTAGTAACAAATCCAAAAATGTAAAGTTTATGAATTTAGTACCGGATCTGGGAGTGCGGATTATGGGATTTTAGAGTTGGTATTAGAGAAGGGTTTAGATAACTTTAGAGCCTATTATGTTTTCATGTGAGGTTATATTAAGAGTTATGGATACTATTATAGGTCTATAAGATTAATTTTGATCATATGTTCAAAGTCTTAGACACCCCATTTGAGGGTTTAAGTAGTAAAAATGTTGAGTTTATTAATGCCATTTTTAGAGATAGTTTTTTGGGATGGGGTATTTTTAACCCCTAGGATCAACATAGAGTGCTATATAGGGTGGAATTATTTATCATGTTAAAAAAAGGATAACCCGAAGGCTGAGTAATAGCCCATCACATCTGGAAAGGCCATAGAGCTTGAACCCATAACTAAAGGGTGATAAGGGTGGAAATCTTACCACTAGCCTATGTGATGTGGGTAAATATTAATTTTATTTTAAAAACATATTGGATTTTATTTTAGGAATAATGGTTAATTTATCTCAGAAGAATATATGATGAAATCCTTCTAATCCTTGGATTTAGAACTTAGTTAGGAAATGTTTGAAGAATTTTAATGATAGTTATTTATGGAATTATTTGGTTTGAACTTTGGTTATTGATATTGTATTTGAATATTAATGTATTATATGAAGGTTTATTCATTTTGGAAATTATATTACCATGTTATTACCATTTTGGTTTTGGTTAATGTCTAAATATAATAGGAATAACTTGTTATCCCTTTTATAGTTATGTGGCATTTATAAGTTGATTTTAGTGCTTTAGGAATGAAAAATTCATGTTGAACACTCATCTTTTGGAGAAAAATATGAGATTCTGGTGGAAATTGGCTAAATATGAAATTATACTTGACAAGTAAGTATGTTTCACTATGTTTTTAGTCTATTTGGTGATATAATTACTCAAATATAGGAAAATGATCTTGAAACAAAAGTATTATTCTAGTAACTTTAATTTAAATAAACCAATGGAATTTTCAATCATCATATATTTATGGTTTTTAGGACATTAAATTTCTCTTGATCATTCATTTACTTGTGATAAATGACCTCAGTCACTCTATATAATTATTTAAAATTTTCCTCTATTCCCACCTTTGTTATACTATTTTGGAAACATAGTTATGTGTTATTCTATACAACCTTTTTAATTCTGTAATTATCTTATTAAGATAATGTTTTATTAAACCTTTTTAGAATATGAGTTTACAACAAAAGTATTTTTGAAAGTACAACATTTGAAAACTGAGATAAAGTTCAAATTGAGAGGAAATAATTTATTAAAGGAGGGAGGATATAATACCCTAGGATTTTAAAAGAAGAAAAATTATATTCAATATCATAAAGCAAAATCAACATTTACTTAGCTTGTATTGCACACAATAACAAGTTTCTTTGATATCTTGTGTTATATACAAGACTGAGTTTTACCAAACTTAAACGACCCATGATATATTTTACCATTATAACATAGCCATTAAATCAGTGGGTATGAATAATATTTACTACATTATGATATATATATATATATATATATTACTCAATATAAATTATTGACAAATGTTTAGTAAATAATCAATCAATTTTTAGTAAACTAATTTTATTCTTCAAAAATACATTTCTTCAAAAATGATTTTTATTAATTTTCATAAAAATATATTAGAATTAATTTTTGGAAATTTTATAAAATTTATTTTATTAAATTAACATCGTTTTTTGAATAAGAATATCAAAATTTACTTTGGGAAATTTTTTGGGATTTTTCAAAAAATATTGATTTTTCACTGAATAACAAAAAACACCAATTTGTTGTAAAAATTATTTTATTTTAAATAAATTAAGTTATTTAAAAGTATCAATATGTTTTAAATATTTTTTAAATTAAACTAAGTTATATTTAATCCAATTAATTACTTTTAGTCAACTTTATATTGTTTTTTAGTACAAGTTCGTTTTTTGGTTTAAAAACCGGTTTTTCTAAAAACTGTTTTAAAATTTATAATGTTTCTATATTTTAATTTATTAAAATAATATATAAGGAGGAATGTTTTAAATTAAATTAATATATTATATATCATTAAATATGAATTTATTTTCGTAAAATGATTATTATTAGTCATATAATTAATATAGAATAATCTTTTTCTAAAGAAATACTCTTCTTAAAAACCCGTTTTCTAGATGCACCTACGGGTTTAATATCAAATTAAATTTTCCAATTATGTAAATTAAATTTTAAAAAAATTATTTCATATTTTTAATAAGAATATTTTTTATTTTATAATAATTCTAACTTAATTTTTTACCATAATGATTAGTGAAAACATTTAAAATTAATTACAACGATTAAGGTAAAAACAAATATACCAAGGGATTAAAATTTAAACTTAAGGTAAAAAATGACCTATAAACTTGTTAAAAACAAACTGGATTGAAATATTTGTACTATTAATACCTCAGTATATATTTTTATGGGTTTTTGGGACACGTTTCCATGAAACTGACCTATATAATAAGTTAATTAAAGAAAAGAAAAAAAGAAACAATTTCTTTGTTAATTTTTATAAAGATTTTGGATAGGGAAAAGAACAATATAGGTTTGATTATAAATATTATTATGAAATATAAATTAATTTTTTATTAAAATAATTTATCTTTAATTTTTATTGTTTAATTAATTACTTTAAATACTTAATAAACAACAATGCAGTAATTATTTAGTTAATAATTAACTAAAATAAATAATACTAAAAATATTAAAATTTGAGTAAATTTAATGATTTATTTTCTTACATTAATTTTTTAGATAAATATATCATTTTAAATATTCATAAGAATAATATATTTTATTCTATATTTGATAAAATATTTTTAAATTCAATTAAAATGAATAATGTCAAAATTTACATTAATTATATTTTATGATAAATTATATTTTATTAAATGATTTAAAATAACTAAAAATCCTATATTCTTCCAATTTATTTGTAAATTTTAATAAATATAATCTATTTCCCATTAATTGACCAATATTTCTTTTATAATGATTATATTTATCCCCTAAATAATAAAATCTCTGTTAGCACGGTTAAGGTTAAAGTAATGTTTTTGCACGTTATATGCGTTTGTGCTAAAATTAATTTTCAAAAGAGATAGGATTTTTGTTTGATAAATTTCATTTAATACTTTTAATAAGTGGGAAAAAATTATCTATAATTATCACTTTAATTTAGTCTTGATGAATAAATTACCTATGTTAGAAAACTAGTTACCATAATGAAAAACCAAATTGAAGAAATAAAGAAACTTAGGAGTTAAGGAAAAAAATGTTTAAAAGATGTGTTTTATTTTGTTTTGGAGGTTTTTATCAACCATATAATCCCTAAAACCCATTAATTATCAATATTGGAGCCACTTGAGGTAATATTGACCACCCATTAGTGAATAATTTTGAGTATTTACAATAATGTCACTCCTCCTCAACTATAAAAGGACACTCACTACCATCACTTAAAGAAAACTCTCAAGACATTTTTTTATACCAAAACACCCCAAATAACTTAAAAACATAACTAAACTCATCATAGAATCATTATTTTAGTAATAAATCCAAACTTTTAAGGATTTAGTGAAATCCTAAGGATGATACTTGAAGAAGAGGCAATATTTTTCAATGAGCGTCTATATTTTACTTATTTCTCCACCTCCTTCAATTATTATTATGACATGATGATATAATAAAATTAGTATCTTAAAAATAATTATATTTTTATGTTAATTTTATTACCTAAAACCACATAAACTTCCATCAAATGGGTTGCAAAATCACCATTCGTGTGTACGATGGACTACCACCGTTCAAAATGATATCATTTGTTTTTTCATTACCACCTCTCATGACTGGTTATGAAGATAGATATAAATTTTATATATAATATTTATAACATAAATATACCAATTGATTCATTATATCATATCTACCCTTTTATGTTACATTCTTTAAGGGATACGATAACGTTTCTCGTGTGTACAGCGGACTACCGCCTCATGAAGTGATAAGATTAATTTTTCACTAACGCATTACATGGAGGGTAATAAGGGTAAATATAATAGATATATGTGATATAAATTAAATATTTATCATATTTATGAAATATTTATGATATTTATGAAAAATGTATTATTATTTAAATATAATATATCATTTTATTATTACCTTTTTACTCATTGAAAAAATGATAATGTCATTCGTGGACATGTGAACTATCACCTCCCTGAAGTGAGGAGATTATTTTTTTCACCCCCAGATCCCAAGAATTATATATATATATATATGTATATATAATTAAATAATATGGTATTTATGATATTATTATAATTATATAAAGATAAAACATTACTTACCTTCTTTCCATAATGTTCACTGAAAAATTGAAACGTTACTTACGTGTATGTATGTCCTACTGTCTCCATGATCAAAATGTTGGTTCATTTTTCATAGATATATTTCATGATGGGTTTCAAAATTATAATTTATGTATAAATATTATAATTATATCATGATTATTATTCTTTATATGTTTAAATAATGACCTCTTTGACCATAGTCAACTCACCTAAGTCGTTTTTGACACACAAGACTAATATGGTCAAAACATCTGATATAAACTTAATCAGTAAAGTAATTGTATATAAAATGTTAATAAGTGAAATATAATTAATAATAAACTTTAAATAGGTTCAAAATTAATAAAATAATAAATATAAGTTTATTATTTAGGAAGATAAATACACACATGATAAGTCAGACTCAAGGTAATGGTTTTTCTCATCTCACTTTCATTTTTTGTGGGATATATACTATATTCACCAAATATTTTTTTGTGTCATGTATATAATACCCATGAATATATTTTGTGATTATTATCCTTGAATTTATTTTTATTTAAATATCAATATAAATATCTCTCTTTCATGGGGCTTATGATTCAACGTTACCAAAGTGGTAGGGGCTTTATTTTACAATGTTAGCATTTATCAGGATTGTTTATGATTATTCTTACAATGTTGAGACCTTATGATACATATCTTAATAAAAGCATGAATTTTATTATCCTCTAGTCATTACATATATTTTAATGTAATAATACAATTTTTATAGTCTTTTTTTACTTTTAATAATTTATAAAACATTTTTAAGAAAATCAAAATTCATTTATCTCTTCAGTCAGAAATATATTTTCTTAAAAAAAAAATATTTTTTAAAATGTTTTCATATTTTTTTCAACCTTTAAAAAAAATTATTAAAAAAAATTACCCATTTTTTTACAAAATGTTTTCAATGGAATCTTCTTTTCACTTTCTAAACAAGGAACTTTTCCAACCTTTTTACCATGCAAAATGAATGTTCTTTACATCATGTATAGATTTAACCACCAAAATGACCCAAATTTATTTTAATTTTCATTTTCAATTTTAAAAAGTTATGTTTTAAAGATTTTTTTTAATATTAAATAAATTCATAGTTTTTAAAAGTTTTTTTCAAATAAAATTATTTTAAAAAAAATTTATGTTTTAAAAAGTGATTTTCAAAATGAAAAGGATATTTTACTCAAGGGTGTTTTTAATGATATTTTGATTGTATTTAAATTCATCAATGTCAAAAAACCTCTTTGTTACTTATTATCCATTGGGGATAATTTTTAATGATACCATCCTCATTATTTCTCTGGATGTATTATGATTGTTTCAAAGATATTATTGTGAAACCTATTTCTTTTCCAAGGGTTAGTAATATTTCAAAGAGATTATTATGGATCCAATTTTTTTCATAGGTTAATCATGTTATAATGAAATCATTATAGACACTGTTTATTTTATAGGGTTTAATCATGTTTCAAAGATATTATTTTGGAACCCATTTCTTTTCCACCGTTTAATTATGTTTCAAAAAATTTGATATGAAACACATTTCTTTTCCATGAATTGATCAAGTTATAAAAGGAATACTGATTATTTATATGAGTTTTATAATGAATGTTGTATTTAATTTATCCATGTTGCGGTTCTTATAAATATTATACAATGGGGTGCCCTAGATAGAGGTAGGTGATCCTATTATTACTTATATGTCGGGGAGGCCTGGATAGTTCTAGGTGAGCACATTACAACTTATATTATAGAGTGATTCAGATAGCGCTGGGTGAGCCCTTTATAGCTTAAACAATGGGTGTACCTAGATAATAATCCAATGAATTGTTTAATTATTATATTGGAAGTTGTCCATATTATTATTCAAATTAAAAGGTTTTTCAATAGGTTTTAAGAATATGATTCTCCAAGTTAGGAAAAAGAGATTTAATCTATTGATATTGGTTTATAATATTTCATATGATCTAGATAAATATCACATGGCTCACGATAATGAATCTTATAAAATCTTTCCTTTTACATGTTTTCATATTTAATTATTAAGGTATTTATGGGTATGAGTTATTTTATGATTCACTCATGCACTATGATTTTGTTGTCATACCATTATGAAATTCTTATAATCATTGATGGCATTCAATTGTTAATGTTTATGTTTACCCTTACTAAGAATTTGAGCTCAACCTTCTAATTTTTTCCTATTACCTAGGTTATAAATAATGAGTTTGAATGAATTATGTATAAAAGGTATTTCATATAGATGATGTTGATAACCAAATGTGAAATAAGAAAAGTTGGGTATAATGGGAGATGATGTTTATCTTTATAAACCAGTTGTTTATGAATTCAAGTTGTTATGGGTTAGTCATAATTCTCTAAAAATATTAACCTAAAATGTCTATGGGTATGTAAGTAATCTAATGTTTTTTGATGTTGTAAGTTTTGATTAGAGAAAATTAGTTCACCTTCTTTGGTATCCTATATTTTTTTTAAAGTTAATGAATTTAGCATTGGATCTGGGAGTGCGGGTTTTGGGATTTTATATATATTGAGTTGAGTTTATCCATATGATAGATTGAACTGAGGGTTTTTCTCTCAACTAACCAAGATTCATCTATTATATAATTGGAATGATTCCCTACCCAAATATATAAAAAATAAAAAAAATGCTAAAGCTACCTAGATATTAATGAAATATGGATCTTGGACCATTAATGGATATGATGGATTTTAAAAGGGGTTTATAATTTTAGTTGGAGACCATTTAATAAAAGTACTTATTGATTGGTTATAATACATGATACTCATTTAATAAAAGCTTATTTTTTAGATAATATCATCATGATCATCAATATAAACTTTATAATTAATCATTGAAAAGAATAAACTTAATATAAGTATCTCTAAAGTTTGGTAATTTAATAGAAGTTATTAAGAAAGATTGGTAATTTAATAAAAGTTCTTAAGAAAAAATTATATGTGCTAGAATAGTTCCTTCCTCATTGACTGTGTGTTAAAATTGTTCAACAAGTGAACCTAGATGCTTATGGAATCATAGAGTGATTCATTAAAATTTTCAAATCCATCAGATGAAAAATGAATTTTTATATTTATAGAATTTGTCCTATTGTTCTGATAATATGTTTGAATTCAAGAAATGTTTACATAATATTCTAAAAGTGTTGATAATGGATGAATTGGTCATATGATATTTGTATTCTAGTACTATATGAACAATATAAGTGGGAAAACGTTCAAATTTAAAGAAGTTAAGTTTGTTGAAAATTTCAATAATGTTTCTTCAAGAATCCAATCATGGTCATTGAAATCCCGAGTTTTCAGGAAGAAGGAATAATAATTCCATATGATGGGATTATTTTAAATACTTGAAGGTGTTTATAAAACTCTATGGAATGTCCATATTAGGTATGGATGTTATAGAAATTAATAATTTGGTTTTGAAAGGAATATGATAATGAATGCATATTTTATAAGTGTTTTAAATATACCAGAGTTCAAAATCAAAGGAATAATTGTTTTATCTTGTAATTTATATTCAGAAAGAAAAGATTATATATATATATATGAATATAAATGATTTTATCAAGATCAAATGAATCTAGAAAAAAGTTTTTTTATATTCCTCTCTGTTCTCTTATGCGATAAGAGAAGATGTTTCACAACAAAGTGTTGTTATTAAATGGTTTATGATTAATCAGTTTATATAACATGTTTTGAGAAAAATATATGGAAAAAAGGTTTTATCCATGTTAAAAGTGTTTATCCAAATGATTTTTAAAATATATGGGAATGTGTTCCCACCACCCACCAATGTTATATTTTAATAAAATATTTATTTCAAAAAAAGGGTTCCAAACACATAGAGCACTGTATATGATATATAAATAATAGTTTATTTGTTAAATGTTACTTCTGAAAGAAAATAAATTATATTTCCTAACACAAAATAGTTTTTGTTTCTTAGAAATATATTCTGAAAATAATTTAGTTTCTAAGAGGATAGTGGGAATACGTTTGGGCTTAGAGAAGTTTAAAATTAACAAAAAATAGATAACAATAAATTATGTTACAATTTTTAACACTTAATATTTTAAAATTTTTGGATAATTTATGGTAAATAAAATTTTAAAATGATACATTTAATTACCATCTATAATATGGATATCACTATTATATTAGTTTAAGATAAAGTTTTTTCAATTAATATCCTAAAATAATTTAGGATACATAATAATAAAGAAAAATGAATAGATTTACATTTAGTTATCTTGAAAGTGAAAGACACTATTTCTTAAAGGATTGATCCAGTCAAAATAAAAAGTGAATTATAATTGGTATTATAAATGAGTTTATAGTATGGAAGTAAAAATAAAGTTAAAGGGTTACATTTATCTTCCATATTAAAGTGATTGTCATTTTATTATAAAATATTTTAGGAGGACTATTAAACAATATTATAAGTATTTACATTATTTAAAAGGAAAAAGTTTGATTATATAGGGTTCCAAAGACAATGATGACGAAATTAGACAGAGTTATAAGTGGAAAACATAAGTTGACACTGTGACATTTGATATTTTGAAGTTAAGAAGTTTGAATATATTCAAGAAGTTGATCAGTTAGGTATAAGATTCCTAAATCTCACCATTATTAAAACTGAATCACTTCATAGATTTTTATCAATAAATAGTTACTAGGAGTCTGTTATAAGATAGTCACATAGATATGAGATAGGGATTTCATATGATGTAATGTATTAACAAAACCAAAAAAATTATAGAAAACATAAGTCTGGTCTGGGAGTTTATCATATATGATATGATAAATATGTGCCTATGTTTGGTTTTTTAAATATTTGTAGGGTTAAATAATATTAAAACGTATCAAATTATAAGGTAACCTCCATTTTATCATTTTTTCACATTGGATATATATATAAATATATATATATATTTCGTTAAGTTCAATGATAAATGACCCCTCAAAGTATAACATTGAGTTTATCCCTAACTAATGTTCTTCATGGATTTTTATAGGTTATGATGAAATATTAAGGTTAGTTTGATTAAGATTATTATATATAGATAAAAAATATGCTCATGAGGCATAATATAAAGAATATAATTCTTTGTGTGTGTTGTATGACCAAATAAGTATACCACATGGAGCATTATAAAAAATGTATTTGGTATATAAGGGGTTCATGGATCATATTTGAGTTCCTAATACCTGAGTGCGGTGAGATAGAAAGTATAAGAAACTTCATGATTTGATACCCTAGTTATACAAGTCTATATATTGAATTAGTTAATACAATGGTGGTTGGGTATGTTGCTGATCATGTCATTGATCTGAGCTTAAAAAATATGGGATTTATCCTCTTATATAATGATAATGACATCAAGGCCCTCAATTGAAATATATTTTGGGAGTGTACGACTATACCCAGATATTTTATATCTACTTGTATAGGGGGAATATGATGTGCTTATCTATAAGGATGAATGACATATGATGTATTCATCAATTAGACCAGTCTATACTATGAGAAGTGAGAACAAAAGAGTTGTATATATGGGATTGACATACTCTATATCCCATAGTCACTTGATGTCTTGTAAAAAGGGGAAATATTAAAATTCACATTTATATATGATACATACTGGTGGATATAGGTATAGAGATATAGATGTTTGATGGATATTATTATATATAACTTTATATCTTGAGTAGAATTGATGCTTTTCTAGAGGATTCACCATCCTTACACTTATGGATCCAAATATTCATATTTGTTTTCAACACTATAAACGGATGTGGGGTTACACTTTTTAGTTAACAAAATGATGATTGAGTTTGTATCAGATATTTATTATAAAAGTGTTTTAGAGTTAATCCAAAAATGTTTTGTATGTGTGTTAAAAAAGTATTTTGTATGATGTGATATAATGTAAAGTTAATTATAGATTTTCTGATGTATTTTGGAAAATATACAAAGCGAGTTTTAGATATGGTTTCATGAGTTATTGCATATGATACAATATAAGGTGAAATAGAAAAAAATATTTTAGGCTTTAGTGAAAGTGAGATATTGATGGGGATATTCCCTAAAGCATTGTATATATATATATATGATATATATGTAGTTTTTATTTTATGGAAATTATGGTTTTTATGAATGGTATATTGGTCCATGCGAATTATAGCCAAAAGTCAATACACTCTCCAATGTGAGATATTATTAAAGATATATTACTTAATATGTAATAGACTGAGATTTATTTATTCATGCATGAGATGGCTGAAGCATAATTTACTCATGTGTTATAAGAACATGGAAAAATTCAACAGCTTAAGGATAATCCTTATGGATTATTTAACACTTTCATGTGGTGGAAGTGGTTTTTCATGATTCTAGGATGCCTATTAAAAACTTCTTGGTACCTGAATTCTCTCTTTATACTACTACTTTACTTTTGAGGCACTAGCATGTCATAAAGGTAGAATAAATACCATTTGAATGTTATATAACTTTCTAAGCCTGTGTATACATACAAAGGTGGGATTCCTTTGTTTACCACTTTTGTGATCTTTATGAAACACCTTTAAGGATTTTTTAATGTGATCAATAGGTTTTAGTGGTTCTTTGGTGTAAGGTACACATATTTACAACATGATTATTTCAATTTTTATAAAGGGTTTATATTATCTTGCATGGATATCCTCAAATAATAGTTTTTATTACTTCTTCATGATCTAATAATTGTTATTTGATAATATAAAAAACCTTTATAAAAGTGAATCAATATTTATTATTTATTTTTTAATAATGAATGGTTACTCTTGGGTTACTTAAATTGGTTTAAAATATGTTAAAGAAAAGAATATTTTTTTTTCACTGGATTCTGGGAGTGCAGGTCTAGGGAATCCCATATTGATGAAAAATAATACATATCATTGGATTAATTATATAATATTCTCATAGACAATGAGATGAGAAAAATAGCAGCATTCAAGAAAATGATCCAAGATGAAAAAGATTTTGGGTCCATGGGGAAAATGAAAAACAAATGGCAATGAGTTTGAAAATTTAAGTGAATATTAGGATGATAGAGAGAATGGGCACTATCAAAGAATCATTAATCTTAAATCAAAATAGTTCAAAAAGAGAGAGCAAGGGTAAAGGAAAACCTCCACATAGATACTAAAAATGCAATGAGGTTGATGATTTTTCTACAAACCATCTAAATAAAAAAGGAGTATATTTTGAATTTGGAGAAGATGAAAATTCTTGAAAAAATAATTGGGAAAAAATTCAAAAGAATATTCAAAATCTCAAAGAAGTAGGAAGAGATTTTTTGAATTCAAGAGAATAAAATTTATGAGAAAAGTAGAAAGAGTTTATCATACATCTAGTAGTGAATATGAAAGAGAATCTATTTTTAAATTTTTCAATTTCATAGATCATGTAAAAAAGGGTTTTACTCTTCAAGTAGTGAATAAGATGATTTATAACCAAATGAGTTGGAACACAAGTCGAAGGATGATATTGAGGATTATCTTGATTAAATTACTATTCTCAAGAGAGAAAATTAAAAATTGGTAAAGGAAAATAAAAAACTAACTAAAGATAGGGTTGGGTTTGAAAATAAAGAATTATCCCATGTTAATGTGATAAAAAACTTTAGGTTAATAGATTATGGACATGGAAATATGATAAAAGATCCTAAAGATAGATTGAATTTTAAAGAATAAAAATTATTAATGACAAATCCTAAGTGTCTTAAGGATGAGAATGAACTCAATAATTTTAAAAAGGATTTAAGAAATTTGGTTGAAGTAAAGGAATAATCCTCTAAGTATCACTATTCAATAAAATACCTATATCCACATACCTATAGACAATGTTTTGAAATATCCATGGATATATCCAACCTATAGTTTTGGGAATGATGGGCTATAGCCCTAATTAATTTTCATGGAAATAGCCCACTTATAAAGACATATATAAGGTGATATCACCATAGAAATTTCTTATGGTTATAGCCTATTTCCATGGGTATTTTTTACTTGGGAAGAGCATGATAATTTTTTACTACTAAATAAAATAGTGAAATTACCTATATCGATGAGCATAGTGATCCCATGGCTATAACCCTATTTGAGAACATTGGTATCCATGGAAACTTATACCCATGGATATATTCCTTCCACACAAAAATCTATTTACATGGCCATATAGGCCCATGGATATATCTCTATATTAATAAAAATAAAATATATTTATATATATAAATAGCTTTTCATGATAAAATCAGAAACCCGATATTTGGGTAGTGTGTATGGCACTGGTTTTGGTCCATGAAGTTGTGTTTTCAAAACATATTGGTGAATTTTTTTCATACATGTATATATATATATGTGTACAATTATTTATATAAGTTGAATCATAATGTAGTGGAATACCCCCAAAAGATATGTCCCAACCATGGGTTCGAAACACTCTTTTACCTAATTTTTGAAAAAATTATTATTTTCATATATTATAGTATTGTTAATATATGGTTCAATTAAAAGTTTGCAGAAGAGAGGTAGATGACCTAATGGAATTAATGATAGGCTCAAGATCATTCCTTATTGATGATGAAGTTTTTTATTTTCAAATTGTGTATGGCCATAGTTAGGATGACCATGGAAATAAATGTTGTCTAGGTGGCCAACCATATAATCGATCTGGCATGACATGGGCTATATCTATGGGATATTCCCATGACTATATTTAAAACCACATTTAGATATAGATATTAGTCTATAACCATGGAAATAACATCCATGGATGACATTCTTGTGGCTATAACCTATAACAAAAAATATTTGGACTATATCCACATACATTGCCTATAGCTATAACCTTTTTTCTACTTGTGTTAGATGGGAGAATTTTCTTAAAATATCAGGTACAAACTATGCCCGATTAATCTACTTGTAATTCTATTTGAACTAACAATGCAAGTTTAAGGTGAGAATCAGGTCATGTATAGACTAATAAAAATAAGTAGAATATTTCACTAACATTAGTAAAGGAAAGTAAAATATATTAAATCACAATGAATCCTAGAAAGAAATAAATTCATACCCAAAGTTTATAACAAGAACAATAATTTAGATAGTATTTTATGTAGAATTTCTATGAATTTATAAGATATAGATTCCAAGGTTACCACTGATATCATTGAGTTTTTGGGAACAAGACCTACACATGCTGGTACAATATATCACTACTTAGAATGAGGATTGAAGTTAGGTGGATTCATTTAAAGGATATAAACTTGGGTTCTTAGAGAATACAAAAAGTTAATAAAATCACCTTTTACTTGAATACTTAGAAGGGATATGAGTGTCTTGAGAAAGTATGTTGTAGGTATGAACAGTAGGGCCATAGTGTAGTGAAATGCTTGAAATTTTTTCTAGGACTGGATACCTATGATGAGAAAGGAAAAGGTATTTAGAAACCCATTGAAGAAAAATAATGTCTATAATAAATTATAGTGAAGGATATAAAAAGAACTAAGTCATGGGTTCTTGATAGTGGGTTCTCTTCCCACAGGATAGGTGATATGAAGATTTTAATTTTTGATAAGAAAATTTTGGGAGTAGAAATCACCATCAATAATGATTTTTCTTTTAAAATCAAGGGGATTGGATCAACTGAAATTGAATCCCAAAATCTAAAATCAAGTAATTTTTTATATGTATAAGGGATGTGGCATAATTTTTTTTTGAGTTTTAGTCAGATTTATTCTAATGAGAATGATGTTGTTTTCAAAAAGGACATATGTATCACTAAAATATTAAAGGATATAAGGGTTATCACATAAGGAAAAAATATTTAATAATAATAATTTTTTAATTGGTGATTTAACTATATTCTATTATATGTTTGAAAATAAAAAGAATATGGTATGACATAGGAATCTTGGTAAACTTGGCCAAAGAATACAATAAAAAATTTAGAAAAATGATCTTGTAAGAGATCTCCCCAATCTAAAAATAGAAACCAATATTGTTTGGGGAATTTTTTAGAAATGGAAAATTACTCATAAATATCATAAGAATATTGACACTATTTCTACCAGAACACTAGAACTCAATCACATTGATTTATGTGGGCCCATGAGGAAAAATATTATAAGTGGTGATTTATATTTCATCATATTCATTGATGATTATAATTTAATGACCAGTGTGATGTTCTTTAAGAATAAGTTATGACCCATTTTGATGTTTAAAATTTTTAGGAGTCATATTGAAAAATATTTGGGATTTGTCATTAATAAATTGTAATATAACAATAGAAAGGAATTTAAATGTGATGTATTTTAATGTTATCCTTACAAACATGGAATATAGAATCAATTCAACACACTATATTCTCCCTAATAGAATCGTGTTGTAGAGAGGAAGAATAAAGGCATTGTTGATATGGGTAGAGTTATGCTATCTAAAAATAATGTTTCAAAATATATTTGTAGATAAGCTGTGTGTATTTATATACACATCCATAACTGATACCTTTTGATACCCAAGATAGATTATACCATTTATGATATATTTTACAAGAATTAGAAAACTATCAAGTACTTAAAATTCCTTAAAAGTACATGCTTTATAAAGATAAAGAACAATAATATGGGAATGTTTGAAGAGAAATCCGATAAAGAGGTCATTATGGGATGCCTTTATAGTGGCAGCGAGAACAAGTTCTGGAAAAAGAGGCTACAAAATATTGCTTAATGTTTATATGTTAAAATCATTAAAAATTAGCATCAATATAAGGTGTTTTTTAAGGTAGATTGTGAGAAAACACAAGATGATAGTAAGTTGAATTTTGAAAAATTGATTCTATAACAAGAATAGTTTTAGAATAATGTTATTGATATAGATTTATATCAACCTTATAATGATGAGACCAATGTTAACCAACATTTATGAGATCAAATGTTTAAATTCATATTGATATAGAGAATATAATAGGAAATCAGGAGGCATCAGTATAAAAAAGAAGAAGTTTGAGAATTGAAAACCATAAAAATATTTTATCATTGGTTGAAAAAAAATATAGATTAAGCTATTGGACATGAATAATGCGTTAAATCCATGGATGATGAGGTAAACCAAATTTTAAAGAATTCTACTTGGGAGATGGTTCTAAGGCCCAAAGATAAAAATATTATTAGTATAAAGTGGGTGTTTATGAACAAAATAAATGTGAAAAGTGAGGTGACAAGGAACAATTTTAGGTTGGTATGAAAAGGATACACCCGAATCAAAGGTATATACTTTGAAGAAACCAATTCTATAGTAGAAAAATTGAAATAATCCAGCTATTTTTGAAAATGGATGTACATAAACACTAAATTTTTTATCAAATGTATATGAAATAAGCCTTTTGGAATGATGATCTTAAGGAAGAAGTATTCATTAAGTATCCAAAAGGCTTTATCTATATGTTTATGGAAACATGGTGTGTAGATTGAAAAGGAAACTATATAGCTTAAACCAAGTTTCTAGAGATTGGTACTCAAAACTTAATGTCCTCATGAGGAAAATAGATTTCACAAAGATAAAATTTGACAATAATTTATATGTAAAGAATATGTACCCATGTACATGGATTTTAATCATTTATATTGGTGAAATAATTTTTTCTAGTAACAACGAGTACCCATGTGAGTAATTATTTTAGTAGATGAAGAATTGATTTAAAATATCAATTCTGGGTTAGATGACCTATTTATTGGATCTTCAGATCGAGTATAAATCATATTACGTATTTTTATACTAAAAAACATGATAGAGAGTTTTTTTATTTTTTTCATGGACGAGTCAATATAAGTTTCAACTAAAATTTACATTAAAAAAAACTATGTAAGGATGATAATGTCAACAAGGTTGATCAATAAGAGTTTATAAGAGTCCTTGGATGTTTATTGCATTTGATAACTTCCAGACTTAACACAACCTATTCGATGACACTTTGCTCCAAATTTCAGATTGACCCAAGGGAGTCACACATGCTTGAAAAAAATAGAGTTTTGAGATATATCAAAGGAACAATAAATTATGGACTATTGTATAGATTCAATAATAATTTAAAATTTCTTTGCTTCACTAATATAGATTAGTAAAGTGATAGTACAAACAAAATATCAATTTCAGGTGAGAATTTATTCCTTACTGAGGGTTGTGTGTTATGGTACAATATGAAATAGAATTTAGTGACACTAAGAATAAATAAGGCATAATATGTGGCTTTTACTCATGTATGTACATATTTTTTATATATATGGAAGCACAATTACTAGATTTGATAGTTTAAACTGAGTGTATATTGAAGATATTGTGTGGAAATAAAAGTGAAATAAATCTACCAATGAATCCTATATAGAATTCTATATCTAAACACAAAAAACTTATGTATCATTTCATAAAGGAAAGAGTGTCCAATAGAGATATAAAACCAGAATATATATCTACCTAGAACCAGTCTTAGATATCTGGTCAAAATATATTCCAAGGGATATATTTAAATATTTGAGGTTGAAAATTCTTGTTCAAACCTCTCATTTTATTTTAATATGTGTAGAAAACATTCTCCCACAAGGCTATGGATTGTATTGACAAAGAGGGAGAAATAGTGAAACAACTCTTTCTCAAAGGGGTAGATGATTATTTTTAAAATGGATGTTTTCACTATCTTGTCATATGAATATATGGATATTTTTATATTTGGGATACACATGCATGTGAGAAAAATATGTGAGGATTTAGGGGGAGTTTATTTAAGTCATGTGACCACATTTTATTTCCACTGAGGGATGTAATTCTCTTAAAAACATTACCTTATCCAGTAAGGTGGTCTAATATACTTCTCATATGAGGAAGGCTATGATATTATGATTATCATGAGAGGTGATGTGTTCTAAAATAGATATAGGATATTTTGGAAGAGTTTAATATAGTTTCAAACAAATCTAAAAGGGGGATATTGATGTACCCATGGAGTTGTTGAAAGTATGAATTTTGTTCAATATTTTTTTAGAATCATTGGAGTTTTTTGAGATATATTTTGAAGATAAAAAGAATGTTTTTGAGATGTTATGAGAAGATATGAGGTTAATTCAAGATGTTATTTGAGAGTTTTAAGAGGATCTATATTTTTATTTGGTGATGAATTCTTGCTAAGTCTTTCAGTATAAACATCATTTGATCAGTGTGTAAAAATCATTTCTATGGATACATAATCATGAATTTCCTTATGTGTAACCATATCCTTATTTTTTATGCATGAATTATATATTTTTAAGAATGAATTGAGTATTTCATAAGCACTATCTTCATAGGAATCAATAAATGTAATAATGCATCTCATATCTTTAAGAATCATCTAGAAACCATAAGCATGACTATGTAAAAATTATCTAACACTTGTATAAACAACATGTTTTATTATGTAACCATCATTCCGTTTTAATAGGAATAAACAATTAGATAATTTTTTTAGGTGTCTGTAGACTAAAACATTTATTATTGTAGAATTTCAATATTATAAAGAAATTAAACTCAGTTAATTACAAAGATGATCCTCAGTTTTTAAAACACCACAAATTATTTGTGATTCAAGAAACATGAATATTAAATGATCTTTATATCATGAAGATAAAATGAAAAGTCAATATAAACCTATTGAGAGAGAACCTTAATGTTTTTATCTATTTATAAAAATAATATTGGTGTTTTAATGTGATGTTTCTTTGCTAATCTCATGGAAATAATCACTTGAAAGGAGTTCATTGATTCAAGATGAGTTTATTTTGAAAGTATGAGTTATTTGAAGTTTATTTTTTATACATGAAAAAGTTAAAATTAATTTCTATAGATATTTTTTAAGTTTTAATGAGTTTTATCATTATTAAAATCTACTATAAAGTTTAAATATGATGGTTTGAGAAGACAAAGTGAAAATGGGTAGATTAGTAACTCACATAGATACACTATCCATGATTGAGATATTTTTATAAATATGTATATAAAAGTTAGTTTTACTTAAGTATTTTTTTATAATGACTCCCTCGGTTGGTAGAAAAAAAGTTTCATCATTTTCCATTTGAGGATATTGATAATGATGGGAGAACTTTAATTATCTTAAATGATGTGATTTTAGAAAAATAAAATATGGGAATATTATGATAATGGGAAAATTAAATATTCTTTTTTCTATATAAAAAGTATATACATGATATTGGGGAAAGGGGTTTGAAGTGAGTTGAGTAGAGAAGAATAGTTCTTAGTGCCCGAAGTTCAGAGTCTATCATCTACATCAATTTGAGATCAAGCATCCTGTAAATGAGATTTGTGTTAGATATTTGAGAATAAAATTAACATATGATACTAAAATGAGTGATAAATATATTCTTGAATATTATTAATTCTAATTAAGGAGGATTTTCATCTTCAATTACCATAGAAACCAAAGATTCAAAGTGATATTTCTCATTCTTATTTCATCATTTACATATAAACAGTGTGAAGCTATAAATTCTAGTGCAACTTTGGATAAGAATAGTGTGATAATATTAAAGTGCTATATGCTTGTAAAAAGATATTCTTATAGTGAATAATATATGGTTGGTAGGAATAAAGATTTATGAAAACTAGTAGGTTTTCTATAAAGGGTCCAAATCTTATAAAAATAATTATGTTCATTACTCATTAGTTTTTTGTATATAAGAATGAGGTTGAGTATTTATTTTGAATGGATTGAACTTTAACAAGCTTTATAGGTTTATATGAGTGGGAAGAAATTGAAAAAATTAGTCTATGTTGATTCATATCCCTTCTTAATAGATAAACTCAATACTAGGAACTTCACATTCCACTCAAGTTTTAAAACTTCAAATCCTGCCCCAGTCACTACATGACCTACCTCACTTAAAAATTTTCCACATTCACTCTAGTAATATTTAACAATTTAGTTTTTCACATTCCCATAGTTCATGTGATCTTAGCATATTACTTACATAGTCTTATGTTCTCTATCAGTAGAATATAGTGTTCCACTCAAGAGGACTTCAAATAGGTTGTTCTAAGGTTTAGAGGCTAATAAGATTTAATGTTTAAAGGTTTGAGGTAGGAGAGGATATTTTAATATATTAAGAACATTAAAAATTGAAATTTATAAATTTTTGACAATGAAAGTAGCTTACTGATACCCTCAAAAATTATATAGCTCCTAACTCACTCCTCCCTTTGTTAGGCGTGGGCTATAGCCAAGACAATGATTGATAATGAAGAAAACTTCCTCTTTATCTATTTTTTTTCTTCTGTTATATTTATTTTTTAAATGTATAGAATTTTTATTTTATAAATACATTATTTTGGAGATAAATAGGGTAAATATGTTATAATGATATATTTTATCTTGTGAACCCACTACCCAAAATAGATTGCAGTAACCCTTTCAATCAATCTAAAATAATGAATTTCTTCCCTAGAATTCCCATGAAAACACTCTCTCCCCCAAATTTTCTTAATATATAATAGGAAATTAGTATTATATATTTGTGGTAAGGATAAATATGTCTTATAATGTAGTTTAACTAATAGGTATTTCTTGGTTTCTAAGGCTTAATGGGGTCAAATGTCATGGTGGTCCAAAATAGAGGTTAATTATAAAAATGTATTTTGTCATTGAACGATGATATTTTTTTGAGATATGACATAATTATGTCTTATAGATTCAAAAAAGAATAGAAAAAAGTTACAATTTCTCTACATGACCCGAGACTCTTAAGAAAGTGATTATAAGGAATAATATATCAAAGTTTCATTATAATACCTCTATTGAAATGAATTAGAAATATGAACAATCAATTCATTAATTGGGAAATCATTTCTATTTTACTAACATAAGTTAAATTCTTATAAATTAGTAAGATAAACTCACTTAGAAATCATTCTAACATAATAATTTTAAAATCCACGGAATCCTCAAAACTAACATAGTGTTTTTCACAAGGTGAGACAATATTTAAGCTCAAATTTCCTAACCTAAAAAGACACCATAAATATAAAAATAGAAAGAAAAATAGAAAGTAGAAATTACTAAATAGATTCAAAAAATAAATCCTAAATTGATCATAAATATATTGGAATTGCCTCATACTCTTCAAACATCACTCTATTAATCTTAGCAGAATTATCAGAATAATAGTGATAAAAAAGTGTAAAAGGATAGAAGAAACCTTGTTATTTTGGATAAAATCTCAGTTAAGATCTTAAAAATATATCCACTGGTACTATGTGGAAAAACTTGAGATAATTTTTATTATCTACTATCCAATTGAAAATATAAAAGTAAAAAATTGAATTAAAAATATGAAAATTTATTGCAAATAAGTAAAAATAAAGAAAAGGAAAGATAACCTACTTTGAACTCCCAAAGTGGGTACTGGGTTTTTACTACCCCTAGTGGGTGAAGCCTATTTTCACCAATCCTTTCCTTATACCATACCACTTCTAGTGTGACCTCATCTTCCTAGTATACTTATAGAATTTGTTTTTGGGAAGATGTTTATTTTTAAAGTAATTTCTCGATTATTGATTTAAGATCATAATCACCTTATAAATGGGAATAATTATAATAATACATTATGAGATAAATATACCAGTACCTTTTTATTCAATATAGTTAGATAAAATGAAACAAATTTTAAAAAAAGAAAAAAAAAGAAAAAAATAATGAAAAAGACTAATTATAATTGTGAAAAAATTGAGCGTTTATCTCATATCCCTAGAAATGACACCATGTTAGATAGAAATTCATTATATAGGTCTGTCAAAATAGAATTTAAATTATTCTATCTATAATAGAGAGCTTACCATATGTTATTTTTTCAAAGAGTTGGGCCTATAAAACTCACCATCCTTTAACACTTATATTTGTTTCTGATTGTTTTCAATTTTTAAAATAGAACAGGAATATAATATTTGTTGGGTTTTTTGATTTTATGAGATGAAAAAAAGAAAAATTTAAACCACACAAAATTCAGTAAGAAATGTAGACCACCTTAGGGTGAATTCCAATGGGTTCAACCATCATTTTAATTTTTTAAAGAAACTAGTAAAATAACAAAACTAAATACCATTCATCCTCTTAACCCACTATTTTATCATATATGAGAATACTAATCCTCTCAAGGATACATAAATAGATCAATAAGCCATTTTTTCTCCTCGATGAGTGGGAAAGAATACTCCTCAACTGAGAGAGGAGACCTCCTAACACACCTATACATGACTATAGAACATTAATCCTTTCAAACCACTCACCTAAACTAGTATGGTTATTGATTCACTTAGATAGGGATTTTGAAGATCAAATAATGTAATAGTTCATTATTAATAATGTAATATGGAGTGATTATCACCACACCGATTTTAACCTTTATCATCACACCAAAATTAGTGAAATAGTTTTTGGATTTAAGCAAAGAAATTAAAAATTCACTATGATTCCCCTTGAACTACCCACAATAGGTTAATACCCCAACCTCTTAGAGTATGATATCACATGTACTTCATAAAGGTTTAATAAATACAAAGAAATGGGAGGAAGAGAAGAAAAAAGCACATAATAATGAATAAAACACTTAATTATCATTAATTGGAATGTAGAAAATAAAAAATACCTAACTAAATAAATCCAAGGCTGAAGGAAAAGGTATCAATTTCTTTATAAAATGGGAGGTGAAAAAATTTATAAACAAATTTGAAACTTCCTCTCCTCCATCTAGACTTTAGTGAAGTGAGAAATGAGACCCCTTATTCCTTGAATGACTTCCACATGTCATGTTTGAGGGTGCATATTACACCTATAATATCCTCTCCAACATTCCCAACTTTGAAGTTCCTCCACATTATCCCTTGATCTTCACCTTTATGTATTATTGGATAGGTTCCATATGGAAAACTTTGAGAAGATATTCATAAGTTTGGCTAGATTTCCCATGGAGAGGATTCTGAATCCTCTTATTCTATAAAGTCTAAAGATGTTATACATAGGAAGATCTGGAAAAAAAGTCTCATGTATGATCCTATATTATATTTCTAAAAATGGAAAATGTTATGTATTATTTACCTCCACCATAAATAGGTTACATATCAACCATAGTAGTGAGAAAATAAATTATGTATCACTTATTTTCCTTGGTGGTAAAGTAAAAAAACATATATATCAATATTTTTTCCTAAAAATATGTTCTATATGATCTCCCATTCCAAAAAATATGTTACATATTAGTTATTCCAAATTTGGAAAACTCAAATATCTTACATATGAAACTACTATAAGAAATTTCTTATATATCAACTTATCCAGTGCACTCTTTATATTTTTAAAAGTATAATATTTTAGATATTTATACTATAACAAAGAAAATGTTATGTATCACCACTATGAGTCCAACACTTTACCAATTTTCTCATCTTCCTAAAGTTATCTTACATATTATCTCTTATAGGGGAATTTGATATTTTTTATTATTAGTATGAAACTTACAAAAATTACATAAAAACTATGGAAAATTCTAAATCAATGTAGAATTATTCCAATTCTTTTCCAAATGATAAAATACACCACAAATCATGAAAATAATTTTGTTAACAGTTTAATTACCTAATCTAAAAATAAATGTATATATTTTCAATTAATTTAAAAAATTAACAAATCAACTAAAACTAAAGATTCAATCCATTTAAAAATTCCATTCTAGATTCCCAAATATATCAAACAAGTTAATTCCCAAGTTTTAATCTAAATTGAGAGGTTAATTATCATTGAAAAAAATATTAAAGTTTTGTCCATTTTGGATCACATTAAGATTTTATTAACACAAATCATTTGTGTTATGGTATAATTTTTCACTCCTTAAATCTAATTTATTCTTTAAATCCAGGTAGATTTAACTTGAATTTCCTAAAGATTATACGAGACAACCTCTAAAAGAGAAGGTGTTGTTTTATAATACTTTTAATTATCTTATGGAAACTTGTGATAGGTGTGATTAACCTAGAAACACCACAAAAAGTTACTCATAATTATACTGGAGAAACATAATAAAAAAATATAATTACAAGTCTATAAAGAGGAGGAATACGCAAGAGTAAGTAGTGGCGATTAAAGTTTCATATAAATCTTAAAAAAGATAAAATCATTGGATACTTGATAGAGATTTGTCATTATACATGAATAGAAATAATAATACCTTGAATGATTTCTAAATTTATGATGAAGGATTTATTAAATTTGGAAATTAAAAATCACTTATTTTTAAAGGATTTGGATTCATCAAAATTGGTTGAAATAAATTCGATGATGTTCTCCTTGTTGATAAATTGAAATACAATCTATTGAATACTTATCATCTTTATTACAATGGATCCAAGTTGATCTTTCTCAATAATGGATGTTTTAAAAAGAAGTTGATGGATGATGTAATATTGATAAATTAAATATAAACAAACAATAATCTATTTCAAATTACCATTGATAAAGACACATACTATATGAATCTTATGGTGAGAAATTAATTATGACATAGAAAAAGTTTCCATTTAGTGAAAAAGAACATGAATGAGTTTATAAAACACAATTCAATGAGGATTTTATTTAATCCAAAACATTAAAGGACCAACACTTGTGAAAGCCATTATAAAGAAAAAATAGAGAATGAGAGAAATAATCTAATGGAGATCAAAGCGAATAAATTCCTTGAGTTGGTACACTCACATGTGTGTAGTACAAAGATTTTGAAGTTTACTAATTTGGATAAGTATTTAATGAATTTTGTTTATGATTTTTATCGTATGACTTATGTCCATTTTATGTTTATTAACTCACATGCTCTTGAAAAATTTAATCATTTTCATAGAATTGATAAAAATTAAGTTGGATGTGCTATCCAAATATTTTAGTTTGATATTAGATATGAAAAATAACAGTGAAGGTTTTTAGTTATATATTGAGAAACATAAAATATGGGATGAATATAATACTCCATACAAACTCCAAAAAATTCTGTAGCTGAGAGTAAAAACCCGAGTTTAGTGGATATGGGAAGAACCATGCTATCAGAGCATGTTACCACAAATTTTTTTTGGAGAAAATCCACAACTATGGTTATTTAGAATATTAATCATTAACCCCTTTTACCAGATTCATTCAACATGGTTTATGAATTATGGTTTTGAAATAATCTATACTAAAGAAACTTAAATATTTTTAGTAGACCTTATTTTATAAATATTAAAGGAAAATATTTGGGAAAATTTAATGAGAGTTCCAATGAAGGTATATTTATTATATATATACCTGGTAGAAGGATTTACTAGTGTTATAATAAGATTATATGGAAATTTGTTGATTGTTTTTATGTAATTGTGTTGTAAAAAAAATAATTCACAAATATCACTACCTATTAATGATGAAATTGATAAAGATATTAAAGAAAACTTTATATATCATGAGAGTGTTTTGGATGAACAAGTATATTTCAAATACTCTCAAAATGATTTTCAAGCATCCAGTGATAAAGAAAACTCTGATCAAGTTGAAAATATGTTTTTAAGATATAAAAAGTTTGTAAAAGCTAATAAAATCCATAGATATAGCAGTAAAGGTGTTTAATCTAAGGTGATTTTGAATAATTCAAATCATAACAGATTTATTTCATAGGTTTAATAAAATAGATTTGTAGAAGATTTAAAAAATGGCAATTAAATAACATCAATCAAAGAGGAGATAAATCAAAATGAGATGAATGACACTTGGGAATTGGTATCCTATCCCAAAAACAAGAATTTGATTAGGATGAAGTGTGTTTTAAAGAATAAACTCAATAATAATTAAGAATTAGAGTATAATGAAACTCATATTTTTTCTATGGATACTCTCAAATTGAGCTTATGGATTTTGATGAGACATTTTCTCCAATTACATATATTGAAATGATTCAAATCCTTCTTGTGATATATGATCAAAGAATATTTTTTTTCAAATTTATGTGAATTTAGCATTTCTAAATGGAAAACATTAGGAATAGGTTTACATTGAACAACCATAAGGGTTTATTCTTGATGGTGATGATTCTTGAGTTTTTAAATTGAAGAAATAATTATATGGACTAAAACCAGCACCCCAATCATGGTATTCAAAACTAGAAAACATCTTCAAAAATATGTAATTTAATAAAGTCAATGAGGATTATAATCTCTATGTTAAAGGAAATGAAACATATTGTATTATAGTGATTTTTTATATTTATAACATATTTTTTATTAAAATTTTTTTTGATGAATTTTCTTCTAATATGTAAAGAAACTATGAGATGTCAATGATAGGATATATAACATTCTTATTTTGATTTAACTTCATAGACATAATAGGTTCTATCAATGTATGATAAGATAAGTATTCTTGTGATCTATATATGAAATTTAGAATAAAATAATTTAGATAGGTCTATACTCCTATAAAATTCAAGAGCACGCTGTCTATAGATAAAAAAGGAAAGAGCGAGGATCAAATAGAGTTCTGGAGGCTTAATATTATACCACTTTATTTTTGGGAATATCGACCCATCATCATATTTGTGGAAACACATTATGAAAGTTATCAAAATTAATACAAATGAGTCAAATTTTTTAATGGTTAAACATATATTACTTTATATCGAAGGGACTCATGATTTCAATTTAAGGCATAACAAGAACACATCAATTAATTTTTAGGGTTATTATGATGTTGATTGGGCCATAGTTTTTGGATATGAGAAATATTCTTTTGTAGGTTCATTATTTATTGGAAGAAGAAAAATTATATCACATATATTTTAATAGAAACTGAATATGTTTTTGAAACATAGTCTATAACAAAATGACATGGATGAAGTCATAACTCTATGGCATGAGGGTAGATTTATCATACCCATTTATGACTAGATGTAATAACCAAAGTGAAATAAACTTGTTAAAGAATATGGGGAAATATAAAAGGTTGAATTATATTGATATTAAGCACCAGTTCATTTAATAGAGTATAGAGCATAATGACATTTCATTAGAGTATGTTTCAACCAAGGAGAAAGGTGTAGATATCTTGATGAATACACTATCTAAGGATGCCTTCTAACAATTGAGAGTGTTGCTGGGAGGTCATTCTCTCCCAAAATCCATGAATTTTTTCTTTCATTATCCATATTTAATTATATTTAATTAATTAAAAATGGGGGATAATATAAAAGGATATATTCATGAAAAGTGGTAGAGACTCTAGTTTCTTTTTTCAAATGATGATTAATGTGAATTCTCGGGGTGCTGGTAGTTTTATAATCTTAGATAATTCTTACATTGTATATATTCTCATGTTTCTAACAAATAAAATTGGGGATATTGAAGTACCCTTAGGATATTAAAGAGTCTTTGATGATTTATAGAGTTGATGAGTATTGGAGTTTGGATAATTACCTCTTGTAGAGAATTGATAAAGAGGATCTATGAGGTAATCTCAATTGAGAGATGGTAAAAAAAATTTCTCTTACAAAAATATTTGGAGTGATTTAACTAAAACTATTCTATCCTATGGTTTTGTGTGTAAATTACCTCCACATTAGAGGCATGTTATGTATATAATATTGAGGTAATTCATTCATGATTTTTGAATGTGGTTTGGTATTGTATTTATTAACAACACCATCATGGATGAGTTAAATTCTCTTTGGAGTTGAATGAAGATGAAAAGGAATTATGTATTATTGAGTTTGAGTACATCATAACATGAAGGTTAAAGTTTTGATGTGATGGGGATATTGGTGGTGAAGAATTTAATATTTTATATTTTTCTCACACCATAATGACATTTATTACACCATGATGGATTTGAGGAAAATGAGACTTTTATTTTTACATATCAAGAATCTTTTTGTAGAGATAGTGGTTTCATCATAATGGATTTACCTAAAGTTTTGTAAAAATAATGTTTCACTATGATTCTTTGACCATAAAAAGTCCATGCCATATCAATTTGGGATCCATGTGTACACAAAATTCAATTCAATAGTTCACATTATAATGGGTTCGATCATGTCACAATAACTATGCTGTGAGATTTTTGTGTCTTACTAGAATGAGGATTCGTAGTGATCACACTAAAATCACAACAATCAAACAATAAGATATCTTTCACAGATAAAGTTAAATATGAGGAGATATGGGGTTCATTTCATGAGTAATAATTCTATGAAATTATGGTATTCATCTATCATTGGGACCCTTATTCCATATCTATTGGATATGAACATCATGCTGCGAGGAAGGAGGTCAATACACAATTATTATATTCTTAATAAATAAAAGGGGGTTACACTTGAACCAAGTAGTATGAGAATTTGATGAAACTCTTAGTTATCCTATCATTCATTCCAAATAGTGTTCCCAGGAGTGTTTACATGAGATATGAGGAGAATAAAAAGGGTGTACATGAGATCTAAATTCCTAAGTCACACAAGGAAAAGGTAAGTGGTGATTGATCAACTAGATGATGGTTATCATTATTTATTATAATTGGGAGTACAAGGTGATATCCATTATCCTCTTATTGTTATTATTGATATTAAAATTGTAGGGTGGTTAATGGGATCACTACTATTGGACATCATGTATTATCTGTTTGATAACTAGAGTAGGAGGACCTTATATTCTCCCTTGTGTTGTGTGTGTTCTCTCTCACACTCTATCTCATCATCATATTTTCATATCTGAGATCCATACACACTAAATAACAATTGGAAACAATTATTAAGAGTTGATTTTAAGTAAAAAACTGATTCACACTCCCTCTCAATGGTGGTTTATTCTATATTGTGCCTATCACATACACATGTCAATGTGTCAATATACCAAAGATAACTAAACTCACTATTTTTTATGAAAGGTTTAGGAACGGTTCACTATTTTCTCCCTGTGTAACTCCATATTCTTACCTCTTGGTGCACTATTTAAATAAAAAATGTCACATTAAAAATTGGATCAAAATTCATGAAATTAAATAATAAATTTGAATTAACAGCAATTAAACATGGTTTCTTATATTTAGCACATTAAATAACTTTTTTATTATTTTCCAGTCACTAAATCGCCAAAATTATTCTTATAGTCAATGAATATCTCATTTTATATTCTTTTTCAATTAAGTATCTCTTACTTAACCTCTTCTTTTTTTCTTTTTTAATATCAATATATACTACCTTGATAATCATGAGGATATAGAAGCCAAAACACTATTTAAATTGGTTGATATATTCTATTATAATTTTGTATTGATATCAAATAATATCTATCTTTAGATTATGTAAACTAAATATTCTATTTAATCACACATTAATATTTTTCAAGATCCATAAAAATCTTCCACAAACCTTTAATTTGATCCTCTATAAGAAATAATACAAGAAATATTTGAAAAATCCCTTGATTTAAAATAATTAATTATTACACAACCTTTGAGATAATGAATTCAATATCACTAAAAAAATTAACTATCTTCACAAATCCTGTGAAATGACTTGTTCAATATCACCACATATTTTTTATTGAGTTTTAATGCCACAAAATATATATGTTACCAAGGTCACACTTAACCAAATTTATTCAATCATTTCACTATTATGAAACTTTTATAGTTCTAGAATAACACTTATGAAACCCTTACAACACTATAGTCACTCCTATGAAAAAAAGTTCATGATATTTAATTTTATATAGAAAAAATTAAACCCTTAGACTACCTTTTTCATTTGGATTTCACCATTATAAAAACTTCACAATTCTCATTTCAATGTCATTCATAGTTTTCATGATCATATTATTTTCACTACATTATCAATTCTTGAAATCTTATCAGTTGATAGTAAATAATGAGAACTTCAAAACATCATTCCTGATTGAATCCAAGAAAATATTATTCTTAAATTTTCATTGAATCCAAAAAACTCTTCATTATCAATCACACATTATAACAAGATCCTATATCATGTTGAAAAACTTATTTGATTCCAATAACATCTATAAGCCAATGAGCCCGTACCCGAGTGGTAAGGGCTACTTCTTGGAAACCAAGAGACCGAAGTTCAAAACCTGGTAAAGGTGAATTTTCAGGTTACTATAGTAGTAATGTAGCAGGTACTATTTTTTACTATAGCAGATGGAACTATTCACCCGATTTGGGATTTTGGGCCACCGGTTTGGGCCTACGGGTCTCAGGGAATTTGGGTCATCAAAGGCCTTTAGACCTCAGGGTCTTTGGGCTATTGAGACCATGAATTAGCCTAGTCCACACAGAGTATTCCCCATAAGAGGATCAGAGAAAAAGAGTAGTAGTCACCAGAGCAGAACTAACCGGATTGGAAGAATGAGAGGGTATAACAACTGCCATTGGGACCAGACACTGTGCATCTTTGCATGGGGAAATTCTAGCTGATAAGTAATGCAAGGTGTGGATCTAAGAGATCAATAATACAGAATATAGGGAGGGGAAGTTCTAGTGGGTTGGTCCTATGGGTCATGTTACGAGCATGTATGCCTCTGGGCCTTCGGGTCATGTAATTGGCCTTCAGGTCGTGTTGGGCCTTGTTCATTGGGCATAAAGGTCATGTAAGGGTTAAAATTAAACCCTTAAAAGGGGTATTATCCATAATAAAATAAAAATAAGGCCTTTGGGAAATAATCTCTATAAGGATTATAATAAATACAAAAAACCTCATTGGTTCTAACAATATATCTCTTTGTATTTTATTTCAACTTTAACCTATGATTTTAAAATAAAATAAATTTTGAACTTATTAATTATTCTAATAAAGAATTAATCTTAAATTTTCTCTATCTATATAATTTTATATAGTTTATAACTTTTTCAAGTTATTTTAATTTATTTTAAGATTTTCCCTCTTTAGTACAAATATCCAAATGGTAATTTTCAAGAACATTATCATTTATAACCAAGATATAATTACCATAATATCTAAGTTCTCTTGAGTAAATACTCAATTTTTGAAATATGATAATAATTAATTCAAATCCTATATCATTCCTTTATAACTAATATATATAAAGTCACCCCGCCTATGTCAATATACCATGTAAATTACACATTCAGGCTTTAAATTCCACTAGAAGAAATATGATGCAACTTAAAATGACCAGACATTGCTTTGTAACATCTCTATGGATTGTATCTCCCCATTAATAAGATAAAACCCAATTTTTATGAATCAAAGGTTTGTGTCGTACACATACAAATAACCACCTTTTGGAAATTAAATATATCAAGATATGGGAATTATTATATTCCTCATCAAGTTAAGGAAAATTATTAAATGCCAAGATTCATCCCATGATTCTCAAATAAAAATTTTGAGAATGGTTTTATTAAAATATTATCCACTTGATCAATTGTTACAATATGTTTAACTTTGAAAACTTCTTACTCTACAATCTCTTTAATAAAGTTATATTGAATCTCAATATCTTGGTCTGTGAGTGTTGTAAGAGATTCTTTTTAAGATCAATGACAATTTTATTATCATATATATCACTATAGATAATTTCACATTATCAAAAATATATTCCAATAAATTCTTTATTTAAATTTATCGAGTGAATGTGTTTATAGTGAAATTTACTCAACTTTAGTAGTTCTAAGTGAATTACTTTATTGTGTCATGCATAACTAACCTATGAATTTGTTTCTAATATATAAATATTCACTATTTGTAGATTTTATATACATAAAATATCTAAACCAATAAATATAATTATTTTTCAATAATAATTTATTATTACTTATTGAATATAATATGACATAATTAATAGTTCCTCTTTCATACCACATAACCCATTTCACTACTATAAATTGTTCCTATTTATGAAAAATCTGAAAATATACTACAAATAATATTGTATATAAAATAACTAATCATGATCCTATCAATTGAATCAAGCCTATAACCATTAATTGATAATTTTTTTTCATACAATACCTTTCTAAAATTATTTTTCTATGTCTTCTTCCAACCATGATAGAATTTAAAAGTAGTTTTTTTCTTTCATTAATTTTTTCCCAACAATTAATTAAAATATTTTTTATGAGATAAAGTGTTCTCACCTTTCATATTTACTTGAATCTAAGGAGATATATGAGTTATATAATCATTGAATTATAAAATTTAGATCTCATAAACTTCTCAAACAACTCATAGGATTCAACTTTTCTTCCACCAAATATGACATTATCAATATACATAAGTATCATGAACTATTATTTACTTATATAATTCTCAAATAATTTATATCCAACAAAAAATCTCTTTATTTTTTCTTCAAGTATGTGTATATTCTATCATACCATGAATGAGTTACTTTACTCAATCTATTTAAGGATTTTTAAGTGATAAACCCTGATTTCATCAACATCAAACTAAAACCCATTTAGTTTCTCAATATAAAGTCTTGAAAATAAACCTCACATAATTAAATGATTTTCAAAAAATATCACAATAATAAACTTCCAAAAAAATTGAAGTTTATAGTTTTATAGGATCAAGACACAAAATCCTTAATAATACCTGAAAAACTATTTTCTATACTAAATAAACATATATTTCTTCTACAAGATGTGTTTTTTTACACTTTATTCTTTCAAGACCAAAAAGTATAAATTGAATATTGACTTCATAATCAATTCTAAAAATACATAAAACCTATAAAAATAATTCAAAAATGAAAACATAAATTAGTAGAATAGACACAATATTATAACAATATAATTAATAAACAAATATCATAACCTAATTAATGGAAATTGATACAAGAATCATGTTTTATCTTTTAAAAATATATGTGTTCATTTTTCATTCATTGAAAATTCCTACATCAACTAAGTCTTAGTGGTGAAAAATTAATTTGGAGTATACTTTAAAATTAAACAAGATATCTTAAGCAATTATTTATAGATATTAAATGAGATAAATCCATGAATTTATTGAGTAATTTGTGAATTGAGGGAATACCCTTATTTATAGATTTTTAGGTTTAATCTTCTAATTTGAGTTTAAAAATATATGGACAATTTTGGAATTGAATATTTAACATTTATATAATTTATTATATATCATAACTATCACTAAACACCATTAATGTGTTATAATTATCCTTTAAAATAAAATTAATTCACTATACTATACTTTTCATATGATCTAAAAATGCCGATCTAACACAATATAAGAATTTAGATAATTATCATGTTATATATATATATATTAATTTAATCTTTATATAAAAATAAATTATTATTATTAAAACATATATATATAAAAAGACAAGTCAATATTATTCCACATTATTATCATGAAAAAATGTTTAAGATAATATTTTTTACTTTTATTACATTGTATAAGAACCAGATCAACATTACATAAGCATTTGGATAATTATCTTGTTATATAATTTTAAAATCCAAGAATTTACATCAAAATAATTAATAATTTTTTTTCATATATCTAAAAACATACACTATTCAATATCATATCATACTTACTATAACATGACACATGAAAAACCATTATTGACTTTCCCTATGCTACACAAGCACTACTTCAACATTTCATAATTATTTGAATATATATTTTAACATATGTATTAATTTTTACTAATTAGATAAAATTTATCTAATATGTTAAGTATATAATATTATCCTAAATTTTCCATATTATTTTGAAATGTTATCAAAACATTCTAGATAAAAATTTAATAATAGGTAGTATAATTCCATTTAAACTAAAACTCTTATTTTATAAAGTTCCAATTTATCATTGAATAACTAAATAATTTGAATTCATCCATTGAATTCAAAAATAATTTTTTTATGCATAAATAGTATTAAGAAACATTCTATATCATTTTCATGTGATTCGTAACTTTATATATATAAATATATATTTAATAATGGGTTTTAAAGTTCAACATGAACTTGAACTCTAATTTTAAACGGAATTCCACTATATTAATCAAATTATAATTAAATGGAATTTGAATATCAAACTTTTAAAAAGTAGTTATTTATATATTATATATTTTAACACATTCCATATATTTTTCAATTGTTACAAAACATTCAATATACTTATAAAATAATGAGCAGTAGAATTCAATTTCAAAATAAACTCTTATTTTTTAAAGGAATTCAAATTCAAATACATCACTAAAATCATTATTGAGTTAAATTAATTTATTAACTTAAAAAATAAATTTATTAAATACTAAAAAAGATAAATAGAAATAGAAATATCATTAATATATTTTTACTATGTTTTTCAATATAAACTATGATTATAAATCACTTTTAATATTGACTATCATACATTGTTATCTATAATATTTTTAACAAAATAATTTCAACATAAATTTGAAAAGAATTTTTGAAATATGAAAATAATTTTTTTAAATTAATTTATAATTATTAAATATTTTTTAAAATAAATACTCATTACATATTAAAAATAATATTTTTTAGAACATCATATATTTTTTCAAATGAAAAATATTACTCTTGTATCATAAAATTCCATAATTATTTTAAAGATTACCATAATAATAAATATCAATATAAATATATGAAAATAAATATCTTTTTTATAAATATAAAATAACTATATAAACACTTTAAATATATAAAATAGAGGAAATTAAAATGAGAAAAATTATTTATCCCTAAAATAAAATATATTATTTTGTTATGAAGTAAATATAATCCGTTTTAATATAAAATAAGTGTCTAATTGATCATATAACATCTATTGTTACATGAAATAAACATATAACAAAATTTTAAAATAAATATTTCTTGAAAAAATATAAATCTATAACATTAATATTAATAAAACATAAAACTGATATATTATTAAAAAATGAATTGTTAAATTCTATCCCCTTATAAAAATTTTGTCCTCTTAATTTTAACTTGTTGTTAAATATGTAATTTTATGAAAATAACCATAAAAAAGTGTATGAGTTGAAAAATATATACTAAAATCACAAATTAATATTTTTATTTATAATAACCAAAATTATAAACAAATTTTTTTTCTAAATCTTCCTTACTTATACTATCATAAATTATAAACATAAAAATTATATAAATATTGATCATACATGATCTCAAAATCCACTTACCTTATCTCTATATAACTATAATCACTTTTACACTAAATAACTGACTACCCCTAAGGTTATATAGGCCTTTTAACATATGTTCACTGACAAACATATTTACCCCTAACATTATCTAAACCTTTTAAATTATACTCATCCACCTACATCATTGCCTCTAAAGCTATCTAAATTCTGATCTGATACCAAATGTAATATCTCGAACATAAATATCCTATAATTACATGATTTTATATAAATATTAAAGTACTAAAATTCCAAATACCTTTAGGTTTAGATATTTATATGATTAGGATACATAAACTCAAATAATACATAATAAAACCCACTATTTTATATACTAAATAAAAATAAATTTCTTCCAAAATTCATGTTCTTTTTTCACTTGATTATTTTAAGACCAAAAACCATAAATTGAATATCGACTTATTATTCTTTATTACTTATTTATAAACCCCATAAAGTCTTTTAGAAAACATTTAATGCGTATTAAAATCTCAGTAATGGGAAAAAATAGAAGAAAACTCTTTAGGTTATGAAATACATGAAAAAAAATTATGTTTAATAAGGTTCATATCAATAGAATAAAAGGATCAATTAAACTAATATAAAATCATAATAAAATTTATATTCAATAATAAGATAAAAATAATAATCAAGATAAATTCTTCACTCATATTAATGGCATCTATAAATGATCATAGAGACAAAATATATGTAAGTATAAAGATAATAAAATAATAATGAAAGATTATTGGAATATCATATCCACATTAGTAGTTATCAATCGTAATCACCCATAATAGAATAACCCATTTGGATAATTCTAATATATCTTCCCAAAAGAATAAATTATCACCCAATGCATTGAGGGGTTATATCCCAATCCCACTAACAATTATCTATAATGTAAAAGAATTATATCCTAAATAAAACACATAAGATCTTAAATTTAAATATATAATCATAAGATTCCAAAGTTAACTCATGGAATAAAAATTATTTAAATAGAACTGGTTAACCAAATCCCCATTGAATGAAAAATAAAAAATAAGCACAACATAAATATTAATAATGGTATTAGGTCAACACGAAGATGAGAAATAAAGTTTTTAGATAAAAGGATATTGAAATATATGAAAAATCCTTTGATGAAAAATATTAAATTTCATGTGTTATACCCAAGATATCATTTTTACTTATGAAATTTATTATTTATTGATTTTGGATTTTATTTTTAGTTTTAGGTTAATTTTTTGAAAATTTAAAGAAGTTTCCGGGGTGTGTGGTTTCTTAAAAATTCACATTAACATTGTTACCTAAACCTAAGTTCCATAAGATTTTACAAAATTTTTTCAAGGTTGGTTTAACCATGAAAAAGAACCATGAAGGATATAAATTAAATTTCCCAAACCTTATGAATGGATATGGCATGATTTGACCAACCATTCTCCCAAATTGTGTAATCAGTCAAAATTTTTAATTTTCCCAAATTTTCCAATTTTAACATAACTAAAGGGTTTATTTTTTTCATTTTAATTTAGAATAGAATAAATCATGAGACTCTCCACCATCACCCTATATTACATTCTTCATATTCTTATGATTTATCTATCAATTTGTTTTTACAAGTTTCATAGATTCATCATGTAATTAGTTCTTATATATTCTCTACATTTATCCCTTATATTATTCATCAATTGTTTCTTCTCCTATGGCCATTAGGGCCTTGGGATTGTGTCAGATGAGATATAAGTTTGGGGTTTTGATTTTTATGGATTATAATCTCCTTTTAATAGTTTATTCATTCTTCTTCTAGTGGAATAAAAAAATCTTCCAATGAATTCAACAATCCATGGTTGGTGGCTCTATGTTAAACTTTGTATCTTTGATCCTTAAGTGCTTGATAGTTTTCAAAATGGTTCATTTTAATCATATTGATATTATTATTATTATTTATTATGATTGGGTTTTAATTATGTAGAATTTATTCTTGTTTTTAAATCCTCAGGGATAATGGATTACTTAAAAGGTACAAAATTTGTTTTCATTTAATAATCCCCATAGATGTTTGTGAAAATTATCAGTAGGTATTTTAATTTAATTATAAAGGAATGTTTTTAGGAAATAGGTTATTATATTTATAATTAATATTGATAATTTTAATTATTAAGAATAATCATAGATTAAGGAGAAATTGTATTTATTTATACTATTGAACTATTATTGATCATTAAGAAAAGAGGTGAAACCATAAATTATATTTATAAAATATAAATAATATAAATATTTATTAGGGAAGAAATTTGGGGTACAAGGAGGATTCCTAGAATAAATTCTTATATTAAATTCTATCATTAATATGGGATATAACACTCCCATATAAACCTATGTTTGTGAAGATGGAATTCCTATAATTATATAGCCCTGTAGAAATGGTGATCCTATATTAATACACCTATAATGACCTTGGTTGTTGAATTAAATATTTTATTTGATTTTAATCCATTTTTATTTATTATAGTAATATTTTTAGTTGGTTTTAGGTGTTTTTGTTGAAGGGAGCAGAAGATAAGGGGTTTTAGAAGTGGATCCTAATGGAATCACACATACAAGTGACATTGGGTACCTAGTGAGGGGTACCAGGTACCTAGTGAGGGTGGTAAAAGAGTTCATTTATGGTCTGTCCATTAGGCACCTGATGACCATTTAATGAGTACTCGATGGTGTTCTAGGGTTTTTAAATGTGGGAAATTTTTACTTTTCATTATCATGGAATTAGATCTATAGTCTGATTTTTACCATGTTCCATAGAATCATTTAATGAACCTGATATGATATAATATTTATATTTCTCTCCCAAGAATAAAAGAAAAATTTATTAATAATTTAAATTCATATTGGAGATTCTTTAGTAGTTTTAGATATTTATTTTCAAGATATTCATTTACCTTATTGTTTTGTGAGGAGGTGATGAGGTTTGGGAATTGACACATTTTTATATCTTCTCTTTGCTTCTTGTTTCATGATTTATTTGATTTTTTGTGTTATTTGAGGAGTTGAGACTCTGATTCTTATATGATTTATGCTACAAGTGAGAGTTAGGTGACCTCTTACTTCATATGGAAGTTTAAATTGTGTTTATATATTATTTTATGTCATTTTTAAATTTATCAACTTATTGTGAGTTTCTTGACATGGATAACTAGTTATAATGTTGTATATTAATTTTTTATTAGTTATTGAGATGATATTATGATATAATAATGTTCTATAAAGATTAAATTGTATAAATTCATGTTAAATGGTGTGATTTAATGAGGATAATGACAATTTGAGTCTAAAAAATGATGGAATCTTAAATGGAATAATTAATGAAACTTAAATGAGGGATAGAATTAATGTTTTAGAGGTGATTATGGAGTGATATATGTGTTTTAATACTATAGAAATTAATGATGATTTTATATTAATTTTGGTAAGTTGATGAGAAGTATTTCCATTTTTTTGAGTGTATTATACTTTTGTTTTTTAATTATAAATGAAATTAAATTAGGTTAAATGCTTATACATGGGGGGTTAAATACAAAAAATAAACTAAGAGAGTTATTTGTGTATTTTGGTGAATTTTACTATGAAATGCATGCAGTATAAATGGTTATATGGTTGTTGGGAATTACTCTTACAGTTGTGAAAAATGAGAAGAAATAGGGGAAATGATTACTTAATGTTTTTTATTAATTAATTAGATAAAGTGACTAAAAATGAGAATTTTGGGGATTAAATTACTTATTGGAATTAATGAGTTTGTGCTTGAAAATGAGTTTGAGATTAAAGGTGTTTTTATGTCGTTATAAAAAGTGGAAGAGTTATTTAGGTGGGATAACATGTGGTTGAATTTGATATGTTGAGTTGAAATTAAAGTGTTGATTAAGTTTTTTCTACTAACTATCATGTGTTATGAAAAGTGATTTAAAGTTGATCACTTATAGGGAGCCTTAGGTTTGATTGAGGCATGATATGTTGATGTGAGTGTCATGTGTTTAACTTGTTCTTGAGTTAGTCTTGAGGAATTATATGAAGAAAAATGTTTAGAATATGATATGAAATTATTTCATGAGTTTTACATATTATATAAGGATTATTCAGGTGTTTGGATACCTTATTCCATAGTTTAAATAATGTCCAAAGTAGGTATGATTTATTTGGGTGTCTTGGTTTTCACCTAACACTTTATAGTATATTGAAAATTGTATTTTCTAAATAATTTAAGGCTTTACACTGTTTAGATATGATCACATATTAACTTTATGGAATTCAAAAGGTTTTAGTGGTTTCTACTAAGTATTATATTCAAAATCTTTGTATATACACACCTCATGTGAATACTGATTATATGCATGATGTTCTAGGTAGAGGTAAGATGACTCTATAGTAGAGAGATTATATCAGGAGATATCTTAGAGATATGTTTATGTGCTTTTAAATCATTTGAAAGGTGTTACCCACACTTTATTTTACTTATATTTTTAATTTTATTGTTCATAATATGGTACTTGGGTTTTACTTTTGATCCATATTTGGATGTATGAAATTTATGGTCACTTATGGGACATTGTTATGAAATATTAAACTTTTTTATATTTTTTCCATATATTATTGTTATTAAGACATTTATTATGATATTTTTGAAGTGATTTACCATTATAGGGTAAATAAATTCCCAAGGGATATCATCGGACCCTTGACACTAGTTACTATCCTCTAGTGACTAATTATCACACTTAAGGATATGTGAAATTTTAACTTGATGACATGATAATTCCGGGGTAGGATGTTACAGCACCCCAATAGCATGATGCTCAAAATAGGATCACAGGTTTCCTATCAATGTTTCTGAGGTTCTTAACCATGATGCATAATATGGGACTATATTATAATTGGAACTTCCTATTTTATTCTTGTTTTCGTTAAAAAAAATTTATTGTACTATCTTGTTCTCTCTTTATTATATGAAAATTCTAGTCAAGGTTTCCCATTTTTCTTAAAAGAACTAAATAGTATTTTCATTACATATATCTCAAACTATAATGAATTTATTTTATTTATAAAGGTTTTATATAGATAACTTTGTTGGATTATACTAGCTTATTATGATCATTATAGAGATTAGAAGACTTCGTAGGGACACTGAGGGTGGTGGTGGGGGGGGGGGGGGTAAATCAATGGATCCAACTTTTATCAAGTTTTAATTTATTTATTAGTTGTCCCATATTAAACTTGAACTACTATCCAAATTAAGAGATATAAATCAATTAAAATGTTCTCAACCCTTAATTTAGTATGAAATGTGAAAAAAAGCATGAACAACAACATAAGTGGTTTTTAAAAGGTTTGAATACATATTATAAGATCCACTCATTATTGTGTTCAACTAGTGTCAAGGTGTAGATTTTATTATCATTATAAATTTTAGTGATTATAAGTTTAGTACTAGTATCACACAATGATTTATATGGTATCATCCACTTCCCTTTCTGGACCATATGATGCAAGTAGATATTTCTTTATATTACATCCCATGGTCTTTAGTTCCCACTTAAATGAATTATTTTAAATTGATACCATCAATTATTAAAGGGTCCTACTTTGAACCAATGAACTGTTATTCAACTTCCAAGATATGCTCAATACCTATTCAAGCTAGTTACCCTTATTCTTTACTATATTATCATAATGATCATTACAAATAGATATCAAAACATATTGTTTTTTCTTCTTACTCCAAGAGTCTTGACACATAGCTTATCTATAATAATAATAGTGTCAGTCCCTTCTCTTCTTAGTCTTCTTCTATGATATAAGAATAACATAGGTTTTTTATTTTTCTACTTTTTCAATATAAAAATTCACTTGGATGAATTTGGTTCTTCTTCTTCTTCAATAAATAGTAGATATTATCTTATGTAACATTATTGAAGTCTCATTATTCATTGGATGAATGTATTTATTCAACAGGAATGCATTTATGAAGGGTTAAAACTTTCTCTTATTATCCTATATTTACATATTCATAGAATATTTTTGGCCAATATTATTTCCATAATAGATATAGAAACTCCCATTTAATTATGGAAGGATCATCTACTAATTCAAACTCAATCAAATTGAGTCAATTTATCCTTTTAAATTCTACTTAAGACTCATTTTTTCCTCGTTATGAAATATTCAAATCATCACATATTCTTCTCTATGAAATATATATCTTTAATTCTTTTGAAATTATTCCACATATACATGGATCTATACATTATGAGGTGGAAAATATCCTTATGGTTTGAAGACCTGATCTTCATCCTTACATAACATCACATTTGGTTTGATGATGAATTCTCAGTATGTATCATAGTTTCTTGAATCACTATGATGTTTTTATTCCTGAAGAACAATCTATTTACACTGACTAAATAAACTATCTTTTTATAAGAATATTTAATTTTTTATTTCTTTGAATTTTATAGAAAATTAATTTTGATTTTATATAATTTATTAAATCTCAATCTTCAAATAAGTCAAAAAGTGTCTCTATTATATGTTTTCATAAGGTTGTTTTTAACCTATGGGGATCTTATACCTTAAAAACACCTTTATTTGATTTCACTATTTTCATAGGGTAGACTGAATTATCAAATTCTTTGTAAGGTTAATTTTTACCTTATGAGTATTGTACTATATAATGTTCACATACCTTATAAAGTCTATATTTCTTTATTTCTCATTCTTCATTGGGTTACTTGTATCCTATGATTGTTCATAGGGTTCATTGTACCTTATGAAGATTGTGTATCTTATGATGACCCTATACTATATGAAGGTTCCATGTACCTTATGAAGTTGATCTGAACTCTAATAATTCCATTATAAGATTAATTAATTTACCAAATTTTTGATTCTTCTTTGCAGGATATTCCTTAAAAGTTTGTTTTACCCTATGATAGTAAAATGCTTTACCTTATAAAGTTTCTAGTGAACCCTATGAAGTGTGTATGATTTACTCATTTACTATTTTTTCACTTATCTACACCATTTATAGACTTATAAAAACATCCAATAATCCATTATTTTAATATTTTCAATAAACCAATTGAGGTTAAGTGGGAACCAAATACAAACCAAAAACTGGATAAAATCCAACAGACATATAAAATTCAAAATTAAAACCCACGGATTTCCAGTTGTGACGTGCCATCTATGCGTAGAGCTGCATGCCAAGGCATGAACAATGAGGAATGTCAAGTCATCATCACCATCATACAACATCACCAAACCACTATCATGCCACACACAACCAGACCTCACCAATCCAGTCACCACCAATCAACCAAAATACACAAACCACAAATCGAACCAGAAAACGCCTTGCACCAAAATCAACACCCAATTCTAACCTTCACCAGAGATCCGTACACACCACCCTACATCAGTGACATCAAACCTACCATCATAACCATCTAAACCACCATCAGATGACAGTGAAGATTCATTTATCATCATCATCACACAAAAAACTGACAATACTATAGAGAGAACATGACCGCCTTCACAAGGTATTTAAAAATGAAGGCTATCAATGAGCTTGCAACCAAATACCCCGTACTACAACTCCCATCTCATAACATGTCCACCTCGAATCCCAAACTCAATATTTCATTCATTACAGTGCTGAAACCAATTTTAATACAACAACATCACAATGTAATGATAAAACATGAAAATAATAAATATAACCAAAACCCTATAACACAAAACCAAAATCCCAAGCAATCCCAAACAAAACAAACCAAGAAATAAAACCTACACCCTCCAACATTAGAAAACTCCTGCAAAAGCACATGGTATCCACTGATAAAGGGAAGCAATTAAATGACAATTAGGACTAGAATTAGTGGCACCAAACCCTGATAAGACCTCCAAGGATGACCCCTGAGATGACCCGATATGATAGTCGCCACCATGGTCTTTCCATAAAACCAATAAAAGAGATAGAAAAATGAAGATGATTGATGCTCGAGTGTTTAGACAAGTAGAGAGGAGAGAGAAGCCTCAATTGGGATTCCAGATGAGGAGGTAGGGGAAAAGGGAACCACCAAGAGGAAACCAGACCAAGAAGACAATGACAAACATCCCAGAAGTAGGAAAAGACCAGTGTCACTGAAAGTGAGTGAGGGGAAAAACTGGTAGCTGAGAATAGCTGCACCGCCAAAAAGGGCTGAAACCCTAACGAGAGGAGGAACACTCTCAAGAGATAACTCCAAGTGAAAATAGATCCATCCTCCTAGACTTATATAAATATTAATATAATTTCTTTATCTCACTTAAAGGGCCTCTCAATATCTTAAAAACATCTCAAATCACCATCCAAAGGTTCTTCTTACATTGGAACTGTTGGAGGGTATGCTGCATAGGATAGTCCCCATTAGACTATCCAAGATATATTGGGTATAAATTTGATTCTCATATTCAAAATCATTAAATCTAAAATTAATGTTTATTATTATGGTTTTATAATAAAGGACAATAAACAAAAACTAAATTCATATTCAATTCTAATAAAAAAGGAACAAATAAATGATTAACAGTGAAAAAAAGTCACACATGAAAATGGCTAATACATATCAATTAAAAACATTCAATTTATTCTCATAAATTGAAAATATAATTTCAGGATAAGTAACTGTAAAAAGCATGAAATTTAATAGCTTCAATAAATTTAAGTAGAAATGATGTTCAAAAGTACAAGTCAAAGAATAAAATGCAGAAATAAGTAAAAGAGACACATAGATGTAACACACTTCATCCAATTTGGCCTACGTGATTGGGGAAGAGTTATCATTGGGTTTTCACTATGCAAGAAAGAATAACAAGAGATCTAATATAGAGCAGTAGGACACCACGACATAAGAAAACAATACTAATAAAAAATAATAAACAAAATAAAAATATAAAAAAATGAATAAACCTAGATCGAACCCCCTTACCAGGGTTTGAACCCACCTCCTATTCCATGTCAATATTCCAAGTTGAGTGATGTTATCCAAAACTTTATGCCACTTTCCAATTCTAGAGATGTTTTCCATACTTTAATATGATTGTACTATTGTCCAATAATTCCACCACGGTCCAAGAATGTCATTGTTGTGGGCTTTCATCAGGGTTCAAGAACCGGATCACCTACTCGACTCCTACTATTGCACATGACACCGTTATCCAGATCTGGAGCTATCCATGGTGTTTGAATGCCATCCTATTTTGATGCCTCTTCGAGGATAGAGAATCTCATGTGCGTGCCACAACCTCCATGGTTAAATAATCCCACTCCACCGATGAAGATCCCTAAAGATACACATCACCATCACCACTACACCATAATAGATCTAGATCTGGATAAAACTACGAGTCATCACCATGAATGAGGAAGAAATGTCACGAATCCCTACAACGTTTGTGGATGAGGCTGAACCATGCACTACACCACCACGAGGAGGAATCCTTATCCCGAGCACTCCCTAAAAGGGAGTAGAGTCAGGATCCTCTCCCCTCCCATATCTATATGGTGAAAACAGAGCCCTAGAATTTTCAGATCTCTCACTGATGGGATTGCACAACTAAATCAGTTCTGTAGATCCAATTCATAATCCTAGAGGAGCCCTTGTTTTAGTATTTAAGAGAAGTAGGAAAGGTCGCATCCAGAAGGACACATGGTTAGTGGATCTAAAAAGGGTAGTTCAGCATACCAGATGCATAATAACATCTTATCAAGTATATTAAAAAAATAACTGTAATTAACAAAAAAACTGTGAATATAAAATTCATAAATCTCCACCCTGGAAATTAAAATTAATAAACAAAGTTCAATATACAAAAATGATAAAAAACTCCAACTTGTAAATTAAAATCTAACCAAAAAATGATTCTTCAATACACACCATCATTAATTCGGGCATCACATCCTAGAAAAGAAATACCTGTAATGTATGACCTAAAAAACCCCTATCTTGCATCAAAGTGATACACTCCACCCAAATTAATGATATTCTAAAGTGGATAAACATTTATAGAATTTATGAACATCAAACATAAATGATCACATACATGCACTTACCTAAGCCGACCTTTGAGATCATGACATCGAGGAAGTACCATACCGCTAACAAGTACCTAAACACAAGAAGAAAAAACAATAGTACCAATACTATAACAAAACATGTAAAATAAAACATCTCATAAAATTCACAAATAATCACTCAGAAACAAAAATGCAGTAATGAAAACAACAATAATAAAATAAACAATGAGTATAAAAGCATATAAAAATAAAAACCAATCTCCTCCTGAACCCATCAAAAACTCAAAAGAATATTCACCTAAAGGGAAGACACTACCTATGACCCAACCAATAGAAGATGTTCCCCAACAATTGGAAACCACTACAAAACCCATGAAGTCCCAAAGTCCTAAGGGAAAACTCTAAACCCACAAGTACATTGACAATCCAATGGTATTTGGATAGTTAGATGGGGACTGTCTTACGCAGTGTAGCCCCCAAAAAGTGGTATCAGTGTAATGGCCCAGACCTCTCCGGTCCATTCCTTTGTGAAATGTGGTAATGGAGGTGTTCCAGGAGGTAAAGGTGACTTGTGGGTGCGTTTGGGTGGACCTTTAAGGAAAGCTAAAGGGAAATAGCTTTCGCACAGTTGGCGCATAGTTTGGCTAAACCGTGTGGCCAAACCGTGCAAGGTTGGTGTTGGAGGTAGTGGCTAATGCACAGTTAGTGCACGTTTTGGATAACCATTCGGACTAAGCATGCAAGGATTGTTTGGTGAGGTAGAAGCTAACATAAGGTTAGCGCACGATTTGCTAAACCGTGCGGACGAACCGTGCGAGCACTTAAAATTAGATCCTAAAATTGTGGATCAAAATTATTTTTCCTCTAAATGGTTTGTTTAATCCCCTAGCAGCCATAACTCTGGATTAACCTTCCTTGGAGGTAGAAGAACCTCTCCCAAGCATTTTGGAGGTGATCTGAAGGATTTTCTTGGCAAATTGAAGCCGATTCCTTGAGGTATGTGATCGTTCTTGCTTGTTTTCCTAGATCTACTTAGATATACTCCTCCTCCTCTCTCGGTTTATTAGATATACGCCTATTATGGGTATATATAAGCGTACATATGTCTAATACATTGATCTTTGGTCTTGGTTGTGTTAGGAGAGGATATCTAAGGAGGATTCGTGTAGAATCGACCCAGTTTCTCAAGTGTTCTTTGACCGTTATGGTTTCTTAAAAAAAAAACCTTTGAGGTAGGGATTTTTTCCTTCTTCTATCCTTTCTGTGTATCATGTGAGGTGGGTGCAATTTTTTTTCTGTGGGAATGGATGAAGCCAAGCATTAATGAAGATAACAAATATACTTTTAAAGGAATAAAGGGGAGGGGTGTGATCGATATACTACTGTTCTGTTTTCCTGCTCTTCCTTGATTATTATGTTGAGAACTGTTTGGATGTATGCTTACTGAAAATAATTGTCTGTTGGTGGTATCTCTCTGTGCACTAATAAACTATTGTATTCTATGATGATTAAATGGCTGTAATATGGAAATTGATTATTCACGTGAACTCAGTGGATTAAATGGATGCCCAGTAAACATGAAACCTTGTGTGATCTCCCCAGTTAACCAACAGAAAGAGTAAACAGATAAATGATGTGCTTGAACTTGTAAGTTACTATGCTTTGTTTGGTAGTGGGTGTGTTTTTCTGTTTCATTGCTTATGGGGTGATGTGGGTGAGGATGGGATCCTTTGTTGTGGCACGGTTTTTGGTTGTGACTCTGCTTGCATCACGAATTGGGGTGGAATCCTATTATGTTGTGAAAACTTCTTGGTTCATTGTTCCGGGGATGTGGGGGTGTATCTTGAAGCCTGCTTTGGTTCCAATACTTGGAGGGATCTCAATTTGATGTGAATTTACAAGATAAATGGGTGTGAATTTTTAAATTGTTGTTGGTTGTAACTTTTCTCCTAGGCTTGTGCTTATGCCTGCTAGTTGCCCAGTAGTGCAGAATTTATTAAATGGGGTCACTTGAACATGAAAACAATAAAGGGGTTAATTGGGAGATTGGTTATGGTATGGTTTGTGACTCAGCTGTGAATATTGTACTTCTATGAAAAATGATTAGGCTGTTCGTGCTTGGGTTAGGTGTGGAACCCTAGGTTGGGATGAGTGCTTGTTATATATATATGATTGTAGTTCTTGTGTTTCTTATTCACACCCCACCCAGGTTGAGAACTTAGTGATGAACACCCCCATTTCATGGGGGAGGGTGTTTTTCCCACACCCCTACGAGTGGCTGGTTATTAGCTTCTTTTCTGCTCCCTTTCCTGAATAGCCCAAGACTCTTCGGGCAGGCTGTGATGGCCTGAGGTCCATTAGTAGCCCAAGAATCTTCGGTCGGGTTAGTTGTGGTGGTTGTATTAGGTGTTTATGGGCAGGCTGTTTCCCAAGTATCTTTGGGATGAGGCCCAGGTGTCTTCAGGCGTGATGGTAGCTTTTAGACCAGGTGTCTTCGGGCGCGATAGTGGTTGTTCTGGCCTAGGTGTTTGCGAGCATGGTTACGTGAGGTTGTTGTGGACCAGGTGTCTGTGGGCGTGGTAGTGGTTGTGGCCCAGGTGTTTGTGGGCAGGATGTGTGGTTGTGGCCCAGGTGTGTGCGGGCGGGTGTGGCAGTGAGACTGCGGTGAGAATGGAGGGATTAGTTCGATGCATAGGATGTCTTCAATAACCAGTGGGAAAGCGGCGCGGGGTACCCAAATATTGATGTTCTACTACTATATGTTACTTGACTTGTGTTATTTGGGGAGCGTGCCTTGGTGAGGTTTGTTTGGATAACTTTTCCTTGTTGGGTGTTTATTTATCTCTTTTTCCATGAGGCATTATAATGCCTCCACACTTGTGCACGAGAGTCTTTGGTTTTCCCTACTGGGTATACTTGTATACTCACCCTACGTATATAAAACTGTTTTCCGGTTTCTAGGAGGACTTTGGGGATTGTGCGGGGACATACTAGCTCAGGCGTTGGGACCGTTGCAGTTGCTGTTTTCTTTCTTTTGGTACTTTACCTTTGTAGACACCTAGTACTTTCTGGCTTTTACTTTTATAGGATGCATATGGGAGTGGTTTTCTTTGTCTTAGATTTTACTTCCAGTCTTGGCGTTGTTGGGTTTCATCATCTTATCTCCCGATCCTATTAAAGAAAGGGGTAATACCTTCCTTTTTGTGTGTGATTCTATACCCTTGGTGCTAGTCGCCACTCTGAGACCTATTGAAGGCGGGTCTCAGGGGTCATTATCTGTACTTCAACTTGGGGAAGGAAGGGTCTGGCAGTCTGCTGTCCCTTCCCTCATCTTGGTGAAGGCAGGTCGTGAAAGAATGGTATCAGAGGGTTGTTGAGAGATAGGATGGAGTCTAGAGTTAGGAACAGTAAGGATTGCATGGGATGGTAGGGAAACAGTGTTGGGTGACCTTGATGCGTGAAATAGGCCAGGGAAGACCGGCTAAGACATGGGATTTGAGGGCCCTCCGTGATCCGATGTAAGGACTCTGGACCTACCGAACGACCAAGTGAGGCTACACTGATTGCAGAGTAGAGACCCTAGGAAAGGTACATGCATCATAATGACTTGTGTTCTAGTTTTTATGGGTGTTTTGTGGATTCAAAAATAAATAAAGAAGTCAAATAAAATGTAAGAACAATATTCTACACTACCCGGGCTTAGGCATTCCTTGTTTACCTTGCAGCTATGGCACCTAGGAGACAACCATGAGGGGTGCGGGAGATCGAGGCCCAGGAGATTGATGTGGTCAATCGGAAGAGGGAAGATCTAGAGGAGGAGGACGACCAGTGGAAAAATACGCTTTGATCCTTCCAATGATAGACCCTCGAAAAGTATGAGGGCAACACCTCTGACATAAAGATGGAGCGTTGGCTAGATGATTTGGTGATAGCTTTCGACTTGATTTGGGCTCCGACTGAGTACTGGGTTCCTTTGGCCGTCAGCCAGATGCGGGGAGAAGTGCATCAGTGGTGGACGATCTACCTGGGGGAGAGGAGAGAGGCTGAGGTGGTATGAGCTGATTTCGAGAAGGAGTTCTAGGCAGAATTCCTCTCTTCTACGATGAAAGCTGAGAAGAGGTAGGAGCTACTCTCCCTCCATTAGGGGAGTATGTCAGTAATAGATTTGGGTGTCAAGTTCAAGGATCTCCTCTGCTTTTCTCCGAACCACTTTCCGGATGAGGAGTCTCGGGTGAGACATTTGGAGGAGGCACTCCGACCTTCCCTCCAGTATGCCGTTACTCCCTTCACCCTACCGACATACTTAGAGGTGCAGAAGAAGGATGAAGTGGTGTAGAGGATTCACATGCTGGGAGGTGTGTCATGAGAGGGGATCCAGCTGGGATCATCGAAGGGGAAAGCCGTCAGCACCCGGCCTCCAGCATCAGGGCCCTCTAGGTTTCGACCGGCAGGGAGCAGGCCCCAACAGTTCCAGTTCCGATCTTCCGGCCCTCATCCTTTCTCTTCGGTCCCAAGGCTGAGATTATACGTATGTGGGAGCCATGGGAACCTCCGGAATCAATCCCCGGATAGAGTTCAGTACGACGGTGGTGGGAAGGTTCAACACCCGTCTCAACAGTATCAGCTTCCAGTGAGGCCTTTCCAGCAGCAGCAGCAGGGTCAACGAGCTCCCGCTCTTACGAGGATATATGTTTAAGGGGGAGGCCTCCCTCAGGGAGCTCACCAATGACCTCGACTAGGGTGTGTTCGGGGAGGTGGCCGAAAGATGAGAGGTAGAGAAGTCAGGTGTGGGCAGTTTCACGCCGCGGAGGCAGCAGTTCTAGCTGGACCAGAGGTCGTTCGAGGTACGATCAGTTTGTTCGGTACCCTTGCTTACGTCTTGATCGATACATGAGATTTTCACTACCTTGTTACACCTAGTCTGTCCCATGATTTGGGTCTATATTCCGAGAGATTTCCAGTTCCCCTAGTGCTGAGAACACCATTCGGAGGTCAGACCGACTTGATATATGTTTATCGAGGATAAAGACTGACGATAGGGCCACATCAGTCAGTCAGGGACCTCCTACTATTTCAGATGCATCCATACAATGTCATCCTAGGAATTTAATGGATGTTCTCTGTATGTGACGTCATTGACTGCTTCTGAGTAAGGGTCGTGTTTTCATACTTAGGCGGATGACGTGTTACTTTCGCCGGTGAGCGGGGTGGCCAGAAGGGCAGCAGGCGAGAGGAACCCCTCATCTCCTTGTTAGCTGGGCTATCAGTGGAGTTAGTGGATGTAGAGATGGTGGAGGTACCAGGTATCTTCAATGAGTTTATGGACGTCTTCCCTAAGGAGGTGACGACTCCACCCCCTCGACATAATGTTGAGTTCGGGATAGACTTGCATCCTGGTGGTCGTCCGATTTCGATATCTCCCTACTGGATGGCACCTTTGGTGATACGGGATTTGCAGATTCAGATTGAAGATCTCATGAAGAAGGGTTTTTTTTCGACCGAGTACATCACCGTGGGGTGCTCCAGTCTTGTTCTCAAAGAAGGCATACATTGGTCTCAGGCTGTGCATAGACTACAAGAGATTGAATCAGGTAACGGTCAAGAATCGCTACCCTCTTCCAAGGATAGATGATCTCTTTGGCCAGTTGAAAGGGGCAGGATGGTTCTCAAAGATCGACCTGTGGTCTGGATATCACCAGTTGAGGGTGAAGGATGATGACATCCCGAAGATGGCCTTCAGGTACAGATATGGGCACTTCGAGTTTGTGGTCATGACGTTCGGAATTACAAATGTTCCAGCTGTATTCATGGGGATTATGAACTCCGTCTTCTGGGAGTATCTGGATCGGTTCATGGTCGTGTTCATTGACGATATCCTGATCTACTCAAGATCATAGGAGGATCACGATGAGCACCTGAGGACAGTTTCGGAGGTCCTCCGACAACACCAACTCTATGGGAAGTTGTCGAAGTGCAAGTTTTAGATGCGATAAGTGCACTTCCTTGGGCACGTAGTGTCCGAGAAGGGAGTAGTGGTAGACCCATTGAAGGTTGAGGCGGTTGTTTCTTGGGAAGCACCCAAGAACATGGCAGAGTTCCGTAGTTTCCTTGGGCTGTAAGGTTACTATAGGAGGTTCATACCCAACTTCTCCTGAGTTGCAGCACCTTTGATAGCCTTAACCAAAAAAGGACCAGGCTTTCGAGTGGAGTGATCAGTGTGAGGCATCCTTCGACTATCTGAAGGAGAAGTTGGTTTGTGCCCCAGTGTTGAGGTTTCCAGAAGAAGGGGCAACATATGAAGTATTCTGTGATGATTCGGGACAAGGCCTATGGTGTGTGCTAATGCAAAGACAAGGAGTGATATCTTATGGGTCTAGACAGCTATGCTCCCTCGAGCGTAATCATGCCACCCATGATCTGGAGCTCGCAACAGTCGTTTTTTCACTAAAGTTGTGGCGACATTACCTCATCGAAGAGCACTTTGTGGTCTTCATGGACCAAAAAATCTTGAAGTATATCTTCTCCCAGCATGACCTAAACCTACAATAGCGAAGTTGGATGGAGTTCCTCTAGGATTACAATTTCTATATTTCCTATACCCCAGGGAAAGAAAAAGTGGTGGCTGATGCCTTGATCAGAAGGTCACAGAGGGATGCAGTTCGAGAGTCGGTAGACTCTTGGAGGGCGATGGAGGAGTTGGCTGCCCTACACCTAGATGCAAGGATAGATAGTGGAAGGGGTTTCCTGTATCATATGACAGTAAAGTCTTCTTTGTTACGTCAGGTGGAGGAGTATCAGTGGGGAGACCCAAAGAGTGAAGTGATGCGTGACCGGGTTATCCAAGGAGATTCCCCAGAAGGGTGGACAAAGGATGGTCAGAACCGGATGCTTTTCTGGGGGAGAATGTTCATTCCGGAGGTGATGCACGAGAGGGTCCTTAGAGAGTTCCACATCTCACCCCTAGAGGTGAATACAAGAGTTTCCAAGATGTACCAGGGTCTGAGGGGACAGTTTTGGTGGCCTGGGGTAAAGCGGGTGGTGGCAGAGTTTGTGGCCAAGTGCCTAGTGTGTCAGCAGGTGAAGGCTGAACACCGTGATCCAGGTGGTTTGTTGCAACTCTTAAATTTCCCTGAGTGGAAGTGTGATGATATATCAATGGATTTCGTCATGGGGCTAACCAAGGTTCAAGGATGCTACAACGCCATCTAGGTAGTAGTAGACCGGTTGATGAAGCCGGCTCACTTTCTGATGATCAAGGAGTCGAGTGCGGTGGATGCTCGAGCACGGAGGTATGTGGAAAAGGTGGTGCGGTTGCATGGAGTTCTGAGGTCCATAGTCTTGGAAAGGGATGCATGATTTACCTCACGAGTCTGGAGGGGTTTAAAGCATGCTTTTTGCACCCAGCTACACCTTAGCACTGCTTTCCACCCCTAGATAGATGGGCAGACAGAGCGCACCATCCATACCTTAGAGGACATGCTGCGAGCATGCATCCAGGACTTTGGAGGATCATGGGTGCTACACTTTCCTCTGGTAGAGTTTGACTATAATAATAGCTACCACTCTACCATTGGCATGGCTCCATTTGAAGCCCTGTACGGGAGGCCCTGTCGCTCACCCATGTGCTGGACAGAAGTCGGGGAGGCATGTGTTCTTGGCCTGGAGGTGGTGAAAAGCACAACGGAGAGGGTGCAGCTTATACCAGAGAGAATGAAGCCAGCTTAGGACCGAAAGAAGTCATATGCAGATGATAGGAGAAGGCCCTTGAAGTTCGAGGTCGGGGACCATGTGTTCTTGAAGGTCTCCCCTCGGCGTGGGCAGCAGAGGTTTGGCATGGGAAGTAAGCTCTCTTCTAGGTTTGTCGGACCGTTCGAAGTGCTGCAGCAGGTCGGCGAGGTGGCTTATCAGCTAGCATTGCCACTACAGCTAAAAAGGGCTCACAATGTCTTCCATGTATCCTAGCTCTGTCGGTATCTGCACGACAATTCACACGTCCTCGACTGGGGAGAGATAGATATCGGGGACGATGCAAAGTTCGTGGAGTGACCAGTGATGATCGAAGGTCATAAAGAGAAGGTGATTCGTGGACGAACCATTCCTTTGGTTCATGTGTTGTGGAGACATGATGGGATTGAGGAAAGTACCTGGGAAAAAGAGATGCAGATGCGCGCCCAGTACCTAGAGTTGTTTTAAGTTTTGTTCTGTTTTGTTCGTACTTGGTTGATGGAATGCTTTACTTTGCTAATTATGGAATGTGCGGTTTTCCTTTTCTCTGGATGTGTGTGAAGTGTCCTGATATGTGGGGAGGGGAGGACCTGATCCCTAGTTAAGACGCATTAAAGTGGATGCACCTAAACCCATGCGGGCAAGTCAGTGCCACCCAAAGCGGATAATATCTTAACATAGAGAAAAGGAAACCCCTCACCCACGTGACTGAACAGTTTGGTCTTTTGTTTTGCTTGGTTTAATGGGGGAGAGGAACAATATGTTTGTGGTTTTTCAAAAGATAGATGGAGAAGGGGGCGCTCCTTGAAAACAAGGAGGTTTTCCCCTGAGATGTATCTTTCGAGGGAGAGTTGTTTGGACCCCTCTCCCTTCTTTAAGTGGGTTTTTGGATCCTCGAGGATGAGAATTTTTTGAGAGGTATCTAATGTAATGGACCAAACCTCTCTGGTCCATTACTTTGTTAAATGTGGTGTTAGAGGTGTTCTGGGAGGTAAAGGTTACTTGGGGGTGCATTTGGGTGGACCTTTAAGGAAATCTAAAGGGCAATAGCTTTCGCATGGTTGGCGCACGGTTTGGCTAAACCTTGCGGCCAAACCGTGCAAGGTTGGTGTTGGAGGCAGTGGCTAACGCATGGTTAGCGCATGGTTTGGCTAACCGTGTGGAATAACTGTGTAAGGAGTGTTTGGAGAGGCAGAAGCTAATGCACAGTTAGCGCATGGTTTGCTAAACCTTGTAGACTAACCATGCAGACACTTAAAGTTAGATCCTAAAATTTTGGATCTGAACTCTTTTGCCTCTAAATGGTTAGTTTAAGCCCCTAAGTGGCCATAACTCAGTATTACCCTTCCTTAGAGGTAGAAGAACATCTGCCAAGCATTTTGGAGGTGATCTGGAGGCTTTTCTTGGCGAATCGAAGCTGATTCCTTGAGGTATGTGATCGTTCTTGCTTATTTTCCTAGATATACTTAGATCTACTACTCCTCCTCTCTCGATTTCTTAGATCTACGCCCATTATGGGTATATCTAAGTGTGAGAATGTAGAATATGATGATATTTGGTCTTGGTTGTGTTAGGAGAGGATATCTAAGGAGGATTCGTGGAGAATCGACCTGGTTTCTTGAGAGTTCTTCGATCGTCGTGGTTTTGTAAAAAAAACCCTTTGAGGTAGGGATTTTTCCTTCGTCTCTCCTTTCTGTGTATCATGCGGGGTGGGTGTGATTTTGTTTCTATGGTAATGGATGAACCCAAGCGTTAATGAAGATAAAAAATGAACTTTTAAAGGAATAAAGGGGAGGGGTGTGATCGATATACTACTATTATGTTTTCCTACTCTTCCTTGATTATTATGTTGTGAACTGTTTGAATGTATGATTACTAAAAATAATTGGATGTTGGTGATCTCTATCTGTGCACTAATAAACTATTGTCTTCTATGATGATTAAATGTCTATAATGTGTAAATTTATTATTCATGTGAACTCGGTGGATTAAATGGATGCCCAGTAAACATGAAACCTTGTGTGATCACCCCGGTTAATCAACAGAAAGAGGAAATAGATAAATGATGTGCTTGAACTTGGAAGTTTCCCTTATTTGTTTGGTAGTGGGTGTGTTTTTATGTTTGATTGCTTATGGGGTGATGTGGGTGAGGATGGGATCCTCTATTGTGGCACGATTGTTGGTTGTGGCTCTACTTGCATCACGAATTGGGGTGGAATCCTCTTCTGTTGTGAAACCTTTTGGGTTCATGGTTCTGGGGATGTGGGGGTGTATCTTGAAGCCTTCTTTGGTTCCAATACTTGAAGGGATCTCACTTTGATGTGAATTTACAAGAGAACTGGGTGTGAATGTTTAAATTGTTGTTGGCTATAACTTTTCCCCTAGGATTGTGCTTATGCCTGCTAGTTTCCCAGTAGTGCAGAATTTATTAAATGGGGTCACTTGAACATGAAAAAAATAAAGGGGTTAATTTAGGGATTGGTTCTGGTATGGGTTGTGACTCGACTGTGAATATTGTACTTCTATGAAAAATTAATAGGCTGTTCGTGCTTGGGTTAGGTATGGAACCCTAGGTTGGGATGAGTGCTTGTTATATATATATATATATATATGATTTTAGTTCTTGTGTTTATTATTCTCATCCCACACATGTTGATCACTTAGTGCCAAACACCCCCATTTCATGGGGGAGGGTGTTTTTTCCAACACCCATACGAGTGGCTAGTTATTAGATCCTTTTCTGCTCCCTTTCCCGAATAACCCAAGACTCTTCGGGCAGGCTGTGATGGCCTGAGGTCCATTATTAGCCCAAGAGTCTTCGGTCGGGGTAGTTGTGGTGGTTGGCCCAGGTGTTTACGGGAAGTTTTTTTCCCAAGTATCTTCGGGATGAGGCCCAGGTGTCTTCGGGCGTGACGGTAGTTTTCTATCCCAAGTTTCTTCGGGCGCGGCAGTGGTTGTTCTGGCCTAGGTGTTTGTGATCATGGTTATGTGAGGTTTTTGTGGCCTAGGTGTCTGTGGTCATGGTAGTGGTTGTGGCCTAGGTGTTTGCGGGTGGGATGTGTGGTTGTGGCCCAGGTGTGTGCGGGCGGGTGTGGCAGTGGGACTGCGGTTAGAATGGCGGGATTGGTTCGATGCGTAGTATGTCTTCAATAACCAATGAGAAAGCAGCGCGGGGTACCCAAATATCGATGTGCTATTACTATATGTTACTTGACTTTCATTATTTGGGGAGCGTGCCTTGGTGAGGTTTGGGTGGATAGATTTTCCTTGTTGGGTGTTTGGTTATCTCTTTTTCCATGGGGCATTAGAATGCCTCCTCACTTGTGCACGAGAGTATTTGGTTTTCCATACTGGGTATAATTTTATACTCACCCTACGTATATAAAACTATTTTCATGTTTCCAGGAGGACTTCAGGGATCATGCAGGGCCATACTAGCTCGGGCGTTGGGACTGTTGCAGTTTCCGTTTTCTTGCTTTTGGTACTTTACCTTTGTAGACACCTAGTACTTTCTGGCTTTTACTTTTTCAGCATGAATATGGGAGTGGTTTTCTTTGTCTTAGCTTTTACTTCCAGACTTGGCGTTGTTGGGTTTCATCATCTTATCTCCCGATCCTATTAAAGAAAAGGGTAATTAGTTCCTTTTTGTGTGTGATTCTATACCCTTGGTGTTAGTCGCCACTCCGGGACCTATTGAAGGCGGCTCTCGGGGGTCATTATCTCTCCTTAAACTTAGAGAAGGGTCTGACAGTCTTCTGTCCCTTCCCTCATCTTGGTGAAGGCGGGTCGTGACAATTATATCTAGATCTAGAGAACACCATGGGTTTCCTCCATGAAGTAGTAAGCATCATCGTGAATCCCTTTTGTGTTTTTGGATGCGGATGAACCGTGCGCTACACCACCTCAAGGAAGAAGCCGAATCCCAAGAACCACCTAGAAGGGAGAAGAGTTTAAATTCTCTCTCCTCCCATTTATCTCTAGAGAAAAACAATCCTATGAATTTTTAGAGGTCTCATCGATTGGATTGTATGGATGAAGTGGAATTGTAGAGCCGACTCATCATGCTCTAGGATCCCTTGCACTGAGATTAAAGAGGAGCGAGAGAGGGTGAATCTCACATGATACATGGTCGATGGATCTTAAAAGGGTGGTTCCATATTACAACTATGTAACAATATCTTAATAGGAAAATTAAAAAAATAATTTTAATTAAAAAAATCTGAATGTAAAATTAACAAAAACAATAGTGTGCATGTTTAGTTATTTATGAATGGGCCTTATTCAATTTAACTAGTTCCTTATTTTATAATAATTATTCAAGTTCTTCAATCTATCCCACTAGATGGAAACCTTCAAACTTTTTCAAAATTATTGTATAAAAACCTCTTATCCTCATTAATTTTATTTAACATGTATAATGCCACATCAATGATCACATATAAGGCTTCAATATTGAATCTGTCAATCTAAATATAGTAGTAGCTTTAACTCCTTTCCCATTATAAAAATTCATCTTCAAGTACACTATAATGGTAGTAAATCAGATTCAATTTTCCCACATATGAGTAAAATATCATCTTATTTAATCTCAAATTACCTATATATATTGACATCATCTATTTAAAATCAAAACATCACTTATTTAAAATGAATAAAATCTTCCCTTATTATCTGCAGTCTCCCTCTTTGTATTTTTAGGAAATACTATTATTCAAATATGTAAATGTGTGTGATTCAACTCTTTTATTTTGCCCCTTATTTAAATAAAATTCAAATAATTATAATATATTTTTCATATTCTTTCTTAAACATTTTATAGTTTTAAATTGTAACTTATTCTATTTATTTTTTTCCAAAATAAAATATTAATATTTTAAGAGATAGATGACACCACACACTTCTTAGAAATGAAACTTTATTTATTCAACTCTAACTCTACTTTAGATAACCTTATGTAGAAAATAGTAGTAATTTCACCAAAGTATTAAAGTTGACCTTTAGTCAGCTCAACAAGTGATATCATTTCCAATTTTCCATTTTTTTTGATTGTTTCAAAAAAAATTATTAATAAATTTTTATCTTAAACATATCCCAATAAACACATCAAAGATTTATATTGAATGATATTAAACTCCCCTGACCTCTTATCTTTTCATTAACAAAAACTTCCCCATTAAAAACATTTTTGATTTAATCAAAATAAGGGAATTATTTATAATAGATATACCTTAATTTTTAACTTTAAAAGGCTACCCAAAATTTCTATATTCATAGAAATTCTAGATTTACATGAAATAATAAAACTCTTAATAGATAATTTATATTAGACCGCCCCACAAGGTATGAACTCATCATGTCTTCATCATAGTAGTGAGAATATTCAACAATGACCATCTCCTCTTTTCTGTACAACACTGACAACCTCATTTAGCTCCCCATTTATTTTACATCCTTTAATTACTTAAATTTTAGTTTAAATAAGTATATATAAAGGAATAAAGAGGGAATTTAATTTCTCTTTAGTGATATCAACATGGTTTTGAGTCATATCTCAATCAATATTTTCCTTTCTTTCCATCTTTGACATTGGTAGAACTCTTTATGCTTGATCCCCTTTTGTTTTCATAGAACCATAATTCTTTTGGAAACATAGAATTATTATTTACATAAATATTTATTTTGTGTGAGATATGTGAATATAACTTTTATAATAATACACTTTAATCCATTGGTGCTTTTCCTTTGTCTCCTACTCTCTTCATCATTTCTTATTGAGATGTAAGAAGAGTCCTAACATCTATTGTAGCAAGAAAAAATTTATTTCACCTTCCACATAGAATATTTTCAAGAAATCTCAGATCACAAATTTTAGTAAACTTCTCCTTAAATTTTATTTCTTATTTATTTTGAAAAACCTTTTTCCATTGGGAACTAGTAAAAGAGTGTGCTTTTTTAAATATGTTTATCTATCTTAAATTGATATGGAAAAATTATAAGGAACTCCTTAACATAATCAACATTACTAGAGCATCCACATGGTATATTTTCATACTTTATGTTACCCTTTTTAGGAAAAACCATAATCTATTCTTCTAGATTTTATTCAATCAATCTAATCTTCTTATTTATCTCATGGATTAATTCCCTTTTCAGATTCATTGTACTCTATTTTGTTTGATCTCCATGGGATATTTTTAGTTGTCTATGGTGAGACCCTTCCCATCAAAGTAGAAATACCTAGACTTGGGTTTTAAATCCTTATAAGCCTTCTTCTAACACTTATTATGAGTTTTTTATTAAATCTATTCTTATGTTTATCTTCTTTTTTCACTCTATTCTATCATAAGGAATATTTTTATCTTATATTCACCTATATTATTTTCTACTGTGACTTTATATTCTCTTTAGTATATGAGTTATTCCTTGATGGTATATACCAAAAAAATTTATAATCACGACCACTTATGTTTCAAAATTCAAATAATTTCTATAAGTGTTTGAATCTATTTTTTACGAATAGATTTTTTCCTTTTATGATAGAAATTTCTTTTCATAATAAAACTTCTTCTTTCGTTAGATGTGCTCCATCTAAAACATATCCTCCAACTATTTTCATAAGTTGAAATATTTTTACAAAATTATATGTATTTATTTCCAAACATCAAGTAACACAAGTAGTATCTAATAAATTTTATTCTCTTATCTTTAGTTATAATATTTCTAGAAATCCCTCTTTGTACATATTACTATTTTTGGGTAGTAATACAAACCTTTTGTTCTATTATTGATGGTAATTTTAATTAGATATTACAACACCCAACTTTTTTGTATTGGTGTATTTCTTAATATTTTTATCCATCAATTTTTTTGTTTTGTATTTAGAACCTTCACTCACACATGAGATGACATTAGTGAAACCAAAATTACTAGGATAATGAGTTATATTTTTGCTATAAATTGTTGAGGGTTGATTAGGTGTTAATTTAGATATCTTATTTACAATTTCAAAATAAAATCTTGGGGATAGATATTTAGTAATAGTTTGTATGGAAGATTCTCCCAACACTTTGGGAAGTTCTAAATGGTGTAGTTTCTAGATTTATTAGTTTTACCTAAATCTGAAAAAACTTCATATTGAGAAAGTTTCTATCATCCATAATAAATCTCAATATTTCTTCCAAACCATTCTTCAACATTTTTATTTGATCCTTATTAATTTTTATTTATTATTTTAACAAATTATCAATCTATTTAATTATTTTTTTCTTCAATGACCATTTGAGATTTCCTTTCCATTAATATAATTTTTATGAAAATTTATTAATGAACAGAGCACTTATTTATGAATAATTTCTATTACTTATTTCTTATAGCAAGTTATTTGATTTTTTTTTTCAAAGAAGAAATATTTTCAGTGTAAAGTATAATAGATTGTTTCATTTCTTCCATATGGTCTATGAGGGAATTATATTGTTTGAATTTTATTCCTAGTGAATATCCATTCCTACAACTTCTTCTTATAAATGTGTTTATCATTAGGAATCCCCTTTAAAAATACAAGTATATATGTTACTAATTCTACGTAGAATTTTTTCACACACCCTTTAATGTGAGAGTATAAGTCTCAAAGAGTTTTGATAGACTCATACAATTTATAATCTCTATATATTAAACTATTTTCTTCAAGTGGATTTCTTCTAATAGATTTAGAATAGGAGAAGTTATCACCTTTCTCAACTTCAAGTAGTTATAAATATTTTTTTCATCTTCAAAATCCTTTTTATATTTCTTGCCTCTCCCTTACTCCTATTTTTAAGGGTTTTGGGAAAAACCACGAATTATTCTTGAATCAGGATAGAGTCTAATTTATCTATATGATTCACTTCTATTTTTTCTTCAAAAAATAACTTCATGTGACTATTATAAAAAATGGGGAAATAAAATAGATTCAAAGGAATACCTTATTAGCTATGATACCACTTGTAGAGCTTAAATGATTGTGTAGGGTCCTTAAGGGGGGGGGGGGTGTGAATCAATGTGGACAATTTTTGCTTTCTTTATTAATTATCCCCTCTTATACTTGAACCTATATTCCTATTAAGATATATAGATATATTAAAAAATTATTAACCCCAACATTAGTTTTTAATTCAAGAATAAACAAGAAGAAAAACACAAGAGTGTTTTACAAGGTTTAGATATATACCATAAAACAAATTCCTTTCCATGTTAACCTATTGTTGAGACACACATTTTATTATTATTATGAATTATAGCGATTAAAATTAAATTATAAGTTACACAAATTGTTTGGGATGGTATCATCCAAATATCTTAGGGAAGGTATCATCCACTTCCCTTTCTCCAATATATTACTCTAGCAGAGAGTTATTTATAATATATCCCATAATATTTAGCTTCAAATAAAATAAAATTTTTTATATAGATACCACAAATTCTTCAATGATCCTAATTTGAACCAGATAATAGGTATTGAACCTCTAATATATGGTCAATAACTCATTATAGTATTTTTATTTTTCTTCACCTCATTATTAGAATGATCAACATAGATGTATAACATAACATATTATGTTGTATTCTTCCTCTATGATTCTCAACACATAAGTTATAAATAACATAAAAATTTTCAGTCCTTTCATTTCTTAAATAACTTTAATGAAATACAAATAACTTAGAATCTTTAATCTTCTTATTATTCTTTAAAACATAGATTATCTTGAATGCATAAAGTTCTTATACTTTGATACAAAATATATCTTCTCTTAAGCATTAGTAACAAAGAATAATTCTATGAGTAAAACTATTTATTAAGAATGAATGTAAAATCAATGGGTTTAAACTTTCTATTATTATATTCCATTTATATATTAATATAATATTTTGTTTGAATATTATTTCCATAATAGATAATGAAACCCCCTTTAATTGTGTCATGATTTTCTCCTCATTCAAACTCAATAAAATTGAGTCAAGGACTCCTTTTAAATTCTACTTAAGATTCATATTTTCCTATTATTGTGAAATTTAAATCATCACATATTATTCTCTATATAATATAAATTTTCAAATCTTGTGAAATTCTTTAATGCCTCTATGCATTATGGTGTGAAAAATCGCCTTACAGTGTTGAATTTTTCTCTTTATCTTTACATAGCATCAATATCACTTTGTTATTATATTATTATCATGAATCATAGTGTATTGAATCACAATTAAGTTTTTATTCATAAATAATAGTCCATTTTAATTAACTAAATAAATCATCTTTTTTGTAATAATATTTGTATTTTTATTTATCTAAATTTATCTGAATATTCATTTTGATTTTCTCTAATTTATTCAAATATCTAAATCCTAAAAAAATTTGTGTCTGTACTCTATGTTTTCATAATTTTTTTTTCATCCTATACATATTCTAAACTTTATTAACTCCTTGGTTTGATTTCATTATTTCCTTAATGTAGACTAAATTCTCAAATTCTTCATAAGCTTCATTTGTACCTTACTAAGATTGTACCCTATGATGTCCATGTAGCCTAAAAGGTGTTTGTATTCTAATTAATCATTTTCATAGGTTTTATTATATACCATGATTCTTAATAGGGTTAATTGTATCTTATGAAGATCATATACCCTATGATGACCCTTATACACTATGTAGGTTCCTTGTAACTTATGAAGATGATATTTACCCTTTGAAGTCCATTGTAGGTTTCATTAATTTTTAAAATTTTCACTTATTTTTCATATGATATACCTTAAAAAGTCAGTTTTACCCTAAAAATGTACTTAAATGTACCTTATGATGTTTATAGTGTACCCTATGAAGTGCATAAGGTTCATTCCTTTTCCATTTTTTCAATTCCTCACAATGTTTTCAAACTCATCCAAATAATAATATATTTTTTCAGATCACTTAGAGGGATTATCAATCACTTAAAAATATATCAAATAATCACCCGAAGGTTATCCTTACACTAAAATTATTGTGTTAATTTTTAGTTATTCATGGATGGATCTTTTTCACTCCACCTAATTCCCTCTTAAAAAATAATTCTTTAATTTCTTAAAAATATCCCATAGGTTAGAACCTATAAACTATTTAAAAACTAATTTATAAAACACTCTAATAATTATTAATTGTATTGAACTTGTATAATAACAAATAAATTAGTATATATTGGCCTGATACATTGAACCTGTCTATCTAAATGCATCAATAGCTTTACCTCATTTTCTATCATATGAATGCATCTTGAAAGTCCCTACAATGAAAACCACCCACTTTCAATTTACACAAATATGAGTATTATATCATATTATTTAAAATTATATTTACAATATATATTGAAAAAATCTCTTCATAATGACTGCAACGCCCCAAAATTTTAAAATATGAACAACGTATTAAATAGCATGCATGTCACACAAAACTGAGTGTAGAAAGGAATATAACAACCTAATACTTTATGATATATTTAGTATTTTAAATAAATTGAATAAATTCAATTGATTGGAGTACAAAAAACTATATTTTTATCTTATTTTATATGAAACAATGAATTTATTCAACATCTTGCGTCACATGCAAGACCGAGTTTTACCAAATAAGAATATATTATTAATATTATCATTTAATATAATTGTTATTACCTAGCCATTAGAATGGTGAATATGAATTGAATAAAATAAATTATGATAAAATATAGTTTACTCATGTTTATTAAATATCTATTTATTATTAATAAAATAACTATCATTTAAAAGAAAAAGTTTTTTTAAATAACTATATTTTTCTAAAAGATAGATTAATTACGTTTAACACATATAATTTAAAATTATTTTTTTAACTTTTATAAAATATATATAAAATAATAGAGTTATTTTCTAAAATTTTAATACCAAATTTATCTAAGGATTAATGTTTTATTATTTTTTTGAGAAGTTTCATTTTTTGATGAATAGTAAAAATACTGGTTTTTAATTGAAAACTGCCTTTTCATCTAAATATTTTATAATCATAATTTATATTTATAATTGGTTTTAAATTCAAAATAGGTCAATTATACATCTATTTATAAAATTTAGGTCATTTGAATCATTTTAATATTGAAATTGGATAGAAAAACTTTGTAAAATTTTGAACATTTTCACATTAAAAACCCACTTTCTTGTCGTGTCTATGAGATTAATTTTAAATTAAAGTTTTCCAATTATAATAATTTAATTTGTAAAATTAAATTATATATTTATAATAATTATAATTTATAATTTCTAATAATTCTATCTTATTTTTTGACTAATGTGATTAGGGAAAACAGTTAAAATTAATTACAGTGATTAAGGTAAAAATGAGATTACCGAGGGATTAAACTTTACACTTAAGGGAAAAAATGACCTAGATATTTTTGAAAAACCCATTTTATAGACATATTTAGATCTATTAACATATAGGATAATTAATGGTCCATTATTGGGGACTCTTTACATGAAACAAATGAGGGTGGAATTCACTCTTTCAAAAATTACAAGTGTGCCACTCACCCCACTTATAAAAGGCCACCCCTATCCTCCTTTCTTCACACATATAAATACATTTTGTTCAAAATATCCCTAAAAAAATCAATCCAAAACTTCCTTACACTCATACTAGAATCTTTATTTTGGGTATAAATGAAGTCTTGTAAGGTTTTAGTGAAAATATAAGTAGGATAACCGAAGAAGAGGTAATGTTATTCTAAAAGCGTTATTATTTAACTTCCTTATCAACCTACTTAAATTATTACTATACTATGAATATATAATAAAATAAGTATCTTAAATATACCTATATGTTTATTTGTTAAGGGTATTACCTATAACTTCACACAATTCCATCAATGGGTTATTAAATCGTCATTTGTGTGTATGATATACTACCACCTCATGAATTGATGTCATTTTTTTCCATTACCACATTTCAAGGTTGATAATAATGATGAATATATAGTTTATATATAATATATATGATATTTATGATGTTATTATTCTTTTTAATAATTATATCACACAAACCTTCATGTTTTCCATTTTATGGGAATAAAATATTGTTTCTTGGGTGTACAACGGACTACTGCCTCGTGAAGTGATGTGATTAATTCACGATTTACATGGAATGTATTTAGGATGGGATTAATAAAAATATATGATATATATGAAATAAAAAATAAACTATAATTATAATATATATATATATACATATATATCATTTACTTTTCTTTCATTCAATATGAAAAGAAAATGGAAACAACGTTTATGCGTACGTGTGACCTACCATCTCCTTGAATGATGTATTTCATTTCATATAACCAATTTTTATGGATTTTTCTAAATAAATATATACTGAATATATATTATATTTTCATAATGTTTTAAATTATTAATACTATTAAATCATGATTTTGTAAGAGGAACAAAAAATAAAAAGTCAAAACATACTCAAAAAACAAAGAAGTTATTAGTCAAAACAATGAAAACAATGAAATATTATTAAAGAAAGAGTAATAAGATGTTATAAAAGGATAATATACGATATTATAAATATTAATATAGTTCTATTTTAAGTTAATAATATGTTTAAAACCACTATATAATAGGTTAAATCACATTCAATTAAAAAGGAATCCTAAGGTAAGGGATTTCATCTCAATTTCATTTAATTGAGGAAAATTGTAATATTATACACCTAATTTATTTTATATGGTGTATATAAGGTCAATTTAACATGTAATATCATGGAAAAAATATTATTCATGGAATTTTAAATTTCAATTTTAATTATTTCATCTATGGGGACTTGAATTAATAGTTTTTACATGGTAAATAATTTCATAACAAAATTTATTTTTAATGGGTTATATTACTTCCTTAATTTCATTATATTCCAAGATTATGTGAATAATTACTTTTGAATATATATTTTTTTTAATTACACTTTTCTATGTGTATTTTAAATTTATAAACATAATCTATTCATTGATTAGTTCTCACTTAGATGTTATGATCATTTTAAGGGTATATTTCATAATCTCATTCTAATCGAGATTATTTATTATTGAATTCACATTAAAGAAAATTATTTGATAATTGTGTAAAAAAAACCTTTAATTTTCTTATTATATGGTTATTCGTGATTTTTTTTCAAGTTATAGTTACATTTTACAACACTTTTGTACTAAAAATTAGGAGAAAATATTTTAATAAAATCCGACTTCATTTCTATCTTCGGTCAAAAATCCGTTTTCTTACAAAACCATGATTTCTAAAAAAGTTTTCAATTTTTTAACCTTTTAAAAATGATTTATGAAAGAAATTTTATCCCATTTTTAATCTTTATATTTTTTCCAAATTAATATTATGTCATTTTCAAAATAATTACCATTTACTTTTACCGAAAATGTTAAAGGAATCTTCTTATCATTTTATAAAACAAGGAATTTTACTAACCTTTTTAAAGTGAAGAAGAAATGTTATTTTTTTAGTTTGTTGGAAGGTATATAATTACCCACCATTATGAAATTCATTTCTTTGAAGCTTTCTTTTTAATTATATGATGATATTTTTAAAGAAAATATTTTTAAAAGTGGTTTTCAAAGAAAAGGATTTTCAAAATGTTTTCAAATTGAAAAGGATATTTTATTTAATAATATTTTTAAAGATATTTTTATGGTATTTATGTTAATATATGAAAAAACCTTTATTATTACTCCAATGGGTATATATTGATACCATCCTTATTTTTCCTATAGATGGATTATCATTATTTTGACTATGGAAAGTTTTGGAAATTCACTTCCTTGATTCATTTTTGTAATAAATAAATTTCCCTTGAAATGTTCACTTTCTTATGATCATTTAATATTAAATTTAATATAAATATCCATATTATTTATTAATTATTTAATTATTTCTTAAAACATATCTCATTTCAAGATATTATGTTTTACTTTGAATGTAATTTGTTTGACTGGGGAAATATTGATAAATTAGCATCCTTTACTTAATATGAATAATTGATGTTATGGAATATTGATTTAATTAAATCCATTATTCATTATATGAGGAATGGTTTAGACCTAAAGAGATGGGTGGGGACTATTATAATATAGCCAATCGATACATCAATAGGTATCATGATACAAATCTGTAAAGCAAGCATTAAATGAGTTTTAACTTATAGATTAAACCATCTTGTAAAAGGTCTTGATGGAAGTGTTATCATGTTCCAGATACATGATGTCCAATAATTAAACATTTCATATATTCACAATTTAGTTACTATTATCCATGATATTTTCACCATGAAAAAATATATGGATACATTTTAATCAAATATTATTGATTTAATGGCATGTGTTTTCAATTATTTACCTTGGCATATTGATTATGCCTTATCTAGTTATTTAAATGGTCTGTGTACTCTATTATTTACACTTCCATATTGATGTTTCCTTATCTTATCATGACATTATAGTTATTTAAATGGAATATATTACCAGTTATTTACCTTTATATATTGATTATTATTATTGATTCATGATTTCCTCCTATGTACATAACCCTTACTGAGCATTTGAGTTCAATATTATTTTATTTCCTTTCTCTAGTATTCCATGAATTTTAATATAAAAAATATACAAGAATATTCTAGATGAAATAAAGTTATTCTCAAAAAAAAATATGTTGTAATTTGTGTATTCAAATGTAACACAAGACATTAAGTATGCATTTAGTTTACCAAGACTACTAAACTATTTGGTCCTTTGGTATGTGATTCCCAGTATCTTATTTCAGTGTATTAAATTGAAACACCAGATCTTAGTTTTCGGGGTCAGGGTTGATATAGTTGGTAACAATGAAAGTTTAGTAGAAACCTTGGAAAATAGGTTTAGGAAAACATAGTTTATGTAACATCAACCTATGATAGAATTTTAGGATAAGGACTGAAGAATAACCTAATGTTTTTATAAGGTAGGGATTATATAGTTTTATTTAGAAATAAATCCCTATATGGATACTACAAGTGGACATGATTCTGTAATAGATGCACCTAATAGTAATAAACCTGAAAAGGGTACGTCAATATTGACTCTAGTGTAACTTGGTACACGACAACGTGCCTTACTGTACACCTATTTTGGTACTCATGGGTGATATTATTAGGATAATTCATAATTCCATTTCAAACCATTATGAAGGATTTAAATAGATGATGATAATTAATAACCTAGGTTTAACCTTAGACCAAGGAGGACCTATGGTGAAATAATATGGATGAAGTATTGGGATTCAATAATTAAATTGTATAATTATTTTTACCAATGGTATTTTGGTTATAATAATCATTAAACATCTAATTATTGTGTTAAATTTTAGAAGCACATGTGTCTTAATTAAATTAAGTGTTATGAATTCCATCATGGGTTTATGAGTTTAAGATTTATAATAAGATAAAAGTATTAAACATATCTTTTTTAGGTTTTATGTTATTAGAATATACTGAGATTAAGGATATTTTGGATAATTTATGGAAATGTTATGTTTTAGTGGAAATTTTATTTGAGTAATAATGAATTTATATTTTATATACATAAGTTTAATCGTATTGATAACCTTTAGGGTTAATGTGATCATTAATGAAATTGTAATAATAGTTAATTTTTTTATTAAACTTTACAAAAAATACGTTGTATTTAAAACCATAGAGAAAAGGTTATTTAAAGATTAAATTTCAAGGATGTCCTTAATATTTATTATGGGAATTATATTAATATAGCTTATAAAAAAAAAAATTATATGCCGGGTGAAAATCCATCATTCTTGGGAAGTCTAAATCGCTTGAACCCCTGACCAAAGTACAATAAGGGTTTCCTTACTACCACTATCCAACGTGATGTCCTGGTTATTATACCATTGTTTTTAGTTAAAAAATAAAGTGAATAAATATTAATGATAAACCAGTAGTATTAATTTTTTTGTTTAGAGAATAATTTATTATATTGGATAACTTGTGATATACATATTTGTTTTGTAAAATAGTTTGATATAGTTGGAAATACTTTTCATTCTTTATGGATCTTACGATCTGTTAAAAGTGAATTTTAGTGCTCCAGGAATAAAAAATTCATTTTTTATATTTATTTCTAGGAATAAGAGATGAATTGAAAATTGAAAAAAGAACAAACAAATGATGAATTTTTAATTATAAAATAGAAAATTCTCAAGTAAGTATATTAACTTATATTCTTAGATAGTAAAATAAATATTCAAAATTAGGAAAAATATATTGATTTTTTTTATCTTATTACCTTCATATCTGATAAATTATATGGTCATTTAAATCATCAAAGATTTATGGTTTTGAGCCCCTAACTTTCTATTGATCATTCAATTTCTTGTGATCAATGACCTAAATCACTATCTATAATTATTTATCCTTTTTTCCATGTTCGTATCTTCACTTTCCATCGATATTCTCCTAATAAAAAACATAGTTATGTGTTATTCCAGATGACCTTGGTATATCCCATTCTCTCTTATTAAGAGTAAATTTTACAAAACCTTATCATGTTGTGGGGTTTTCAACAATTTTATTTATAAATTTCAAACTATTTACTACCATGTTAATGTTTAAATTACAATGGAATAATTAATTTATGGTGGGGAGAATGTAACACCTCAAAAGTTCAAGATATGAACATCATATTTGATAACATGTATGACACACAACACCAAGTGTAGAATGTAATATAAAAAACTGGTACGTTATGATATATTTACTATTTAAAATAAATTTAATATATTATATATCTTTAAATTCATGAAAAAAATAAGTTTATCTTTTATTTCACCCAACAATGACTTTCTTTGACGGCTTGCGTTACACGCAAGACTGAGTTTTACTGAACAACAATAGGCTATTAATATTATTTTTTACTATAACGGTTAGTGAATTGAAATTGGAATTGAGGTTATGAATAATATTAACTAAAATATGAAAATATATAGTTCACACATGTTTATTAAGTATATATTTATTATTTATAAAATAATCATCATTTTAAAAAATGTTTTGTGAAAAACTGTATTTTTCTAAAAGATGGATTAATCACACTTAGCACACATAATTTATAATTAAATTTTACAAATTTTATAAAATTTATATAAAAAATAAACTTAATTTTTGAAAGTTTAATACCAAAATTATCTTAGGATAAATTTTGGGTATTTATCTGAGAAGTTTCATTTTCATGAATAGTAAAAAATAATAGATTTTAATTGAAATATGCCTTTTCATCTAAATAATTTACATTATTAAATTATATTTTGAATTGTTTTTAATTAAAAATATTTAAATTATTCATATATTAATCCAATTTGGGTTATTTGAATCATTTTCATATTGAAATTAGATATAAAAACTTTGTAAACTTTTGAACATTTTCAATTTAAAAACCCGCTTTATCGTCGTGTCTATGAGATTAACTAAATTAAAATTTTCCAATACTAAGAATTTAATTTTAAAAAATGTATTTGATATTTTAAATCATTATAATTTATAATCTCTAATAATAAAAACATTAATTTTTACCAAAGTGATTAGAAAAAACAGTTAAAATTAATTATAATGATTAAGGTAAAAACGATATTATTGAGGGATTAAACTTTAAACTTAAGAAGTAAAATGACATTTAAACTAGTAAAAATCCCATTTTATGAACATATTTAGAACTTATAACATCTAATATTGATAATTTACTATTATTGGGGCTCCGTTCAATGAAAAACATGTCTATGGAATTCACTCTTTCAAAAATTACAGGTGTTCCACTCACCCCATTTATAAAAGGACACCCATATCCTATTTTCATCACTCTTATAAAAATTTTTTTTGGGACATAACTATCCAAATAACTACCCACATTACCTCACCTAATACTATAATACTTTTTTTGGTCATAAATAAAACCATTGGAGGTTTTAGTGGAAACCTAAGGTGGATACCCGAATAATAGGTAGTGTTCTTCTAAAAGCATTTTTGTTTTATTTCCTTGTCCACCCACTTAAATTATTATTATTACATGATTATATAATAACCTAAATATAATAAATATACTTATATGTTTTATGTTAATGATAAATCATACAAATTTAAGCACTTCAATCAAATGGGTTACAAAATACTCATTCACGTGTATGACGGGCTACCGCTTCGCAAACCGATGTAGTTCTTTTTTCCATTAACACTTTTAAAGGCTAGTAATAATGACAGATTTATAGTTTATATATAATATATTTTATATTTATGATGTTATTATTCATATAGATTTATTATATCACACATAAATCCATTCTTTTTGTTTATTTTTAATATGATATTGTCCCTTGTGTGTATAGAGGACTACCACCTCGCGAAGTGATAAGATTTGTTCATGATTAAATGGAATGAATTAAGGATGAGTTTAATAAAAATATGTGATATATATGACATAAAAATGATACTATAATTATAATATATATACATATATATCATTTACTTTTATTTCATTCAACAGGTTAAGAAAATGGAAACAACGTTCATGCGTACGTACCGCCTACCATTTCCATTAATGGTGAATTTCATTTTCTATCAATTTTTTTAGGGATTACTATAAATAAATTCATATTGAATATATATAATATTTAAATAAGGGTTTACATTCTTGATATGATGAAATCATTATCTATGTAATAGGAACAAAAAATAACATGTCAAAACATACTAGAAAAACAAAACAGTTGTTACTCAAAATAAGGAAAATAATTACAGTTTATAAACAAATAGGTAATAAGATGTCATAAAGGATAATATATAATATTATAAATATTAATATGGTTATATTTTAAGTTAATAAAATTTTTAGAACCACAATACATGAGGTTAAATTATGTTCAACCAAAAAATAAGTGTTACTTAAGGTAAGGGATTTCGTCTAAATTTCATTTAATTGAGGAATATTGTAATGCTATGCACCTAATTTATTTTATATGTTATTTATAATATCCATTTTACTTGTAATATCATTAAAATTAAATTATTAATGGTATTTTATGTTTCAATTTTAATTATTTCATTGATGAGTATTTGAATTGAAATGTACTAAGTGGTAAAGAATTTCATAACTCAATTTCTTTTCATTGGGTTATATTACTTCCTGATTATTTTTAATATTCCAAGATTATGTGTATAATGACTTTTTAATATCTATTTCTTTAATTAAACATTTTTTATATGGATTTATGTTTGATACACATAATTGATTCATTGATTACTTCTCACTTCAATGTTATGGTCATTTTAAGAGTTTATTTCATAATCCCATTCTAATCAATATTGTTTATTCTTGAATTTACATTAAATAAAATTAGTTGATAATTTTTTAATTATAACTTTAATTTTATTATTATATAGTTATTAATGATATTTTTAATGTGATAATGCCATTATATAACTCTTTGGTACTTAAAATTATTGAGAAAATGTTTTAATAAAATCTGACTTCATTTATCTCTTCAGTCAGAATTCCATTTTCTTACCAAACCATATTTTCTAAAAATGTATTAATTTTTTTAACATTTTAAAAATTATATATCAAATCAATATTCTCCCATTTTTACTTTAAAAAAAATTAATGTAATCTTATGTATTTTTCAAAACAACACCCATTTGGCTTTTACTGAAAATGTGAAAGGAATCTTCTTATAATTTTTGAACAAAGAACTTTCATAACATTTTTATAGTGAAAAATAAATGTTATTTTTTTTAATTTTATCTAATGTATGGAATTAACCACCATTACAAACTTAATATATTTGAATCTTCCTTTTAAAGTTTACATGGATATTTTTAAATATTTTTTTCTTCTAAAAGTGATTTTCAAATAAAAGGATTTTCAAAATGTTTTTCAAAATTAAAAAGATTTTTTCTCAATTTTTTTAGGATATTTTAATTAAATTTATATTCATAAATGAAAATATCCATTTATTATTACTCAAATGGGTATATATTTATACATTTCTTATTCTTCCTCCAGATGGTTTATAATCATTTTGACTAAGGAAAGTATTGACAATTCACTTTATTGATTCATTTTTGTAGTCAATAACTTTACCTTTAAATGTTCAATTTCATGTGATCATTTGACATTAAATGTTCCCTAAATATAAATATTATTTATTATGTATATGATTATTTTATAAACCGCATATCATTTCTAGATATAGTTTTTTACTTTTAATGTTATTTGTTTGACTAGGGAAATATTGATAAATCCATATCATTTACTCAATATTGATATTTGATGTTAAGGAGTATTGATTAAATTAAATATATTATTCAATATATGAAGAATGCTTTGGAACTAAAGTTATTGGTGGGGGTTAGAATAATATATCCCCTCAATGTATCAATAGGTATCATGAGACAAATCAGTCGTGCTAGAATTAAACATGTTTTTAACTGTAGAATAAACCATATTGTGAAAGGTATTTATGGTAGTTTTAATGTCATATAAATTCCATATATATATGTTTTAATTATATAGAATTATACCATGACTACAAAATCTGACGACACACAATTTTGAGGCCCGAAGTGCCCGAAATGATCCATTGAAGTTTGGTTAAGTTTTAATTAGCGTGCATAAGTAGTTTTCCTGAAAAACTAGAATAACTCTTAAATGGTAACTTGGATCAGAAATATGAGGGCATCATTGCGTTCAGGATGGTAGGTTTACCCTAGGTGCAACTTAAGTTTAGTCGGCATGAGCCTTCTATGAGAAAACCCAAAAATGGAATAATCGTGAATAAAATAATTTAATAAATTATTTTCTTTTTCAAATGATTATAACTCAAAAAAGGTAACTTGGATTGAAAATCCGAGACCACCACTGAACTCATGAGGGTATTATCTCTTTAGGAAGATACTAACATTGGTCGACGCATGCCACCAGTGAAAGTTAGTTTTTGGTTGTAAATAAAATAATTAAGTGACAATTATTTTATTATAAAATTCATAAATTATAAACGGTAACTCGGATTGAAAATCTGAGAGTACCATTGGGTTTTTTGGGGTGTGTTTCACTTAGACAGAGCCTAACCTCAATTGGCGTGGGTTAAGGGTGACTGTTATAATTTTTCCAAACTTTTTTTCGGGTACATTTAGTAAAGGCACGAGAAGCATTATATAACTTTTGAACCGATGCTCGGAATTGAAATCTGAGGGCACTGTTGAAATCACAGCACCGATATTCACTTAAGGAGACCTTCACCTTGACTGCAGTAGGTTGAGCGTGAAAGTTAGTTTTCTTGAATTTAGTGGGAGAGTTAAAAGAATAAAAATAAAATAAAGAACAAATTTTATTTTATTTTTAATACCTCCCAATTTGTATTTGTAGTGGTGGGGACCACCCGAGATAGTAAACCCACCAAATTGAATTCTTAATGGTGGGGACCACCCGACCCCCTTTAACTCCCTCTTTAATAACAGAGGTGACTTTTCGTTTCCTTTAAATTAATTATGACGACCTCATTGTAATTAATGGAGAACTTTAATTTGATAAGTTGGCTATTATTTTTATTGGGTTTGGGAAAATCATTGGAGAGGGTTGGAGATGCCTTGGAGAATTTAGAGGAACTCTTCTTATCCAATGAAGAATGCTTCTTCAATGAAGAATTTGATCCAACAAAGAATGAGGAACCGACCCCGAGCTCAGATCAGAGGTGCCTTGTGGGACTGACGAACACTGATTCTCTTCAATGACTTAATTTTATTCCTCACGCCTACTCCTACAGAACCTTCAAGGTAGGGTTTGTTGTTTTGAATACCCCCTTACTCATTCCTGACATTCTTCGTGATTCAAGAATTATTGAGCCACTTGCTACCGCCCTAACACAGAGGGTGCGGGCCAAATGATCATGGAATGACCTCTCCTAAATCCTTTGAGGTTTTTTATGTGTTCTTCACAATGGAGGAGGATGGTGACTGGTGCCGGAGATTGGCACCAATGGGACTTAGGAGCGTAGGCTGACACCACGACCGACTGCGAAGACGGCGGCAACACAACCGCACCGCTGGAGAAAAGCCACAGCCCGTCGGCCGTGGTGGAGTAAGGGCGGCGGCCGACACTCTGGATTTCCACACGTATGGGATGGAAGCATGCGTCCATGCCGCACAGCATGCAAGAGCCGCGACCATGTGCCGTGGCGGCAAGAGGAGGGTGGCCGAATCACTGTCGACTGCCAGCAGAGGCGCGGCGCGCGACCGCGCCGCGCGGAGGAGGGGGCGGGCCATCCGGCCAGCCACGGTGGGTTGCCGCACCATGGGCCGCTGCACTATGGGCTTCCAAGCAGGCCACACCGCGGGCCAGGACGGACCCAGTGGGTCGGGTCGGTCCGGACCCAGACAAACTTTGACTCTTTTCGTTCTATCGGCCATATCTTGAGCTATGTGCGTCTGTTTGATGAGCCGTCTATGGCACCCGAAACCTTGGATCAATTAGGTACTTTTGGTATACCCCACTTGGGTTTTGGATAAAGTTGGGGTATGGCCGGGTTGGATCGAAGACGAATCCAACCGGGCCCTCGGGACTAAAAGACCAATAACTTATAGGCTGGGCATCCGATTGATGCACCATCTATTACGTTGAGACCCCTTTTTAGTGGTGGTCCTTTGGGATACTTCTTTGTGGGACTTCTTGGCTGTTGGATTTTCGATGTGCGGCTTGAGTGGAGACCCTTCCGGAATCAAGTGAGATTAGTACGGGAACCCTGTGGCTGGATATAACATGAGAAAGGGATCCTATGTGGGTCTGTGCTTTGGGATCTTTTATGGGTCTGTGCTTGAGGATATCACATGGATCTACTCTAGGAATCCATGTGGGACTACTCTAGGATCATGTGTGGGTCTGCTGTACTAGGATCCTATGTGTGTCTGATGATGTACTAGGATCTTATCTTGGTCTGATGATTTAGGATCCTATGTGGGTAGGATGATTTAGGATCCTACATGGGTATGCCTCTTAATAGAGTAAGATGATTAAGTAGTTACATATAATCATCTTTACTACCATACCTAAGTTATAACTAGTGTGAGTTGAGTCCTTAACTTCATGGTGACACCTTTGTGGTAATCTTCTGTGTGGCGTACCTGTGTGGTACTTACCATCGTGGTGATACTATTGTGGTATTATTCTGTGTGGTGTACCTGTGTGGTACTTACCTTCATGGTGATACCTTTGTGGTATTATTTTGTGTGGCGTACCTGTCACTACTGGAAATTCGGGCTATAGCCACGGTTCTAAACCGTGGCTATAGGCCTTGAAACCGTGGCTATAGGTAATAGCCACGGTTCCTCAAACCGTGGCTAAGTTTGGCGTGGCTATAGGCCTAGACCTATAGCCACAGTTCCAAACCGTGGCTTTAAATCTATAGCCACGGTTTCAACCGTGGCTTTAGGCATATAGCCACGGTTGAAACCGTGGCTGTATACCTATAGCCACGGTTGAAACCGTGGCTATACTAAAGGCCAGACAGAATACATTGCCACGGTTTTAAACCGTGGCATTATGTCTATAGCCACGGTTAAAAACCGTGGCAATAAACCAATAGCCACGGTTTAAAACCGTGGCTATAGGGTGTCCAAATCCATAAAAAAAATACCCCCTGCACACCCCCCTGCCACCCCCTGTCAGTCCCCCCTGCCCCCTGCTTGTCCCCGTGCCAGCACCCCCTGCCAGCCCCCCCTGCTTGTCCCCCTGCCAGCCCCCCCTGCCCCCTGCTTGTCCCCCTGCCAGCCCCCCCGCTTGTTCCCCTGCCAGCCCCCCCTGCCCCCTACTTGTCACCCTGCCAGCCCCCCCTGCTTGTCCCCCTGCTAGCCCCCCTTCTTCTCCCCCTGCCAGCCCCCCCTGCCCCCTGCTTGTCCCCCTGCCAGCCCCCCCTGCCCCCTGCTAGTCCCCCCCGCCAGCCCCCCTGCCCCCTGCCCCTCCCGCCGGCCTGGACACCCCTCCCCCCTGCCTGGACACCCCTCCCCCCCTGCCCCCTGCTAGTCCCCTCCCCCCTGCCCCTGCTAGCCCCCCCTGCCCCCTGCCCCCTGCCCCCTGCCAGCCCCCCCTGTCCCCCTGCCAGCCCCCTGCCCCCTGCTAGTCCCCCTGCCAGCCCCCCTGCCCCCTGCTAGTCCCCCCCGCCAGCCCCCCCCCCTGCCCCTACCAGTCCCCCCTGCCTGGACACCCCTCCCCCCTGCCTGGACACCCCCTGCCCCTGCTAGTCCCCTCCCCCTGCCCCCTGCTAGCCCCCCCTGCCCCCTGCTAGCCCCCCCTGCCAGCCCCCCCACCCTGTCCCCCTGCCAGCCCCCCCTGCCCTCTGCTTGTCCCCCTGCCAGCCCCCCTTGCCCCCTACTTGTCCCCCTGCCAGCCCCCCCTGCTTGTCCCCCTGCCAGCCCCCACCCCCCTGCCCCCTGCTTGTCCCCCTGCCAGCCCCCCCCCCACTGCCCCCTGCTAGTCCCCCCCGCCAACCCCCCCGCCCCCTACCCCTCCCGCCGGCCTGGACACCCCTCCCCCCTGCCTGGACACCCCTCCCCCTGCTAGTCCCCCCCCTCCCCTTGCTAGTCCCTCCCCCCTGCCCCCTGCTAGCCCCCCTGCCCCCTGCCAGCCCCCCCCCCCCTGTCCCCCTGCCAGCCCCCCCTGCCCCCCACCAGCCCCCCCTGCCCCCTACCAGTCCCCCCTGCCTGGACACCCCCCCTGCCCCCTGCTAGTCCCCTCCCCCCTGCTAGTCCCCTCCCCCCTGCCCCCTGCTAGCCCCCCCTGCCCCCTGCTAGCCCCCCCTGTCCCCCTGCCAGCCCCCCTGCCCCCCTGCCAGCCCCCCCTGCCCCCTGCTTGTCCCCCTGCCAGCCCCCCCTGCCCCCTGATAGTCCCCCCGCCAGCCCCCCTGCCCCTACCAGTCCCCCCTGCCTGGACACCCCTCCCCCTGCTTGTCCCCCCTTGCCACCCCCCTGACACCCCCTGCTAGTCCCCCTACCCCCTGCTAGTCCCCCCCTGCCACCCCCCTGCTTGTCTCCCTGCCAGCCCCCCCCCTGCCACCCCCCTACTTGTCCCCCTGCCAGCCCCCCCCCTGCCCCCTGCTTGCCCCCCTGCCAGCCCCCCCTGCCCCCTGCTTGCCCCCCTGCCAGCCCCCCCTGCCCCCTGCTTGCCCCCCTGCCAGCACCCCCCCCCATGCCCCCTGCTTGTCCCCCTGCCAGCCCCCCCTGCCCCCTGCTTGTCCCCCTGCCAGAGTTCTTCTTTATTGGTTCATTTCTTGAAGCATTCTTAATTGAGTTTGTAATTTTCATGTTATATAGCATCAACGAAATGGTATTTTGGTTAGATAACAGGGATACAGGATGTTCATAATAGTTCATATTATCTACAGATTTAGCACCAACAAAAGTTAAATTAATAGAATGAAGAGTAGGTGTACCTGGGTCCTTTGAATCATCTATATTCTGCATCTTGATAGCGTCCAGATCTAATGGAAGGGGCCTCTGCCCGATGGGTTCAAAATGTGCCTGCATTAGCGTGGGGTCTTGTACAAAGGTTGTGCTTCCTTTTGTATGTTTTATAGGTTCCAGTGTCAAGGTACCTTGTTTATCAATGTTAGTGTGTTTTGTTTGTGCCTTAGCCTAAAGAGACTTTAGACTAATATGAGGATTCCTACTTTTTATAGGACAACCAGTGGTATGAATGACGTTTAGATTAGTGGAGAGTTTTCTGGTTTTTATAGCAGTGCCAGTGGCATCCAGAGTTTTAGAGTCATAGGTGTAGTGAGCAGAGGAAAAAGAACCTAAACCATTTGTCTGATTGTTTGACTCATTTATTATCTCTTGGTTTGGTGTGAAATTCAGTCAAAAGCAGACATTGAATTTCTATCACAACAGGCTGATCCGGTTCAGACGACATGTGCAGAGGATGAGGATGATCTGGTTCGGACAACATGTGAAGAGGATGAGGAAAAAGAAGAATTACTGAACAAATATTATGTGATAGATGTACAATAAAATATGTCAAACAATTCCAAACCAATGTTTTCAGTTGAATTGAGCCTTTGTACCACCTGCTATGCACGTTTTGTGGAAAGATGGATGAGAGGCAGCGCTGAGAGGAGATATAGTTTAGGAATGAGGAAATACGAAAAATTAGAGCTAACCATTCAATGTTTCTCTAAGGAGGAGTAACTGCCGCAGGGTGTCGTCCTGGAGCAGGGCCAAATCACGGCGTGACCGCGGCGTGACCGCAGCGTGACCACAACGTGTTGGCCCGGTCCAGCGACATCCGCGGGGCAACATATTCCACTTAGTTTCAAATAGGATGATATGGGTATGTGTAGACTACCAGTCCCCTCCCCCATGTCTGGACACCCCCCCTGTCTGGACACCCCCCCTGTCTGGACACCCCCCTGCCCCCTGCCACTCACCTGCTTGTCCCCCTGCCAGCCCCCCCTGCCCCCTGCTAGTCCCCCCCTGCCCCCTGCTAGTCCCCCCCTGCCACCCCACTGCCAGCCCCCCTGCCCCCTGCCACCCCCCCTGCCAGCCCCCCCTGCTTGTCCCCCTTCCAGCCCACCCCCTGCCCCCTGCCAGTCCCCCCCTGCCCCCTGCCACACCCCCTACTAGTCCCCCCTGCCAGTCCCCCCTGCAACCCCCCAGCCCACCTGCACCAGCCCCCCCCGCAGCCCACCTGCACCAGCCCCCCCATCCCCCAGATGCACTAGTCCACCCCCAGCCCAGCTGCACCAGTCTCCCCACCCTCCCCTGCACCCCCCCCGCAGCCCACCAGCACCAGCCCCCAACCCCTAGCTGCACCAGCCCCCTATAGGTTAATTTAATTGTAATACCAAAAAATAAATTATTAAATAATTTAATTTAATACTTGAATTGAATTAATTTTCCCATGGGTATTAAAATTATTATTTTTTAAAACACAAATTAATATTTTAATTAATTTAATTTAATTCTAAAATTAAATTAATTCATTATATCAATTCGATTAACCTGGGCCCTGAATCTACTATAGGCCCAATGCTAGTTACGAAGAACCTACACAAACATTTTTTGGACCGTGCAAAGCTCGTACTGAGCTATTTTGGTCCAACCAACCCATCATTTCCTCGTCCGCTCCTTCATCATGGCCTCCTTCGTGGATGAGGGCATCGACGGGCACGACCTTCTTAGCTGTGAGAACAGAAAACAAATCTATGTACTTGTCTTCTATTTCCTTTGAACTGTTGATCAGAATGATTTGCGTCGAGCGTTCAATGGTAGAGAGGAAACGTTTTACAGAATCATCAATATCGTGATGGGACGCGGGGTTTTTGGACTTCCAGGATGGAGGGGCGACCCCTCCTAATACTGTGATCAGGCTTTCAGTTATGGTGTCAATGATAGGAGTAACGTGAGTCTGGATCGTGCAAAGTCTAATGAGAGCAGCCAGAAAATGGTGGAGGTGCAGGGGGCCACAGGAGTGCCCTGGACACTGCCCACTCAGCCAATGGTTGCTGCATTTTTTGAGAGGCTAAAAACAGACTTGAAGGTTGGGAGTTATTTAGAGGTTGAAGTGGTGGATTCCGGTGGTTTGAGTATGATTTCGGCTGGGAATTTTTGTGGAACGGAAGCTGCTGATGCTGAGGTGGTGAGATCGGATGAAGCGGTGGATCTGGTTGGCAGTAGTGAGCAGGATGGAAGCAGTGAGCTAAAAGGGAGGGGGAAAAGGAGTAGGGGATGACTGCTGATCAGGGAGGCATGGCTTGGTCTGGGCATAAGGAGAGCCCCCCTAAAGCAGACCCTGGGAGGCGTTATAGTGGCATGGAGTAAGGGCAGTGGGCATGCCCACAGTATCTAGAGGCCAGATATGATTTATGTTGCTCTGAACAATAGGTTTGAGGCTTTGGCTTTGAGGGAGTTAGTTGGAGATGATGCTATGCAGGTGGGGGGATGTCCGTTCATGTGGAGGTGGTTGGGAAAGAGGAGACTGATTGGACCTCACAAGAGATGATCTTGGTTGGACAGCCTCTAAAATTAACCATGTCTAGGAGCATCATTACAGACCTCACCCTATAGGTTACACATGACATATACTAATAGGGCTGCCACATTTTACACTACCTGCTGTTACACCTATTCATGCTCGTTCTCAGCTAGACATTCCTCAAGGACAGCCCCTCCCCCTCTGCTGGACAGCCCCTCCCCCTGCCTGGACACCCCTCCCCCTGCCTGGACGGCCCTCCCCCCTGCTGGACAGCCCCTCCCCCTGCCTGGACACCCCCCCTGCTGTACAGCCCCTCCCCCTCTGCTGGACAGCCCCTCCCCCTGCCTGGACACCCCTCCCCCTGCCTGGACGGCCCTCCCCCCTGCTGGACAGCCCCTCCCCCTGCCTGGACACCCCTCCCCCCTGCTGGACAGCCCCTCCCCCTGCCTGGACACCCTTCCCCCCTGCCTGGACACCCCTCCCCCTGCTAGACAGCCCTCCCCCCTGCTGGACAGCCCTCCCCCCGTGCTGGACAGCCCTCCCACCGTGCTGGACAACCCTCCCCCCCTGCGGGACAGCCCTCCCCCCTGCCGGACACCCCTCCCCCATGCCGGACACCCCTCCCCCATGCCGAACACCCCTCCCCCATGCCGAAAACCCCGCCCCCCTGAATGTTTCTCTGAGGAGGAGTAACCGCCGCAGGGTGTCGTCCTGGAGTAGGGCCAAATCACGGCGTGACCGCAGCGTGACCGCGGCGTGACAGCGGCGTGACCGCAGCGTGACCGCAACGTGACCGCAGCGTGACCACAGCGTGACCACAACGTGTTGGCCCGGTCCAGCGACATCCTCAGGGAAACATCTTCCACTTAGTTTCAAATAGGATGATATGGATGACATGAGAGGATGTTTTCTCAGAAGATTTAAAGAAATGAATGCTAATCTGTGATGACTAGAGGATTGGATGACCCCTCATATACCTAATTCGGTGAGGTTTGGAGATCTAGAAATGTGTAGGAATACCTAGAGGAATAAAATATGTCAGAAAATTCCAAACCAATGTTTTCAGTTGAATTGAGACTTTGTACCACCTTCTATGCACGTTTTGTGGAAAGATGGATGAGAGGCAGTGCTGAGAGGAGATATAGTTTAGGAATGAGGAAATACGAAAAATTATAGAGCTAACCATTCAATGTTTCTCTAAGGATGAGTAACCGCCGCAGGGTGTCGTCCTGGAGCAGGGCCAAATCACGGCGTGACCGCGGCGTGACCGCGGCGTGACCGCGGCGTGACCGCGGCGTGACCGCGGCGTGACCGCGGCGTGACCGCGGCGTGACCGCGGCGTGACCGCAGCGTGACCGCACCGTGTTGGCCCGGTCCAGCGACATCCGCGGGGCAACATCTTCCACTTAGTTTCAAATAGGATGATATGGATGGCATGAGAGGATGTTTTCTCAGAAGATTTAAAGAAATGAATGCTAATCTGTGATGAATAGAGGATTGGATGACCCCTGATATACCTAATTCGGTGAGGTTTGGAGATCTAGAAATGTGTAGGAATACCTAGAGGAATAAAATATGCCAGACAATTCCAAACCAATGTTTTCAGTTGAATTGAGCTTTTGTACCACCTGCTATGCACGTTTTGTGTAAAGATGGATGAGAGGTAGCGCTGAGAGGAGATATAGTTTAGGAATGAGGAAATACGAAAAATTATAGAGCTAACCATTCAATGTTTCTCTAAGGAGGAGTAACCGCCGCAGGGAGTCATCCTGGAGCAGGGCCAAATCACGGCGTGACCGCGGCGTGACCGCGACGTGACCGCGGCGTGACCGCAGCGTGACCACAGTGTGACCACAACGTGTTGGACCGGTCCAGCGACATCCGCGGGGAAACATCTTCCACTTAGTTTCAAATAGGATGATATGGATGGCATGAGAGGATGTTTTCTCAGAAGATTTAAAGAAATGAATGCTAATCTGTGATGAATAGAGGATTGGATGACCCCTGATATACCTAATTTGGTGAGGTTTGGAGATCTAGAAATGTGTAGGAATACCTAGAGGAATAAAATATGCCAGACAATTCCAAACCAATGTTTACAGTTGAATTGAGCTTTTGTACCACCTGCTATGCACGTTTTGTGGAAAGATGGATGAGAGGCAGTGCTGAGAGGAGATATAGTTTAGGAATGAGGAAATACGAAAAATTATAGAGCTAAACATTCAATGTTTCTCTAAGGAGGAGTAACCGCCGCAGGGTGTCGTCCTGGAGCAGGGCCAAATCACGGCGTGAGCGCGGCGTGAGCGCGGCGTGACCACGGCGTGACCGCGGCGTGACCACAACGTGTTGGCCCGGTCCAGCGACATCCGCGGGGCAACATCTCCCACTTAGTTTCAAATAGGATGATATGGATGGCATGAGAGGATGTTTTCTCAGAAGATTTAAAGAAATGAATGCTAATCTGTGAATTATATGTGGACATGTATATAATGAATGTGGACATGTATATAATGATTCTAGAAGAAGTAGTCTTAACTAACTAGATGAATGTATAGACTTTCTGATCCAATACTAAAGGAAACCACAGTTCTACATGAATTATATGTTTTTTCCATAATTCTCCAGAATGTAATAGGGACAAGGAGTGTTCTTTTTACAATATGAAGGGGAATGATGTCTCTAACTATGAAAGTTGGAACGGTAAGATGAATATTCCAATCTATGACTTGGAGAGAAAATACACTACTGTCCCTTATAATGTGGATAAGATAGGGGTTATATCAGTGTAGAAGGATACTGGGAAAACTACAGACTTAATCACTTCAACATCACCTTAGGATGGTCCTTCTAATGAAAAAAACATGGATTATTCTCAGTGTGTTGTATTTACTCTAGAGGGCCCACCCCCGGGAAAATCCTTGAATGAGGACAATGTACCCCTTCCTGATAGAGAGATAAACATTGGATAGAACATCCAGTTCGAGGGGCATCTATTTTGGGGGCACCTTTCCCTGATTAAATTTTTATTTTATGTTTGTAAAACTACATGGGAACAAAATAATATGTTAATATCACTCTAATCAAAACCAATAACTGAGAAGTGAATTTCACATAGATGCCCATTACCAAGAATGGATGTTCCCTCTTTCTTGTCGGTTGCATGCCAACGTGCCCGCATTTGAACCAACACCAACAACCTCGTCCTATGGTAGAAATGATTAATTAGATATATGCATCAATTTGTAACAATAAAGAATTTTTTTATCTAATTACAAACAAAGCATATAACTAATATATTAAAAACAAAAGAAATTAAGAACATAGAGTTCAAACAATCACACAAAATGCATGAATGATACCCACTAGTTACTATATTAACAACTTCAACACATATTCATGGATTTTAATGTAGATGCATGTTAACATTTGAAGTTCAAAAATGATTTTTAGTAAAACATTAAAATAAGCATACACACCAGAATTTCAATACAAAAAGGTAGTAAAAAAGGAAGCAACAACCAACATATTTAACAAGATGATTTCAGCATACAAAATTTATTAAAAGGAAACTTCCAACCATTTATTTCAACTAAAAAAAAGAAGTGAATTTTCAAGTTTAAGTAGAAAAATCACAGAATTTAAACTATTACTCCCATAGTGTAGATGCTCTATTCATTTGAGATCATTGGAAAAAATTTCCCTTCTTTTCTTGTTGAATAAATACCTTTGGTTTCCAAAATTTCATCTCCTATAAGTGTAAACATATACATTAATTTATAAAATTTAAAGTTCAAAACAGAACAAAACTAGAGTAAAAAACTAAGGTAGATTGGTTCAAAGTTACTATGAAATATAACTTCTCTAGATCTATAAAAATCGGTGAATCTATACTTCAATAGGATGTGAAATTATGCTCACAGCTGCACCCCTCCCCCCCTCCCCCCTACCCCCTCCCCCCTGCCCCCTGCCCCCTGCCCCCCCTCCAACCTACCCCCTGCCCCCATGCAACGTGCCCCCTGCCCCCCTGCAACCTGCCCCCCTGCCCCCTACCCCATGCCCCCTGCCCCCCTCCAACCTGCCCCCCTGCCCCCCTGCAACCTGCCCCCCTTCCCCCCTCCAACCTGCCCCCTGCCCCCCTGCCCCCTTCCCCTCCAACCTGCCCCCCTGCCCCCCTGAAACTTTCCCCCTGCCCCCCTGCCCCCTAAAACCTGCCTCCTGCCCCCCCTGTAACCTGCCCCCCTGCCCCCTGCCCCCTGCCCCCCTCCAACCTACCCCCTGCCCCCCTGCCCCCCTCCAACCTGCCCCCCTGCCCCCTGCAACCTGCCCCCCTGAAACTACTTATTTTGTTATGCGAGGACATCTAAGGCATGGACGCACCATGCTGAAATTTTTATGGAATTCTGCTACTTGTTGAATAATATTTATCTAGGAAAATTATTCTCATAGAGCATAATTTGATGTCTCGACAATTGTTGTTAGCTCGAAGGGATTGAGAATGACCCTCAAGCCTTTCCACAGGCCGACTTGGGTGCTCGGATCAGGGGTAATCCAATTTAGTTTGTGGAAAATGGTGTTTATAAATTATGTTTGGTAAAATTAAAACTTCTAGGGTGGAATGGATGTTCAAGTTTTAAAAGTTCCAAAATACCCTCCTCTTCTTCCTCAACCCCCACATCTTCTTCTTACCCAACCCCATGTCCCAAAGCTTGACAGCACCCCTCACCATAGATGAACCAGTTTCTAATCCTAGTTCTATGAGCATACCATAATTTGAGACCCTGGTGAGCTTCATTGCAAGGATGGCGATGGCCTAAAAAACACATCCTGTATAAAATTGATCTCCATCCTTCATCACTTTGGAGCAACCTGAACATTAACACTCTCAATTAGTTATCAAGAACAAATCATTAGAACATTGTTGCTCAAAAATATGAGGTGCATTGAAGGATGTTAAATTACCAATGGTTTAATTATTACCAACTGAAACAATCAGGAAACAATATAAATTCATCACCCACATTTAATAATTTTATTATTAAATGAATTTAGTTGTGGTACTCTACCTCAATAACATGCACTACTATGATATCTCTAACCTATGGATTGTACCTATAACCAGTTTATTCACCTATATAAACTGATTTAATGTGAATCTAGTTGGATAGTGTAAGATCCTCTAGTGTCCAATGAATAAAGTACCTATTAAAAAATTGGATGAGGAGTTCCATATCGATTATTGATAACATTAAGCATTATCTTTTACAACTGTCAGTTTTGATTTCTTCCATTTTAGGAAAGACATTGTTCATTTATGGGACTTCCTTGGAATGATCCCTTGTAACCCATCTAACCCAAAAAAATAGAGGTAATAGAAAATTGTTTATAATATCATAGTCGAATGCTCCTCGATATATAGAATAGATACTCCCCTATAGATAAGAGTTTCCTCACAATAGTTTTTACAGTGTAGAAGTTGTGATATTATATATAGAATCATGATACTCCCCTGAATGTTGATTTCCCAAATGAGGCTACCCTCTTAGTGGATCATGTCAAAGAGTATTAGAAAACATATTTTGATGGTGATTTTCAAAGATCGACTAAAATAATGCTTAATAATTCCAATCTTAATTGAGTAGGCCAGGTGGTTGTCTTTATCACACCAACACAAGACGTCCAATCATACTTTTTCCTATTTTTATAAGGTTTCACTGATGATGAGGCAAATTATTAGGCTCTCATTACTGGTCATAAGTTATCAGATGATATTTATTTCCCCCAAATGGATATGAAGGGAGAATCCAAGTTAGCCCTCAAATATATTAATGGTGACCGCGGCGTGACAGCCCCCCCCCCCCAAACCCCGGACACCCCTGCCAGTCCCCCCCCAGACCCTGGACACCCCTCCCCCCTGGCTGGACAGCCCCTCCCCCTGTTGGACACCCCTCCCCCTGCTGGACACCCCTCCCCCTGCTGGACACCCCTGCCCCCTGCCCCCTACCCCCTGTCTGGTTTAAGGAATCCACTATGAGAGAACCTCAAGGAGATCACAAATGAATTCCTTCAAAATTAATGGAACTAACAGATGGGGGGAGGGGTCTCTCATAGTGGATTCCTTAAACCAAACAGGTTCTAAGAGATCATAAATCAATTCTTTGAAAATTGATGGAACTGATTGAGAGAGAGGGAGCGATTCTCTCATAGTGGATTCCTTGAACCAAAGAGGGTCTAAGATATCACAAATGATTTTCTTGAAAATTAATGGAACTGGAAGGGGGGAGAGAGTTACCAAAACACCGGGTAAATGAGAGGTCTTTTCACGTATCTCCGCACTTATTTCTTGAAGGTCGAAAAGAGTCCTCCCACAAGACGGGCACGAAACATACTCCTGCCACAGTAGTAAAATTCCACACATCAAAATTATCAAAACTACATGATCAACCCAATCATCTTATTATCTAAAACCACATCACGTACTGTCTTTGTATTTCGCATCCTGCAACCTTGCAGTAAGTTGAATGATGTATCCCTCACGAAATCAATGTCCTGATCCAGCGCTTCAATTAGAATCCCGTCCCCGAGCCCATCCACAAGAAGTGCCCCGGCATTAGTGCCAGCTTCGATCACCAACTCATCCCTGAAACCAAGCTACTTGACTCACACCCAATTGAAGAAACCCAGATGAGTTGCAGGTCATGGTATTGTTCTGTAATTATCTATGGATCCTGTTGGGGAATTGAAGATGATGGATTGCAGCGAAGTTCAGAGCATTTCCTTCCAAAAATTCAAAAACACCAGCATGAAAAGAGGGTATACGGTTATTGAAAACCAACTCATTCCTTGCTTTCAAAATAAATGATAACAAGCTAACAGAAGCAGACATCATAAGGGCACGAACCTGTTCACTGCACTGGAATCAGCAAATGGAGAGAAGCAGTGCCTCAATTCCCTACAGGTCTAGACAGCAGCAGAAAACCATCTGTACATACTCCCATAGTCTGATTGTGAAGGTGCAATGCACGAAAATATGAGATAGGGATTCATCCGCATGAAGGCAGAAAAAGAAAAATGGAGGAATGGAACGTGATAATAAAATTAGAGAAGATGCTTTACCTCAAATGGGTAGATTTGAATCTTCCCCCTATAAACATTAGGAACCCAACATTTCAATTTGTAATGGCATAGGAAAACTGTAGAAACATTTGATTCATTTCGTCTCTCATTATGACACCAAGATGGGGAAACCTAAAAAATAGGTTGCAGTGAAACTGAAGTGATAAAAAATGGAATGATAAAGATACCGGCAATGAGGTCGTCGGGAGGAGGAGAGTTCGTCGGAGGAGGAGATTCCGTCGGGAGTAGGGGAGTTGCGGTCGTCCGGAGGAGGGGAGTCCGTCGGGGGAGGAGGGGAGTCCGTCGGGGGAGGAGGGGAGTTCGTCGGGGTCGTCCGGAGGAGGGGAGTCCGTCGGGGGAGGCGCGGTCGTCCGGGGAGGAGAGGTCGTCGGGAGGAGGGGAGTGCGTCGGGGGAGGAGGGGAGTCCGTCGGCGTCGGGGGAGGCACTGTCGTCCGGGGAGGGGGGAGGCGCGGTCGTCCGGGGAGGGGAGTGCGTCGGGGGAGGGGAGTGAGTCGGGGAGGGTTCCCTAGGAGTGAGTCCGGGGAGGGGGGAGGCGCGGCAAGGAGGCGTCGGGGAGGAGGGCGCGACGGCGAGGAGGGCGCGGCACGGAGGAGGTGTCGGCGTGGAGGCGTCGGGGAGGGGGAGGGCGCGGTGAGGAATCGCGAGGGGGAGGAGAAGTGCCAGATGGGTTTGAAAAAAAAACGGAGCAGCTGGATATAGCCACGGATAGAATATTAACCGTGGTAGTATAAACGATATAGCCACGGACCTATAAAACCGTGGCTATAGGTCTGTGGCTATAGCTCAAGCTCAGATTTGTAGTAGTGTGTGTGGTACTTTCCTTCATGGTGAAACCTTGGTGGTATTCTTCTACGTGGCATAACTTTGTGGTACCTTACTTTGTGGTGATACCTTTGTGGTATTCTTCTATGTGGCATACCTATGTGGTACTTAACTTAATGGTAATACCTTTTTGGTATTCTTATATGTGGCATAACTATGTGGTACTTTCCTTCGTGGGGATACCTTGGTGGTATTCTTCTGTGTGGCGAACCTGTGTGGTAATTTTCTTCATGGTGATACCTCTATGGTATTCTTCTGTGTGGCGTTACCTTTGTAGTACTTACCTTTGTGGTGTTACCTTCGTGGTATTCTTTCCTTCATAGAACAAATGAGATTTGAACTATTGAGTTGGGCCTTGTGTTTCCTCATGAATGAGTTGGGTATAGTTGATAAGTTAGGTATACGTATGGGCATATACCTAAGTAGGGTTGACAGTTGTTTTCATGATTTTTGGTTTATCCTTCTTGGATTTTGTAAGACCTTTGAGGGTCTCGGGGTCCCTATTGAGTATCGTTATACTCAACCCTGCATGGTCTACACACGCACCTTGTTGTGTTTGGTGCAGATGACAGACAATGCTAACTGAGGAAGAGGGTACCAGGACTGGAGGTAGCTCAGAGGTGGACCTTAGATGAGGCGTAACACAGAGATGACCGTTCGAGAGCTGTACCTACCCTTCAGGTAGGATCCTTGGTAGGAGTTCACAAGAGCTATTTCATTTTACTTGTACTTTTCAGTTTTCTTGTACTTTCCAGTTGGGCTTGTATTCTGGCCCCTTTTTCCTTTCTGTACACACTCTTTTTTACTATACAATTTACTTGTGATCATATATTTTTATGTGCTTGGTTATGTGTGTGTATACAGGTTATAAAGGTAATGCCTTCCTAGTTTTAGGGAATATGCCTTCTGGTGCTAGTCGCCAGCCCCTAGCCTATAGAAAGCGGGATTGGGGTAGTCGCAGCACGGGCCTCGGGGGACGGGTCATGAAAAATTGGTATTAGAGGAGTCGGTTCCACTATATAACATTGGACTCTGATATTTTTAATAGAAATAGTGTTAAGTGTAGTGAGTTTGGTTATTAGTTTAGGGAATCTAGTGTTGGTCCGGCGGCCGACTTAACCATACACGAGGACCCTGACTTTTGATTTCTGACTCAGTTCATGAAAACACTGATTTTGTGTGTGTTTTGAAAAGCTTTCTTGTGTTTTCTTGATTCATCTCACCAGGTATAACTTAATGACCATGGCGCACCTGTTTCTTATCAGGATTCCACTGCGTAGACAGCCAACTAGGATTCCCAAGAGAGTACACGATGATGACCCACCGAGCGATGAGGCTCTGGTGCAAGGCCCTTATACTATGTTTTATTCTTCAGGTGGTGTACCAGCAGCACCACCACCCATTGGTAAGCAGTTACCACCAGCCGCACTGGAAGACGGTGCACGATGGCTGAGCACATTGCACAAGTTCTAGAAACATAGGCTTTTGAGGTTTCACGGCGAGACAGTTTCCCACTCAGCTGAGGGATGGCTGAAGGTGGTTGCTAGAGTTTTCCGCCTAGTTGAGACACGAGTAGAGCAGATGGTGATCTTAGCTAGTAGTCTTTTTTAGTGAGTGACCATGAGGAAGGTCCACATAGTGATGAGGCTTCGGTACATGGAACATTACCCGAGATAGTACCTTCGGGTTGTGTGTTAGCTATATCACTACCCGTTGGTCAGAAGTTACAACCGGTGGTACCGATAGAGGAAACATATCGGCTTGGTGCCTTACGCGTGATTCAGCATCAGATACCCCTCAGGTTCCAAGGTGATCCCAACTCACAGGCAGCTAAGGACTAGTTTGAGGAGGTGGCTGAGAGTTCTCTAGATCTTCTACAGCATCATCAGGACAACATGTCGATATGTGAGTATTCATCAAGGTGTACCGATCATTCCTGGTACTCGATGAATACAATGCGATCACTGCATCGGGGCTCAGACTTTTAAGGGCAGTGTGTTTAAGGACATTCAATCCAGCACTATTCGTATATTCATTCCTACTTATGTTAGGGTTCTAGATAGTACCTTTGTCGTTGAATGTTCTTTGGATGAGCGGATACATCTAGTGAATGTTAGTAGTGGGAAAACATGAAACTGGTGCCAGTCTCAGAGTCTTGGGCATGTAAAATTGTTTTGGGAAGAAGAAGTGTTAGGGACAGATGAATCTGTAGGGTTGTAGATGTGGAAGTAGAGCTAGGGGAGAAACATGAGGTGGTGTACATTTTGAAATGTTACAACCACCCCCTATTGTGGTCCCCTCCAGACTCAGGGAGCTGGAGGAAAGGGGAATAGAGTAGCTGCATGCAGTCAAGGAATGTGACCCAAGTGCTCTAGGAATGATTCGAGGTATGGTCTGTGTCTACTACCAGCTGCAGTAACAATATACATAGTCACCAATCATTCCTTCCCTCCACGAATCTTGTCCAAGATCTGGAGTTTTGGGTTAAACCATTGACTTGACGCTCACATCTAGAGATACCTTTGGAAGGAGACTCGATAATCACACTTACGCTGACGATGTGATCTGACCCTTGAGGCGAACGTTTTGGTTGGAACCTCTTGGTAGAAGCATCGAGGCCTTACGATGTTAGTTTGGGTATAGACTGGACATCCACAGTTCATTCTCCGATTGAATTTATTAGTAAAAAAGGTTGTGGTTTATCTACAATGTTGGAATGGGGGTTTCCTTGGTTAGAGAAAAAGGAAACCCAGGTAGCACATGATAAACTTCTGTATAGGAGGGTGCGACTGATCACTCGTGAGTTGGCCAGCCTCACCCTCATGAAAGTAGAAGTTTTTGAGTTTTTAGTTCCCAAAAGGAGTGGCTAGATTGTAACGACCCAAAGTTTTTCAATGGAAAATTCCATTCTTATATTTATGTCATAAAAACACAAAATAACGAACTACTAAGTGATAAGTGACCTTTAAACATAATTTTGTCACCCCTATGTTTGGAATTTTGAAAATCCGACATACACGGTTGTGTTCAAGATGGTTTTTGGAGTCTAATGAAACAAAAATAATTTTTGGTGAATAGTAACCTACCCTTATGAATAGTAACCTACCCTTATGAATAGTAATATGACTCTTATGTACAGTAAATAAGAGTAACATTACCTATGAATAATAAAATATGATTTAGACATCTTAGAAAGTGATAATTTGACCTTAGTAAACGTTTTTGGTATTTTATAAGTCATAAATAAATAATTATAATTAATTAATTAATTTAAAAGAATATTTATTTCCTTGAAATGTATTCATAAAGTATTGAATCAATGTATAATAGTTTTTAGATAATTTTATAAGACCCTACATAATTTTTGAAAGAACTACAAAATCAGTTTTAATCTTAAAAACTGTTTTTTTAAGTAAATTATGATTTTAATTAAATATTAAATTAATAATATTTAGAAAATTAATCTTGAAAAATGGACTTCATTTTTGGATTCGACACATCAAAAAATGGTTGGGGTAATTTTTTGGGATTTTTCTGAGATACTTGAATTTTTGATGAATAGTGAAATACGATAATTTACAAAATAAGCTAAATAAGCTAATTACAGGGTCATGTGTGATGTTATACTGATGTAAGCCCACTTGGTTTGGGATTACATTATAAAATTAATATTCTTGGTCGTTCAATACTCACTATTCCTTGTCTTAGGTGAAATTAATAAACTAATCAATTTTATATTAAGGAAACCCCTCTCCCCTCCACTATAAAAGCCACCCTTCACTCCCTCTTTTCCTCACACCTCTAAAGCTCCAATCCTTCTCTAAACTCTGCCCAAACACATTCCCTATCCCCTAACCCACTTCCAAAAGCTTCTGTTCTCATCAAAAGACAAAGACTATCTTTCTTAAGGAGGATCTCAATAGGAAAATTCTAGAGGTAATTTCTCTCCCACTTCTCCTTTAATTTCCTTTCAAGTTCAAGTTTTTTTCTTGATATCTCATCACCTATATTCATCCAATTTTTTTTGTAACTATAGTATTATAAATATACTGTAATTTTAATGATTTTAATGGGATATTATATCACCACACCCCCTTTCCCTCTTTCTTTTATTTTTTTAAAGAGAACGTTGGTCATGAGGTGTTAATTTATCACCTTCAAAAACGACATGCTCTCTTCTTCCATTTCTAAATTCAGATCTGGTCATGAAACCATTTTTATGGTTGAACCAGAATATTTTATATGTAATTCATTCTATTTTAAGTTCTGGAAATAACCTACGGCCATATTACTAATTGAAAAGTTAAAACAAGTTCGTTGTGATCCAAAAACTGCTCAAATTAACCCAAATAACCATCATTAAATTCTTATCTAATGATTCGTCCACATGGATATAATATAATTCATTATAAAATCATTAAAGCTACTGTAATATAATTAATAACATGTAATATCAGTTCTGGATGTTTACCCATGATCTACCCAAACATCAATTTAAGAATACAAGTGAACCACTCAAGAAAACCATGGAAACGAACATCCCCGATCAATCTTTTTAAACTCTATAAGTCATCCAAAGGAACATAATATGAAATAATGAAACCATAATGAACCCTATTAATGTATAAAAGGTTCTGTAATTTCTAATTAATGAATATAATGTCATTATACAGGACATTAAAGAGAAGGAGGCATTCAAGTACAAGGTAAGGGGAAATTCTCAAACCCAACTTTCATCCTTCGGATCTACCTCTTTCACTCCATTTTTGATATGGTTACTCCTAAAAGATCATTTTTTCATCACTTACTTTACTTTTCTGGGATATACATGTTTTTCACTGGTTTTTTTATGTCCAACAAAGTGTTTTCAAAAAGAAATCTTCTTTTAAGAACTCCCCTTTTACTTCTCACTCAAAGTGAACGGTTCTTGTAACATGTATGTTATTCCCTCCTTATTTTGGGAACCCCAAGCTTCTGAATGTGTTATTATGAGATGAAACCCATTCCTTTTCATGGGTTAATTATGTTGATTTATGTTATATGTTCATTGTGTCAAGAATGATAAATGATAATTTTATGATGTGATGGGTGCGCCCAGAATTATATAGCGCTCCAATGCATTGGGTAAAGTGATTAATCTCATGATTAAATGTGAAATTATGTGTGAACAGGATTATAGCTTGGTTCACAAGTATTTGTGGTAGTTAACCACTAAGACATGATGTTTCATTTTTATGCATTGCCACATTTCAAGTCTATTTTTTATGCTCCTTTCATGTTCATGATCTTTTGTCTATGTTATGATTATGCTCACCCCATGATATATTTTTCTTATATATCCTATTACTGGGATTTTAGCTCACCCCTTTTGATTTATATCCTTAGGTGGCTACATGTACTAATGAGAGTACAAGTGCCACTAAGAAGCTAGTGAAGAAGAAATTAAATAAATGTTTATGGTTTATGTTGTATTTTTTATGTGTGGTCCTAGTTTGCCCAAGACACTAAAGCTTTGGATCCTCTATGTGTAATACTATTATGTTGTTTATCTTTAAAATGATGTAATAGTAATGAAAGAAAAGGCTGGGTTTCTATAGTTGGTATCAGAGGAAATGTTTAGTTAATTTGGGAATTAGGATTAGTGAACCCTAGAGAAAACCTACAACATGAAACTAAGTACAAATATGCACACAAGAATATTTACCTAGGGATCCCATATGTTATGTTTTTGGTATAATTGTTTAAATTAATAAGTTATTCATGACTTGTTTACTTATGTTTTGTTCTAACCTTTTCTATTTTAGAAAATGGTGGGAACCAGGAGAAATCAAGCCAACAACTCTTGCGAGGGACAATGCAATGATTGCCCGAACAACATCCCCAATGATTTGGGAGGTGGAGTTAAAAACTTCATGGCGATGATTAACCAATTATCTCAGGTTATGAATAATAACCATAATAATGGGGAATTTCCTCCTTCACCGAAGAGGGAGAAACTAGCTATCGAAAGGCTCTTGCAATTCGAGACTTCGAGAGTTATAAAGAAGTTGTTCGGTGTGCTCTCAAAGTGGAGATGAAGTTTGGAGAATGGTCCCATGGCTATGGTGATAAGAAAAGAAAGATGGAGTTTCAAGCTGGTGGATCTAGTGACAAAGGTGGGAAGAAAAATCAACGACCCACATGCCAAAAATGTGGGAAGTTGCACCATAGGAACTGCCTCAAAGATATAGGGAAATACTTTAAGTGTGGGAAAGAAGGACACCAACCTCAAGAGTGTCGAAAATACATGAAAAGGAAGGATAATGTAGCCGATGAAAGGGGAGAACCACTCATGGTTCAATACTACAACTGTAGGGACCTAGGGAACTATGCAAACCAGTGCACTAAACCTCAAGCTCTCGAGGGTAATCAGCGTCAGCAGCCACCAAAGCCAAAGGAACAAGGGAAGGCTTATTCCATCACTACTACAGAGGTGGATCATGATAATGAAGTCGTACAAGGTACACTTCCTATTCAATCAATAATGGAAAAAGTCTTATTTGATTCTGGTTCTACGCATTCCTTTATATCTTACAAGTTTTCTAGAACTATAGAATCAAATACCCAAAACCTTAAAGTAGAGATATCTATAAAAACACCAAGTGGTGAAATCATTGCAACCCAAGTGTTTGACTCTTCTCCTATTGGCGTATGTGGGATTATTATTCCGGAAAATCTCTTAATGATTCCCTTGGTGGAATTCGACGCTATAATGGGAATGGACTGGCTCTCGTTATATAGAGCACATATCAACTGTTGGGAAAAGGAAATATCTTTTCATATTCTAAACCATCCCATGCTCCACTACAAATGCAAGGAAGATCATGAATCTCCTTTGAAAAATCCTTCAATGGTGTGGGTGTTGATTCCCTATGAAGAAGAATACGTCACCCAAATGGTTGAGTCGAAGGAAAGTTCCAACCTTGAGGAAATGAACATCGTGAGGGAATACGACGATGTATTTCCCGAAGAGTTACCCGGAATTACCCCAGATCGGGAGGTAGAGTACTCAATTCAACTCATACCTGGAGCTACTCCTATCTCAAAGTGACCATATAGGATGGATCCTATTGAACTGGAGGAGTTAAAGAAGTAGCTATAAGAGTATCTGGATAAAGGGTTCATATGCCCTAGTGCATCACCTTGGGGTGCGCCAGTGCTCTTTGTGAAGAAGAAGGATGGAACCATGTGGCTGTGTATTGATTATCGGGAACTCAACAAGATCACCATAAAGAACAAGTATCCTCTCCCAAGGATTGATGACTTGTTCGATCAGTTAAGAGGAGATCAATACTTCTCAAAGGTGGATCTTCGTTCTGGATATCATCAAGTAAAGGTGAAGAAGGAAGATATTCAGAGGACTGCCTTCCGTACAAGGTATGGGCACTATGAGTTTTTATTGATGCCCTTTGGACTTACTAATACCCCTTCAATTATCATGGATTTGATGAATAGAGTCTTTAGAAATTACCTCGACAAATTTGTGGTAGTGTTTATTGATGATATTCTCATCTACTCTAAGAGAAAGGAGGAACATGAAGAACATATAAGACTTGTGTTGGCGACATTGATAAAGGAGAAGTTGTACGCCAAGTTTGGAAAGAGTGAATTTTGGATGAATCAAGTCACGTTATTGGGACATGTGATCACAAGTGAGGGAATTTCTATGGACCCTTCAAAGGCAAAGGTAATTGAGGAATGGACCAGGCCCTCTAGTGTCACAGAAATTCATAGTTTTCTTGGATTAGCTGGGTACTACCGACATTTTGTGAGAAACTTCTCACGATTGTCAAGCCCGCTAACTAAGTTAACAAGAAAAGGGGTAAAGTATGTATGGATGGAAGAATGTGAGGGAAGCTTCAAGGAGCTAAAGAGAAGGCTGATCACTACACATGTACTCACACTACCGAAAAGTGGATAAAGTTTTGTGATATACAGTAATGAATCAAAGATAGGCTTGGGTTGTGTACTCATGAAAAATGATAATGTGCTAGCCTACGCCTCATGACAGTTGAAGATCTATGAGCAGAACTACCTGACGCATGATCTAGAGCTGGCAGCCATGATTTTTGCCTTGAAAATCTGGAAGCACTACCTTTATAGTGAGAAGTGTGACATATACACCGACCACAAGAGCCTAAAGTATATATTCACACAAAAGGAGCTCAACATGCATCAAAGGAGATGGTTAGAGCTAATCAAGGATTACGATTGCTCTATTCACTATCATCCTAGAAAGGAAAACAAGGTAGCTAATGGTCTAAGCAGAGAAGAACATTCTACTCTATCCATGTTGCGTATTGATCAAGACCCTATCTTCTTGAAGATGAAAAAAATGGATTTGGAAATCATAAGGGCAGGGGATACATCCTACCTTGCCCAAATGATTGTGAAACCATCCATCCAATAGAAGATTAAGGAATCACAAAGGGATGATGCGGAGATACAAAAGAGGGTGAATGCAGTAAAGGAAGGGAATCTTCAAGAGTTCCATATCGATGACGATGGTGTGATTTGGTTTGGAACGCAGCTTTGTGTACCTTCATCACCCGGAATAAAGAAGGAGATATTAGATAATGCACATAGCTCAACTTTCTCTATCCATCCTGGGAGTACCAAGATATATCGTGATCTCCGAGAATACTTCTAGTGGGATAACATGAAGAAGGAGATTGTGGAATATATATCAAGGTGCTTGGTATGTCAGCAAGTTAAAGTTGAGTGACAAAAGTCCAAGGGTATGATGCAACCATTGCCTATACCCATGTGGAAATGGGAAAATGTTACTATGGACTTTGTCACGAGTCTCCCGAAGACGTAAAAGGGAAATAATGCGATATGGGTTGTGGTTGATCGACTCACCAAGACTGCCCATTTTATCGCTATTCGGGAAGACCTCTCGCTTGAACAACTTGCAAGGATATATGTGAAGGAAGTGGTGAGACTGCATTGTGTTTCACTCTCAATTGTCTCTGACCGTGATCCAAGGTTCACATCTAAATTCGGGAGGAGCCTTCAACTTTCTTTGAGTACTGAATTAAATTTCAGCACGACCAATCACCCCCAAACCGATGGCCAATCTGAAAGGACTATTCAGACGCTTGAAGATATGCTAAGAGCCTGCTCTCTTTAATTCAAAGGGGGTTGGGATCAATATCTCCCATTGGTTGAGTTCTCATAAAAAAATAGCTTCCACTCGAGTATTCATATGGATCCGTATGAAGCTCTTTATGGGAAGCGATGTAGAACTCCAACCTGTTGGGATGAAGTTGGAGAAAGAAAGCTGCTTGGACCTGATCTTGTTCAAGAGATGGCAGATAAGGTTCAAGTCATCAAGAAACACATCAAAGCTACTAAAAGTCGGCAAAAGAGCTATGCTGACAACTGTCAAAGGGACTTGGAGTTCGACGTAGGAGATAAAGTCTTCCTTCGAATATCTCCATGGAAGAGAGTCATGCGATTCAGGAAGAGAGGGAACCTAAGACCAAGGTACATAGGCCCCTTTGAGATCCTTGACCGCATAGGAGCCATGGCCTATCGTCTAGAAATTCCACCAAATATGGCTCAAGTTCATGATGTGTTTCATGTATCACTACTGAGGAAGTACATACCAGACCCCTCACATGTACTAAACTCAGAGGTGGTGCAGCTGGAAGATGATCTCTCCTATGAGGAGCAGTCAGTAAAGATTTTGGACCAAAGTGATAAGGTTCTACGCAACAAGACAACCCATATTTTCAAAGTGTTGTGGAGGAACCATAAGTTTGAGGAAGCAACTTGGGAACCAGAAGAGACAATGAAGGAGAAGTACCCTCACCTTTTTTGTGTAAAGTGAAATTTTGGGGGAAAAATTTCTTAAGGGGGGAAGAATGTAACGACCCAAATTTTTTCAATGGAAAATTACCTTATTATATTTATGTCATAAAAACACAAAATAATGAACTAATAAGTGATAATTGACCTTTAAAAATAATTTTTCACCCCTATGTTTGGAATTTTGAAAATCCGACATACACGGTTGTGTTCAAGATGGTTTTTGGAGTCTAATGAAACAAAAATAATTTTTGGTGAATAGTAACCTACCCTTATGAATAGTAACCTACCCTTATGAATAGTAATATGACTCTTATAAATAGTAAATAAGAGTAACATTACCTATGAATAATAAAATAAAATTTAGACATCTTAGAAAGTGATAATTTGACCTTAGTAAACGTTTTTGGTATTTTATAAGTCATAAATAAATAATTATAATTAATTAATTAATTTAAAAGAATGTTTATTTCCCTAAAATGTATTCATAAAGTATTGAATCAATGTCTAATAGTTTTTAGATAATTTTATAAGACCTTGTGAAATTTTTGAATGAACTACAAAATCAGTTTTAATCTTAAAACTGTTTTTTTAAGTAAATTATGATTTTAATTAAATATTAAATTAAAAATATTTAGAAAATTAATCATGAAAAATGGAATTAATTTTTGGATTATACACATCAAAAAATGGTTGGGGTAAAGTTTTGGGATTTTTCTGAGATACTTGAATTTTTGATGAATAGTGAAATACAGTAATTTACAAAATAAGCTAAATAAGCTAATTATAGGGTCATGTGTGGTGTTCTACTGATTTAAACCCACTTGGTTCAGGATTAAATTATATAATTACTATTATTGGTCGTTCAAGACTCACTATTCCTTGTCTTAGGTGAAATTAATAAACTAATCAATTTTATATTATGGAAACCCCTCTCCCCTCCACTATAAAAGCCACCCTTCACTCCCTCTTTTCCTCACACCTCTCAAGATCCAAGCCTTCTCTAAAATCTACCCTAACACCTTACCTAGCCCCTCCCCCACGTCCAGAAGCTTTTGGTCTCATCAAAAGACCAATACTAGCTTCCTTAATGAGGATCTCAAGATGAAAATTCTAGAGGTAATTTCTCTCCCACTTCTTCTTTAATTTCATTTCAAGTTCAAGTTCCTTTCTTGATCTCTCCTCACCTATATTGATCCAAATTGTTTTGTAACTCCAGTATTATAAATATAATGTAATTTCATTATTCTAATGGGATATTATATCACCCCACCCCCTTTCCCTCTTCCTTTTATTTTATTAAAGAGAACGTTGTTCATGAGGTGTTAATTTATCACCTTCAAAAACAACATGCTCTCTTCTTCCATTTATACCTTCAGATCTGGTCATGAAACCATTTTTATAGTTGAACCAGAATATTTTATATGTAATACATTCTATTTTAAGTTCTGGAAATAACCTATGGCCATATTACTAAGTTAAAAGTTAAAAAAAGTTCGCTGTGATCCAAAAACCGCTCAAATTAACCCAAATATCCATCATTAAATTCTTATCTAATTATTCATCCACATGGATATAATATAATTCATTATAAAATAATTAAATCTCCTGTAATATCATTAATAACATGTAATATCAGTTCTGGATGTTTACCCATGATCTACCCAAACATGAATTTAAGAATACAAGTGAACAACTCAAGAAAACCATGGAAACGAACATCCCCGATCAATGTTTTTAGACTCTATAAGTCATCCAAAGGAACATAATATGAAATAATGAAACCATAATGAACCATATTAATGTATAAAAGGTTATGTGATTTCTAATTAATTAATATAATGTCATTATATAGGACATTAAAGAGAAGGAGGCATTCAAGTACAAGGTAAGGAGAAATTCTCGAACCCAACTTTCATCCTTCGGGTTCTACCTCTTTCAATCCATTTTTGACATTGTTACTCCTAAAAGATAATTTGTTCATCACTTAATTTAATTTTCTGGGATATAAATGTTTGTCACTGGTTTTTTTATGTCCAAAAAGTGTTTTCCAAAAGAACTCTTCTTTTAAGAACACCCCTTTTGCTTCTCACTCAAAGTGAACGGTTCTTGTAACATGTATGTTATTCCCTCATTATTTTGGGAACCCAAAGCTTATGAATATGTTATTATGAGATGAAACCCATTCCTTTTCATGGGTTAATTATTTTTATTTATGTTATATGTTCATTGTGGCAAGCATGATAAATTATAATGTTATGATGTGATGGGTGTGCCCGGAATTATATAGCGCAATATGAATGTTTAAATGTGACGGGTGTGCTCGGAATTATATAGTGATCCAATGCATTGGGTAAAGTGATTAATCTCATGAGTAAATGTGAAATTATGTGTGAACAATATTATAGCTTGGTTCACAAGTATGTGTGGTAGTTAACCACTAAGACATGATGTTTCATTTTTATGCATTGCCACATTTCAAGTCTATTATTTATGCTCCTCTCATGTTCATGATCTTTTGCCTATGTTATGATTATGCTCACCCCATGATATATTTTTCTTATCTATCCTCTTACTAGGCTTTTAGCTCACCCCTTTTGATGTATATCCCCAGGTGGCTACATGTACTAAGGAGAGTACAAGTTCCACTAAGAAGCTAGTGAAGAAGAAATTAAATAAATGTTTATGGTTGATATTGTATTTGTTATGTGTGGTCCTAGTTTGACAAGGCACTAAACCTTTTGATCCTATATGTGTAATAATATTATGTTGTTTATCTTTGAAATGATGTAATAGTAATGAAAGAAAAGGCTGAGTCGCTATATAGATTTCCTCCAGGACTATGATATTGAGATAGTCTATACACCTGGGAAGGGGAACGTGGTACCATACACAATCAGAAAAAGGTCAGGTCTACAACTACAGAGTGAGGTATCAGAGTAACTAGTCACACTGTATATATCCTTCATGGATAGAGATTAAGCTGATTACCTCCAATCTATGACTATCACTCCCCACTCCTTCAGTAAGTCGGGTAGACGCAACTCAGGGGCATTGACTGTAAGGCTCGACGTGCTCAGATATCCTCAGGGTAGGCACCTAATGGATTTTCTGAAGGTGGGGAGCACGTTGTCTTATTTAGAGGATGTACCATGGTACTGGTGGTGCTTCAGGAAGAGGTGTTGAGGGATTTCCATACACCCACTCTAGCAGTACATCTAGGAGTGGAGAAGATGTACCAGGACCTCCGACGTCAGCACTGATGGCCGTGAATGAAGAAGGAAGTAGCAGAGTTTGTCTCACGGTGCCTCACCTGTCGGCAAGTGAAGGAAGAGCACTAGGTTCTAGCAGGCTTAGTTCAGCATTTAGAGGTCCTAGAGTGGATGTGGGATGGGATATCCATGGAATTCGTTATAGAAATTCCACCTATATCCAGGGGTCTTGATTCTATCTGGGTGATCATTGACCAACTCACTAAGCCAGGCCACTTCCTACTGATCAGAGATCAGGGTTCAGTAGAGATATTGGGATGCCTCTGTGTGCAAAAGACTGTGTGGCTACATCTAGTACCCTCGACATTTGTTTCCGATCGTGATGCACGTTTCACTTCCCAACTATGGAAGGGGTTGTAGGAGGCTTTTGGGACGCAGCTTCGTTTGGGCACCACCTTCCATCCTCAGACGGATGGCCAGACTGAGCGGACCATTTAGACCCTTGAGGACATGCTGCGTTCTTGCATCCTCGACTTCAGTCGTAGCTGGGAGGATCGATTTCCCTTGGTGGAGTTTTTATAAAACAAAATCTATCACTCCACCATTGGGATGACACCATTTGAGGCTTGGTACGCCCGACCTTGCAGATCGCCTTTGTGCTGGACTGACCCAGGGGAGTTAGCACTCATGGGACCAGAGATGGTACATGATACCACGAAGAAGGTGCATATCATTCAAGAGAGGATGAAGACTACACAGAGGAGGCAAAAGTATTATGCCAATAGAAGACAAAAACCTCTAGAGTTTGAGGATAGTGACCACGTCTTTCTATGGGTCTCACCTCGACGAGGTTTGTGGAGATTTGGATGGGGTGCCAAGTTATCTCCAAGGTTCATCGGACCCTTTCTAGTCCTCAGTAGAGTAGGTGAGGTAGCATACCACTTGGCTCTTCCACCACATTTGGATAGGGTGAGCAATTTCTTCCATGTATCCCAGCTGAGGAGATATGTGCACGACCCATCTCACATCATCAACCACATCGAGCTGGACTTAGACGATGGGGCGTCATTATCGGAGGTTCCAGTGAAGATTGAGGGTCTACAAGAGTGGGTCCTTCATGGTCAGTCGATACCTCTGGTGCGCATATGCTGGCATCATGAGAACCTCTAGGAGAACACATGGGAGCGAGAGGCTCAGATTTGTGCTCAGTACCCTCTTTTGGTTTTTTTGCCTTTGTTGTGGCTTTCAAGGACATAAATAATTAATGTGGGGAGAATGTAATGGCCCGAAAATTCCATATAATTTTTTTAGTTATATGGAATTATTTTGAGACCGTGAAATCTGACGGCGTGTGATTCCAAGGCCCGGAGTGCCCGTAATGACCCGTATAAGTTTGGTTAAGTTTTAATTAGCGCACGTAAGTAGTTTTCCTGAAAAAGTGGAATAAATCTTAAACCGTAACTCGGATAAAAAATATGAGGGAACTATTCTGTTCAAGATGGAAGGTTTACCCTAGGTGCGACTTAGGTTTAGTCGGTGTGATCCTCCTGTGTGAAAACCCAAAAATGGAATAATCGAGAATAAAATAATTAAATAAATTATTTTATTTTTCAATTTCTTATAACTCAGAAAAGGTAACTCAGATTGAAAATTCGATACCACCGCTTAACTCATGAGGGTATTATCTCTTTAGGAAGATACTAACATTGGTCGGCGTGGGCCACCAGTGAAAGTAAGATTTTTGGCCTAAATAAAATAATTAGGTAACAATTATTTTATTGTAAAATTCATAACTTCTAAACGGTAACTCAAATTAAAAATACGAGAGTACCATTGGGTTCGTTGGAGTGTGTTTCACTTAGTAAGAGCCTAACCTCGACCAGTACGGGTCAAGGGTGACTGTTATAATTTTTGTGAAGTTTTTTGGGTATGTTCAGTAAATGCGCGAGCGGCGTTATATAACTTTTGAACCAGTGATCAGAATTGAAATCTGAGGGCACCGTTGAACTCGCAGTGCCGATATTATCTTAAGGAGAACATCACCTTGATCATAGTAGGTCGAGGGTGAAAGTTAGTTTTCATGAATTTAGTGGGTGAGTTAAAAGAATAAAAATAAAATAAAAAACAACTTTTATTTTATTTTTAAAACCTCCCAATTTGTATGTGCAGTGATGGAGACCACCCAATCTAGGAAACCCCCCAAATTGAATTCTTAATGGTGGGGACCACCCGAACCCCTTGAACTCCCTCTTTAATGATGGAGTTGACTTTTGGTTTCCTCTAAATTAGTTATGCTAACGTCATCATAATTAATGGCCAAATTTAATTTAATAATCTGGCTATTATTTTTAATGGGTTGGGGAAAATCCTTGGAGAGGGTTGGAAAATCCTTGGATAATTTATAGGAACTCTTCTTCTCCAATGAATAACGCTTCTCTGATGAATAACTTGCTCCAATGAAGAACGAGGAACCGACCCCGAGCTCGGATCAGAAGCCCCTTGCGGGAGTGACCAATGCCGACGCTCTTCAACGACTTCGTCTTCTTCCTCATGCCTCATCCTATATAACCTTCAAGGTAGGTTTTGTTGTTTTGAATACCCCTTACATATTCTTGACATTCTTCATGATTCATGAATTATTGAGTCGCTTGCTACCGCCCTAACGCAGAGGGTTCAGGCCAAAAAAACATGGCCCAACCTCTCTGCAATCCTTTGAGGTTTTTGATGTGTTCTTTGCGATGGAGGAGGACAACGATCGGTGCCAGCGATTGGAACCAGTGGGACTTGAGAGTGGTGGCCGACACCATGGCCGGTTGCAAAGATGGCGGCGGTACAACCGCACCGCTGGAGAAGAGCCGCGACTCGTCGGCCGCAGCGGATCAAGGGAAGGAGCCGACACTCCGACCGACTGCACGAAGGGGACGACGATGCATGTCTACGCCACCAATCATGCAAGAGCTACAACCTTGTTCCGCAACAGCAAGAGGAGGGAGGCTAGCTCACTGCCGGCCACCCGGTGAAGATGCGGCATGTGACTGCACCATGCGGAGGAGGGGTTGGCCGTCCGACCTGCCACGGCGAGCCGCCACACTATGAACCACCCCACATCATAGGTTCGCCACACTACGGGCTGCACTGTAGGCTGGGCCATGCCGATTGGCCAGGCCGGACCTAGTGGGCTGGGTCAGACCCAGGTCCAGACCCGGGTCAGACCGGACCCAGACCAACTTTGACGGTTTTCATTCTTTCGGCCATATCTTGAGAAACATGCGTCTGTTTAACGAACTGTATATGGTGCTGAAAGCCTTAGATAGAGAAGGTACTTTTGGTATACCCCAATTGGGTTTTGGATAATGTTGGGGTATGGTCAGGTTGGATCGAACATGAATCCAACCGAGCCCTCAGGACTTAAAGGACAATAAATTACAGAACAACTGTCTGATTGATGCACCGTCTATTGAGTTGAGACCCCTTTTATGGGGAGGTCCTTTGGGACACTTTTTCATGGGACTTTGTGGAAGTTGGAGTATTGAACTATGGATTTAGGGGAGGACCCTCCCAGAATCAAGTGAGCTTAGTATGAGAACCTTGTGGCTGGCTGTAACATGAGAAAGGGATCCTATGAGGGTCTATGCTTTGGGATTCTTCGTGGGTCTGTGCTTGATAATCCCATATGGATCCGCTCTAGGAATCCATGTGGGACTAATCTAGGATCCTGTGTGGGTCTTCTGTACTAGGATCCTATTTGGGTATGATGATGTACTAGGATCCTACGTGGGTCTGATGATTTAGGATCCTATGTGGGTATGATGATTTAGGATCCTATGTGGGTCTTCCTCTTAACATAGTAATATGATTCAATAGTTACATCTAATAATATTTACTACCGTACCTAAGTTATACCTAGTGTGAGATGAGTCCTTACCTTCGTGGTGATACCTTTGTGGTATTCTTCTATGTGGCGTACCTATGTGGTACTTACCTTCATGGTGATACCTTTTTGGTATTCTTCTGTGTGGCATACCTGTATGGTACTTACCTTCCTGTTGATACCTTTGTGTTATTCTTCTGTGTGGCGTACTTGTGTGGTACTTTCCATTGTGGTGAAACCTTGGTGGTATTCTTCTGTGTGGCGTACCTGTGTGGTACTTTCCTTCATGGTGATACCTTTGTGGTATTATTCTATGTGGAATACCTGTGTGGTACTTACCTTCATGGTAATACATTTGTGGTATTCTTCTATGTGGCGTACCTGTGTGGTACTTTCCTTCGTGGTGATACCTTGGTGGTATTCTTCTGTGTGGTGAACCTGTGTGGTACTTTCCTTTGTGGTGATACCTCTGTGGTATTCTTCTGTGTGGTGTTACCTTTGTGGTACTTAACTTTGTGGTGTTACCTTTGTGGTATTTTTTCCTTCATGGAACAGTTGAGCTTTGAACTAATGAGTTGGTCCTTGTGTTTCATCAAGAATGAGATGGGTATACTTGATAACTTAGGTATATGTATGGGCATATTCCTAAGTAGGTTTGATAGTTGTTTTCATGCTTTGTGGTTTTTCCTTCTTGGATATTATGAGACCTTTGAGGGTCTCAGGGTCCCTACTGAGTATCGTTATACTCACCCTTGCATGGGCTATGCCCGAACCTTGTTGTGTTTGGTGCAGATGATGGACAACGCTGAATGAGGATGATGGTATGGGGACTAGAGGTAGCTCGAAGGTGGAACTTAGATGAGGCATACCGCAAAGAAGAATATTCGAGAGTTGAGCCTACCCTTCATGTAGGATCTTTGGTGGGAGTTCAAAGGAGTTTTTTCAGTTTACTTGTACTTTTCAGTTTTCTTGTACTTTCCAGTTGGGCTTGTATTCTGGCCCCTTTTTCCTTTCTATACACAATATTTTTACTATATAGTTTACTTGTGATCGTATCTTGACGTTTTATTGGTTGTGTGTGTGTATAGGTTATAAATGCAATGCCTTCCCAGTTTTAGGGAATACACCTTTCGGTGCTAGTCGCTAGCCCCTGGCCTATGGAAGGTGGGCTTGGGGTAGTCACAACACGAGCCCCGGTGGACGGGTCGTGACAATAGTGGTATCATGTGCGAGATACATGACATATAATAATTAATAAGTTTTTTATTTATAAATTTTTTATTATTATCTATGATATTTTCACTATGAAAAAGTCTTTAAATACATTTCATTCTCAGTTTATTGATTTAATGGAATGTGTTTTTAGTTATTTACCTTTCCATGAAGATTATTCCTTATCTAGTTATTTAAATGGAATATGTGATCAATTATTTACCTTTACAAATTTATTTCTCCTTATCTTATCATTCTAGTAAAGTTATTTAACTACCACATGTTCTCAGTTATTTACCTTTCCATATTGATTATTCTTATTGATTTATAATTTATTCAGATGTACTTAACCCTTACTGAATATTTGAGATCACCCTTATTTTTTTATTTTCCCCATGATTCCATGAAGTTTACTATGATATAAATAAAAATATATTCTATATAGAATAACGTTCTTATCATAAAGAAAAATTATGTTGTAATTTGTGTATTCAACTGTAATGTATGACATCAAGTATGTATCTTGTTTAAAAATACTACTAAACTATATAGTCTATTGTGATGAAATTACTTGTATCGTATGCCAATGAAATGAAATACAGAACTGGATCGAGGTTACTAGGTTCAGGGTTACTACAATGATAATATAAAATATTAATAACAAATAAAATATTCATTTGGCCTCTTCACTCAGACCCTACATACAACCTTTGAGTTTATGTAGATTCTTTTTTAAAATAGGTAAAGGGAAGGATCCAATAAGTATTAGTGGGTTTGTTATGGATTTCGATCAACACTTTGGAGGAGGTTAAAATGTTGTAGATGATCTCTTGTTATAAAAAGTTGGTTAGTGATGTGAAATAACTTTTTAATTTTATTTTATAGAAAGTTTTATTGGATTCCCATCCTATATTTTCTCAATTTTTGGGATCACCATGATTTCTTATATAAAACATGGGTGTAGGTTGATAGTGATTGATATTTTATATTATTATTATATTATGTGATTTTAGGGTTATATTTTGACTTATTCCTTATTTTTTCATGTTTTATTTTCAGAACTTATTATTATATAAACATAATCCTCCAACATATGGGAGGACTATATTAGGATTTTAGTTGGAATCCAGTATCCTTTATGTTTCAATGGGAAAATATTTCATAATTAAGTGCATTTGATTCCATGAAACTCATTTATATCCAATTTTGGTTATAAACACACCTTAGAACTTATGGTAGGATAACTTAGACATCGAGACAGGTAAATCATGTTTTTTTAAAATTGGTATCAAAGTCCAATTTTGTTTTATGATATTTGAAAAAATTCGAGGTAAATAGGATTTAAGATCATTAGAACTTGAGGGTTAGTTACAATAAAGTGTTTGGAAAACACTTATAGTAATGATACTTAAGTTTCAATGGGATATTGGTATTTTTTTTCTTCAGTATGATTTATTATCATTTTTGAGAAGTATAGTGTTTTAAAGTAAATGTCTGAGGGAACTTATAAGGTCCATTTTTTAGGTGCTTGGGATGAATAGCATACACCGACCTGGTAAACTCTTATAAAAGTGATATGGTAAGTATTTCATTGTTGGTGTATGGTTATGATACCACGTTTTCCAATCATGCATCACATTATAAAGATCCACTGGATTTTACATGATTGAAACATTTTTTGGGGAATCATGTAGGCCAACCATGTATAGTCAAAAACATTTTTTTTCTGTTATTTTCCTTTCTAATTATTTATAATGACATCTTAAACCATTTATAATACATACAAGATTTCAATTTATATCATGCATTTGATTATTTTTTTATTTTAAAGTGTTTAATGTAATTTATTTCCTTATTTGATTTCATATAGCACCATTCCTACCAAACAAGATTTAATAAACCCTACTTAGGAAGTTGAAAACAACTTTATACAAGATAAAACTCTAATAGATCAAAACATGATCGAGACAGTGGTGTGCACAGATCATGTTGTGGACCAAGGGGATAAAAATGATCTATATCAATCTAGGGAAACTGATCCTTGTACAACCCAAGATAAATATTGATCTTAAGAGTCCCTTTACCGTAATACTCTTTCCTTTTGTGGAAGTAACAATCCTCAAGAGGCTTAAGATTGGATAGAGATGATTGAAAGGATATTTTAATTATTAGATAATCTCAAGTCTATAAAGGTGACATTTTCTAGATTTATTCTCAATGTCCCCAACTAAAAGTAGTTGGATTCAGTTTTTTCGGAGAAAATACTTTAGAAACTGGTGTCAAAAGCCTTCAAATTAATATTTACTCAATTGTTCTATCATAACATAGAATCACACACCAATTTAAGGGAGTTTTATTTGACTCTAAAATTAAAATTGAATGGTCATGTGATATGTGAACTAATTCACTAAGATTGTCCACTTCACAGTATAAATTTTCTTGAATAATACACTAAAATCCAAATGGTTTGAAATGGGCCTCTAGACGAGAACCTAATATCAAGTATTCTTGTTGAAACTACCATCTTATGCTAAGTTGGTTGGTAAATATTTGACATTGGAGATGTATTAGGACATAATTTTAGTGATGGATGATTCTTTTAGCAACACAAACTTTTATATGGGAAATTACATTTTTGAATAAATAAATTCCTTATTAAGAAATATATTCATAGAAAAAACATGCACAAATTTAGTTATTTTGGACCATTATAAAAAACAAGTAGTCAAATTTAATATACCATTAATAATACTAACCATTTATAATATATCTATTGTACAATTACCAATAAGATTATCATATATTAAGGGTATGATAAAGCCTAATTGGAACAGATGAAATAAGAGAGGGCCTCGACCAGTAGGATCATACCCTATGATGTAACGACCCAAAATTTTATCAATGGAATTTGTCCCTTATTATAGTAATTTCATATAATATAAATCACATAAAATCACTTTTAGATCATAATAAATAATTTATAAATAGAGAATTAATGAAATAAGAATTATTTCTAGAAGTTTAGGAACCAATATCAATGAAAGAGTAACTTGAACTTAGGAATAGTAATATGAATTTTATGAATAGTAAACAAGACATATGAATAGTAACATCACACATGGAATAATAAATAAAATTTAGGAATCTTATAAATTAAGGTATAATATAATTATATCATAGTCTAAGTAAATAAATGTTTTCAAAATTATTAATTAAGTGTTGGTATTTTTGTAAGTCATAAATATTTAATTATAATTTTATGATTAATTTAATAATTTAAAAGAAAATTTATTTTCATAAAATGTAATCATAAATTAATATTTTTATGTCTTATGATTTTAAGATAATTTTATAAAACCTTAAGTAATTTTTAAAGTGTTATAAAACCAGTTATAATTTTAAATATATGTTTTTTCCAAATAAATAATGATTTTAATTAAAAAACAAATTATTCAAACATAGAAAATTATTTTCATAAAATGGATTTCATTTTTGAATTCTGCACATGAAAAAATGGTAGGGTTATTTTTTGGTGTTTTTCTAAAATACTTGAATTTTTTATGAATGATAAAATATGATAATTTACAATAAAAGCTAAATACATGAATTATAGAGTCATAGGTAATGAAAGGTTTATGTAAGCCCATAATATAGAACTAACATTCATTATATTAATATATTTAGATATAATTCCTGAACTATTCATAATCTTAAGCCAAAATAATAAACTAATGAATATTATAATGAGAAAACACTCTTCTCATCCACTATAAATACAACCCTCACCCCCTCTTCTCCTCACACATCTCAATATTTGATTCTTGCCAAAATTATGACCAATAGTCTTACATATACCCTTCCCCAAGTACAGTAGCTCTTGGTCTTATCAGAAGGCTAATTTTTTTCCCTAAGGAGGTTCTCAAGGAGAGATTTAAGAGGTAAAATCTTCTTCCCTTTTCCTTTAATTTCATTTAATTTTATTTTTTGTTCTTATTCTCTCCACAACTACCTCCATAAAAATGTAATTATAACTCCCTTAACTTATATATAATGGAATTATATAATTCTAATGTAATATATACCATTAAACTCCTCTCTCTCTCTTTTATTCAAAAAATGAAATCGTCACCTGTGACGTGCAAATTAACCGACATCGTGGATTATGCACTTTCATTTTCCTTTAATGTCTTAAAGGTAGTTACTAAAACTATTATAATGGTTCAAAAATATTTCAAAATTTATGTTACAACCCTATTTACTTTATTTAACTAACATATATACATAATACTAAATGATAAAACAAAATGAGTTCATTGTGATAGAAAAACTGCCAAAATTAACCTAAAACGATCATCATTAAATTTTATCTAATGATTCATCCTCATAACATATAACCAAATTCATTATAAGATAATTTAATTTTTTTAATATCATTAATAACAAATAATTATAATTCTGGATATTTATCCACATTTTACACGAACTTCCATTCATGTATACAAGTGAACCAATAATGAAAACCATAAAAATAAACAAACCGAGATGATGAAATTAAACTATATAACTCATCAAAAAGCCCATAAATGAAATTAATAAAACTATAATGAATAAAATTCATCTATAAAAGGTTTTATATTTGTTAATTAATTAATATAATGTGACTATATAGGATATTACAGTGCATAAAGCATTCAGACATAATGTAAGGGGAATTCACGAACCCAACTCTCTTTCTTTGGGTTTTCCATATTTAACCCCATTTTTAGTATGGATATTCCTTAAATATCATTTATTCATAATTATCATACCTTTTATTGGATATAAATATTTTATACTCGAGTTTATGACAAACACACTTTTTTTTAAAAGAACTCTTCTTTAAAAAAACACACCTTTTACTTCTCAAGATTGTTTCTTCTTCACTCAAGGTTGATGATTATTATACCAATTATGTTATTCCCTATTTAATCTGGTAACCCATAGTTTATAAATGTATGATTTATCAAATGAAACCCATTCCTTTACATGGTTTTTATGTCCAAGATTGATATATGTTCTTTGTGGCATGCATGATAATGTAAATGTTATGATGTGATGGGTGCACCTAGAATTATATATTGCAATGTAAATGTTATAATGTGATAGGTTTTCCTAGAATTATATAGATCTCCAATGATTTGGGTAATGCAATTTATCTTATGATAAAATTTAAATATTAATGAACATGATGCTAGCTTTGTTCACAACTGTGTGTGGTATTTGACCACTAAGATATGATGTTTCATTTTTATGCATTTCCACATTCAATGAATTTTTCTAATGATTACTCTCATGATTATGATAATGATGTTATTATTATGATCAAACCATGGTATATTGTTTCATGTTATTATTTATCCTATTACTGGGATTTTATCTCACCCTTTTCTTTGATGTATATCTTTAGGTAACTATTTATACTAAGGAGAATTAAAGGGCCAATAAGAATCTAGAGAAGATGGAATTAAATAAATATTTATGTTTTATTTTATAAATTCTATGTATGGTCCAAATTTTTCCAAGATAATAAAACTTTATATCTTGGTCATGTAATGATTATATGTTTTTTATCCTTAAAATTATGTAATATTAATGTAAGGAAAAACATGGTTTCTATAGTTAGTATCATAGCATAATTTAGTTAATTTGGGAATTAGTATTAGTGAACCTTAGTGAAAACCCATAGTATGAGACTAATAATATGTAATAACAAAAGAATATTTTCTAAACATAGATATCCCATAAGATATTCAATTAGATTTCATTTCACAAAGGGATAAATTATTGATGACTTGTTGAATTATGTTTTTTCTAAGTTTCTATTTTATAAAATGGTGAGAACCAAGAGAAATTAGGCTTACAACCCATGCAATGGACAATGCAGTGATTTACAAAATGACATCCCTAATGCCTTGGGAGGTGGATTTCAAAATTTCATGGTGATTCTTACCCAACTATCTGAGGTTATGAAAAATAACTTGAATAATGTGGAACATTCGCCTTCACCTAAGAGGGAGAAACTAGCTATGGAGTCCTTTATGTGGAAACAACCACCAACGTTTAATGGATATTCCAATATAATAGTTGAGGAATAGTGGGTCAAATCAATGGAGAATATATTTAATACACTACATAGTTTTGAGATGGAGAAGGTGACTCTTTCTATTTATAATTTAGATAGAGAGGCCGATTAATGGTGGGATTTGATTAAGAATACCATGAAAAACGATAAAATTGAAGAGATGGTGTGGAATAATTTAGGATAATATTTATTAAAAAGTATTTCCCTAAAAATATTAATACAAATATAGAGAGATAATTCATAGAGTTTAAGAAAAAGGAAGGATAATCTCTCATGGCCTATGATGAAAATTTCACATGGTTTGAAAGGTAAACTTTAGGTTTTGTTATCAACAATGATAACAAAATTGATAGATTCTTTATTCAATTAAAACCACACCTTAGAAAGGCTCTAGAAATTTGAAACTTTGGGAGTTATGAAGAAGTTTTTAGATGTTATATTAAAGTGGATATAGAGTTTGGAGAATGGTCTCATGGATATGGTCATAAGAAATAAAATATGGAGTTTCAAGCTAAAGGATATAATGAGAAAGGTGGAAAGAAATCTAAACCAGCCACTTGTAAAAAATGTTGGATGAATCATAATGGGAACAATCAAAAAGATATGGGGAAATTATTAAAATGTGGGAGAGAAGGTTAATAAAGACAATATGGTGGAGGAAGGGAGAGTACCTCTCATGGTCCAATGTTACAACTGTAGGGAGTAAGGGAACTATGAAAGCGAGTGAACTAAACCTCAAGTCCTCAAGGGTAATGAGCGTTAGCAGTCACCGAAGCCAAAGAAGCAGGGAAAGACTTATTCCATTACTACTATTTAAGTGGAGTAATAAAACTAAGTCATACAATTTAAAATTCCTATTCACTCAAGAATGGAAAAAGTCTTATTTGATTCTGGTTCTACACATTCCTTTTTATCAGGAAAGTTTGCTATAACTTCTGAATCGAAGCCCCAAAACCTTGAAGTAGATATATCTGTAAAAATACCAAGTGGATAAATCATTATAAACCAAGTGTTGAACTCTTCTCTAGTCGGCGTATGTAGGAATATTATCTCAGTTAATCTCATGATACATCCCTTGGTCTAATTTGATTATATAATGGGAATTGACTGACTAACATTATATAGATCACATATAAACTATTGGGAAAAGGAAATATCCATTAATATTCCAAACCATCCCATGATCCTCTAAAAATTAAAGAAATATCATGAATATACTCTAGAAAATACTTCAATGGTGTGGGTATTGATTCACCATAAAGAATAATACCTCTCTCAAATGGCCGAGTCAAAGGAAGGTTTCCTAGGGGAAATTTCCAATGTGAGGGAATACAATGATGTTTTTCCTAAAGAGTTGCCTATAATTCCACTAGATCATGAGGTAGAGTTCTTAATATAACTCATACCCAAAGCTAATATTATCTCAAAGTGTCCCTAAAGGATGGATCCTATCTAAATGTAGGAGTTAAAGAATCAACTTCAAGAGAATTTGGACAAAGTGTTCATACAACCTAGTGCATCACCTTGGGGTGCACCGGTACACTTTTTCAAGAATAAGAATGAATCAATGCGGATATGTATAAATTATTGGTAACTCAATAATATCAAAATAAAGAATAAGTATCCTCTTCCAAGGATTTATGACTTGTTCGATCATCTATGAGGAGATTAGTACTTTTGAAAGGTGGATCTTTGTTCTAGATATCATTAGATAAAGTTAAAGAACAAAGATATTTAGAGACTTCCTTCTGTACAGGGTATGGATACTATGAGTTTTTATTAATACCACTAAAACTTACCAATTCCCCAGCAATCTCCATGGATTTTATGAATATTGTCTTTAGACATCACCTCAAAAAATTTGTGGTAGTGTTTATCGATGATATTATCATCTAATCCAGGAGAAAGTAGGAACATGAACAAAATATAAGGATTGTTTTTGTGACATTAAGGAAGGAGAAATTATCTCCAAAGTTTAGAAATTGTGAATTTTTTATGAATAAATTCACATTATTGGGATATGTGATCACAAGTGAGGGAATTTCTATAGACCCTTCAAAGACAAAGGAGATTGAGGAATGACCCATACCCTCTAGTGTCAGAGAAATTTTTAGTTTTATTGGCTTTGAAGGGTACTATTGATGTTTTGTGAGAAATTTATCATGTTTTTCGATACTAATAACTAAGTTAATAATGAACTGGGTAAATTATTTCTGGACATAAGAATGTGAGGAAAGCTTCAAGGAGCTAAAGAATAGGATGATCACTACACCTATAGTAAAATTAAAAAAAAGTGTAGAAAGTTTTTGATATAAATTGATGCTTAAAATAAAAGAGTTGGTTGTGTTCTCATGAAAAATGATAATGTTATAGCCTACTTCTTATGATAGTTGAAGATCCATGAGTAGAGTTACTTGATGCATGATCTAGAGTTAGTGACCGTGATTTTTTCCATGAAAATATAGTGGCACTACCTCTATGGTAAGAAGTGTGACATATATACTAAAAAATATGTCATAAAGTATATATTCACACAAAGGAGATAAAAATACATAAAAAGTTAGTGTTAGAGATAAAAAATGCTACAATATATCTATTCACTATCATCCCAGCAAGGTGAACAAGGTACCTGATGCTTTTAGTAGAAAAGAACTAGCTACTCTATCCATGTTGCAGATTGAGAAACAACTTATATTTATCAATATGAAAAGGATGGATCTGAAAACCATAAAGGCAGGTAATAAATCCCACCTTTACCAAATGATTTTCTAACCATATATCCAAGAGAAGATTAAAGAGGCACACAGGGATGATCCAGAGTTACAAAAGAAGGTGAATGCAGTTAATAAAGGGAAGATACAAGAGTTTCATATCGATGATGATGGTGTGACTCGATTTGGAATGAGGCTCCATGTGCCTTTATCACCTGGGATAAAGAAGGAGCTATTGGAAAATGCACATATCTCGGCATTCTCTATCCATCCCATGAGTACAAAGATATACTGTAGTCTCTAAGAACACTTCCAGCAGGATAACATGAAGAAGGAGATTATTGAGTATAACTCAAGGTGTTTATATGTTAGGAAATTAAAGATGAGAGACATAAGTCCAATGTGATGGTAAAACCATTGCCTATAAACGTGTGAAAAAGAGAGGATATAACTATAGACTTTGTCATAGGTCTCCTAAAGACATCGAAATGAAATAATGTGATATGAGTCATGGTGGACTGACTTACCAAGACTTCCCACTTTATCACTATTTGTTAAGATATCTCCCTTGAAAAAATTTCAAAGATATATGTGAAGGAAGTGGTGAGACTGCATATGGTTCCACTCTCAGTTGTATCTGACTGGGATCCCAGGTTCACATCTAAATCCTAGATAATTATTCAACATGTTTTGAGTATTGAATTAAATTTCAGCATGACCTATCACCCCCAAAATGTTGAACTATATAAAAGGACTATTCATACACCCAAAGATATTCTAAGAGTATACTCTTCAAAGGTATATGGGATCAACATTTTCCACTGGTTGAGTTCTGAAATAACAATACCTTCCACTTGAGTATTCAGATGGCTCCATATGAAGCTCTGTAATGAAAGTAATGTAGATCTCCAACCTATTGGGAAGAAGTTAGATAAAGAAATATACTTGGACTAGATATTGTGAAAGAGATGACAGAGAAGGTTCAAACCATCCATCAACATATCAAAGCTTCTAAGAGTAGGAAAAATAGCTACACTAATAACCGTTGAAGGGATTTGGAGTTTGATGTTGGATATAAATTCTTCCTTTGAATATCACTATGGAAGAGATTCATGTTGTTTATAAAGAAAGGGAAGTTAAGCCTAAGGTACATTGGCCCATTTGATATCCTTGATCTCATAGGATCCATGGACTATCAGATTTCACTTCCATTGAATATGGCTCAAGTTCATGATGTATTCCATGTATTAATCCAGAGAATTACATACCAGATCCATCACATTTATTGAATTTAGAGGTGGTACAACTGGAAGATGATGTCTATTATGAGGAGTAACCAGTATTGATTATATACTAGAGAGATAAGGTTCTACACAACAAGACAACCCACCTTGTCAAATTGTTATGGAGGAACCATAAGTATGTTGAAGAAATTTGGGAACTATAGGAGGAGATGAAGGAGAAGTACCTTCACCTGTTTACATAAAATGAAATTTCAAGGGAGAAATTTCAAAAGAGTGGAAGAATGAAATGACCAAAAAAAATTTCAATGAATTTATCCCTTTTTATAATATTTTAATAAATTATAAATCATAAAAAATTACTTATAGACCTTAATCAAGACTTTATAAAATAATAATTAATGAAATGAGACATATTTGTAGATGTTAAGGAACCAATACCGATGAAATAGTAACTTGAACTTTGGAATAGTAATATGACCTTTATGAATAGTAAACTGACAATATGAATAGTAACATCTCCCATGGAATAATAAATAAAATTTCATCATCTTATAAATTTAAGTATGGTATAATTATATCATAGTCTAAGTAAATAAATGTTTTAAAAATTATTAATTAAGTATTGGTTTTTTTGCAAGTCATAAATATTTAATTAAAATTTCATGATTAATTTAATAATTTAAAATAAAATATTTAATCATAAAATTTATTCATAAATTAATATTTTTATGTCTTATGATTTTAAGATAATTTTATTATACCTTATGTAATTTTTCAAATTGTTATAAAATCAATTATAATTTTAAAAATATATATTTTCAAAGTAAATGATGATTTTAATTAAAAATTAAATTAATAATATTTAGAAAATTATTCTCATAAAATTGAGTTAATTATTGAATTATACACATCAAAAAATGGTTATGGTTATTTTTTTGGGATTTTTCTAAACTAATTGATTTTTTGATGAATAATAAAATATGACAATTTTAAATAAAAGATAAATGCATGAGTTATGGAGTAATAGATGATGTAAGGATGATGTAAGCCTAAAATATCAAAATCTAAATAATAATTTTAAGAGATAAGTCTTAAAATATTCATATTGTTGAGCCAAAATAAGAAACTAATGAATATAATAATGAGAAAACATCCATCTCCTCCACTATCAATACCACCCCTCACCTCCTCTTCTCCTCACACCTCTAAAGATTTGAGACAGGCCCAAATTCTTACCAATACTCTTATATATCCCATTTAACACTTCTAATATATATTGGTCTCATAAAAATACCAAAACCATTTCCCTATGGAGGTTCTCAAGGAGAGATTTAAGAGGTAAAATCTTCATCCTTTTTCTTTTAATTTCATTTTATTTTTTTATTCTCTCCTCACATCCCTCCATCCAAAAGGTATAATAACTCTATTACCATAAATATAGTGTAATTTTATCATTTTAATGTAGTATACATCATTAAACTATTTCCTCTCTATATTTTATTCAAAAAATTAAATCATCGCCCGTGATGTGTCAATTTACCGACATCGTGTGAGATGAACATTTATTTTCCTTTAATGAATTCAATAATTTTAATAAAACCATTAGAATTGTTGAAAAATATTTTAAAGTTTATGTTAAAACCCAATTTATGTTCTGGGAATAACATATATTCATAATAATAAATTATAAAATAAAATGAGTTCGTTGTGATTGAAAAACCACCAAAATTAACATAAATGATCATCATTAACTTTTATCTAATGATTAATTCTAATATCATATAAAAAATTTATTTATAAGATAATTTAAACTTTTGGAATATAATTAATAAAAAATAATTATAAATATGGATATTTATCCACATTTTACATGAACTTCCATTCATATATACAAGTTAACCGATCTTGAAAACCATGAAAATGAACTATATTGAACGATGAGATTAAACTCTATAAATCAAATAATATCCCATAAATGAACTTCATAAAACCATATTGAATAAAATTCATTTATAAAAGGTTCTTTAATTTTTAATTAATGAATTTAATTTGATTATATAGGATATTAAAGTGAATAATTCATTTAGACATAAGGTAAGGGGAATTCTCAAACCCAACTCTCTTTCTTTGGGTTTTCCCTAGTTCACCCATTTTTCAGTATGTATATTCCTAAAATAAAATTTATTATTCATTATCTTAACGTTTATGTGATTTAAATGTTTTCTAATTGAGTTTATAGCAAACATAATGTTTTCCAAATGAACTATTCTTTCAAAAAAGCACACCTTTTACTTATCGATATTGTTTCTTATTCACTCAAAGTTGATGATTATTATATAAAGTTTGTTATTACCTATTTAATTTGGGAACCCAAAGTTTATTAATGTATGATTTATTAAATTAAACCCATTAATTTTGATAGGTTATTATGTCTAATATTGATATATTTTCTATGTGGAATGCATGATAATGTAAATTTTATGATGTGAGGTGCACCCAGAATTATATAGCACAATGTAAATGTTATGATGTGACAGGTGAACTAGAAATTATATAGAACTACAATTAATTGTGTAATGTGATGTATCTTATGATAAAAGAGAAATATGCATGAACACAATGCTAGATTTGTTCACAACTATGTGCGGTATTTGACTACTAAGACATGATGTTTCATTTTTATGCATTGCCACATCTTATGCCTTTATCTAATGATTCTATCATGATTATGATGAAGATTTTATGATTATAATCACCCAATTTTATATTGTTTCATGTTCTTATTTATCCTCTTACTGTGATTTTATCTCACACCTTTATTTAATGCATATCCTCAGGTGACTACTTGTACTAAGGATAATTCAAGGGCCAATAAGAAGCTAGAGAAGAAGAAATTAAATAAATATTTATGTTTTATTTTTAAATGTTATGTATGGTACTAATTTTACCATGAAACTAAACCTTTGGATCCTGGTCATGTAATTATTTTAGTTTGTTTATCATTAAAATGGTGTAATAGTAATGTAAGAAAAACCAAGGTCTCTATATATGAAGCTCAATTATTGGAGATTCTGAGTGAGACAACATTATTAAGATCTTCCCTTGACAAAGACCAATATAAAATTCAAAAAATGAAACAAAAAATAAAACATTTATGGGATAAGTTAAAGATTATTAATATCATGACCCAAACCATGTCACCAAACCACCCTAAGAAAGTACCACCATCACACACCTTACACATAGGTCACACGTTGTTGTAATAAAGTGCTATGTATCTAGAACCTAGTAGTATGGATTTTTATGTTTTCCTTATAATAAAATAATTAGTATGTTTATACCTTTTCATTATTAATATTTATATAAAATTATATATTATTTGATGAAAATTATATTTTGATACGATGAAACCAAAATTGTATTTTTGGGAAATATATGAATTTAACAATATTTTTGAAAAATTAAATAATTTTAAGGTAAATATTACTTCCATATAACTTTATTATTAAAAAATATTTATTTATATATAAATGATAATATAATTTAATAAAGTACAATTTAATATTTATAAGGGTTATAAAATTATTATTGTCATAAAAATATGTATTTTCCAGTAAATAAGGATTTTTATTTAAAATTTTAAATTATCATATTTAGAGAATTATTTAGATAAAATAAATATTATTTTTGAAATCATCACATCAAAATTATCCAATGGTTAATGTTTCATAATTTCACTAGACAATTGATGTTTTGGGTAAAAATTAAATATGGTATAAATATATAATATGTATTATGACATCATAATGGCCAAAAAGTGATGTAATAAATTCTATAAAAGGCATACAAGAACATGTATTTTCCATTTAAAATAATTCTTTTTTGAATTTATTTGATTAATTTTATAAACCTTTAATGAATCCACCAAAACCTATATTATATTATTATGTTTTAAAATCAATTCATTATGACCATGAATCACTTCCACATCACCAATGGTATTATTTTAATAATTTATTTTCTTTTACTTATAAAATATTTAAATACACTACTATTTGGTAGTAAATATGTTAAAAAAACATATGAATGTTTATTGTTTTGATTATTTTATTTTATAGGAAAAAACCTATATTTAGAAATTAATAATGTATTCCCCTTTGATTTTCTATAAATTCCCACTAAACCTCCCTCTCCTCTTTAATAAAAACCCATTGATCACTAAGATACACTACTAAAAACTCTTTAAATCCATACCAAGGTGTTTATATTCTCTTAATAATATATTATCAATCTATTATAATCTCCCTCTCAAGGTAAAGGGATTTTATCCTTTCTTTATTCAAGTACTTTCTTTATATTATGCCTTTTTTTATTTCCAATTGATCATTTTGGAATATTTTTTACTAATATATTTACTATTATTATAATTTTCAAGTAACTAGGGACCACATTTTTCTCTCAATAATACCTTACATGAATGTTTATGCACACCCATTACACTTCCAGAATTATCTCATGATTTTTCATTCCAATCATTTTTATTGTGTGTACCAATCCCCATTTTAACTCAAGGTTATTAACCCAGATACAAATATCCTTAATTTATTTGGGGCTCAAATATTTTTAACCTAGACTCCTTAATCATGAGATTAAAACTAATGAAATAAATCCTTATATTGATGATCTATGTGGCACACAAATGCATGTACATGATATGAATGTGATGGGTGCGCCCATAATTATATAGACCTTCAATTCATTGGGTAATGCTTTTATCTCATGAGATACCATTTATAGTAAATACAATGGTATCTTAAGAAGACTATGTTATGATTTCTCAATGTTTAGACTTGACTTATTCTTATGATGTCATGTTTTATGTTGTTTACACATTCCTATGTTTCCTTGATGTTATTATATTATATTATGATTCAAAGTCCAAGTTTATTATTCTTACCCATTTTATTTTCACCTTGATATATCTCTTTACTCACATGTATTAGTTTTACCACGTTATTCTTTGATTATTCCTTTAATAGGATATATATCTCACCCCTTTCTTATTTATATCTCCAGGTTATCCCATGTAGTATTAGAATATCTATGTAATATATTATCATGAGTTGGAGTTTCTAAATAAAATTTTTATACCCTTGTTTCAAGTTATTGTACTATATATCTAATTACCCAAATAAATTAGGCCTCATGTTCTCTTTTTATTGTATTAAGTGTATATTTAGGTAATAAATAATGAATTAAGGTGTATTAAAGATATAAGTTGTCATCATTGGAATCATAGTAAGGTCTAGTTATTTTTGGGTATTAGGATCGGAAAAATTTAGTGAAATACTTAGGAATAATACTAAAAATAAGAAAACAGCCCTAAATTATACTGAAGTATATAGAATTGGTTTTAAATTAACAAAATACCTATCTAGATATTACAAGTGGATATGGATCTAACATACTTATACCTAGGGGTAATATCCTCAAAAAGGGCACATTGGGTATTAACTCGATCATCACCTAGTTCATAAAAAGAGAACTTGATGTGAAACTTCTTTTACACTCCCAGGTGATATGCTTTAGAAAATTCACAAGCTATTTATGAAACATGATGAAGAGAAAAAAAATTTCATAAAATTTCATATTAGAAAATAGACTATAGATAAATTATATTAAAACCTAGAAATTAATAGGTAATGAAATGTATGTTATTTATTAGTTATATCTTCAAGGTTCATAGTTTCATTTTTATACGATTAATACTTTGAAAATTATCATCCCTAATTTTCCATTTATATTATTTAATGGTTGTAAATAGGAGTAACCTAGTCAACCATCAATGTGATGAGAAACACAATGAAAACCAAAATGAGATGCTCAACTTGATGGGAGCATGATTTGTGGACTTTAATACAATTATTCTTTAAATTACCCAAGTTTTGAATAGAAACTTGAATCATGGGAAAAACCCACACCCCCTAAGAAACATAAGGTTTCAATTGAGTCCTTTATGTAAGAAAGGCCTCTAAATTTCATTGGATCTTATGATCCTTTAATCACAAAACAATGGATAAACTCCATTGAAATTATTTTCTCCATACTTAAATGATATGATCAAGTGAAGGTCGTGGTGGCTATTTATCATATAGAGGGATAATTTGATCTGTTGTGGATGTTCTTAAAAAATATGAAACCCGAGGAGGATTCTATAGTGATGGAGTGGAAAGAATTATAGGATTTTTTTAAGAAATATTTTACTTGAACTCTATTACTTAAAATATACAGGGATTTCCTTATCCTCAAGAAAAAGGATGTTGAATCCATCGGGGTGTACAAGGTGAACTTTATAAGACTTTAATGACACGCCTCCTAATTTTTCATTTAGTCAAAAAGTAAATTTTATTAATTCTATGGTGTGATAAATCATATTCTATGAAAATATTTGGCGATTTGAGATTTTTATAGCTATAAGAAAACTATCTAAAGTTCTCTTAATGTAAAATAGAGATTAATTAATATCAAGGGTCTCATGGGTTTGAAGATAGGAAACAAATAATAGAGTTTAATTCCTAGGGATCAATTGAGAAATACCACATTGGAAAAAAATTACATCTTCCAACTTATCAAAATTATAGGATAAAGAATCCCAAAAATTACTTGAAGGGGATAAGAAAATGTTTTAGGCATGGGCATGAAGGGTACCTAGATAAATAATGATGATGGGAGAAACCAACAATTATGATTGATGAAATTAATTCTCTAGTTAACCCTAATCCTAGTATCCAATACTTCAATAGTTAGGAATAAGTACACTCTGTGGATCAATGCACTATTCCAAGGATTACTGATGATAAATAACAAAAACAACTTCCATGGCCTAGAGAGAAAGGGATAGATTATTCCATCCCAACTACTATGGTGGATTCTGATAATTATGTAGTGACTGGTATGATATTTATTCATTTAATAATAGATAATATACTATTTAATTTAGTTTCAATTTTTTTTTCATATCACATAAGTTTAGTACAACTATTCAAACACCACTGCAAAATATAGAAGTAGAGATATCAGTTAAATTAAAAATGGGGAAATTATTTCATCCCAAGTATATAACACCTACCCTATATATATTTTTGGGATAAACTTTATAGCAAACCTTGTGATAATATCTTTAGTATAATTCAATTCAATTATAGGTATGGATTATATTTCCTTAAATAGAGTAACATAAATTGTCAAGGGGAGGAAATTACCCTATATATCACAGATTTCCTTCTGATTCTATACAAGTGAAAGGGGGAGGATAAATCTTTTTTGGAATCATCATATTGATCATAGATATTATTACCTTATAAGAAATAATTTCTATATCAAATGATTAAGACTATGGAAAAGATTATCATTGATAACATGACTATTTTAAGGGATTATGCTAATGTGTTTCCTACATAATTTCCTAGTCTTCCTCCAAACTATGAGGTTGAGTTATTATTAATTCTTATACCCATAGATTTTCTAATTTCCAATACTCTATAAAGAATGGACTGTAATAAAATTTAAGAGTTAAAAAAGAAACTATATGGAAATTTGGATAAAGGGTTTATACACCGAAGTGTTTTATAATGGGGCGTGTCAATCCTATTCAACAAGAAGAAGTATGGGTCAATGCACCTTTGAATTGATTATCAATATCACTACAAGATCCTGATAAAGAAAAATTATCCTATTCCACGGATTTAAGACTTGTTTGATCATTTATGTTGATCCCAATACTTCTCTATATTAGATCTTTGACCGGGATATTATCAAGTAAATGTGAAGAATGAGGATATCCGCAAGTCTACTTTTCATATTAGGCATGGGAACTATGAGTTTATAATAATTAAATTTGAACTCACTAATGTTATAAATATCTTAATGGACTTAATGAATATTTTCTTTAGGTATTAACTTAAAAAATTTGTGGTATTATTTATAGAAGATATTATTATATACTCTAAAAGTAAGGAGGAACATGAGAAGCATTTGAATGTTTTACTAAATACATTACAAAATGAAAAGTAATATGTAAAGTATAGTAAATAAAAGTTTTGTATGGAGAAATTAAAATTCCTGGGTCTTGTTATCGCCAAAATAGTGAAAAATATGGATCCTTAAAAAATATAGGCAATTGAAGTATGGACTAGAAAAACATCAATGATGAAGATTCATAGTTTTATTAGATTATTTGGGTACTATTTGTGATTTGTGAGAAGATTATCATGAATTTAAATCACATCAAACAAGTTAACTTATAAGGGAGTTAAGTTTTTTCTGGATCGATAAATGTTATGAGAGCTTTAAAAAGTTAAAGAAGAGGTAAATCATTGCAGCTATACTCATATTACCCACTAGTGGGGAAGGACGTTTGATCTATAACGATGCATCCAAAAAATTCCTGGGTTATATGCTTATTCAAGATGAAAAAGTGATAACATATTTCACTCATCAATTAATGATCCATGAGAAAAAATACCCAACACATTATCTAGAATTGTCTGTAGGGATATTCACATTGAAGATTTAATGAAACTTTCTCTACGGGTAGAAGTTTTTCATATATATGGATCATGAAAGTCTCAAGTGTATATTCACAAAAAATGATCTCAATATAATCCAATAAAGAAGGTTATATCTGATCAAGGATTATAATTGTTTAATAGATTAACATCATAACAAGATAAACAAAGTTGCAGATGTTCTAAGTAGAAAGGATCCTGAAACCCTATCCATGATTAAGATTCAAATGGATCTGATCTTCCTGGATATAAAAAGGATATACATGGTAATAATAAAAGGATATTCATCCATCCTTTATCAAATAAATACTCAACCATACATTCTTGACAGGACTAAGTAGGCCTAAAAAGATGTCAAGGAGCTACAGAAAAAGGTAGTGAATATTTTAGAGTTCTAATTTTCTAAGGATGTTTTAATAAATATTAGAACTCAAATATCTGTCCTATGGAAACCAAAGTTAAAGAGGGAACTTCTAGATTATGTGAATATATCACCATTTTCTATTCATCTAGTAGGCACAAATATGTATAGATATCCAAAAGAAAACTTATAGTGGGATAACATGAATGGTGGTATTGCATAATTTTTATCTTGATGGTTGGTATGCTAATGAGTCAAGGCTAAGTGAAATAAGTCTAAGGGTATGATGAAACCATTTTCCAAACCAATAAAGAAATATTAATATAGAACCATGGATTTAATTATAGGAATCCATAAGATATATAAAGGCAACAACACTATTTGAGTAGTAGTCAATAACTTTACAATTCCATCACATTTAATTTCAATAAAGGAAGATTTATCTCTTGAATAAACCACACAAATATACATATTAGAAATTATAAGGCTACATGGAGTGACATACTCCATTTTATATGATTGATACATGAGGTTTACCTTGAGTTTTTGGAGAATCCTTCAGTAAGTGTTGAATATAGAGTTTATTTTTAGTACTACTTATCACCCTTATATGGATGCTCAGTCTAAGATAAACATTTATTCTCTAGATGATATGATGAGATCATGTTCAATGTATTTCCAAGGATTTTGGGATTAAAACCTTCCCTAAGTAGAGTTATCATATAAAAATAGTTTCTATTATATCATTGAAATGGTACCTTATGAGGTTCTAACGGGAAGAGGTGTTAAACTTCAATGTGTTGGGATGAAGTTTGAGAGAATAAACCTATGAGAACTGATCTTATCCAAGAGAATATAGAGAAGGTTCAAAACATAAAATTTAATTTGAAATCCATGAAAAGATGATAAAAAATATATGAAAATAATCATCGATGAGACACGATGTTAGAGGTAAGAGAAATAGTATTCCTTTATATATCAATATTTAATAAATTCATGAGGTTAGAAAAGAAGAGAAAGATTAGTCTAGGATACATTATCCCCTTTGAGACACTTGATCACATCGTAGCTATAGCCTATTGACTAACACTCCCACCTTACCCATCCTAAGTAATGATGAGTCCCATGTATCCCTCTTAGGGTAGTATATACAATAACCCTGACATGTACTATATCCATAGGTGGTACCGTTATAGAATGATATTTTATATGAGTTTTTGTTGGCCAAGATAGTAGATCATGGAGACAATGATCTATGAAACAAGAAAAATCACCTGGTAAAAGTGCTATGGTGGACCAAAAAATTTTAGAAAGAAACATGGGAAACAGAAGTGGTGATGAAATAAAAGTACCCTCATATGTATTATTTTATGAAATAAAATTTCAATGGAGAAATTTATAAATGGGGGAATAATGTAATGAATTGAACTTTTAAAAATGAAATCCCCTTTTTGAATGAATATATTACTAATTAATTAATGTTGTTATAGAAAACACATGCACTACTTTGGTTATTTTAGACCATTATAAAATATTGCGGGTCTAATATAAAAGGGAATTAAGCATCTTAACCATTGATAATATAGCCATTGTATAGCAATCAATAAGATTAAAATATATTAAGGGTTTTGATAAATTATAATTGTTACAGGAAAAAGAAGTGATGACCATGACCAATAGGATCATACCCTATGAAGCCCAATTATCTGAGCCTTAAAGGGAGATGGCATCACTAAGATTTTCCATTGACTAACCCAAGATAAAATTAAACAACTAACGCATAAAAATAGTTTACCAAATAATTTCAAGATTATTGAGATCAATATTCAAATGATGTTCACCAAACCACCCTAAGAAAGTGCTACAAGCGCACACCTTAAACTTTGGGAATACACTAGTGAAATAAGGCATTATATATTTGGAACATTATATCAATAATATATATATTTTCATTGTAATAAAATAATTATTATGTTTATCCCTTTTTAATTACTTTATATATACAATTATACATGATTTTATGGAAATTACATTTTGATATGAAGAAACCAAATTTTCATTTTTGGAAACTATAAGGTTTTAACACTCCTTTTGAAAAATTAAATAATTATGAAATAAATATTTCTTTCATAAAATATTATTATAATATAATATTTAGTTATATAAAAATGATAATATAATTTAATAAATTCTAATGTAATCATTCTAAATGTCAGAAAATTATTATTATTGTAAAAGGATGTATTATATAATAAATAAAGTTTTTTATTTAAAATTATATATTATCATATTTAGAGAATTATTTTTATAAAATAAATGTTATTTTTGAAATAATAATGTCTAAATTAGTTAATGGTTAATTTTTCATAATTTTTTTAAATAGTAATTTTTTTGGGTAAAAATTAAATATGGTTTAAATATATGGCATGTATTATGACATCATAATGGCCCAAAGTTGTGTAAAAAATTACATAAATAGAATAAATGACCAAATATATATTTAACCATTAAACTAATGTTTTTTAATTTATTTTATTAATTGTATACACCTTTAATGAATCCTCAAAAACTTATACTCTATTTAGGTTTTAAAATAAATTCTTTATGAACATGACTCACTTCTACATCAACAATTTTGTCATTTTAATATTTTCAGTTCATGATCATATAAGAAATTTAAAACCAAACCTTATTTGTAGAAACCATAGAAAAAATAATGGAACGGTTTTTGGTTTTGATTATTTTATCATATAGAGTCCAAAACCTAAGGTTAGAAATTAATAAATAACCCTCCCTCTCTTTTTCTATAAATACCCACCTAACATCCTTATCCTCCTCACTAAAAATACATTGGGAAAAAATTTCTTCTACCTATATCACTATAAATACATCCAAAGTTATCTATGTTCTTTAAAAATATCCTCCCAATATTTTAGAATCACAATCTCAAGGTAAGGGGATTCTCTCCTACTTCTCATTATTCAAGAACTCCCTTTGTATTATGCCCTTTTTATTTCCTATTGATCATGTTATAAAATGTTTTTATAGATACCTATACTATCCTTATTATTCCCAAGTAATTATATACATCTTTTCTCTCTCATTAAACCCTTATATGAACCTTTATGTACACCTATTATTCTACCAAAATTATCACATGATTTTCCATGCCAAACATTTGTGTTGTGTATAACCATCCCCATCATCACTCAAGGGTGTTCACCTTATTGTAACTATCCTTAATTGATTTGGGAATCTATGTATGTGACCCACACTCTTTAATCATGGGATTAAAATTTATTAAAGGAATACCTATGTTGTATGATCTATGTGACAGAAAAATTCATGCACATGATACGAATGATATAGGTGGTCTCAGAATTATATAGCCCTCTAATGCATTGGATAATGTTTTTTATCTCATGAGATACCATGTATTGTGCACTGGAGGTTATCATAATAAAACTTTTTTATTATGTATTAGTGTTTATCCTTTACTTATGTGTATGATGGCATGTTTATGTTGTTTCCACATTCTAATATTGCCTTGATGTTATCATCTTATATCATGCATCGATATTCAAGTTTATGATTATCACCCATTTTATGTAAAATTTATATGCTTATTGACTCACATGTATTATTTTCATCATTTTATTATTTTATTATTCCCTTACTAGGAATTATATATCAACTCTTTTTTATGTACATCCCCAGGTTATCCTGTACAGTATTAGAAGATCGATGGAATATTAAGGAATGTTTTAGAGTTTTTTAAATAATATTACTATACACATGTTTCATGTTATAATTTTATATATCTAATTACCAAAGGAAACTAAGACTCATGATCTTTTGGGATTGAATTAAGTGTATATTTATTTAATAAATCATAAATTACTTTTTATTAAAGATATGGATTCTCATAATGCTTCTCATATTACAAGTGGGAGTGGGAGAGGTTTCTTTGATAAGAAGAATAAATAAGATAAATCCAAACAAGGAGGTGGTGATATCCTGAACCATCAATCTAAATTAACCTCATTAACACCCATGGGGAATTATAAATCTATTATTTCATTAGTATGGAAAATTAGGGCATACAAAACATTCATATCAAGAGTCTTCCTAGGCTTTCCATGCTTGCAAATGGATGAACCATATTTAAAGATTTTTTTATCAAATATTCCTATTAGAAGTTGTGAGAGTTTATCAGCTATAAAGGTAACTAAATTGTTATCTAAAACCTCTAATAAAATAAACTCTCCAATATAAGATCATAGAAGAATAGTTAGTTCTTCACATGTTATAGATAATTAAGGATCAAGCCTTTGTTTAATGTGCAGCCTCAAACTGCACATGGGTCAAGTTAATTATTTGTTTCATAGAAATAACTCATATAATCCAAATATAGTCCCAAAAAAATGTGATTTATCATACTAATTTAATCATATATACATATTTATTTAGTTTATAATGGTTCCTACCACTCATTTATATATGTATAGGTTGTGAAATTGTTGAATCTTCCATATGATTCTTTATATATACTATGGAATTACAGACTCCCCTAAGGAAGAATATATTGTCTATATTTCCTTATTACCATATTTTAGTTGAGTTATCATGAGAATTTATCATCCTTGAAATGGATCTATTTGATATCATTATCAGGATGAATTGGATGATTTTATTTAAGGATCACATTGATTGTTATCATTAGTGGGTACCTTTCATCACTTCCAAAGGAAGATCATACTCATTTGAAGGTGAGTGAGAACCAAGATATTTTGGAAAAGTACCTCCCCATACTAAATCTAGTAGGAAAACATACCAAATATAATCTCCCTTAATGGAGGCTAATAAAAGAGAATTCAGAAAGTGAGATTCCTCCCATGGTCAACTATTTTGTTGAGGTGTTACCTAATGAATTCTTAAGGTTTCCTCATGAATGGAGATTTGAGTTTTTTTATTTATATGATCACTAAGATGAAATGAATCTCATTTTACTAATACCATTTGGCGATGGATGAGTTGAAGAAGCTGAAAACATAGCCGAATGATCTTGAAGCTAAAAGATTTATTCATCCCAGTTTATCTCTATGAGTTTCTCTTATACTATTTAATAAGACGTTGGATGGAACATTATTATTATGAATTTAATAAAATAAGTTAAATTAATTGACAATAAAGAACCCTCCCCTTCCCATTAATATCCTATTAAATTAATTTATAGGGTAAATTTGGTTCTCTAAAATTAATCTTTAGCCAGGGTATCACCAACTCCGGGTCAAGGAATATGAAATACACAAGACTAAATCTAAAAGAAAACATGTTAATTTTTACTATCTCATTATTACATTAAACATAATGAGTGATCCTATGGTACTTATGCTTCTTATAAATCTTATCTTTAATTGAAACCTTTGTTCATTAATTATGGTTTTCATAGACAACATTTTATTCTATTTAAGATCTAAAGGGAAGCTTGAGTATCATTTGAGGGTTATCTTGGGATGTATTCATGACCCCCACCATTATGATAAGTTATTGAAGTGTAACTTTTATATTTTATGGGTAAAGTTCTCGTGACATGTGTTTTCCAAACTAGACATTGATACTAAAATGGTAATATTTTTATACCATAGGAAGATCCAATGAATTTATTTGAGATAAGTTTCTTCTTCAGAATAACAAGTTATTATAAGTGATTCATAAAATATTTTTCTAAGATTTCATATAATTTTATGAATCAAACTATTAAAGAAGTAAAAAATTTGATGGATATTAGAAATTCAAGTTTCCTTTGTTGAACTAAAACAACCATTTACATCAGCTCCAATTCTAATTCTTCCTAAACATAGAGAAGTATATGAATTGTATTATGATTATTTAATCATGGTATTGGGGTATGAGGTACTGAATGTTTATCATGTGGTATAATGTGGTTCACTCTAACTTTGATCAAAGGATATAAATTACATGACCCATAAATTATTGGCAAACATGCATGGCTTAAAATGTTTGTGACATTATCTTTTTGGTATAAATTTTTTATAGTATAATAGAAAAAAATATTAAGATACATTTTCTTATAGAAGGAATTAAACCATATATAAATGTGATGGGTGTAGTATCTTCAAATGTTTTATTTTAACCTTTCCTATATAATAGGGGAGGGTGAAATATTTATTGAATATCTTAGTAAGAAGAATCCATCAAAAGAATTAAATGCATCGAATAATGAATATAATTTAGTAGTATCTTTATGGAAATGTTACTCAAGGAAATGGAATGTTTTTATGTTTTTAGGTAAAGTGAAAACTATACCTTATCTCATAAATCTTATTCTTTGAGAACTACTAGGTGATGATAATTATTTTCATATCAGGGGAATTCTAAATAGTGGGTGAACCAATAATGAATGTTCCTTATCTCAGGATGGCCTGGTATATTCCAAATTTTTTTATCTGGTCCTTTTTTACTTGAGGAAATTAGTGATGAAGGATTACCATAACAATTAGTGAGAGGTTTAACCAAGCTCCACCAAGATATACTATAACTTGAGACATCTATATTAATGTCCCAAAGATAATTATCTATTGAAATGTTTCACTAGTTATAAAGTGAAAGTAGAGAACCGTAATCCCTCTAGTATGTTTTATTATTTACCTATTATTTTATTTAAATGGGATAAGATATCCATCGAATTCATAATTATATTACCTCATACCCATCATTGAAATAATTATAGCATGGTGATTATTGATCGATAGAATAAATCATCTCACTTCATTCTATTAAAATATGGATCAAAGGGAGAGGAGATTGATATGATGTATATGAAACAAATATTAATGTTTAATGGGTTAACTTTTGTGATTATCTATGATATAAATCCTTGATTCCTATATAGATTCTAGAAAGGTCTCTAAGATTCTATGAGATTACAAGTGAAGTTGAGAAGGATATATCATCCACAAATGGAAAAAGAAACAAATAGGGTGATTCCAAATTTTAAATATGTGCACCAGTCCCACTTGATAGATTTTTGGGGGCGGTTAAAAGTGTATTTACCATTGATTTAATTTTCTGATAATAATAGATATCAATCATAAATCAGGATGGATCCCTTTGAATCTATATAAGATCAAACATGACAAACCGAACTTTTTTCGTATTGATATCTGTGAAACATCATTAGCGGGACCAAACATAGTGATGGATATGATATAGAGGGATTATATTATTAAGAAAAGACTGGTTATATCTCATAGTAACTAGAAATCATATTATAATGGATGACATTGATTTTTGAAATTTTTTGTTGGTAATCAAGTATTTTTGAAGGTGCCACCTCAATTGTGTCACTGACATCTGAGAGGTGAAGGGAAGATGATACTATGATATATAATACCTTTTATGATAATTAAAAGGGCCATGAAAGTTATATACAAGTTTTCATTTCTATCTCAATTTTTATCAATTCATAATATCTTCTATGTATCATAGTTAATGATGCACCACTATGATCCCTCCTATGATTTGTTTTGGGATGAACTATAATTAGAATCATATTCTTTGTTGGTTGAACAACCGAACTAGATTATTTATTCCTAGGTCAAATTATTTTTAGGGAAATAAATTCCCCTAGTTAAGAAGTTATGAAAACAAAGGAATAAATCTTATGAGACATTTAAATAATAAAGGTATATGAGGAAGCAATGACCTCACCTATTTTCATACCATTATGCTTTGGGTTGGCTTCCTATGGGAATAAAGTGGTATTATAGGGAGAATTATAACACCCACAATGATATATTTAGGAATGAAATTTAGTATTTATTTATTTTGGATTTTTATTTTGAGTTTTAAGTTAAATTTTTAAAAATTTAATATTTTTTCTTGGGAGCACAGTTATGGGATAAAATTTCCTCATAATTAACATTAACTATGTGGCCCAAATTTGAGTTCCAAAAGCCCTTTCACTATTGATGCATGGTTATAATAATTGTGTAACCAAAACTTACAATTTATAAATTAAATTTCTATAAGATTATAGATTTTTGGTGTATGGTTTGGCCAACTCTAACACAAACTATACGATCCATAAATTTTTTAATTTTCCATTTTTTTAAATTTTAACTAATGGGTTTCATTTTTTCCTCTACACACAGTCAATAAGCCTCTAAGAGACTCTAATAACCATGTAAATCTCTTGTATTCTTCTTATCCACTTGATTTATCCTTTAAAACATTATAAAATTTTAGGATATTATCTAAGTAAATGGTTATCATCCCTTCTATCCATATCTCTCTTATATTCACTATTAATTTTTAATTCTCTTATAGTCATGGGGACCTAGGTATTATTTCAACCAAGATATAAGTTTATGGTTTTAATTTTTATAGATTATAGCCACATTATAAAGGTGTATACTTCCCCCTTCCAGTGGAATAATATTAACCACCAATGAATCCAACAATACAAGTTAGGTTTACCTATGTCAAACATTTTCAATTAGATCTATAAATGATTGATAATTTTAAAAATGGTTCATTTTAATAATGTTGAAATTACATTTATTATTTTTTATCATTTGTTATTGATTATATTTAAGTTCATAATATTTTTCAATACTTTTGGAAAATATATTACCTAAAAATTAAATACCTTGTTTTGAATTAATAATGTATACGATGTGTTTTTTAAAATTGTTAGTAAGGATTTTTAATGAATTAAAAGAATTTTTTTATGAAATAGGTAGTTATATTGTATAATTAATATCCATATTATTTTTGTAAATAATCATAATAAATTAAGGATCACTTATAAAACTTTATAGTATTGAAAAATTATTGAACATTGAGAAAAGGGGTGAAACTATATGATGTATTTATATAATTTAAATTTTCGAAAAATTCATAGGGGAAGACATTTGGATTCCTAGAAAAAATGTTTACATTAAATTATATCACTAATGTAGGACATAGTTCTCCATTAGAAACATATTATTATATAAACAAAACAACTATAATTATCTACCTATGTGAACATGGTGCTACCCTGAGAATATACCTCGAGGACCTGATTTCTAAAGGGGATATTAGGTTTCTTATATAGGTTCTTTAGTTTCTTACCCATGATGTATGATTTGGGATTTTATTATAATCAATTCTTCCTCTTTCATGATTTTTTTCATCAAGGTAATATTATTTTACCAGCTTTTTCACTTTGTTTATGGTTTGTAAATAATATATTATGTTAATTTTTTTCTTAAAATAATTAAATTGTATTTTCATTAAATGTTTTTAAAAATAAAATGTCTTGGATTAATTTATATAGGTTTTATACAGATCAATTAGTGGGATCATATAGATCATATTATGCTCACTCCCTATAAAACCCTCCAACTATATATAGATCATGTTTTATTTAACAACGTTAATAGTAATTATTTTTTATGAGGTAACATGTTTGTAGTGGTTCTTGAATGGGATTTTGTAGAATATGGGGAGGTTATAGATTAAATCTTATCACATGGAGATGGGTAGTAGTGTGATGTCATTTTGTTTAATTTTTTTAATATATTTTATATAGATACACATTGGATTCCCATTCCATATTATCTATATTCTGAAATCATAATGATTTTTATATACACACTTAGGTTTTGGTTGATGATGACTATGATTTCAGATTATTATTATTATATATTATTTTAAGGTTATATATTTTGAGTTATGAATTATCTTATCATGTTTTTTATGAAAGTACTTATTGTATAGATTTGTCCCACCAATCTATGAAAGGACCATTTCAAGTTTCTAGATAGAAACCCTTATTCTTTATCTATGTTTCAATAGGGGATTCCATGACAATAGTTGTTTAAAGAAACCAACTATATGGACCTGAAATTATATTTAATTTCTAACTATTTTAGTTCTACTCTGGAGTATTTTGAGTTAAAGGGGAATACTTATAAGGTTTTTTGAGGATTTATAGGTAGGGGAGGGGGAGTGAGGTGGAACAAGAACCACAAACCTAATGGATTAGTACTAGGTACCCATAGGGGGACTAGGTTCCTAGGTGGTTCTATTTGTGCTAACATGTATTCAAAGTATTAGTAGTGGGTACCTGATAGGATCTTAGAAAAAATACCATTAATAAATGGATTTTTTTCTTTTACCTCATAAATGGACCCCCAAATAGGATGGGATAAGGGTTTCACTTTCATTTACTCATTTTAGGGCCTCCTTCATGTGTCATATCCTCTCTCTCTCATACCAAGGAGATACCACATAAATTATTGATCTAAAAGTAAATAATTAGTCATGTGGGATATTATTAGTAAGGTAAGGTCTTATATTGCTCTAATATCCATCCTTTCTTGAATTCTTTATAGTTTTGAATATAATATTTTCATTCTTCTATATAGGTTTTATGAAATATTTTGAATCTATTTTATTTCCTATAGGATAGCTAATGTGTGGGATTTTATTATACTAAAATTAGGTAAGAATTAGGTTTGGATTCACCTTTTATAATTTGAAACAGTGTTTTCCTAGTTAAAATCTTTTGAAATGTGTTCATGTAAAGACTTTAACTCTAGTATGTCAGAGCCAAAGGTTACATAATTACATTGGAATAAGATAAAAGAAATTTTATCCAAAAGGACGTAATAATTTATTAGTCTTGAAGAACCAGATACATACATGATTTCCATTTTTTTGTATTAAAAAAATATAAAAATAGTAGTAGTAAATATTATGCATCATTAATATCATTCAAATATTAATTCTTCATATTCTGGGGAAAGGAAAATAGATAAAGGCTGGAATCATATTCTCATTAAGGGTTATTTATAGTGTAATATATCATAGCTAAATAAGGCATAATATAAATAGATAGGTAAATCCCTAAAAACAAATTCCATTTAATCAATAGATTGAGAATAAAATGCATCCATAGATAATATAAATTTAGTAATATCATGGATAATTATAAAATAACTCTCAATGAAGAAAATACATAATTTTGGATTCCATGATCTCAAACATCATTATATCTTTCTCTCCAAGTCCTTGTACAAAGAAAGTTTAGTCGATGGGTAGGTATACACTAAAAACCCATTTAATAAGGCTAGCTAATTGGTTTGTCTCATGGAGGGTCTATATATAATCTATCCCCACCCATAACTATATATCCAATGAATTCATTATAAATTTAATGATAAATTTAATTCATAAATATTATGCCTTATCAAAAAATGACCACAATTTTTAAAGAATACAAAATGTTAATATTTTCCTAGTTAATAAAATAACTATTATGGTAAAACACCATATGTAAAATGGCATAGAGTTTAGAAAATAATCATATCCATGATACAAAAATATTAATATTTAAGAGAAATTTAATTTCCAATTTAAAATGATCACAAGAAAGTGATGGTTTTAATAGAAAGTTAACTACCAAAAAATAATAGATCAATTCATTGAAATATATGTTTATTAATGAATTCATTTATTTTTGATAATAAAGTAAAATCAAAGTGAAACACTAAAGAGTTTTATTTTTATAACTATTTAGAAATTATAAAAGAATATAAATATCAAAAAATTGTCCTTTCAGTAAGAAATACCGTTATTGCCATATCTATTAAAAAATAACACATTTTTTTGAATTTTTGTAAAAGAAAGTTAAAAAATGAAACTTTATAAAAAATTATAAATATTCATTTAAAACCTTGTGAATAGGTAAAAGATAACATAAAATTTCCTTAATAAATAATTTGAGTAAATAAAATAACTTTTATGTATTTTTTTTTGAAAAATATGGACATGGATGAAAAATATACACAATTGAAAATAAAAATAAGCTTGAAATTTATTTTAAACTTTTATTTCTTTTATTCAAGTACTAATGAGAAGAAAAGTTAGGAAAAAATATAGAATATAGTTAAATATATAAGGCATAAGAAAATAGATGAATTTTATGAAGGATAAATTATAAAATCATTTAATAAAAATAAAATCAATCTAAAAAACGAGAATGTTTAAATAAATCCTTACCACCTTGGTAACTTTTAAATATAAATACCTTGAAAGTTTAAACATGAATTGAAAATTTAATCATTATGAATAAATATATATTCATGTAAAACACCTCAGAGGGGAAATATATACACTACATAAAAATTAATACATGTATAATACCATATATTTCTCAACAGAGCGTAAACTAAGATGAAATCCCTTACAATAAGCACAACATTGATGAGATAATTAATCAATGAAGAGATTATGTGTATCAAATTTAAATCCAAAAAAATAAAAGTGTAAATACAACATCAATTAAATAAATGTAATTTAACACATAATATTGGAATAATATAGTCAACGAAGAAGTGTTTTAACTTAATAAAAGGAGATTGAGTTAAGAAACCCCTTAACTCATGCTTCATCTTTTTTGAATGTGATTTATCCTCTTATATAATTATTTTATAATTGTTATTAATTTATTAAAGAACATTATTCATATTTATAATATCATATATGATACAATAATATTATTTTATCACCAATTTGTTAATAATTTCTTTAAAAGATTCAATTATGGGTGTTAAGTAATTTGTTTTTCATGGAAGTTTTGGTTTGACAGTTCTTATCCTTATATTTTGATCATGGTTCTATCATATTTTGAATTAATAAAATTTATGATATAAATATCATATAAATTTATTATATATATTTATAATTATTCATTAAAGGTATAGAGAGAAAAAATGAATTACACCATTCATAAAGATGGTAGTTTGTACGTAAGAATGAACACTATGTTCACTTTTCGATATATGTAACAAAATAAAGGTATATAATAATTCACATATTTATAATAATTCTATCATATATATTTATTAAACTTATCCATATTACTATACATGTAAATTATAAATGAAAAATGGATCATATATCTTCATGGAGGTGGTAGTCCACAAGTAGGAACAAGAGACATTATCATTTTCCAATGGATTGGAAGGTAATTCTAACACATTGATATTTTATGAATTTTTTTCATTCAAATATACTTAGCTTCTTCGATATCTTGTGTTACCCAAAACCACAGATTTAGGAGAAATGTGTTATATAATTATTAACTAGCTATTAAATTGGAGGGTATGAATAATATTAACTAATTTTTGAATTATATAAAAGTCCCTACTCAATATAAATACTTAGAAATTAAACACTCACTTTTTAATAATGTCATTTTATCGTTCAAAAATAAGTTTATTTTCAAAATAAAATTTTATTGATTTTTTTGAGAAAATATTATAATTATTTTT